>CM077465.1:94195802-94795802 GCA_039654755.1 Calcarius lapponicus
AAAAAAGGAGAGAAAAAAAAATCCCATACAATGTTTGCTCATGTGAGAGTTTTATTTAACTTTGAGGCAGGAAAAAAAGAAATTAGGTTTAAATCTATATTTCATCATAGCAAAAATTTGCCTTTCAGTTTTTTTAAGGATCCATATGGGCTCCTGGGTTGCCCAGGATACTCAGGAAAGATCTGGAAAAAAAGTGGTTGTGAATCCACTAAATCTGCAAAGAATACAGAATTAGTCAAATTCTGAAAAGTCTGTGAGCAACTTCAGAGGCACCTTATCTGACTAGATGAATGGGTGACATGGTGTCATACAAGGTTCAGCTCTGTTCAGACAAAGTGCTGCACACTGAAGGGGAGAAAAAAATGGATGTGCTCATATGCCTTACAGGGCTCTCAATTACCTGCAGTGGCTTGGGAAAAGCAGCTGAGTGTCACGGTGGACGTCTCAGTGATCATTTGGATGCAGAGCACAGCTCTAATTTATTGGTCAGGCAAGATGTTAGACTGCAAAAGGAGCAGGATAGAGAATAATGTGTAAAATGCAAGCAATTAATTATGTAGGTCGATGATGCATTCACATTTGGAATAAAATATGCAGGACTGGACACCAAATACTCCCAAGTTTCACAAGAAGCCTACAGCAGAGCAAGACAGAGTTCAGAGAAAGGTGACAGGAATGGAAAAGAGCGTGTGAAATTTCCCATCTGAGAAAAGACTGAAAAGACTGGACAGTTTACATTTTTAAAAAGGTGAAAAAGTGCTGATGTTGTATAAATACCATAAAAGTAGGTTGTGATATACTGCTAGCAAACAGAAAACCTCTTTGACCTGTGTTACGATCCAGACACAAGAGAGGAGCGAGCGAATTGGAAAAATAGTAATTTCAGAGCTAATTTAGTACAGAAATTTTTAGCACATGTATCATTTGTCTCAATGCCGCCCGACATCAGTTGCTAAACCTTTAACAGCGACGGGTTTGTCAGGGAAGGAGTGGGCTTGTGGAGTGAATGGCAGGTGCTGGGGACCCACCACCCATACCATGTGCCCTTGGGACTGTTCCATGGGACTACATCTGCTCTGATCCCATAGAACAGACATTCAGTGGCAGCAGCCCGTCCATTGCACTCCTGGTGTGTGCACTGTGGTTTATATTCATCCACTGGAAAGGCACTGGGTAGAAATGGTCACTCCACTGCGTGAAGCAAAGTGCGGCCCATGAGTACCACAGTGAGAAACTATTCAAAATCACATATCAGATTCAAATTCAAATAGTATTGCAGATTCATCTTCTGAGCCCAAGATCAAACTGAGACTCAAGGGCTTGACATTTATACTAAAAAGAGAATGTCAGAATTATAATAAAGAACCTTGGAAGGTGAAAGCTTTTATTTTATTTTATTTTTATGCCTTCTTTTTTTCACTGAGTGACAATGAGGATGCAACTTTTGGGTTAAGGACCTAAGAAAGCACCTGTGACAGAAGTCTCTGTGGTGTCTTCATAGTGAGGCAATTACGGCATGAAATTAAATATTCAAGTGGGTTTAATACAAACTATTATAAACTTCTGCTTGCTTCACATGCATGTCTTAAATGTTGAAGGTGTTTTTTGTGCCGCTGTTTCTTTCTTGCTTTTGCCCACAGTTCAGACTCTGGAGTAGCCTTTGAAGTGAAACCAGTCATATATTACACCAAATCCAATGGATTAATTTTTTTTTTAAAATATTTTCTGTTTTCAGGTTGTCAGAGAGATTCACAGCTTTCAGAGAACAGCTAGATCCAGGCTAAGGAGAGCATACAGAAGCTACAGGCAATAAGAACACATGGGGTTTGAGAAGACTGCTGTCACCTGATCTAGTCCATCAGGACACACACATAAGCATCACTCATGAGATGTGGGTTGACCCTGGCTCGGTGCCAAGTGTCCACCAAAGCCACTCCTCCCTACTAAGCTGGACAGGGGACAGAAAATATAATAAAAGGCTTGTGGGTCAAGGTAAGGGTGGGGAGAGATCACTCACCAATTAGTGTCAGGGGCAAAACAGACTCCACTTGGGGAAATTAATTTATTACCAAACAAGTCAGAGTACGATAAAGAGAAATAAAACAAAATCTTAAAACCTCTTCCTCCCCACCCTTCACTTCATCCTAGTCTCAACTTCACTCTCAATTTTTCTCTACCTCCTCCACCTCAGTGGTGCAGCAGGAAGGGAATGGGGACTCTGTAAGCAGTACAACAGAAAGCAGCTCAGCCCAGTTAGCTGTGAATTCAGGGAGGGCAGGTGAAGACCACTGGACTGTTTGGTCCCTGATGGGTCTCAGCAGCTCCCCCGCAGCCCCTTCCTGCAGCCAGCACAACCCAACAAAAGGTCTTGGGAAACTGCCCTGTGGAGACCGCAGTGTGACATCTGGAAGATGCACCTATCTCTGGAGGAGAGTAGCTCTGCCATAATTATTCAGGTCTGATAATTAACTGGGATGTAATTAGATATAATCACCCTGACAACAGTGTGCACCTTTTTCAACAGACAAGGAGGAGGCCTTGTTGTCCACCTGTGTCTGATCAAAAGGGATAATAGAGGAGCAAGCCATTAGTGTGCACGTGGTAAGGGAGCTGGGCCAGTGCTCCTATTGAAGGCCTGATAAGTGATACAGCCAGGCATGGGAGAAAATAATTAATTCATGATATTTTTTTAAACTGTCTTTGCCATCATGATCTCAGTTGTCAGTAGCCAACCTGTTTGAATAATACCATATTAAAGGAAAAGAAAAGGCCAAAAAAAAAAAAAGCCAGGCCAGCTAAAAGAGAAGAGAAATATTTTCTGCACTATCAGCAGGGTTCAGTGAAATTATTGTGTCCTTTTGTTGCAGCAAACAACAAGGGAACAGCTGAAATGCTCTATATCCATCTGCACATGGCATCTACCCAAAACCTGCTTAACACAAATGTGCCAAGGCCCATGACAAGGGCCTTGTCCTCTGCTCATCCAGAATAGCCAGGGCCGTGCATGGAAATCCCCCATCCATGGAAGAAATGCCTAAAACTGTGAGCTGGGAGTGTCTGGTGCCTGCCTGAGCCTTGCTTTGAGGGTGGTGGAGGTACCAGGGAGCTGCACATAGGGAAGAGCAGCAGCAGGGCCTTGGAGCTGTGTTGGGGATGCCTCCACACCCTGAGCAGCTTTAGATGCATTACCAAAAGCAGCTGTCTTCTGGAGCATCACCACCAGCAGCTTTCTGCCCTCACCCACTATTATGGCTGTGCCACCCCTGGCAAGGCAGAAACACACAGCTTTCTCCCTTCCCTTGGAATGGTGTCCTATCAGGCCCTCCTGGAGAGCAAATTGGGTACCTGCAGATATGTGCATGGGGTTTCCCTGACACCCACAAATGCTGATTTACAGGTACTTCTCAGGAGATGCTGCTGTCAGCCTGCTTGCTGAGGCTCATTCCACCCATTCGCAGGGACCTGGAGAGAAAACATTTCCCAGAAGGAGACAGGCACACACCTTTGGTGTACTGGACCACACACACAAAAATTGTCTCGGGATGGAACCTTTTTTTTGCAGGAGGAGAGGGACCAGATCCAACAACCAAATACCTCTGAAGTAAGATGAAGTTCATGCTTGGTTTCCAGATCTGAAGGCTGAGGAGAACTCTGTAAACTCAACATTTATGACCTTCTGATTCACATCTATGCATAGCAGAAGTTTTTCCCTTAGCACCTTTGAATGATCTTTCAGGATGACAAAATATCACTAGCCTGTACTTGAACTGCAAGTCAAGGCTTTCTAAAGAACAACAGATCCTCAAGGTCTCTTAAAGCAGAAACTTCTGTTATGCTGTATATCAGAAATAATTAGAAATTGATACATTGCTGTAGAGGATGCTGTTAACTGGCTTTGTGATGGGTTCATTGCTATGTGCACATACAAAAAAGCCATGTTTGGGTCAGAGCCAGAGCCCTGATAACATCAATTTTTGGAGCCAAAGAAGTCTAGCCAGAAGTTAAACTCTGTTTAAACCACCCAGCCACTGCACTATAAGGTTTTTTTTCTCCTCTAAGGGTTGAATGTGTGGGTCCTAGGCTCAGTGATGTTATCTGCCCATGCTTGATTACAAGACAAGTACTGGCTAATCACCAGCTTTCCCCATCTGTACAGAGTGTCACAAAGTGTCTACAGTCATCTGCCTTTAAACCAACTAGCCCAATGTACTTGGTGTTCCCCCATTCCCTCTTGATGGAAATTTTATTTCTTTTTCTCTCTTTTTTTTAATTTTTCTGTTACCTTTGGATTCTTGCATTTTCCTCCAAGACAGATGTGGGCAAATTACATTTTCATAAATTCAAAGACAGTTGCATATTTTTGATTTATATTTTGAAAACATTTGATGAGTCTATAAGCAAGTTTTTGTTACCTATAACCAAAGTTCCCTTACCCCTTTGTGTTCCCAGATTCACCTGCTTCTTTCTATGTTTCCATTTTGCCTTTTTAATTGTGAACCCTCACATGTACCACTGTGAAAATACTGCAGACCACTGGGGAGACTCCTCACTATATTAAGCAAAAATGTATCTATGGGTGCAATCAAAGTCTAGAATCTTGTTTTTTCTAAGTATTTCCTAGCATTACTACATTTTGGCAACCGGTACTGCATTCATAGAAAGTAGGAGCGGCATTGTATCTAGATGCTTTAAAATATCATAAAGAAGTCTTCTGGAGGTTTCCTGAGCTGCTAGGATTTTTTCATGTCAATACCTAGGAGTTTGGTTTAAGCCTTTCTGATACTGCTGGGGAGGAAGCTTTGTGTGGTGGGAATAAGGCATCTGAGCTGGAGGGAAAAGCCGAGCTATGCTTTCGGTACACTGCAGCAGCCACCCTGCCCTGCTGTGGCCCCCTGCTCCTTGCTCCCACTTGCCACTTCCCTGCTGCTGCCTGTGCCCTTCCTGGCTCTTTAGGGCAGGGTTTGTCTCCATCCTGACTCACACCGCCACAGCTTCAAATGGAACAGCACCAAGGGGACCTGTAGGAGCTGTTTTAATACAAACATCAGTTTCTTTCCTTCCAGTAGCACTGAGTAGTTCAGCCAAGCCTCATTTGGTAGATTTGTGCTCGCCAGAGAGTCTCCAGCTATGGTGCTTCCCCCGGGATCAGGTGCCCATATCATTTTGTATTTGTAAGACATCCTTGTCCCCTCCAAAAAAAAACCACCCAGCTATCTCTGCTTCATGGCACTTTGGTCAGAATGCTGGAGGGGGAGAGTAATTTCCAGCACTACCTCAGACATGATACAGATGCCTGATGAAGCAGGGAAGAAAGCAGGGCTAACGATAGCCGGCCCAATTAGCGCAGCACCCTGGGCAGGGCATTTCATCTGGGCCCTCCGCACCGCCTGCCGGGACGGGTGCAGATGTGCGAGCCGTGAGTGACAGGCAGAGGAGCTGGGACCTGACTACATTCAAAATCCTTCCCTGAGATTTTCCAGCTTCCTTTTTCTCTTTCTCCCCTTTCACCACGTGAAACGCACAGTGGGCTGTATATGCAAACACTGACAGATGGTGACACTCGGCTCCAGCTCAGGCAGATTAGAAAGGGAACTCAGTGTTCAAGGGACCAATTACCACTCTGTCCCCTCGGGGAAGAGCATATCAGATGTTTACTGGGGGTTAATAATAAATGAATTGAAAAAAAAATTGCTCTTCGAACACCATATTCTGTGTATTCATGTCAGCAGGTTGTAATTAGCTAATTAAATGCTTGGACTGACAGAACGGCCCCAGTGGGGGTTGCAACATTGCAGACCGCTCCTGAAATATGAGCAGGAAACATCTTGGAATATGTAGGCAGGAGAACAGTTAACACCTCACATTTAATGGGAAACTTCTTCCTGCAAAGGTTACTGGCAGAGCTGGGAGGAGGGCTTGGACAAGTCCTGCGTCTGCAGAGCTTGCTGCCAAACAAGCTGGGGACAGCATTCAAGTGAGGGGGGCACGCTAGATAAGGAAACAAGAAATCATGGGCTTGAGGCAAGCAAAACATGGAGAGAAAAGGATGAAGCATTTGAAATTAGTATAAAAATCAATATTAATTTCAACTAGCTGATAACTCCCAGCTCCTCCTTAAAAGGGTAGAAGGTTCCATGGTGGTGGGAAAGCTGCTAGGAGGCACAATCTGCTATAAATATAGGTGTCCAACCATGTGTGATTAGTTTGAGTCATCAAAACCAAAGCTACACTTAAGGAACATGAAAGGCCCACCTTTAACCTCCTGAAGCAGAGGAAATGAGAAGGCACATTCAACCTCTTGGCTGCCGTTCGGGTATTAGCTCATGCCTTACACGCCTGCCCTCACTGCTGGCCTCCAGAGATGAGAGCGTTTTGTACCACTGGCATGTCACCACTGCTTGTTTGCTTTCCTGGCTCCTTAGTAGCAGTGGGGTTGGGTTCATGAACAGCAAGGCACCTGGCACACTATACAAAAAGGGGAGCAAAATCCGTGCCAAATTACAGCACAAATAATGCATCTGTCTGGAAAGTATCAAAGAAGGCATTTGCAGCACTGGCAGTGAAAATGATAGTGTCTCAGGATTTTTCAAGCCCCAGGTTTCTTTGGTCTCCCTTTCTAGACACAGTGCTTTGGAGGTAAAAAAATGCTTGCAAGGGATCAACTTGGAAGTATTCAAGCTAGCCCCATAAGAATCCACGCTCACTCTCAGCAGCTACATTTTGGTTGTGCAAGAATGACACACAGCATTGTGTGCCTGAACCTGCAGCCTGCCAGCACGTTGTAGACACACAGGAGAGTGTTCATCTGCCCCTGGGGTCCTACCTCCTTGATGACACAGGAATTTATTACAGATGAAAGGCAAGGTAGGTGTAAGGGGGGAGAAACATGCTAAAGATGCTTCTAAAATGTGAATGATGAGATATCTACAGAATCTGAAAAATCAAGGGCAAACATGCCACTTTGCACCCTTCATTTTTTACTGCATCAGAAGTTGGGGGTACACAAGGCATCGTGTTTGAAAAGTTTTTTGAGACATGCATTAGACCACGTATCCAGACAGAGGACAGAAGAAGAGCCAGCAGATCAGGGCTGCATGCTTGGTGGTGCTGGTGTACACAGGGCACAGGGAAGACCATACTCTACTACACCCTCTGTGTGCAAGGGGTTGCCTGCTGTAGATAGGTGTCATCTGCCTCCCAAAATCAGAATTGCTGTGATGAACTCAGGAGGTCTAACCAAACTTTTCTTTGCTGCAGCTGTGATGCTTTCCTCATGCCCCTGCTAATGCTCTGTGCTCTGTGCTGTAAACATGCCCACCCAAAGAGCCTGAGAGAGGATGGCTGTGATGCATTGCTGCCAGACCAGGATGTATGTTTGCACTGTGGAAGCTTGTTGATCTTCCCTTTCCTCTCTCCCCTAGTGCTTATTATGATTGCAGAGTAAAATCATTGCTCTGCCATGTATGCCAGCCTGAAATATCCCTGCCCCATGCTCTCCCCCTCTCCCAGGGTGCCATGAAACCTTGGGTGTCAGTTTGAGGGGGCAGCTGCAGGAATAACCAGTGCTCTTTGTCTCCTGCCCCTTCTTGTAAGGGAATAAGGCAGGTTACTTTGCCCATGATTAATTTTGAAAGACTTTTCTTTTATGAGTCATCCTCACAAAACTGCAGTTTTTTAAACTCTTCTAAGGGTTTTTAGCACTTACTTGTCAGGCAAATTGCTGAAATAGCATTTTTAATAGTATTTTGGCCATCTGGGACAAATTTATCCCTCCTTTCTAAGCCAGTAAGCTCATGGGTGACAGAACAGGTGTAATTTAATCAGGTGGAGGCAAAAGCTTGGTAGCTTGAAGGCTGTGTATGGGGCGTCTCTCCCACATCCATCATCCATGGGCAGCCTTTGCAGCACATGGATGCTTGGAGGCAGTGGGGTCTGAGTAAGACACTCCTTCATAGAGGTGCCTGTCCTGATGGCTACAGATGTGAGTTTGTAGTAGTCTTTCCATGCTGCTGCCCAAAACCTGGGTAAAAGCATGTGTCCAAAGCCACCTCTGAGCCTGCCCTGCCCTGGGTGAGCTCTGCACCTCTCCAGCTGTGCAGGCTTGACAGGATGCTCTGGTCCCCAGTGAAGCCAACAGACCTGAAACTTGTGACATCAGGACAGACCGAGCTGGTGACTGCTTTGCAAAGGGCTCATGAGAGTGCCCTTACCAGAATAACAGACTTGTCTTTTGGGTTTCAGTTCCCATGTAGTCACAGTCAGAATAACCCTTGGCATTTTCCACTGTGGGAGTTTAGGTTGAATTTTAAAAAAACCTCCAGGAGCTACACCATAAGGGCAAGAAATGAACAGGGAGTAGACAACATCAGCAGGTTGGCTCCCGAGCACAGGGAGAAGCCATCCTGCTGCCTGCCTCTTCCTTATCACCAGCTGCCATACTCATCCCTACTGAGGTGATTATATTATGTTGTTTTTTAGATACTCACTTCCTCAAGTTCCCTAGATTCATTCCCTGAATAAGCAGCACCATTTTAACATACCTATGTAAGGGTTCAGGACCATAATTTGCACTTTGCAAAGTGTTTCTGGACTCTCAGACTATTCCACAAACACCTACACTCTACTTACTTTTATGCCCATTCCAGTGGAGCGAGTGATGCTTACAATTCATCTTCTAAAAACTTTCCCAGATTCTGGCCACATAGCTTGACTCTTTGCAGAAATTATTTCTACAGGTATATGTTGGCACTGTTATGGGCAGAAAGATATTCTCTGCACAAATATGCATCAGACAATGTGTTCTTTATCACACCCACTGAGCTGCCTGAGAGAATGGAAGGAAAGCAGGCAGCATCCTCCAAGGGGAAGGAAGGCCTGGTCAACCTGCCAGCTCCTTGTTACCAAGCTGTGACTAGCTGATGCAATGCTGCCCAACCATAATATTTCAGAACTGAGTCATCCAACAAGATCAGCTACATTTGTAATTGCCATCTCAAATAACCACATATATTTATTATTTGCCAGCACATGCTTTATTGGTGCTCATTACAAGCCATTAATGAGGTGTCTGTTTTAATGGTAGCTGTGGAGCTAATAAGTAGGAGGTGAAAAAAGCCTGCCCTTTGCCAATACATATGATTTCTTTGCTGACTTTGGGCTGCCATATATCCCACCCACAAATGATAAATGTAGGATTGTGGGGTCTGCTTCAAACACACCTGATGTTGTCTCATTTTTACAGGGTGTGGGGAAACAGGAGTGGGGAAACAGGAGGCTGCGTGTGGCTGAGGAGGAGGTGAAAGGTTTGACCCATAGAGAGGACCAAGAGCAGTGAGAGGAGTGATGCTCCCCCAGCAGGTCCCCCAGCCTGGGCAGGCACACTGTGCCCCCCCAGGAATGCATGTGGCATGCTGCCCCTTCGCTGGCAGCCGTGGAGCTGTGTGGGGTTCAGCCAGCTGCTGGCAGCATGGCCGCCCCACACAGGCGGCACTCAGCTGTTTCGCATTTTGCAGCATTTTAGGAGAAACACGTGTCTCCCCCGTGGGCCCCGTCCCACACAGGCACAACCACATGGGGTGTGACCCAGCTGCCTGGTGACGGGCTGCTGCCGAGGAGCCCATCTCCCCACATCACCCTGTCTGGACTGCCCACGTATCTGGGGTGTCTTGAGGGCCTCACTCATGAGGGCCGCACTCATGAGGCAAACGCATGATGCTTTTCCAGCTCAAACTGTAGGCTTGAAGCAAATTGCATGCCCTGAAAACCAACCCTTGCCCCCTGTGCCACCAGTGCAGCTCCTGCTGCCTGCCCACACACCCCACTCATGGGGCAGGGCATAGTGGGCCACCCTCTGGGTCTCTCAGCTCCATCCCTCAGCCCCAAAGGCGGGAAAAGAAGGCATCCCAGCAATGCCCCTTCATTGCCCTCCTGCCCAGGTTTGCCTCCCAGGACAGGAGGAGATGGCAGTGCTGGGCAAAGGGATAGTGTGCAGGATGAGACCAGGCCCGGCGCTGGCTCTGCTGCGCTCACTCAAGGAGAGAGAGCAACAGATGCAAGGCAGGCACTAAGAGTGGAGGCTCCCATTATTTTGGCCTTGGGCACTTTCGGAGCTTGGCGGTCTTGAGAGTCACCCAGCTGTTGGCCAGATCCCCAGTGGCTTTGCACATTCCATTTCTTTCCATGAATGAATGGTCTAATCTGGCTGAGGGCATTGCAAGACCCAATAGCCAGTTTGCTGCACCTTGCTCATCAGGGATTGAAACACCTGCCGTGGCCGGGGGCTTAGCATTATTAAGTGCTGCTATTTGAAGACAAATCATCGTCTTTTGTCTCTGCGTGAGCCCTTCTCGCAGCTTCCCCCTCCCCTTAATAGAAAACAAAGGAAAAAACTGAAAAAAAAAAAAAAAAAAGGCCGTGATGGGTGGTTTTTTTGGACAAGGCCTATTTTTTCCTTCAATTTCCTAAAGAAGCCACCCTTGCTTTCCACATTAGGTGAATTGCTGGGAAATATTATTCACACAGGGAAAGAGCACTTTTATTTTGCTCACAGCTGTTTAGAAGGCCTGTGTGCTGATGTTAGAATGTGGGAGCCTTGGGTGGTTTCACTCTGGAAGCACTGCTGTACCCGTCCCTGATACTGGCAATATTATGCTATGCAATAAACTGATGCTTTTAGTGAGAACAGATGTTCCTCGACACAGCCTTCCTACCTACATTAAACCTTCTTTTCTTTTTTTGAGTTCCTTTCTTGTGGACAACAAACAAATAATGTTTAATCAATAGCTAATGTGATATTTTACTTAATTGGGGAATTTAGAAGGCAATTGTATGGTTTCTGCCAGCAAATTAGGAAGTAAGGAAATAGATTTTATGCAAGCAATGTGATTTCTCTCTTCTTTTAGTGAATTTACATATTTGGGTGACCGAGACACGTGGACTGTGTATGGAAGCCTTGGTCTTGCAAGATTTGTTAATGAAGAGTCTAGAAAGATAAAATACACTAGATGGGATTGGACAGAAACCAACTGATACATCTCCAAAGTTAACAGAAAGCAGAAAATACCTTTCTAGTGACTCTCAACTAAGGTCTTCTTGAACCAAGTTCACTAACACTTTTATCAGTTGATCTGGAAGAAAAATAAAAGCCATGTTACATACAAAGATTGTCAGAGAGCAAAGTTTGCAAGGGGGAGCAGGCTTCAGGGAAGGGGAGCTGGACAGAGCTACAGCCTTGAGTGAAAAACAAGGAAATGTCTATCTCCAGTGCAGCAGTAAGGGCTGCTGCTCTGCCCAAGCACCTTCCCTGGGAAAGGAAATCTGGCAATGCAGCAGCCTCAGTCTGCCAGAGGACAACAAAACCTAGAGCAAGGAATTGAAATTAGGCAGATGCAAGCTAAAGGGTAGATTTGCACACAGAGGACAATGAACCAACTGAAATGATACTTACTGATGAGTTGTGATGGATTCTCTATTAATCTGAGACTTTCAAAGCACATGCTTTTTCCCTTCTCTTCAACAACCCCCCCCCCCCCAAAAAAAACAACAAAAAGAAAGAATGGAAAAAAAAGAGATCCTTTACTTGATTCAGAGGGCTTTTAAGTACAGTGATCAGGCAGGATGGTCACAGTGGTGTTGGCTTTATAATCTGTGAATATATTTGATTCAGAAAACAATTTTAAAAGAAGACAAACTCCTAAAAATCTTGAGCTCATTTTGATCATTCATTTTGATTTATCATAAAATAATTACTGGATACCAAAAAATATGCAGAGAAAGCTAATTCACTCCTTTTAGAGATATTTCCTGGGCAATCATGGCATCATGTTAAATAAATGAAGAGAAAAATTAGGCCCAGTATAAGAAGAGGCTCATTAATATACTGATGGTCAACTTGCAAAATTCTCTACATTGTAAACAAAACAAGCATACGGACAGTTAACTTTTTGGGGAGTAGATCCTAATAAAAGAAGAGCAGAAGATCCTGTGTTTATCTGCACAATAAACTGAACTTGCCTTAGGGCACAGATCAATTGCCAGAAGGTTTAAAATAAATTTTTCCCAATAGGTATCTTAAGAAAGAGTGATGTGTGTGCTCCATTAATTCCTTGAGAAGCAGGAGAAGCCCACTTTAGGTCACTGGGAGCTTAGCCTAAGTCTGCTTTTTGAAAGACATCAAGAGTTTTGTTAAGAATTTCAATCAGCTGAGTCCTCATACAGTTTTATATAGTGGGTGCCCATTGATTTCTTTGTGATCCTGGTATTTTTGCAGCTAAAGGACGAGGGACTGCCCATGGGGAGCAAGGTTTGGTTTGGCACTTTCTGTTGTTGTCTTTGCCCGGAGCATCTAGTGGGGGGCCGCTGCTGGAGGTACGATGGTCAGCTGTGATGTGATCTGGCACAGGTTTGACTGCTATGAATTCCCTTGGCTGTTGCCTCTCAGAGGCTATACCAGAAAAAAAACCAAAAACATAAAACAAAGTAAAGATCAGAGACAACTCTGCTTGCATGTTCTTAGCAGTACAGAGAGAATATCTTAATTATGTTTTGCCTGTGAGATTAATCATACAGGACTGTTGTCCTTTCCAATTGCATGTGAATTTTAAAATAGTGCTGTCTCTTAGAAAATATTTCAAAAGAAAAAGCAAATTCACATTACTCTACCTAGATGTGCCTGTATCTTTGTCCTCCATGTGGTACATCACTCCTTCTTTTCCAGCAACGTGGCAGTAGAATGGGTTGTGTTCTAGACACACAGTTCACAAAGCAGCCCACAGTGCCAGAAGGACACAAGCATGAATTTCCAGCATGGAGCTCAGGTGTGAATTCAAGTTGTAATGTACTTTATAGTGAGGAGTCTCAGGCTAATTTCCCAATTAACAGCTAAAAGCCAGCAAAAAAAAAAGTGCAGGTGGCTTTGGAGAAGATTATGGCCTTGTAACATATCACCGGGAGCTACTGGTTACAGTGAGGTGGGGTGGAAGTAAAGCCACTGCAGGTGTGCTCCAGTGAGGCCAGTAATAGACAGGTGGAGGTAAACAGAGGACAGAGGGTTCCCCTGTCTTTGGGAGGGAAAAGGGTTCTGTACTGGGGAGGGCAGTGCTGCAGCTGGAAGAAAGATGTGCCTGCTTTTATCTGTGACATTATCTTCATGCAATCAGCAGAACAAGGTTCTTGGCTCCAGTAATAAGGAAAGAAGTCTGTGTGCTTGAGGACTATACTGCACAGTGAAGATTTAGGTGAGGGCAGAGGCTGTAGGACCTGAGTTTTGCAAGCTTGCCAAAGAATAGAGGTAAGTTATTTGCAGGGATCTTGAAAAAAAAAAAAAAAAAAAAAAAAAGATAAGTGAGTCTTAAAAGTAGAGTTTGTTTTGGGTTTTGGAAGAAGTTTTGGGGATTTGCAGCATGAGCTTTCTTGACAGAGATAGCTCTGAGCCACACAAAATTAACTGATATTTCTCCCCTGAAATGGAAAGTGCATAAGATGAAAGAAACAGTGGAAAAAGAGAGTGTGCTTTTGAAAATGGGACAAGATGAGAACAGAAGCAACATACTTCCTGAAACTTTCAAATAATATGTTCTCCCTTCCCCCATAGCCAGTGAAGGTGAGCCTGTTTAGCTTTTTAGTTCTTAGTGTTTTCCCCACTGCTTAGGGGTGATGAGCTATTGGCCAAGATAAAATGAGTTGAGTGTGCTGTAATGCAGTCTATTTCTCTGGGTGCTCCAGGAGAGAGACCTGTATAAACATTACCCAGTACAAAACTTCTCTGTGTTGTCCATTGAAGCAATCCCTTTCCCATCCATTCCTCCTTGCTAGAAGTCTCACTGTGGTGGCTTTTTTTTTCTATCTTAAGAAGCAATTTGTAATTAGCTTTCCTCTACCGCGCTCCCCTCTCTGCCAAAACAAACTTGTCAATAAAATCCTGATGTTTAAGATGCAAAAAAGATGTACATTTAATTAAATGCAAAGTTGTTTTGTGAGAATGGAACATGTGAAGAAGCCACTAAAGAGCATCACACAGAGTGCAAAGCTGGAAGCAAATGTTTGAAGAAAAAAGGAACAGTGTGGATATTATGATTTCAAGCCACAAACTTTGTAGCAGTGAAGCAAATTGTAAAGCAAGTAATTTTTGGATAGTTAAAAAAAAATAGCTGCTGGTTGCATCAAATTAAGCCCTGAGAAAAACCTTCATAAAACTTGAGAGCACTGAGCTTGAGACGTATGTACAGTGAAGCAAACCCGGTGTGTGAGGTCCTGTGGGACTCCATGTGCGATGTGTGTTATGAGAAGGCTCAATTTCCAAGCCTTCGTTAGCTTTGCTAAACAAACAGGCATTCTTGTTAAACATTTCTCCCGAGATGACAACTATTGACAATACATCTTCCTGAAGCATACGACAGTTATCAAACAAATAGTTGACATTTTGCAAAGTTCCCATTATTCTCTGGTTGCTGAAGAAGCTGGAGGGTAGAGCAGGACACTTGGCACTGGGAGCACTTTAGCAGTTAATGTTTTGCACAAATTGTTAAGTACAGAAGCTGCACTCAAATGTTTAAAGTGCTGATTCTGTGAAAACACCAATTTGGGGCCTGCTGTTAAAATCTGGGGAGATACATGCTCTCTGGGAAAGCCATGCACATCAGCAGCGATTCAGTACCATAGCAGCTAATGTTAGGAGTCATGTTCATTTAAGCTTGTTGGGTCTTTCATGCACTTTTCATCTCATGGTTCTAAAGGCAGACAAGGCAGGCTTGGGGGGGGGGGGGGGGGGGGGGCGGAGGAACAAGATTGCTCATTTCTGTACCATCTTCAAATGTGCAAACAAGAGGCTCCATCCGGATCTCCAAATGGAGAAGGATGCTGTTGTGAAACTTGCACGTGGTCTGAGCCTAGCTCTGACATGGTGTTTCATTAACCTGAAATTAGCACAGCATGTGCACAACAGTTAGGACAACAAAGCTGATTTTCCTACTTTGAGAGAATCATTAAATAAGCTTAAAATCCTCTTCAAAATGTGAGAAAACATAAAACACTCAACAAAAACAAATTGTTAAGAGACATTATTTGCAAAAAAAAAAAAAAAGCCCAAAACCAAACTCCAAACCAACTAACAGCCACTATATTCAGGTGGAGCACCTTAGCAAAACCATAGTCAACAATGTTGCTGTGTGAGAATACATGTCCTTAATGTTGGGGAAAACTTGTTTTCCAAGGAAGGCAGAATGAGAAGCATTGGAACAATTTCTCTTCAGTCATATCAGCTAAAAATGCTATTTATGGAGCAGAGAAACATGCTGAATCATTTACTTAACTTAAAATCTTTTATAATCGATTGTCTAAGCTGATACTAAGGCATGGGAAGTCTTCCTTTTTTCTTCTTTTTAGGCTGAAAATCAGAGCTAAAGATAAACAGCCTTCAAATTGCCTCTTGCTAAACACAAGCAATTACAGTAAGATAGACAAAAAAACAATGTCTGCATGAAAGTAGTTTAATTTAAAACACAATGGTATACATAGTCTATCAAAGATGGCTTTCTCAGCACCATTTTCCATGACAACAAAAAACCTGAAAATATTGTTGGTTCATTGTTATTTTTCATCAGTGCTGGCTGGAAGGACCTCCAGAATGCCTGGAGGTCCCCTGACCCTGTGCCTACATATTTGTGGGTGGGATTTCAGTCTCACAAACTACCCTGCTACAACGATGTATGCAATGACTGTACCAAACTAGTCTATTATACCTTTTTAGTTATTATGTTTTTCTCTCTGCATTGCTTTTATCTCCTTTGTTGCCTCATAATATAGTTAATCTTGTCACAGTGCCAGAGGTGATGAGGAATGGCGGATCTTACTCATTAACACAACAATCCCTTTATATACAGGGGTGTTCTCCTTGTAGCACTTTTTATTCTCTTTCCTCCCTGGGAAGGCAAACCTATTTCTGTCAATTACTCCTTGAAGCCTTTCGTAGTGCCTCAACTCGGTAATTTTGGCCTGCCTTCTAGTATCAGAGCCCATAGCCAGGCTCACTGCCTTAACTGAGACCTCAGAAGCACTTGAAATAAACATTTTCAGTGGCTGTCATAGGACAAAAGTGTTGTCCAGTCAAGGTTGTGGCTTTTCACTTTTTGAAAAAAAATTGTGAGCGGTGACATGGTGCTGCTTGCTCAGTTTGAGGTGTGCTGTGATTACCAGCTGTTTTCAGCAATGCTACTGCTTACTCAGTCTGCACTTTTTAATAATTTTCTTCCCTTTTTCCAACAGACGACATGACAAGACTGTCATGGGAGGAGCTGACACGTGGTTCACATGAGCTGAACTGGCTCTCACCTCCTCTTAATCTGTGCATTTTGCATCCTGGTGTACAATGACACCAGCAGCAACGCCACAGTGCAGCAGCACTGCTGTCACTAGGAAATCAAGGCTGCCACACAGGGACGGCTGTGTGGGCTGCATGGCCTGTGCTGGTGGTTTCCAGCTCTTGCTGACACTCAGTACAGCAGGAGCCATAAGATGAAGAAATCCCTGTAGCACTGGAGCAGGGTGTTGGCCCCCCTGCTTCCCCCTGCCCCCAGATCCTGCCCAGGAGCCCAAAGGCTGCGTGGGCACTGTGTGCAGTGGTACTCGGCTGTGCTGGCCCTGTAGTGCTTGGCTTTCTCCTTGTTGTGTGCTGTGCGCAGTTTGCCTCCATTCCAAGGTGCTGCTGAGAACATCACCACTCTGTTTCCACACTGGTGGCTGCATCAACACATGCAGGAAAGCCACATTTCTCTCTCATTCTGCACCACAGGCATGACACAATGTGTTAAAAGGCAGATATAACCACAAGAGAAATTTTTTTCCTGTGGTCCAGAGATTAAACCACAGCTGCCGGTGGTTTTGCTGCAAGTACAGCAATTGCCAGACAGGAGATTACACCACAATATTGGGCTTGCACCCCAGCCTCCACACTCAAGTTTTCTAGGAGCATATTGCCAAGATTCCTTTAGTGTGGCTCCCTCCCCAGTTCTGGACACCCTCGTGACATGTCTGTCACTCCTGCAGAAGTTTCAGAGTCAGGCCTGTCCCTGCCAGTCAGTCCTGATGCAGCAATGGCTCAGTGTTTCAGGGCTGGGAGAAAGCTCTGGCTGCAGTTTCAGCCTGGCCAGGAACCCCAGGGGCACCTCATCAAGAGCACCAATAGACACAGCTGGATGCTGCTGAGGATCAGCCACTACCCTGCACATGGAGTTATAGGCTGGCTTGGGTTGGAAAGGACCCTGAAAACCACCTAGTTCCAAATCCCTTGCCATGGGCAGAGACACTTTCCAGGAGACCAGATTGCTCAAGATCTAATCCAGCCTGGTTTTGAACACTTCCAGGGATGGGGTAACCACAGCTTCTCTGGGCAACTTGTTCCAGTGCCACACCTCCCTCATAGTAAAGAATTTATTCCTAATATCTAATCTAAACTTATTCCCCTTCAGTTTAAATCCACTCCCTCTTGTCCTATCTCTTCATGCCCCTGGAAAAACTCCCTCTCCTGCTTTCTTGTACACTCCTCTCAGGTACTGGAAGACTGCTGTAAGGTCTTCTGGGAGGCTTCACTTCCTTAGGTTGAAAAATACCAACTCTCTCAGACTGTCTTCATAAGAGATGTGCTCCAGCCCTCTGATCATCTTTGGGATGTTCTCTGGACTCACTTCAGCAGTTCCATGTCCTTCCTATGTTGGGGAACCCAGAGCTGGACACAGTACTCGAGGTAAATACTGTGTCCATACTCAGAAAAATGGAGTAGAGGGGTAGAATCACCTCTTTCAACCTTCTTGTCACACTTCTTTTGATGCAGCCCATGAGAGGGTTGGCTCTCTGGGTGCAGTCCGCAGCTTCTCTTGACTCTCACCCTCATGCAATCCCCAGGCCTGAATGTCTGCTTGTGGCCAGAGCAAATCACGTTGGGATCTTGCAGCACATGTTTTAAGCTTGGTTTTGGGCAGAAAAAAATCCAATTTGGGATCTTTGGAACTGCTCTTTGGTGCAAGCTGAAGCACAGTATGCAAGGACTAGGAAGAAATTCAGAATTGCACCACAGAATGGAAACACAAATATGAACACCTTATATTGGCTCTTTTATATATTTGCTTTGCCCAGCAGAATCTGAGGCTCAGACAGAAGCTGGGAAACCTGACTCATTGCAGTTACCTTGGAAAGGTGTTGGGAATGTTCTTCAACACTGCCTGTTAGCAAATGCTCTTCAAGAAACACTAACAGTAGCCAAAGAAACACAAAGTGATGTGGAGTATACAGGATTTAGGAAAAGGCCAGTGGAAAACCAAGCATCCTATCTGTGGGGTAAGGGAGACATAGAAATGCCAATCTCACTGCCATTTTCAGTGAGAAACTAACTACAGGTAAAATCATATGTCCTACAATGTTTGTGATTTTTCACAACTGCTGATGTTTTCCTGAAAAATGAATCCTAAAATATATAACCTTGCTTGGAATGTCAACAATAATCACCAGCTTGGGGTTCACCCAAGCACCAGTTTTGGATTTCCCACTTCCTTCAGGAGACTTGTCAGAAGCTTGTGCTCTCTTAAGGAGTTATTTATTTCCAGAAATAATGCAAACATTTATATACTTGCCTTCAGGTGTCAGAATTAATGTGGACCTTGAAAACTTGTCTGTAATCAAAAGCTTCTAGCTCAATTGCTTGGGAACTGTCGATGGCAAGTCTAAGATGTGGTGTTTATCTCTCAAGATTGACTTGCACTCAGGCAGCTAGGCAAACACTGCTTTCAAGTGGCTAGGTGTTTGCAGCTATAATTAAATTATTTTATAAGAGACAGTATTTCACTGGCTACCAAGATAAAGCAGGTTTTGTTTTATGTCATTTGCTACCAAAGGGGCTGCCTCTGATCTTACTGCAATAGAAACAGAGAAAACTCATTTTTCTTTCTGCACAACTGTACATTAAATTATATTTCTTCTTTCAAAGACTGTTTTCCAGCAATTTCAGACATGCTGCCTTCTCCATCCCTCCATTCTCTTTTCATTCCTGCCTGAGCCAGCACAAGACATACTGCCCAACTCAAAGAGAACCACAGCATCACTACCAGCCCAGAGCCCTCACAAGCAGGACTGGCAGCAGAGGCCTGATGGCATCCAGGGCAGGATGCAGAGAGCAGAGCCAGCCTTTTCATTTGCCCATTGCTGAGGTGGTACCCAAGCCCCTCCCTGTCCTCTGTGACCCTGAGCCAAGCCTGCAGCCCTGAGCAGCTAGGAGATGCTGATACTTGTCAGCTTAGGGTCTCTGACACCCAAAGCTATTTTGTAACCAATCTGCCATCTATTAGCACAAATGGGGAAATAAAAAAGAAGGGATCTGCTCCTGCTGTTCTCTCAGGAAAGCACAGTAGATGAATGGGCCAGGTAGCATGAAGGGATGTCTCTGTACTCACAAATTTATCCTGGGAAGCTCATCCTCAGGTCTCCACAAGCAACCACCTGTTAAATAGACACCCGCTGTGTACCTGGTGTGCACCCCACAAAAATCCCTGCCTGCTGCTGTGGGGGCTGCTGCCCCTCATTCTTCCTGAATGTCACTGATTCCACCACCTGAGAAACCACAAATCTAAGTACAAAGCAGGATGGCACTGTGCCACAGAGGGCTGGACCAACAGAAAACTAAAACCCCAGCAGGGATTGTCACTAAAGGGACAGACACAGAGGGGCCAAAGGTGGGCCATGTCCCCTGCTCTGTCTCCCCCTCCTCTGCCCCCATCAATAATGTTCTAGTGAGAGTTTAGGGGCCAGGGAAGGCATAGTTCCTCAGGGTCTTCAGCACCTCTCTGTATGGCAACTTTTATAAAGAAATGTTTTAATGCTAAAAAAGCAAACAAAGAAGCCAAAAATATGTCTCGTTTTCAGCATTTCATAATTGATATCTTAAACATGAGCATGAGATTTGCCAAACACAGGTCTCTGCTTGAGTAGATTTTTTCCTGTTACGCAAAGAAAAACGTCTGGAATCTGGAAATCTTGCATTGAGCTAATTTAAAAAAATATATATTTGAAAATTTGTTTCAAATTCTTTTCTGCCATTTAAACTTATTAAGCATAGTGGTGTTTTAAACAGAAAATTAAGTAAAAAATCAGCGGGAGATTTAGTCTGATTGCTGTGCATGTATAAAGAAAATGCTCTGCCTGCTTAAAGGAAAAACACACTTAGGCACTGTGACATCCAGTTTTTAAGAAACCCAGTTTAATTATATTTTCCCTAATTAAGGATTTCATTATAGGGGATCACATGATTTAATTATATCAATACCCCAAAGACCTGATTGTGAACATAAAATGTGGATTAAAAGGATGCCTCATCACTTAATTACCTGCTAGATTGGAACAGATCCATGTTGTAGGTCAAAAGGGACATAAAATGCAGGCTTCTGCCTCCCTCTTTGTTGTGCGTGAAGGGCTCTGTGTATGGGGAGAGTAGGAGGGGGGAGCACTCATATCTGTACTGGGAGTGATAATTATCTGTGAGCAGTTTTCCAAGCATATATTGAAATAGATGGATAGATGATAGATTAGATAGATAGATAGATAGACAGATAGATAGATAGATAGATAGATAGATTTAAAATTATTGATATCTTTTAAATTTTCAGCAAGTCTATAATGGAGGTGAGCTTGCATATTTCAGCTTACAGTCCAACAGAAGCCTGTGTATTTCTTCTCAAAAGGTCTTGTCTTTCAGAAGTAAAATGTCAAGCAGTTGGAAATCTTAGGGTGGGTTTTAGACTGTCCCAAAGTGAGCAGATGGATACCCAGTGCTGTAGCAAGGACTGGGGCTGTCTCTCCCTGTGTCCAGTCAGCATGATAGCCCCTGGAGCGGTTGCACTTCTGGAGGTTCCCCACCACTGATTGTTGGGGCTGATCTGGGGAATGGAGGGGATGAAATCTTTTGGGACATCAGCATAAAGCCAAGGGACAAATGTTAACCTGCCCAAGCCTTGCTTTCCCCACACCTCTCTTCCCCACCCTCTGACCAGCTCCTGACTGCTGCTGCCAGGAAGAGGCTTTGGCAGGGAGCACTGGGCACATGAAGGCGGAGAACCTGCACCAGTCACTATGGTGTAGCTTTTCTTCTGTCATTCAAAATGCCTTCTCACTTCCCACAACCCTTACAAGCTCCTACCTAGCAAAGCTAAGAATCTGGCCCTTTTACCCAATGCTCCCAAACTACAGACCAAATTCTGTCAGCAAGAAAGGGTCCCATGGATGCCAAGTGCAATTTTATCAGGACCCATGGCAGCATTGCATGCTGTGGACTGAGCCTGTTGCAAACCCCCACAACACAGCTTTCTAAGGGCATTGAAGGATTGCAGGATATTTTCATAAGTAAGGGTTTTCTCCTCCAACATGCCATAAAAAGATTTCCCTGCTGTTCTGCCCCAGCAGGTATCCTGCTTTTTCCCAGTACCGTCAGGGCCAGCAGACTCTGGTAGGTACCAATGGGGCGACAGATCCATGGTTACATTGCTGCTTCAAACATTGTAGTGTCCCAAAAGTCAGCTTTGCCTGTGTCCAATCCCTGCTCTGATGAGGAGAATGAGTCTTGAAAGAAATACTTCAAGGCCACCAAGAGGATTGGTCTGGAAACAGAGGACACAGTGCTTCTTTTCCTAGGAAAAGTATTTTCAGGCACATGGGAGTAGGCAATCTCTTAAGCAAGGGGACAGCCTTCAAAGTGTCCCTTTGCTCTCTGGGGGCAGCCTGGTGGCTGAAGCACAATCTCAGATGATGTCCTGAAAATGCTGCTGCAGTGGTGGTGTTACTGCCTGGTACAAGATAAGAAACCAAATCCTGTGCCCAGTCTGGGTAGCAAGGCTAGGTAAGAAAAAGGCATCTTGAAACTGCTGCTAACAACTGATGCTGATACATCCCAAGTCCTTTCTATGCTTTTCCAAAGGCACCAGGGAGGATACAGACCTGGATGATCAACCTGTTCAGGGCTATTCCAAACCAAGCAACTCTCACACCTCGTGACAGGAATGACAAAGATCTACACCCCACAGCAAGGCCAGCAGCCTGGATACTGCCAGCTCCGTAGATAGTGCCAGCCTGTCCTGCCACTGCTGGGGACAGCCACCCTGCTCTGCCTGCCCCCTGGGCAGATCCCGGAGGAGGCTTTGTGCACACAGTGTGGCAATGTGCCTGGGCCCTGAGAAGCACATCCAACTGTTAAATTATCATCTGCAAGTGGTACAGTGCTAAGGGATGAGGACCCATTTCTTTTACTTTGATTTGATCCTATTTTCCTAGGCAGGGAAATGCCCAAGTGACAGTATCACTGCAGATGGCATCACAAAGCCCTGGTGGGCACCAACTGAGTTGGCACAGTCAGATTATCATGTTCGAGTTTGTGTCTGTCTTTTCTTTTTACTCTGCTTTGCTGTGCTAATAGCATTTCTATTACCATACAGGCTTCAGTCAGCTCCTTCAAAAGGACAGAGACCAACATAAAAAGTAAATTTCATTATCACTGGCAAAAAGGATGGGTCACAGAAAAAGCTAAATGATGCTAGTCTATCTTTATAATTCTTCCTTTTTTTCTCCCTCCCTCTCTCTCTCTCTCTCTCTCTCTCATCTGGGCTTAAAGGGAGACTGGAATTGAAGTTGCAGGGTCTCCAGGGCAGTATTGCAGAGCAGTGCTGCTTAATGGGGCAGCTGGTGGAGAGAGCTGCGCACATGTTTCCTTTGCAGTTTTCATCTTCATACTTCACAGGCCCTAGGGACTGATTGATGGAATTCTTTTTTTTTTTTTTTTAACATAGCTTTCTTGAGGCCTAGAGGCTGCCACACTGAACATATGTCCACATATTCCCTTGGGCAGTATTTAAATGTGTGCATCCATGTGACTGTATTTGTTTAGTGTGTGCTCCCACTGATCTAATGGGACCTTTCCCATGACCCATTGCTTCCCTAAGTTTGCCACTTGCTGCTGTCAGGCGAGAGAGGCTTTAACTTGGATGGCTGTAGCTGTAAATGAATGGGACTTTTTTTTCCCTTTCAGTCCTTTCGACTGAACCCTCTTGCTGATGGATCATCTAATGCAGTTTAGTTGAGAACCCTTCCTCATGCTGTTAAAAAAAAGCCAAACCTAAACAGACCCCATCTGTTGCAATCCTATGTCTATTTATGTGAATGCAAAATTTGTCGGGCTGCTTTCTGCTTGTTAATAAGCCATCCTCTGAGTACAAAATCCATTCTTGGAAAACTCCCAGTAAGATGTGCATTGCTTGCTACACTGAATACTTCTAATGCTAAAATTTCTTGGGAACAAGAAAAGCAATGGTTGCACTCTGCACTCATTTTCTTTGAAGAAAATGTACAAATCTGCATGGTAGTTAGTGTCCCCCAGGGAGGCAGCTCAGTGAGACACAAATTGGAATAAAACTATCTGTAAGACACTTCCAGCATGCACAACCTGCTTGTGTAACACCCAACACTGCTCAGAGGAGGAGACTAGAAGCAGATTATTTACATTTCCCATGTGCAAAAGCCTGATTACATCCTATCTTTGGTCTGTCTTTCTTTTTCAGCAAAAAGCCTGCAAGCCCCACAGAATGACACAAGTACAGGAGGTGTTCAAATGGGTTCAGGAACTGTGGCTGACTAAAAGAGTTAAAAACTATATAAATATTCCACAAGCGGCATTTGCACATATTTAAGGCAGTGCTAGAAAATACATTCATGCAAAATATAAAGAGAACGTAAATCAAAACCAGGTGAATTATATTGTCTGCTAGAGCTCTTGTTCAAGAGAGGAGCTTTCCTGCCTGGCACCATCCCTGCCCTAAAGAGCTTAAGGGAAACACTGGAGGGCTGAGAGCTGCGAGGGACAGTTCTCACTTTCCTGCCAAGCTGCACGTGGAATGTCCCTCATTCTGCTTTCTGGCAAATGTCTGCAGGGTCACACCACACCAAATCCTGCTCAAGGTGGGGCTGAGGGCAGACCCTCCATCTCTGTGCCGTAGGCATGGCATGGGCTGGGCTATGTTTTCCGGCACTTTCCACAGGAGGCATACCAGGAAGCAAGAACAGCATAAGGGAATTCATGCTGGACTTTGAAATGTCACTTGTGAATCTAAACTCAGCTATCTCTTTTAGCTTGATGTAGGTTGGTGAAAAAAATCAGCTGAAAAATAGTAGGAAATATGCAAAATGCAGTGTTTGTTAAACATTGTATTTTCTGTTAAATAAAGAATAGTTTTACCAGCAGTATCAGTGGGAAATGTATCATGGACTGAGCCACAACACCAGAGAACTCAGTCATCCTATGCCTAAACCGACTTTCCATAGAAAAATTATTTACTAAACAAAAGTGCAGCCTTCAGGTTATCTCAGGGACTGACAAATGACTACATGTTATTATATGCATGGTAAGTGCTACTGTAAAAGATGCTGTCATGTGAACTTGTGTTCAGTTATTATTCACTGGTGGTTTTATCACTTTCAAAAGAAAGTGTAAGATGATGGATTAGCTTATTTACGCCTTCCAAGAAAATCCTTATTTTCAAGTTGATTTTTAGCCTTGTTTTCCTTAATCTCCTGAGCCATGCTTCTGCTGGAAAATACTTTGGAAATGGGTGACTAGCTTAGCATCCTGCTTTTGCTAACATTTTATGGTTTGTTTTGGTATTTTTAATTCTTTGTCTCTAGGATACTGACCCCAGGAGTACAGCAGGCACTGTTGTATGCACGGGGTACATGTCACCACCTTCCCAGTTGCTGTCTTCAAGCAGTCAGGGCTGGCTGGAGATGCCAGTGGTGTGTGTACTTTGGAAGCTTTTACCCAGAAAACCTCAAAGGTACATTCCAAATAGAGCTATAATGTTGTCATGAGGCAGGAAGAAAAGCTTGACCATCTATTCCCCAGCTGGATTTTCCAGTCTATAACTCAGCCAAAGAAACAAAGCAGGGCCTCCTGCTGGTTGTAAAATAAGATGAGTTGGTAGCATGAAAAAGGAAACAGACTTAAATCCTTCAGTATGTTCTGTGGTGATTTTTTCAGTCAAAATGACACCATAAAATAAGGAAATTAATTACTAATTTCATCAACATTTTAGCCCTTGTTGTTAAATCTGGATGGCTGCTTAAAAAGTTGGCTACCTAAATATTGATGTCTAAAAGTTGATTAGTTAGGTATAACCTCCTATATGTTGATTGTGTTAATGACAGTAACAAAGTTTCAACTCTTGCCTGCATCTTATATGAACCGCTCCATTACCTGGCACCAGGTTATCCAATTTATATTTTTAATGTAGAAATAAGGAAGAATAATGAAGAATTTAATAATGTAATGAAATTCTTTCCCAATTCATCAGAGCATCACCTGTGCATCAAGATTATTTTGTAAAGGTCATGGTGAATGAAGAGATCTTGGGTCACTTCTTTGCAACTCTTGAATCTATCTGGGCTTCTGGTTTAGACATTCCTATATCATCTGACTTTTTTGCCAAAGTAGTCCACTTTTTATTAATAAAAGACAATGAAAAATGTTGCAATTGAGGTTCTAAATTTTTACAAGGGACCTTCTCAATTGTTTGGATCATGAAGGAGAAAATACTTTTTCAGTAGCTAGAGAAGCAGCTACCTTTTTAATTTTAAATAATATTCACTTCCTCATCTTTGCACCAAATTATTTCTGGTGCTTTTTCATTTGTAAAACAAATATCACTTTTCAAATGAAGCAACACCATATGTAGTAGGTGTGGGCAGTTGCTGGGGATGCTGTGGAAGCTGATTCTGAGATGAAGAATTGACCCACTTGTGAGTACCTATACCCTATACCTCGAGCCCCCACTGCTACTCACTGGGGACACTTAGGTCTTATGGCCCCCATGTTAACCTTGCCTTTCAAGGGTATTTTTTTCACTGTCACATGGTAATCATCAGTTTTCATGCATCTTTTCTGATCCATTTCAAAATGTGGTTCCATCCCACTTTCTTTGACTGTACCTACATGAATTTCACTAATTTTAAACTCTTTTGTTAACCTGAAATCTATTCTGTGGAATTGAACAATTGGGATGTGGGAGCACAAGGACCCATCAGTGCTGCTGGAGTCTACGTCAGTCTCTGATGGGGTGTTCCTGTAATTCTGCCATAATGATTTTGTATGATGGCATCTGTGCAATGCAAGGTCAGCTAGATCAGAAATAACCTTTTCTTATGCCAAGTGAAATTTACCAGAACAATAACTTGTTCTGATGCCAAGTGAAATTTACCTTTCCTCAAGTCCATTTCTTTTGGGTCCATTTTCAGAAACTGGGTGTCCTTGGCTGGTAGCTGCTATGACCCCACTGTTCACTGCCCACAGCCATCTCCTTCCTCTCTGCTGAACTAGCCAGTCATTTTGGTAGCCTTGATTTTACACCCCAGATCTATCATTGGTGCTCCTATCTAAACCATGGGGGGATTCATAAATACTGCCTTGGTCACTGTGGAGCAGGATAAGACCCAACTGCCAAACTCAAATCCCAGTTTCATCAGAAAGTGGCTTGCTAAGAGTTGTGAAGTGCTCAGAACCATGAAGTAAGCCATAGCAGAGAACTACAATTTAGTTCAGATGCAACTGGTGTGATCTTCTGCTTTCCGTGCGGAAATGGTTGTTTCTGACACAGAGAAAGCCTGCTTTCCCCTCAGTAGTGGATAACTTTGCTCTGTTTTTGTGTAGTGAAATAGAAAGTATAATGGGAGTGCTCATCATAATAAGGCAAGAAAAGTAACTCCTCTGTGCTGAAGGCCTCAGCTGGAATGCTGTCTCTAGACTGAGGCATCACACTTTCAGAGGGATGTGGACAAACTGGAATCAATCCAGGAACAGTGATGAGAGAGCTTAAAAACATAACCTATGAAAGAGGGCTGAAGGAACTGAGGTTGTTTAGAATAAAGACTAGACTAAGAGGAGATGCAACAACATAAATGCAGCTATGTAAGTAGTTGCTGCAAAAAGGGAAATAAACTCTCTTCTCTCGACTGTGGACTGGAAAAGAAAAAGGGGCTGTCATTGAGAACTGTAGATACATATAAATTTGACTTTCTGGTGTATAACTGGGCTGAATTTGTGGGAGACTGTCTGAGGAGTGGGGAAAGGGGAAATCCATGGCTCGGGTTGTCCCTCACCAGTGTAGTCCACACCTGTAAATGTAACATGTTTGACCGAGAGCAGAGAGGGAGCCTGAGGCTGGAAGGAATGATGACAATCAGGCCAGCTGTGGGGAGAAACAAAATGTTTGTTTGGACAATTTGCATCTGTTGCTTTTTTTAACCGGATAAGAGAGTACACTATGTAATATACACACACCAGCCTCACTTACCGACAGAGACTTAAAATATTTATATCACGGACAAACAATGCCAAGGAACTCCCCTACAAATGCAGTGATTTAATAAACACAGTACTGTAATGTAGCATTTATCTTTATTATACATAATCAGCTGTTGCTTTTACTTGGGTAGAAATAACGTCAAACTGAGTCAAGGTAAGATGGGAAGGTTGGAAGGTTCCCACTTCCCCAGACCCAGACATACACACCTTTTTGGCTTTTGCAAGTACAAATGGGCTTTAAGACTGTGTGAGGCACAGCAAAGAACTTCCTACTGTGGCCCCACAAGGGACTGTGCATCTCACAGACTTCTTGAGATCTCACATAGCGGATAGCTCCTCTCCTCGGTCTCCATCAATCTCATGGTATACATATCTTCCATAACACCATAGAATAAATGTGTATGCATGTATCTAGGCAAAAGATGTGCATTGCTTCCCAAGCAAAGGTCAGCAAGATATTGATCTGACAACACAGATTACATTCTACATAAAGATTTTTATGCTGGACAACAGGTACCAAATCCTCAGAAAAACCCAACCCAGTGCTCAGGGTTCACTGCCGTGCTCAATACAACATTAAAAAAAAAGTGAAGGTGATATGCTGTGACTTTATTGACAGTTCCTAATAACATGATGATCCTAATCCCATGCTTATATGATGTAAATCATTGATAGAATGATTGGCTGAGTGAACTGTCTATTACAGGTGCCTTTTCTCCCTGATATGTACTAATATGTTATTGGTACATGTACACAAGAAAAAACCCAAATGTAAGAGTTGGAGAGGTGGCCATTTTTCAAAGGTATTTACTTTCTTCTTAATGGAGGCATTTTTTCATATGCTCATGAATGTGATCCAGCCTGAAACTTTATCTTTTTTCTGTAGCAATATTTCTGTGTTCTTCCACCTTCATGTAAAATAGGGAATTGCCCCAAAGAGCATTTAATCAAGAAATCCCAGTTTTAAGTGAAGCTTTGCTTCTGAAAAAACAACTTCACAAATTGCTTGAAGGTCAGAGTAGGAGTTGGCCCATACTTTGCAGACTAGTGAAAATACGATGCCAGCAGGCTCTGAGAGCAATGTGAACAGTGGTTGTGCAGTTTGGAGATGCAAATGGATGTAAAACACACAAACATTACACATATGGAAAATATTTTCCTTGGGCAAAATAAAGCCAGAGCTGGGGTCATTAGCAGATGTTGTTCCCTGTGACTCTATCCAAGCTCACAGTCACCACAGTGAGGCCTCATCACCAAATCCATGTCACCTCCATACCCAACTAAGCCCCATATTAATACACCCAAATTAGATTGCCCTGCATGATCTTTAGTTCTTTAAAAGACAGGGTTGGGTTTTTCACTTCTCTTCTCAGTGAACGCTCACCTAGACAGCAACTATTTTCATGTCAAAGCAAGGATACTGTTGCCAAAATGGACATCACCAGGGATGGCATCAGCTAAATAAGACTGAATGCTTCACAATCATAGGCACCAGTGTAATTTCATCACAAATTTTCTTAATTGAAAGCAGAATAGCCTCTTCCTGAAGCGTCAATTACTTACTCTTACCTGATCTGTTGGGAAAGTACCTGGCTGTGGTATCTCCCAGTGTTGGGACAAAGAGATCTCTTTGATCCAAAGAGAGAAGGAAGGGATATTTTGAGCAGCACCTGAGTTATCTGAATTTACAAACCATTCGTGAGTAAGTGAGCTTCTTGAGGAGAGCACTAACAAGCATCATCAAGGTTCCCAGACGAAGATCATAAGTGTTCTTTCCACCAGTCTCTGCTGAGCTCCCATAACAGTGTCTGCATGTCACCTAGGTCTGGAAGACATATGACCATGAGGTGTGAAATATGTCCTAAGTAACACCTATGGAGAAGTCTTGGAGTGGCTTTTCCAGGCTGATAACATGGGACTAATGTGCTTTTTGGAGCATAGCACAGGAGTGGTCCCTCAGATGTCAGGCGGGGGGAGCACAGACCTAGGCTTCCTTCCAGAGTAGATGAGGACATGCAGGCTTAGGGATGAGAGAACGCTGCATGTGGCACCCCAGGGTGGGGGCTGCAGAGTAACCTGCACCCTCTGCAGACACAGGTCTCCACTGTTCAGGACACAGTGCTCCTCAGTGAAGCTTCTGGCAGTAATGTCAAAGTCTTATCAGGGAGCTTAAGGAAAATAGCATTCTGTCAAAACTACAGTGCCAAGCCTTCTGCAAAGCCCAGATGCTGTTCAGCAATGGAGGAGCTACAAGACAGCCTGTTTAAGGATTTATTTTCTTCTTTCCCAATGTCCTGGATACCTGAAAAATCCCTCCTTATTTTCCTGGAGGAGCCTTGGAATATCCCATATGGCAACAGGGAAGCCAACAAGGGGTGCCTTTCTCTACAGAGTCTGAGACCAGAGCTGGACAACTCACCCACAGCAAAGCAAGGGCCACTGAACCAGAGGAAACCCATCCTGGCTCACCAGAGAGATGTCTAGGGATCATTACCATAACCGTTGTCCTTGGTCAAAGGCAGGACAGAGGGAGTTGGTAGGGCAACCCTGGGGAAAGATCTTGCTGGAACAGAGCATTTAACCCCTATTGACAGGTATCAGTAAATATCTGGTTCCTCAGATACTGTGTGATGAGAAGAGGCTTCTGCTTAACAGGGCAGTAACTCCATAGAAGGGGCACCTTGGAGGACAGGACACTGCACAGGTGCTCTTGGGTGCTGGGTAGTTCCCAAAGATTAATGAATTAGTCATCTTCTGTTCTGCTTTGTGCCTACAGGCATTAAATAATGTGCCTACAGGCATTAGGTAGTGCTGCAGTGGGATTATATCTCCTTAAACATGTGTAGTGATCATAGGTGTCAATGAAGGTGTTGGAATGGAGAGGAGAGTACTGTCAGGGAACTGCATGATAGAGGACAGACATGTGGAGGCAGTCAGGAGCAGAGACAGCTGTCCAAAAGCTTGGAGCCCCCAAGGCACATTCACACAGTGGCAGAGCACAGGCAGGCAATTACACTCCCCCAGAAAAACCTTCATCTGCTCTTTGGTGTTTTTACTAGAAGTCCATTGTCATGTCTCAGCAAATCGTGGGCTGTGCCTCATCAAGGAAAAAATGTGTTTCTTCCTCCTTTCTTATTTTGATGTATTTCACTTCCATATAATGTCCAGAGGGATAATTTAGCGTGTTCAAACGCCTTATTGAGGAAGGACTGCATTGTTCTTCCAGCCTTTGCATCGCATCGGAATGTGCCTCTTCCTGAGTGCTCCTGCGCGTGGCCAGCCCATGATAAAGCTGAGGCTGCTTTTCTCTCATTGTTTCTCCTTGCCTTTGCCTTTCTCTTCCCAGCTTCATTTGTCCAAATACTAATTTGTGTTTATAACAAGAAGTGGTTCCCGCACCTCCCCTTTGTTGCTTAATTGAAGGGAAACTGAGTAACAGGTGGATCTCAGGAAATATCATTAGTCTCTTTCAATTGTTTTTGGCACTTCTTTGAAAGAAAAGTTCAGCTCAATGCAACAGGCTGTTCGCTGTTTCCAGGCTAATTACGGCAGGGCCCAAATGAGGAACATATTTGAACAAGCCTAATTTAAAGAAGGTGAGCAGCTCACCCAGCTTGGTATTATTTACACCCTTAGAGTTGCACAAGTTAAGGACTTTGATGAAGCTGTGTCTTATAACAAAACCTCTAAAGGAGAATAAATCCCTTGAGTATTGCATAGCACAGAAGTACCATTGGTGCACAGAAACACAGCCAGCCACAGCCCAGTGTGTTCATGTTTATGTAAGGGCTTCCTTTTAACCTATTCTTTTGTTCATAGAGAATAGAAACAGTGTGTAAGGACAAAAGCATTGTTGTATGTTTGATTTTGAGAGGTGCTTGTCAGTGGAGCCTGTAACTGGAAAAGAAAAGCTAACCAGGGAGACTTCTTCCTCACCTCCTTGGCTCACAAATCTGAAAAGTCACAGACAAGGAGGAAGGATGCTAAAGAAAACGAGCAGCATGATCCTTCAGCATGTGGTTTTAGCCCAGCAATTCCCAGTAGGACAAAAGAGGCAAGATCTCACAGTGTGCTCCTTCTATCCCTTTGTAGACAGAGCTCCAATTTCTGCTATTTTTAAAACCAGAACCCTGGGGGAATATTTCACCATTGAAAATCAGCCAAATGCATTAACAAAGTGCTCCACCTGTTACAAGAATGCAGGCAAAGGGCTGGATGATGGCAGCTCTCACTTGATGGTCAGCAATCAGGATATTCCTTACATGTGATACCCCATGATTTTTGACCAGCTGAAAATCTTGCCATCTGCTTTGTATTTCGAGGCTTGAAAAACTAGGCAAGTCAGAGGAAAAGATATGATAACATATCCTTTAATTTCAAAGGTAATTAAAGGAGATGGTAGGTACACACTGAACCTAAGAATGCAAAAAATAATTTAAATGTAACTAGCTTAGTGATACTGAGCACTCACCGTTGTCTGAAATGTAGCTCCTTCATGTTTCTTTCCACTGAGAAGCTGGGAAGCTCAGCATAGAAATCTTTTGACGTGCAATGTGTCATGGGCTGTTTGGAGCAGGAGTAATCAGCGGGTGTTGACAGCAGCAGGGCAAGAAGTGGTACAGCAAAAACACACACACACACTCAACTACAAAAACTGGGAAAGCCAAGGACAGTGAAATCATGATTAAACAAGCATTTCTCCCTCTGACACGGGAACAGGGATGCAAGGAGAAAAGCCCTGGCTTTTCAAGCAATGCCTCTATGGATTTATAACTGTAAATACCCCCTTTTATAAAGGATGTATTTAGGAAGCAAACCGGTTCCCTTTTCGTGAATGATCTATTTTACAGGGCTTAAAAATATGTCAAGGTTTGCTGCAGTAAATCCTCCTCATGCTGTAACTGAGTAATGTAAGCAACTTGGGTTGCCTTTTAAACAATTCCCAGTGTGTGGCATGGTCAGTGCAGTTTGAAATGCCTCTGTCTATCTAAACAGAAACAGATGTTTGAACAGCAGAGCTGTGCAGAAGTAATTCTTCAAACAGTAGATTAAAACATCTGTCAGGACCATTGGATGGGACCAGACAAGCAGCAGCAGTGTCAGCTGGGACTGCCAGTCACTTCCACCTTCCCCTGGAGGTGGAAGGCAAAGGATGGGGGAATTCTGTCTGTTCTTTGCGTATGACACCCTCTTATTTTGCCATGTTTCTCCAGCGATTCAGAAGATTACAGGCCCGGCTGTGCAGAAAAGCTCACAACCTCTCTCAGCATTGCCTACCGTAACAGAGGTCTTCTAGGTTTTCACTTTTCCTGTTAATGTCTTTTTCTGCCACTGCTGGCAGTCAGCATGAAAGCTGTGAAGTGCTGGTGACATGCCAGGTTACAGCATTTTACAGTTATTTCCATCTGTCCTTCATGTTTCAGCATTTGACCAGTTTAGTGCCATTGCAAGCAAATTCTTCAGGCCTCACTGGGTCAAATAGATGACAGCCGACTAATCTCCTGCAACTTGCCCGCAGGAGCTGTGCCACAGGCAGTGTATTCATTTCCAGCTGAGCAAGAGGCCAAACCAAACCCTTGGATTAGCACCTCTTTTGCACTCACCCCCACCCCAAAATCAGAGCCAAGAAAGTGATACAGAGTCAAGAAACTGTTCCAAAGTTTTTGGTGAATCAAGTCAAAGCTCTGAATCCTAACAGCCCCTGAAGGATACCATTTTTACAGTCTGGATCTGTAATCTTAGTCTTGAATCCACCCTCTGTTTCCAGCCTGGATTTTTTCTTACTTCTTTTTTAGCATCCAGAGGAATAAGGACAGGGGACAGCCCTACACTCTGGACTGCTCGTTTTGGGGTGGAGTTGCTGTGGCTGCACTCCCAGCACCTTCCACTTTCAAGCACGCTCCTCCTGTGCACACCTGAATCGAGGCTGGGACCAGGTCTGCCCCCCCAGCTCCTCGTGTGTTCCCTGGGAAGTCCCTCACCACCATGAGGTACTAGTGCTGGGACAGGCAGCACAGGCTCCCCTATGAAACTGGTGGAGCTCTCCCTTCCCCACACACAAGTTGCTCTCCCATCTCATTTGTCCCCAGCAGCCATTAATTGTGGGCTATAGCGGCAGCAGATTACCTCACGACAGCCTGGCAGATGTGCTCTTGCTGAATAAATAAACTCATTTATACGGCTGTAATGACTGTTGCTTCTGTGCTCTCATCATGAAAACTCCAGCCTATCTACAGCAGTTTATAAACAAAGCTGCTTTGCCTTTATGGAAAAGCAATTTGTGGCTGAGGAGCCTCAGCAGTGACTCGTGCCAAAGAGAGCTGAGGCCATTTCTCAGGGAACAGGTGTCCTCATCATTAAAGCCACCACCCCCCCTGGCATTAATTGCCATCCCTGTTGGCACACTGAGAAAAGAAATTGGGGTTTGTCTGGGCCATGAAGATCAGCTTCCCCACTCCCTCCTTCAAGGTAGCTGCTCTGCCTGCGGCATTGCTAAGGCAGGGAGAAAGCTCAAGTGCTGTGTGGTGGATGGACTTACTCTGGTGGTGGGGGCAGGGAGCACTGGGAAACTGGCACAGACTGGTGAAACAAAAGCATTCATGGGGAGAGAGAAGGAAACTGTTTATTAGACAGAGCAAGTTCATTAACTTCCCCCTTCCCCTCTCTATTTAACTCTCTCCTTGCTTCGTCTCTTCTCCTCTGTTTCTTCCCTTTCTTTCTTCCATTATTATTGCAGAAAGTAAAACAAGCTTCATCCTGTAGTTTCTTAGGCTGCTTGCAGCTTGAGAGCAATAAACGGCAACTAAAAAACACGCTGTGCCCCAAAACACAGCAAAGCACAGGCATGCACCCTGCAAAAATAGGGGGCTGCTGAGCAAAGTTCTCAGCTAAGTGGGATTGTCTCTCATCCACCTGAATCATTGAAGTGACCCCATCTATCCCCCTTGTGCCCCCACCTGGGTAGTTTCCTCCACCTCTGTGGCCCAAGTAGCCATGTGGGCCATGAGCACAGAGGGAAGAGGGAAGCTTGAATGAATGGCACATCTTCCCTGCAGACAGCCATGGTTAGCACCACACACGTGGTGCCTGAGCAGGAGAGTCACACCACAGAACCGCCGTGTGGTTGCAGTGACTTCACCCTGCTAATTATGGCAAGGCAGGAACATGCTAGCAGCATTTAGGGGTTTAGATTATAGCCACACTACAAAGTAAACATACTGTGAGTGATGTTTTAGTCTATAACCAAAGACAGGATGACTGTCTTAGTTAAATGCACTGGTAGTCTTGAGTTAGGGGATTTTGGGCAGGGATGGGAGCTGCGTTAAAGTAAGCCAGGGTTTGTCCTGAAATATGCATCTCCAAGAGGATGCATTGCTCTCTGAGCAAGATTATTTTAAAATCCCCAATAAGCCACAAAAATAAATGTTTTCACAAGCAATCAGGACATTGCTGCTCCAGCAAACTTAGCCATGAGCATAAGGGCTGGGGAATGTGACTGCGAAGACAAGGGAGCAGCAGGAAACGTTTCCAGGGCTGGAGCTGAGACAGCCATCCTCAGCAGCTGCTGGCCATCCGTCTGCCTTACACTGCCCATGTCCCCACAGTCCCTGTGGGTCATCAGCAGGGCACTGCTGTTTGTCAGCCCAGCTCTGTGCAGTGGCTGCTCAGAGGAGGAGCAGCTCTGCTCACACACGCCACTGGGGCTGGGGCCTGCTACCTCCTCCCTGCTCTCGCCTGCAGCCATGGCTGGCACCTGCCATGCCTGTGGTGGGCATTTGTGCAGCTGCCTAAAGCATCAGGGATAATTGCCTCCCTCTCTCCATGGGTTATCTCTAGTGATGGGCAGCAGTGACAGGGCGAACACTGCCATGGGCTTGCAGCAAGCCCAACAGCACCAACATGCACCCACCCAGGACAAGGCTGCCCCAAGCCTCATTTCCAGCTCTTTGACATTGCTGAGGGGGACAGAGAAAAAGAGTTAGGGACTGGAATAGTTTTTAGGGACAAACCCAGCAAGCGACATTTTGCCTTCCATTAACTCTGCTGGTTTTACTCTCTGCAGAGTTAATTACAAATCAGTTTAATTGTTCTCTCGCTTGATAACTTTCTAATCTCTCAGAGACTTGCTGCACAGCAGGCTGTAAGGTTATATTTTATCACTTCTCTTTCCATTAACCCCACTGTGTTAGTCTGTGGTCTGCTTCCTCCCTCTCTCCCCAGAACGTTAACCATTAAATTGATTAAAACCAACTTGGGCAATGGCTCTGTTGAGAACCTTCCCTCTGCTCCCTGCCAGCCACAATGGCCGTCACACTGTCAGGTCACGAGCGGAGACTTCTCTGCCACCCCTGCATTCCCTCCCCATTACACCACCAAGCAAGGCAGAAAAATCGTGCAGTGATGCATGACGGTGCAGAGAAGTGAGGGAGAGGAACAAAAAAATCACTCTGAGGAATGTGAATTTAAAAAAAAATTATAAACGAAACAAACACTGGCAACCTGCAAGTCAACTATAAAAACACCCCAAGGCTGCAAGGAATTCAGTCTTGGATGCCTTCTTACAGTCAGCACTGACCGGCATTTTCCCATCACCTCTCCCTTTCTGATCAGACCACTCGGCGTAGTATTGACAGCAGCTGCCTCTTTTGCTGCTGTTACATCTCTGGGTGCTGGATGCAACACGCGGGTGGGAGAGAAAGTGGTTTGGTAATTTTTTTATCTTTTCTGGTTTGCAACATGCAACAGCATGCAGGTCACACATTCAGGATGTAGAGGATCTGGGAGCCTGGCAAATGCTCCCAGGTATAGTTGTTCTACCTCTGACAGCAAATACTATTCATGTAAGATTAATTTACAAAAAGCAACAAATGCCAAGTTGTCCCACAATGCCCTCAAACAGGAGAAATCCTGAAATACCTGAGAAATTGGGTACACTACAATGTTTCAGAAATTTTCTGATTCAACTGTTTGAACAGAATTTTTTGCTGGCTTATGCTTTGTCTCTGATACTATGTGCTCTAAATTCACTAAATATGTTTTTTTTTCCTTGTTTCACTGAGCATATCTTACTGAGATTGGTTCTGTTTCTGCAGTCAGGGACATCCTGGAGTTAGGAGTCTTATCACAAAAATACTCCAAAGAACTCATGGTTTATATGTGTAATCTAACACTTGTCTGATGTCAAGCTCAGAAGAGATCTTGCCATGCACTGCCATTACTGTCTCAAGAGAGGACAAGGAGAGGTTTTTTAAGCCCATCAAGACATTTCCAGGCAAGAGTAACATCCAGAAACCCCTTGACCAGATGATCTTGTAGGAGGCTCAACCACCACCAACATTCCTCTGACCAACCAGCCTAAACCAGGCTGGCTGAACAGCTCCAGAGTGGAGAATGCTGCATTGCCACCTGACCTGAGCTGCTCTGTCAGATGAGATCAATGGCTCCATTTATTAGCATTCAATAGCAATACTTAATACCAGACATGCACTGAGTCTTTCACCCTCAGTAATTCACAGAAGAAGACTGCTGTGTGCTGCAGACATGGGATGGGAAGGCAGACCCTGATACATGGCATGTGGAAGGCGAGTGTGGGCAGTGCAAAGCAGAGAACCATAAAACCCTTGTCCACAAGGTCCTTGGTATGGCCATAAAATAACTTATTGGCACACAGGTACCAGGAAACACAAGTACAGCAGAAGCTGTGTGTCCAATGCAATACCCTGGAGAGCTCTCTAAAATTTCTTACTAAATGATCATAAGAAATCCTTCAGACTGCCCTGTCAGTGAGTCTGAAAACATTTTGCTGGCTGGCAACTGCTTATGTACGTAGGCTGCAGTAGCTTGCCAATGCCTTTTTCTTTAAAAGCTAGTATGTTATTTTAATCCATGCTTTTCAGTCAAGTCAGTAATTTACACGGGCACTTGACCCTAGAATATGCCAAATCAGAACTGTCACATGCTTTCGGGAAATCTAGAAACAGATCCCAACCTCATAAGTCATCACAATAATTGTAAGGGATAAAAACCAGACCACCAGTGACTTAATCATTCCTGAAATTTGTAACTATGTTTGGATCTGAACTCTCACTGAGATTTTCAGCAGCATTAGATGACTTGTTTTCCAAAGATGCATTTCTCAGCCTTTCTGTAAATCAGGCCTGAAATTAGACACTAATTTAACACACAGACACAATTCACCCCAAACCACCCATACTTATTGAAAATATAAATTTCTACTTCATTATCAAAGCATCAAAGAAGCATTTGCCAACCTCCTCAGAAACAGAACATTTCATAATGGTAAACATTTGTTTCTTACATATGAATTGTATTTTTTAGAGTTATACTTTCATTCTTTTAGTACTTCAAAGCTTTGGAGAAAATGCCTATGTAGTTAGTAAATCATGAGGGCATTCAAAATCTGTGGAAATCACTGAATTAATTTGAAAATCTTTTGTCAAAAAATAGTGCAGTGGGACTGCTTATCTATCAGCTTGCACTTAACTTCCGTATCACATCAAGCAGTGTATACATTATATCCTAGACCACATCTGTGTTTTCATACCTGGGGGACAGTCTCCCAGACTCAGTGCAGCACCAAGCCCACTCAATGATTCTTTCCTGGTTGAGATTTGGGCACTAGCTGTCCTCCTCTGACAGGGTTTTTTTGTCCCTTGCACAGCTGGAGATGGCCAAGACACCAGGATATATTGTGCTGCATATTGAGCAGTAGATCTGAATGGGACAATGTAGATTATTCCATTGTAAATTACTCATATGTCTAGTCAATATGATGGATTTATATTTCATGGACTTGTTCACAAAGTGGTTCGGGGGGGTTTTTTGCCATACTGAATTTTTGATTTGTCTCTGGCGACAGCTTCAGTGGCTATGAAAATTAAAACATCAGCTTGAAGTTCTTGCGACTGTTCCAGACCAGATCATGCTGTATGCCAATATCAGCAAAGTAATGCTGGGAGCAGTGTGAGCCATATTCTGTCTTTCTGAACTCAGCATCCCTTCACCTTGTAAACCACAACTTCTAAGAAAAAATGAACCATGCAATGTCCAAAGTGGCCTTTAGAGTATCAGTTACCATTCATGCACAATTAAAGTGTAGTAACACATTTATCTGCTAAAAGCTGTGTCTCTTTATTTCATGTTTAAAACTGCAGTTTCCATCCTACTTAGGGACCAATCTTTGTATCTCTGATCTGACTGTAAAGGGTTGTGTTATTCTTAAAATAATCTTGTTGCTATTTAAAGAATGGTGGTGTGTGAAAATTCAAAACCCAGAGGAACTTCTGCAGTGAAGGACATGGAAGTAAGGTGAAGAGTGCTTGGAAAGGGAAGGTAAGGATGCAGACAATTGCAGGTACCTGGGAAGCTGACCATCAACAACAATTTCCTCATGCAGTTTGGACTAAGAGATGATTACAGTTGTTCTGCATCCCAGAAAAGTACATTAATCATCTCCATGTGGCAGCACACAGCTGAAACTGCTGTCTGACATTCTGAACTGTTAAAATTAAAACTGTTAAATCCTCAGCTGTTAAAATTTTCTGCATTGCCTATATGCCATCCTGTGATTAAATAAGAGAGTTTTCATTGCATGGCATTAGCAGCCATGGCAGCCACCTTCAGTCTTGGCAGGAATACTTAAGAGAAAGTATATGAAAAAAATGTCCCTGAAAATGTACCTTCATGGAATTGTTTTCTGAGAAAATATATTTTGGGCTGACTGGCCAATTCAAATGTCAAGGAATAAATATTTCTCATGGTTTATATCGAGACAGGAGTATTTTTGTACTTTAACTATTTTTCATTTATTTTTTTTTCTGTCCACCTCTATTAAAAGATAATGGGGAAAGTCCAGAATAAATCCATGGATGTCTACTGAGCTATGCTGATTTAAAACTTAAGTAGCAGAAATGGCATGGTACTGAGCAGCACAGCCCTGAGGTGGTGAGACCTCACAACCCTGCCAACTACCAGAGACAAAATCTTTATTCTCATCAGCACTGCTGGTGTAAACAAGGCATTTCCATGCCTCCCATGTCTATGGAGGGCAAACTATGGCTCCCACTTTCACTACCTATCTCATGGCAAGACCTGAGAGAAACACTTGAATTATTGCAAAGCTGTTCTTCAAATCCCTCCTTGGCTGGTTGCAGGGTGTTTAACTCTGCTCCCACAGCTTTGCTGTGCCCTGTCCTGGTGTGTCCTTCCAGATGCATTTCTGTTTAAGTGACTGCCAAAATGATTTTCATCTACGTTTTTTAGCCCATAAAATATTTTGAGGGCAGAGGCTTTACATTAGCAACAGAGGAGAACAAGCTCAATTGTTACCTCTTTATTTTCCTCAATTGTCACTGTGGAGGGAGAGGACAAGACAGAAAAATGTTGCCTTCCCTTGTCATTTGTCATGTTAAGTTTTACTTGTCTCTGAGGATTATGAACTGAGGATTGCCTCCTCTCTTTGTGCTTCACATGTGCCTGCTTTTACACAGGTCAGGTTGTGAGTTCATTCCTTTGTAAGTACTCTGTGACGCACAAAAGCCAAAAGGGGAAAGAAAAAATCTCCACCCACTCTGAGACAGTCTATTGAACTTTGTTTTCCAATTACCTAACAAATTGCTGACTAAGGACAGGATAGGGCGGTGGAAATATAAGACCTAAAGGCACTGTACATTCCTCATCTGTAATGACCAGAAAAAGTGGGTGTTTGTTGGTGGTTTTAGCCAATTTGCAATTTATCTTGGTTTTAGCCCAAGCAGGCTTGAAACCAAGACAAACATTCTTTGATGTAATCTAATTGTGACTAAGACCGTTTGCATAAAGGTTTCACAGCTAGGATAGGAAGAGGAAAAAGACCTTGAAAGCATTCCAGTGGAAAAGTCATGTGCACCAGGCTTTCAGCTGCACCAATGGCGCCCAACAGCCCATTGTTTTAGTTGCGGCTTAAATTAATACCTGACAGCAAATGAATTAAGGCCCTGCTGAAGTCATGAATTCATTTATTCTTGTTTTGTTTCCAATCATGTTTGCACAATGATAGCTTCAGGTGAAGAAATAATGGGGAAAATGCTCTTCCCCTGTTCCTATTCCCACTCTCTTCCAGAAATATATTTAATAATCTAACTTAAATTCTCCCCAAATACATTAGCCTGACCAGGCTAGCCTTACAAATTAATGAAACTTCATATTGTTGGTAAGGCTGGAAAGAGTCTGGAGAGGGCTGCTACAGGTCCTGAAGTTCTGCAATGCATTAGAAGCAGCGCCTAGTTTTTCTCATTACACAAATCCATGGGTCTCACTCTTCTGAGGTCAACCCAAAAGCAGGATCAATGATCCCAGCTGGATTTACCAGCAAGCTGTGCATTTTAAAGACAGTGAAGGTTCTTTTTCACTAGTTGCCCTTGGTCCAGTGTGTGGAGAGACCAGGTTCTCAGTTCAGTGAGGAAAGTCAAACCTAAGAGATATTCTGCTCAGGAGAATACTGATCCACAGAAAATTCCACCTGAATAAGAGGAAAAAATTCTCCACTGTCCAGGTGACTGACCACTGGAACAGATTGTCCTGAAAGGTTGTGGAGTCTCATTCACTGGAGATGTGGAAAAACCATCTGGACACAACCCTGTATCAGGTGCTCTAGGATGACCCTGCTTGAGCAGGAAGGTGGGACCAGATGACCCCGTGTGGTCCTTTTCAACCTGACCCATTCTGCGATTCTGTGAAAGGCATGTGTGCATCCATGTGATTCACAGTCTACTTCTGCAGGTGTCCATGTATGCAGCAAGAAGGTCAGGCTTAATTTTTATTCTTCTTTCCCATAAAACCTGTCATCTCTTAATTACAGCAGCATAATTAAAAAAAAAAATGTCAGAGCAAAGGATTTTATTTTTTTGTGTCACAGGATTGAGGACATGGTAGCAGGTTACAATTGTGCTTGTTGCTGTAACATATTTTCTGTTAGCTATCCATTATGGTTTATTTCCCAGTCTCTAAACACAGACACCTTCAAATTTTCACTAGGGACTGTGGCTAGTATGGTTCAATAAGCACTTTCTCAATTAGGTGTTGTAATTCAGCTTTCAAATTGGCCTGAAAATTTGCCAATCCAGGCATAAAATATGCTCTTCTGAGCTTTATGTTTAATGATAATGAAAAAAACCCAATGGTATTTTATATCCCTGTCAAAAAACCCTTTCCTCCAAGTCTGTTTGAGTCATAATTTGCAAGACAGCAGCTATAATTTCCCTAGGAAAGCATCTATATGTACCTATTACTGCATAATGCTTGAAAAAAAATCAAATTAAGACCAAAATATTAAGAGTTTAAAAGACATTCACACTATTTAGAGGTGGACAGCTCTGTAATGAACGGGTAGTATTCTGTATACAGGACAGAAATATGTCTCAACTAAGCTGCTAAATTTTCCATTTCAATCTACAGCAAGAGTTTTGAGTCTTGACGGTGCCTTCTTTTTTTTTAATTTTATTCCTTTCATGTCCTAGGTAACAACCTGCTTTTGAATTTCATTCAGAAATTCATTCTCTTTGCCTTCTTTATGGAGACCTATGGAGATAGATGAATTATTTCCCTGGCAGTGGCTTGTTAACCAGATGGTCGCGCAAGGAGGGTGTGTAACAGGATATCGAGATCTCCTCATTCTCAGTTCTTAAGTCATTGTGAGATAAGCCCATAACAGGCTCAGTGATTAGTTCAGGAGAATTCCTCTGGGGGCCAGGAGATCGATCCTGTATACACTGTGTCCTCTCGGTCAGTCAAAGTGATGACTGAGAGACAGTACCTTACCAGCACTGAACATTACAGCCCCAAGGAAATGCAACACTAATTAAATGCAAGGGATTCTCTATGTGTTACTGTTCTCGTAACATTCTCAGCAAATTCTGAAAAGCTGCTAGTTTTTGGAATAATGCCTTTATAGATTAATGCTGCTGATTAATAAGAGCTGTTATTTATGGTGAAAATTGCACAACTGCTGGGTCTAAAGGCTTCTTTGGGGCTGAAAGCTTTCTGTACAGAAAGTTGTTGTTGGGAAACAAGGGACTGGTGTGTTACTGTAAAGGATAGGTTGTAAAAGGGATGCTTAAAAGGGGCCCAATATGGTTTGGATCGCAGCCAAGGTCTTGCATAACAGGATGCCTCATAAAAGAAAGGCTTAGAGGGGTATGGTTAAAAGACAGACGTTTCTTTTGAGCAGAGATGTGCCAACGGGAGGATCACTGACAAATCTTTGTTCACTACTATGTGTGCATATAATTAAAAATGTTGGGGTTTGCAGCCGTTCCCAGATGATGTTGACTGGTTTAGAGATTCACTATTTGAAAAAATTAGAAAAATAGACAAGGACACAACAAATGCAGCTCAGCCAGGGGTATCTTTTGTGGGTAAACAGGTCAGATTTTAATGCCCGTCAAGGAGCAGAAGCAGGAATGCCCTCAAACCTTGTGACCAGGTGTGAACATTTGCAGCTAGACAAGACTGCAAATCTGGGTCAGCTGTCTTGCAAAGGCACGTGGCAGCATGATCCCCAACCTGGGCATCAGACTGGAGTTCAGGGACAGCCATTTGCATCTAACAGGCAAGCCAGGAAGCTGCTAGGTTGGTAACAGAGACTTCATTGAAAACTAGAGTAAATTATCTTTGCATTGACAACAGGGGGAAACTTTTAATTCCAACCTAATTGCCTGGCAAGTATTTGCATTTTCTGGCAGGTTTAGAGTCCACTAGTAGTGCATTAGAGCAAGCCCTGTCAAGACACCATATATGGCTCCTTTCTGTTTCTAGAGGAAATACTTGATGTTGTCCTCTTGTTCAACAGAAACCACCCAACACACCCATTACACTAATCCCAGCATCAGGACTCAGGAGCTGAGGGAAGCTGCATCAGAGGAAAAGTTAACACAATCTCTTTATGATTTCTTCCCACAACCATTATAACACTTTGTCTTGAATCTACTGCTGGTTTTAGTGGAATATGTTCAGGGTAAGGGAAAGTTGTCCTGCCCATGGCAGGGGATTTAGAATGAGATGATCTTAGATGTCCTTTCCAACCCAAGCCAGTATATAGCTCTGTGATTCTGTGTGCAGAGCAAATGGTCTTTAGCACCAGCCAGCTGTGTCTGACAGTGCATTTGATGAAATGCCTCTGGGATTCCTGATCTGGCTGACACTGCCTTCAGCCTCAGTCTGGGGTGTTTAATGACTTGTGTCTTCCACGCCAGAGGAGCCTGCTGAGCAAAGCAGGCAATGGCATTGACATTTTCCATTTCATTTCTGGCTTAATACAGGTGGTGGGACAAATGACTGGGTAACGTGCCTTGCAGGTGGACAATTTGCTTCTTTCACTGGGCAGGTCAGAGCTCAAGGGAAGCTCCATTGAAGGACCTGGGGAAGAGCAACATCTGCAGCAGAAATACCCATGGTCAGCTCCTGTGCTATGCCTCCCACTGCTATGAGTCAGAATCAGAAGCATAGAATGATTTTTTTTTAGGAGGGACCTTAAAGATCACTTAGTTCTAAGTCTGCTGCATTGAGTAGGGACACCTTTCACTAGACCAGGTTGCTCAGAGCCCCATGCAACCTGGCCTCCAACACTTGCAGCAATGGGTCATCCACAAATTCTTACAGCAATCCTCTGTTTCCTAAAAACTACTGAGAATGGTTTGACAAGTCCCTGAGAGAAGCAAGTTATAACCTCATCAACATTGTGTTTACTTTTACTGCCTGACAATAAATCAGTTGTGAACCTAAGAAGAAGAAATTGTCATCCACATTCTAGGTTCATACTCAGCAAGGTTCTTCTATGTGTTAGTGTGACATAGAGACAGCACAAGACCTTCTCCCCTTCTCCAGGACAATTCCTCTCTCAATTTTAGTGTTGTAAATATAAACCCAAAGTAGATGTTCTTCCAGCATCCTGTTCCACATTTAAACTCAAGAATGAGATAATGAGGTGGTCCTGTGCAGACATGTCATCAATTACCAGTGTGTTGTCATGAAATAAAAATGTAATTGCAGTTTTACAGTATTTTACAGTTTTTCCTCTATGTGTGCCACTGGGTGCATCAAAGGAGATGGAAAAGCAGGGCTCCAGGTTTAGACTGAGAAGAGGTTTGCTGAGGTATGACAGAGAAGCAGGTAGGTTATTAAATTCTCATGTCCTCGTATTGGTTCTGAGAGCAGCAAAGGTTTCTCTGTGCTGCAGGAAGCAGTGGCAACCCTTTGTGAATCAACGCTTGATAAGTAACAAAACATCATTTCCATATGCTGAGAATAGCACAAACCCAGTTCTTTAAAGAGCTTTCCTACTTAATACCAGCTTTTTTATTTAACTATGGAAAAGCTCATATCTGAGCAATTATACCACAGAATGCAAAACATACTTTTTCTACACAATATTCTTCCAAAATAGTGTGCTCCCATGCTGTAGATTCTGGGGTGATGTTTTTAACTGAAGAGCAAACCCGGTGTTAAAGGACCTGATGAAAATACAACGTGTGATGGGCATAAAGGGTTTATTGGGCATTGCAGTAGGAAGGAGAAAGCACAATATCTGAGTAGTCAGACCTGATAGAAAGACTGGAAGACAAACAGACACCAATAAACATTTTCAGACCTAGCAACGAGTCCTTTCCAGTTAGACATCTGAACACCAATCTAAATGAGGTCTGGATCCACACATTGTAATTCCCCACCTTATGTAAAGTAATTGCACTCTGCAATTATCCCACCTTTAATATATTGGGGCCTGAAGCTAATCTTACTGATGTGTCATTTCATTGCATGCAATAGGTTCAAATTCCAGATTGAAAGAAAGCAAAACAAAACAAAAAAACAGCCCAACAAAACAAAAAGTAAAAGTGGAACTTGTAAAGATCATCAAGAGGAGAAGGAGATTCACTCTGGAGTGTATGTCAGTGGAATTAGAGACCAAAATGTTATCACTCAATATATCTGCCAATGTTTTGATGTAGGCATGCTATTGTATACCAGCAGTTTCATTCCACCAGAGAGATTAAAAGTAAAATAAACTCAGAACTTGCCCCAACACAGAATGTAACTAAAATTCTGGCATCACTATATGCTTCGTTTTTGCTTTTTCATGTATATATTTGTGTGTCGTTTGGAAAGTAACCATAGCATATTCTAGCAGGAGTCAGACAGGTCAATCTCTGTGAATTCAAGATAAAGCTGCATGCCTTGAAAAAAAAGACAGGTCTGGAGACCAGGCTTGAGATAAACAGCCATCTGAAAGATAATAGATTTGCCTGACATTGTTGTATCCAGTAAATCATAACAAAACTTCAGAATACTGGAGAAAGGCCAGGAATTGGTGACTTACATTATTGTTTTATTATCACATTTTGGAAAGGTAAAACTAATAGCCCTGTTTACTTAAACTAATATTAACTAATTCTTAACTCATGGCTGCCCAAAAGTATCCTGCTTGAGTGCACAATTGACTCACTTCCCAGCTGTGCTAAGAAAACAACCTTCCAGCTATGTCAAAGGAGAAGGGAATGGGAAAGAAGGGAAACAGCCCTTGGGAGGGCAACATGCACCTGCTTGGGCTGCATTTCAATCTCACTCTTCTTTGTCCTTTTCCTGTAACGGAGTGATTCTTGTAGAAGCTTTTTGCCATGTTAAAAATAAATATAAATTATGCTGGAAGGAAAATAAAAAAAAGGCAACTGTTTTCATAGCTGTATTTCAGACCCTTTTCAATGGCATAAAGCTGTGTTTCCCAGAGGCTTTTTCCCAGGAAGTGCCTGGTGAACGCACACAGTGGTTAATGTGAAGCAGTGAGTGCCTGTGCAGGAATGAAGACCCATCTGTGGCACACAGTTCTTCTTTCTGGGGCAGAGGCAGATGGAGCCTACCTGTAGCTTCTGGTTTGCTTGTTTGGTTTCTCTGAAGATATTGAGCAGCCTGGAGAGCAGGCAGCTGACAGCATTTGGTGCATGCATGGATGACATGGAAAACAGAGCCTAGAACAAAGCAGGTGCCCATGTAGAAGGCCCCTGACTGTCAAGCCACTCTCAATTTAGCCATCTTTGAGAAGTAACCCTATAAGAAGGGGACCAAGGCAACTTACTAGGGTGTGTGGATGTTCTGCCAAGGCCAGACACTTTGAAGGATTCAGATTGTTCACATAACATCGCCTTGGATGCTAGTGAGGTGGCACCTCCTCAGTGGGAGCTCTGCATCTCTGGCAAAGCTGTCCTCTGGTTAAATACACCTTCCCCACAGCAAACATCACAGAAGGAAACTCTTCTCTTTAATTCATTGCATAATGGGAATAGGAAGAGTGACTAATTCTTGAGTGCTGATATTGTGTATCTGAACTCCTAACTAGCAAACTGTAAATAGCTCTAGTAGGTTTGTGTCTAAACTTCTAATGAGCAGACTGTAAATATTTACTTGGAGTTTCTTGTTTTTCAGGGGTAGACAAAACTCTCTGCTAACCCCATAGTCTTTAACCACACTTTTGTTCTGATATCTTATTTTAAAACTTTTTCATCAAGGAGATACTGGAAAGTTTGGAAGGAAGCTGCTGTGTTAGTTCACAGGGTCAAATTCAGAGGTGAGCTGTGAGTTAACTCTCTGAAGCTCAGACCTCACAGAGTTGTTAGCAGCTGCTCTCCCCATGCAGAATGAGATTCCCTGTACAGGACCTCTGTAAAGAGGTCCCTGCCACCATCCTAACTGGTGGGATATGAACCAGCATGGACAGAGACCCAGATGGAACAGGGTTCTGAGAAAAACAAGCTAGTTCTGCCCATTTCATCAGCAAACTCATACCAAACCATAGCTTTTAGAAAGTTCCCATATGATTCCCATTTTGCTGGAATTCTCCCTCTCATTTTGAGCCCTCTGTTTTCTCCTTCTCACATGAAGTAGGAGCACCAAAATGCCAAGGGAAATGGCTATTCTCATAAAATTCCAAACCTAAGAACAGTGTTTTGGAAATCTTACTGGGTAATATTCTTGTGAAACTCCTGGCTGGCAAAATTAGAGGAGCTCACAATTTATGCGAATCCAATGAAATAAATGTGTTTCTGTCAGCTTCATCCTTTCAAAGCAGAAAATAAGGCAATGTGTGTTGGATTTTTATGGTCTTTTCAATCCTAAATGATTCTATTATTTTAAGTGCTTCTCCTCATAAAAATGTAGAGTGATACTACTTGGCTTTGCAATGGGCAATGACTCGGTTCTCAGTTTCTCACTTCTTTAGAAACTTGACCCTTTTTGAGGCAACTCCTTTCCCTGCAGCACTTCACTAAGGGCAGCCTTGACCTCTAAGAGCAGCAGAAATCTCTGACCACAACTGTGGTGAACTTACTTGTCTATCTGCAGCCTCTTGACAGCCCCAGACCTCACACTCAAAGTACTTGCCTTGCTCACAACACTTACAACAACCAAGTGCAGACATGAATGCTGCCCAGCACAAGGGATCACAGAACCCAGAGCCTGAACACAGCACTTCAGAATCACTTCTGTACTCCCCTTGAACATCCCTGTAAGAAAGATCAGGACAAGCTTTACAGCAGACTGTTGCAACAGAGCAGGGGGTAGTGGCTTCAAACTAAAGGAGGGCAGATTTGGATTAGATACAAGGAAGAAATTTTTTGGCAATGTGGATGGCGAAACACTGGAGCAGGTAGCCCAGAGAGGTGGTGGATACCCCATCCCTGGAGTTAATCAGTACAACTAATGACTGAAAGGGAGCTAAAATTATTTACAAAGTGCTCACAACAGGTTTTACTGCAGTTTCCCTGAAACAGTGTTGGATTAGTGGTGACTCAGACACACACACTGTTATTTGCATTGCTAATGGCAATCAAAACTGATGATTTAGTCTTCTATCTGTCTGTATAAAAAAAGAGCCCTGTGTAGTCCAGCAGTACTCCTTAAACAGGTTCTCACTGAAGGGAATGATTTTCTAGCTTCTAAATGAGAAATCAAACCTTTGTCAAGGAGAGACACACAGCGTAGGTGGTGTATTGAAATCCTACTTTACAACTTTGGATAAATAGGGAAGGTGGGCTACACAGACACTTAGTCCAACAAGTTAATCTTTCAGAGATTTCACATAGTGTGGCTTGGCAGATTTTCACTCTTCACCCCAAAATGTTCCTTGTGTGGTTTTGTCAGGAGTCAAACATGCATCACTTTTAAGAGACCCAGCCTTTTCAATTTCCAAATGAGGTGCTACTTGCAACAGGTTCACAAGATGATTGTTTCTGTTCTCTACAGCTCTATTTCCATGAGCTGAAAGTGAGATTTCCTCCTTCTTTGACTTGGCAGTGAAGGGCAGAGGGCAAGTGGCTCTCAGGACAATGTGTCTCAGATTTGTCCTCTTTCTAGAGGTGTGCTGGTGTCAGGAGTAGCCTGTGATGGGAGATCAGACATTGTCCTGGCCCTTCCTTTGCACCCCAAACTCCTCAGGCCTCTGGCTACTATTGAGATTCCATGCTGAGAAAATAAACTTTCTTGGTGCTAAGGATAAGCTGTCTCTTAGGTATCCACACCTAGGGATTTTTAAGGCAAAATGCAGAAGATTTTTCTAAAATTCTCACTGTCTTTCCTGCTCCTTATGGTGCATATGTGCGTGCACACCTATGCATTTGTGTGCGCTCAGTACAGGCACAGGCACCTGCACAAGTGCCCTGCTTCTTTACAGACTATGGTTGATGATATTCACGTATTGATGCTGCTTTATAGACTATGGTTGAGGATACTCACATGCTGAAGTTATTGATATCATCTGACCCGATGAAGTAATCTGGCCCTCAGCACATATCTGCCCCAGTACAAGTAAGAATGGCTATTTTTTGACATGTTATTTGTAGATTAAAGTAAAACTGGAAAAGGAGGACATTCTAAGCAAATATTCAATTTTTGGCATCCAGGCATTTCAGATGTCATCTTAGAGATGGCCTCTGAAGTGTGTAACCTGATGCATATCAAAATTGTACAAATGAAACTTCCAGACTTATTGCAAGGAATCCTTCCCAACACACTCATGAGATCTCAGTGTTTATTACTGAAAGGTTCATAGCAGTAATGGTATGGCAAAAGTGAAGCTGTGACATAGCATTGGCCCAAAAGGACCCTCTAAACATTTCACTGAAAATGTAACATTTTGATAAACACCACCCACAAAAAAATAGACGCTACTGAGACTTGCTGTTGTCTTTTTAAACGGTAAATTCTCTTCTGTGTGCTTGGCTGACCACAAAATAAACTCTTCCACCTCCATTCTCCAAATCCGTACTTCATGTAGATGATAGAAAATTAAAAGTTTTCCTATGAAGTGTTTAGACTGATTCAGACTAATCTCCATTACTATGAAGGAAAATTAAGAAATAAAGACAGAAATTTATTCCATTTAGAAAATCAGCTACTTTAATATGCTGATGCAGTAACTTATTGGTAAAAATAACAGGCACATAAGTACAGTAAGGAAAGCAACTCTGTAGCTTCTGCTTTCCTTTTTGTTATGCTTTGTGATGGGGGGTAAGTGGTTGGGATTTACAACATCAGTGGGATGGGTTAAAGGGTGCTTTGGTGGTCTCAGTCATGGTCATTGAGAAATGAGACCCCGGTATAGTCTAATGACAAGGCCAGCATTCCTCACTGGGCCAAATTTTGGACCACACCCTGTTCCAAAATCTCTGATTGCTCCAGAAGAAGACCCCTGCACATTGGAAAAGTGGCACATCAGAGTCAAGATCTTCCTTGCAGAACTGGGAGAAGAGTTTTAGTTCAAGGGATTGGCCTTCAAAGAAGGGAGTTACTGAAAGAAAGTCTCTAGTGAGGTTTAAAAGATGCACCTTTTTATCAACAGGGCAGAACTTGGTGACCTTAATCAAAGCTGGAAAGGCAATTGAAGACAGCTTGGCCTCATTTACTGCTTCCATGCAAATATTGTCATTAAATGACCTAGAAGACTAACATAAAGGAATAGCAGGAGGGAAAAGGGCCCTTTTCAGATGAAGCTTAAGAAAAGATGAGAAGTCAGCATGATCATGCAAAAGATAGGAGGTGTGACCCAGTGCTAAGTTCACTACCAGCTGCGTGGTTGCAAGAGGAGACATGGTGGGGCAGGACAGGCTGAGCAGGAAGGCAAGGATGTCTCTGCAGCCTCCAACATCAGACCATAAGAACAATCATGCCAGATATGGTAAGAGATCTATTTTCACAGCCTCTACTAATCCACACCTTAGAGATTAACCAATGCAGAAACACTATTTTTGTGCTCAAGCTCCAGGTATGAATATATTCCTACAAGAAGGAGTCTTTCAAAAATATCTGACAAAGTTAGGATGGATTTGGTCAGTCCTGTGTCCTGAACCGACAGATTGTGCTCTAAGCCTCACTGCCTCCTCAGCTCCAAACTGGAGATAAAAAAAGGTCTGCACAAACTCTGCACCTTCTCATTTCCAGAGATGGTGAGGGTCCATTGAGGGGGGTATGTCAACAATTGACTCCACAGCACACACAGGTTTTTCTTGTTGATCTAAGTCATTGTGACACAGTTTTTGGTGTGAAAGTGATTGCTGAGGGCAGAGCACTCCGATTCTGGGCATTCCTATTGGTGCCTGGGCAATGCTGAATTTGAGAGTCAATTAGTCATGTCCTGGCTTACAATTATATTCAGTGACTAATTGTGTGCTTTGGTCATCCTTCTTCTCCATTAATGTGCTTTGGTCGTCCTTCTCCTCCATAATTAAGGACCCTGAGAAGATCTCTTTGAGCCTATTACAGGGAGGCAGGTGGGAAGGAAGGAGCTTGTGCAGAAGTGAAGGTAGAGGGAGTTAAGGGAGTTTGCAACATAGCTAAGTTTTACCATTTGTTTAATCTGTTACTAAGGGTCATTTGTCAAACTGTGGCTGCTGTTCCTGTCCCTCCTTCCCTTGTTCACAGTAATGAACAGCCTGGGAAAAATTATCCCCTTTCCAAAGGATCAGCAAAGAGGAAGAGTTGATGATAATGGTCCTGAGAAGTGAGGCAATTGTGCATGGATCACTTCCCAGGACACCAAGGCTGTCTGCACACTCTGCACCCAGGAAATGAGGTTAATCAACACCTGCTCACAAGGACAGTGAAAAGATCTTCCTCATGATGATGGTGAGACCAGGACTTTTGCTGCTTGTTTCCTGAGGAAAGTGGCTGGGCAATACTGAGCAATATGTTGGGTGATGGCTCCACAAGACTTCATCAGAAATCGGTGGGAGAGTTACTCCTCCAAGGAATGAAGACTCGGGCCTTGTACAAAACTGGCATGTCACTCAGCCAAGGGATAGAAAAAAAGGCAAACAAAGTGGCAGCATCTCATACAATATTCTCAAGGTGGAATCTTCAAGTGATGGGCAGCATGGTTTGTGGGACTTCTTGGTGAGAAAATTAATAAGCTGTCCAGCTAGAAGATTGATGGTTAAGTAAATGGAAGTGCATGAGATATCTGAGACATAGCAGTCTGTCTAGCAGTTTTGGGAAAAGCTAGAAAATAGCTTTGTATATTTAGTTTGATCTTCACATTTTAGATCTAATTATTTTATCAGTACAAGCAGGTGGGTCCATCATTTTGGAAAGAATGCAGGGACATTGTTGCAGCTGAATAAGGGATGTGTCACATTAAATATCAATAGTCAAACTCTATTTTTAAGAAGATGTTTGATTTTTGCCTGGTGCATTTTCACTTGACAGGATAGAAGTTGTTGATGTCTTCTTTACATGCAACAAAAGAGTATTTAGTGATTAAAGAGCCGTGACAGTGACAGAGTAAAAGTCAAGTCAGGAAATAGAACTAACACTTCAGCAATATTATGGAATCTGTTAAAGGGAAGTACCCTTCAAAGATGGGAAGTTAAGTTAGCAGCCTGATGAAAGGATCAGTGGTCCTATAGACACTTGTAAGGCTTGCAGACAGGTGTTCAGTTTAATAATCAACACTAGTTTAACTAAAGATTAGTTATTAGGTGTTAAAGATTAGGTGTTGGAATGATCATCTCTTTCCCAGAGTGTCTGGCTTTGTGTGCCTGGGAGATCTCACCTTTTTTACATATATGAAAAGTGGGCTTTTTCCATTAAATATCTTTTAAATATAGAAAACAAGAAGGTATTAACTGGTAAAAACAAATGGCTGCCTCCTGATGTGAATCTTGGACATTACTCCAGTCCTCCAGCATCTCAAGAGGGACATGAATGAGGGTTCCCTCTGTATCATTCACCAATTTCTCAGCTTTCTGAATTTCCCAGAAAGCGACCTGACTGACTTGTGCTATGCCACCTCTTTGCTTTGCTTTCCACTGCTGAACCTGCAGTCTTTGTTGATGTTAAATAGGATGCAAGGAGACAGGAGAAAGAGATTATTCACTCAAATACCCTCCTGACATGGAGGTGATCTCAGGCTTTTCTGCTTATCCATAGCAAAAAGCTGAATCTCCTTATTCCCTTTCACGAACTGGTTAAACTACGTCCTAAAAATACTTCACTATTGTGCTTGCATTTCTTCTTTTGGAAAGGTCTTTCCTCATTGTTTGGATCATTGGCAACCTGCTTCTACTTTTGCTAATTTTATTCATGGCCACTTAGCATTTGTTTGTTCATGTGCCAAGTTACTTTTTAGCTTAAATAGCTTTTTTCACCTCCCTCAGGTTTACTGCTCCTTGATGTATTTGCACTCAGCAGTCACATCCCTTCTCAGCCATTGTTTTGCCAAGTAAAAATAGCTGGTTTCGTCAATTCTCTTGAAAAATCAATTTTTTGTAAGAATCTTTATTTGTAAGGACACCAAGTTGCAGAGCAACAGTCATAGACAATTGCAGCCAGAGCTAATGACAGAATCTCCCTGTGCTTAAAAAAGTAGGTATAAAACAATTTGGCTCACGGCCAAGGCCAGCATTTTGAAACACAGACACTAAAATCTTTATCTCTGGTGAGGCATGTCAGTAAATGCTCTCTTACACCAATGTGCTGATAACTTCATTTGTCCATCGACTTCAATGTCTAAGTAAATTTCTGTTTAACTACTAATGTAATGAAATGCTAAGCATCAGCACCAGTTGTTTCTCCAATTATTGGTGTTTTCTGTTTCATTATGTCCACACACTCTGTTCAGAAGCATCCACATCTCACTGGAGTTATGGATAACTTCATTTGTCCATCGACTTCAATGTCTAAGTAAATTTCTGTTTAACTAATGTAATGAAATGCTAAGCATCAGCACCAGTTGTTTCTCCAATTATTGGTGTTTTCTGTTTCATTATGTCCACACACTCTGTTCAGAAGCATCCACATCTCACTGGAGTTATGGGTCCTGACACCTCTCTGGGGCAAGGAAATGTTATTTCTCTCTCCATATATACAAACAGAAATCAAAGAAGCCTTAGACCATCCTGCAATAAAACAGGGAAGGGCAGAGGGGCATTAACAAGAGTAAAAAAATAGCAAATTAATAACAAAATTTTACAGAAGCAGGCGCAAGACTGCTAATTATTGTTATGCTCGGAGGCAATATGCCAGTGGTCAAGGTACAGTCCTGGTAGGTTAACCTAAAAATATGGCCATTGGTACATTACACAGTCACGCCTTCTCCCATGGTTCAACTTAAATAACACACATTTAATGTGATGACATGTCCAGTGGGATGGGGACCCAAAGAGAAAAGAGAGACCCAGAGCATCACATTGTCTGGGGAAACATTCAGATTTTATTTCAGACATTAACAACATTTCAAGGGACTGGCTTGTGATGAAAGAAAAAATTTAACCCTTCCTTGCACAGTGGGTTATTGCAGCACTGGTGGAAAAAATGTCCCACTTTCATAGTTTTAGACATTAGTGACGAAACGTCTTTCTGCTTGCTGCCTGAAGGGTCTAAACTACATTTTACCCTTAAAGCCTGCTTGGAGCTGAATAATTGTTCTAGTTCTGCTTTAACTTTTGCCTAAATGACATGTGTATGTGTGAATACAGCTCTGCCCTCCCCCGCTCTCACAGCTACAAACACAGCCCAGGCTTCCAGCACCACATCCTCATTTAAACCCTGACTCCAGTCTCTTGTGCAGAGCCCAAAGAGCTGGGCCAGATCAGTCGCCTTTTAACCAGTTCTTAATGAGTCAGGGATTTGGTAAAGGCTTGTCTGTGTCTGGTTAGGTGACCAAGAGACCTTATGAGAGTCTAAAGCTGTTTTATCTCCAGTACCAGGAGAGTTTTTTTGGAGTAGAAAAGATAAAAAAGTTTTCTGTAGGCTTCTCTAGATACAACACAAGTTGTTGCTAGATTCAACCTAAATGGAAATAGGGAAAAAAATCCAATTCTTTAATGCATATTTATACCTATATCTATACCTGAACATTTAAAATGCCACCAAAATAGACAGGTAGAAGATGCTGAAGTGTTTACGGAGATCTTCCCGACTGGATTTTATACTCTGCCATGCTTACTTGATCCAAAATCCAACAACTGACTAAAGCATGTGTAACTTAAAATATATATGTGATCTCTTTGGTGCTCTTTGTATGCTCTTTAGTCACCAAAGAAGTGCTTAAAGTTCACTTTAAATTCAGAGGTGAATGGCCCAGCCTGTTTTGAATCATGAGCATGGGGCTCAGTTTCTGTGTAATATCATCAACTTTGCTGCCTATTGCTGCATGGTCAGCATAAAAATTAAACCTCAGGCTACATTTCCCAATGAAGATGGGTTTAATTTCGCTAATATCAGATAACAACATAAACTGTAAACTTGGGACAGGTTCATTACATATTTCAGAAGTTTATTAACCCAGTTTGATCTGGGGTAAAAGTCTACAACAAACAAAACTCTATCCTTGTGGTAAAATTCGGCCCTATTTGCTGTAAGAAATTAAAATTTAATTTTAGGAGGAGAAATTATCTTCAAGTAATAGTTTTTAGAAGCCCTTATGAAAGGCTTATAAATACTCCTAAGTTTATGAACTTTTATAAGCTTGATCTCCTATAATTTTATAAATGTGCTTTCACTTCAGGGGTAGTTATATGTGAAGGAATTTAAATTTTACTTGATAGAAAGTAAGTTTAAGCCACAATAAGAGACCTTTGCATGAGACAGGAAGATGTCCACAACCAGTCCAAAAGTGCACAGTATGTCTGAGGGTGCTCTGTCAGAGAGTTTTGTGTTTTGAGGCCAGAAATTTTGCCAACTTCAGTTGTTCTGGTGTCTTATATGAATTCTAGACTAAAAAACCTGAACACAAATGCTCACCCAAATATTTCAATCTAGTCTTTCAGAGAACATCTTTGCCTTTTACAGGGCAGTGGAAAGAATTAGAGGAGGATTAATATTTAAGAAATTCGTTATAAGAAAGGAATTAGGTGTCCATAAGGTGTCTGTGGCACTCCCAACTGACAGGGATTTTGGGAAACTTCGTTTAGAAATATGTTTGCTGCTAGTTTATCAGCCTAAACTCTTTCCCCATGTCCTACTTTTTGGAACCTTGTGAGCATTAACTTGTGCGGAAGAGGAGACAAAGCTGCACATGGTTTTCAGTCCGATTTTAATGTTTCATGTGCCGCTCTGAAGTTTACTTTTAAATGCATTTTGTCCCCATTTCTTTGTCCTCTGACCCAAAGAGAGGCCTGGCTCATGAACCCTTGCTCCCTACAGTGCATTTCCCAGCAGAAGCATCAGAGTCACAGGTCCTATGGGCCTGGCATTGCTCTGTTCAAATAAAACAAAAACCCAGCCATGAGATACATAGGAAGCAGGTCAAGCTTTTAATCTTACCAGAGACCAGGAGGCTGAGCAGAGCATCTATAAGTCATTAAATCTTTAATTTTCTGCCTTTCCTTGAGGCTTCCCCTCATTCCCCTTGGGACTGTAAGGGAAATCAGACTCACCTCAAATGCTTCATACACTCAGAGCAGGAAAACTGCAGCAGAAAAGGCAGCAAAAGCCCGGAATAAATCCTCCTCTCAGATAGACAGACAAAACTTGCTGAGAGTTGTAAGTCCTACAGCAAGCTGGCTTCTTGCCATGTAGAAGAGGAAACCCAAGGCACCTGCAGTCCCAGTGACAGAGCTGTGGTGGCCCAGGGTGCCAACAGCTCCTGCACTAGGGCACTGCTTTTCCGTGGGATGTCTGCCCATCACCTCTGTAGTGATGGCAGCTCCCAATGACATTTCCTAGCAAACCTTAAGCCCCTGGAGCACTGCAGGGCAGCCGCACCAGGAGGCAGCTCCTCACCACTAAACTCCCCATCCACTGATGCTTGTTTGCAGCCTGCACTAGAACCTCTACCACCACTGCTTTAGCTTGTTGGGCATGACAAACAAGAAGGCAGTCACACATGAAGAGTAACCCACCTGCAACCTGGTCAGACCAAGCATCTTTTCACTCTCAGCCAGCCTCTGCTCCTCAGCAGTCCTGTGGGGTTCAGTTCAGATAGGAGGAAAAGGAGCTGAGACACCAGAGAAGGGAGAAGTGGGAAGAATGAAAGAAGCCCAAATGATAAAATAAGCTGGAAACCAGGCTGCTGGCATTGCAGGGCTGGTGAGGGTGAGCCTGCTGAAACAAAACACTGACTTCTTCTGCTGTATCAGCCCTAACTGGGAATGTGCTGTAGCTGGTAGATCCTAATCAGAGAGGGTCCAAGCTAAGTCTCCTTACTTGATGCAAGTGAGCTAGACGTGTGCAAGTGGCTTACCATGGGTAGACAGATTCAAAAGCTAAAAGCTATCACACCCATATCACAGGATATTGGAGTTGGAAGGGACCCACCAATGATCATTGATGAAGCTGAGTAAAGCTCTGCCCTTTCTTAAGTACCCCATAATCTGAAGTATTACTGTGCTTTCTCCATGTCTGTTTGGGCCACCTTTGCTTTTTTCCCTACCTGCCATACTGTGATATCTGAGACTCCTTGTAAATATAACTGCCCTGCTGACAGAGGCCCTGCTCCTCTAGACAAGGATCAGGCACGGTCTTACCTGCCTTTTCACACCCCACAGCAGAAAAGTGCAGTCTCCTCGCACTGTGAAACTGAGCTATGCCAACCAGTTGGTCTCAACTGAGTACCAGACCAGAATTCTTCCATCAATTTTGACTTTTTTTTTCCCTGCAGTTAATGTTGGATCAGCATACCAAGTGTCTGCCATTGAAACCAAACCCCCTGGCTTTGGAGACTGTGCATAGTGAGGGGAGACTGCTCTGCTATTGTGCAACAGATATGCCTGAAAGAAAGATTTTTTTTTTTTTTTTGGGCATTAATCTCAGTATTTCATTTCCAGACATGAGGGTTTCACTTCCTGGTCCCTTTACATTTTCTGGGATCACATCTTCTTGATTGGCACCATCTTTGCTTCTGCTTTTTGTGTTTATTTTCAACTTGGCTTGTGATCCTATTTTTTTTCCCTACCTTCTGTAAGGCACAACCCTTTGGTGCCCAGCTTACATCTCCATCTGTATTGTATTCAACATTTCTGGCTGTTCCTTTGCCTCTCATTTGAGCTGTGCAGAGCCAGAATGACAGGCACTGGGTGCTCTCCACCATAATGTTCCCCTTGCCTCTCTCACTGATGTTAACTTCCCAGCCACTTCCTTTTGCATCTCCACTGTCAGATGTTATTTCTCTCTCTCCTCCCTTTTCATCACCCTGCCTTGCTACTGGAAACTGTTGGGTATTTTCTTCCTTTCCAGCTCTCTATTTGTTTTCCTTCCTGTGCTTACTGTGACATTGCTCAGAAATCCATTAACTCTTGCTTTGCTCTTCACCATTTTTTCCTATCTGCTTTGGAAGTACTTCACACAGATTGTCCCTCTCTGCACCAACTTTTCCACAGACATCACTCCCTATGTGAATCTCCCAGACTCTCACTGGCACCATGGAGTTAGATTGAGTCTCTTTTGTCTTTTCTCCTTGAAGCTCCATGTAGCTTCCTTGATTTTGCTTCATCTTATTCCATGTCCTTTTTGAATACCTCAGGATTTCCCATGGCTGTCCTCATGCACAGTACACTCTTCTACACTTGATATACTTAAAGAACCTTCCAGATTCACATATTCAAATTTCTTTTTGATCTTACAGCCTGGAAGCTTACCTTCAAAAAGAAGTCTGCCATCTCTGTTTCAGGAAAGGCATCTTTAAGGAAGATGAACATTTTAGAAAAATACATGATATGGGTATGACTTTCACTGTAAATGCCAAACATTCAAAACTACACACTGCTCTATTGAAGGTCCACAGTGTTTTGGTTTGGTCTCAGACACTGGGCAAACACATGGTTCAATCTCCATTGTATCCCTGCTTTGTGCTGCTAATAATTCATAAAAGAAAGATGCCTCCCATCCCTTCACTCCGGATGCCAGATCCCAGTCATATCCATTGCTCTCCCAGGGTGAGGGGCCCCATTCTCCTACAGCTAACAATTGCTGTTTATTACTGGCAAATACCATTCAGCCAAACCAGGAGCCTGAGGAAAAGCAATTTTAGGTTCACTTCCTAGATAAGAAAGAAAATTCCTTCCTGTTACTGATTCCATAAAAGAGAAGGAGGTAACCTGCAGAGTCTGATAAAGTCAGCCCTGTATTTCAGCTCTGGCTGTGGGCTATGTTAGCAGAGAAGACAGGCAGCTCACAAAAGTTTAATGCAAGAGACACAGAAGAAAGAAAATTATTTGGCTCTCCCAGCCCCCTGAGGGGAACTGTCTTTGTTTTCCAGAACTGAAACTGCAGTGATATCCTTGACAATCCCCCTGCAGTGGTTGTAATTTGTACCTTGCTGGTTAAGTCATTTGGGAGCAAAAGCGTTTAAGATTTCAGATTCTCCTGACCAGTGCTAAGATCTTTTTTGTCTCTCACCAATTTCCACAACCACAGGTGTTTGCTCAGGGAAGGAGGCAAAGACCCTGTTTGGCCCCACAGGGTGGCTCCTGGCTCTTTGGCTGCCCAGCTGTGCTGGTATGCACAGGTTGAAGGTTTGGGTGCGTGTAACACACCATCTGACAGCGTAAATAAAGACAATATTAACTCATTTGCATGCAAGGACATGGACACAAATGCTACCCTCTCCGAATCATCCTGGAACCCTACGGGTCTCACATCATAAATCTTTTGGGAAAGCATGTACTCTGCTTCCTTGCTGACACTGATGCTTGTATCATTGTTTGTTTTACTTTGCTTTGAGCTTAATAATTGGCAAATCCTGGAGAGGCAGCTGGGCCGACTTGCTGTGCGCCCAGGCAGCAGGGGGATGCTGCTGAACAGAGATACATTTCTGTCAGGGTGATGGCTTGCTTGAGAGGCGGTGACAAGTGGTACAAGAGTGGGAAATGTGTTTTCCAGATACCCAGATTTAACCACTTTCCCTCCTTTCTTTTTCAGGTTTTCCTTCCATCTGGCTCATAGGTGGAGCTGCGTACATCGATACACACATGAATGCAGCAAGTGTGTTCGTTTACCAACCTTTGCACAGGCAAACCTTCAAACCATTTGTTTTAATTTTTTCTTTTCTTTGTTCACAAAGATGAAGGGAAAATGTTCCCACGTATGGATTTTGCAGGAAATGGGAAGTGGGTGACAGTGACCGGGGCTGTGACCTGGCAGACCTCTCTGTCTAATGTAACACGATCTCATGGTGCTTGGGAGAAAAAAGGGAAGAGATGTCTAGCCCTGGGACTGCAAATCACAGGCAGTGATGACAAGAGGGGGCCTAATAAAACTCAGCACCCTTCACTTTTAAATGAAATGAGTGGGGAGGGGGAGTGGGGAGAGGATAATTTATTGCCTAGAGATATCCCGGGGTATTGCATTCCTAGAAATGCCTTTCACTGCCCCGCAGCATTTCAGTGATGGAAAATGTGAATACAGCTTTGAGCAGTTAAGGTCTTTATTTGAATTAATTAGAACAGCTATAACAACAGGATTTAAGCAGTGGAAGATGGAGAAAAGAAGACCTTGCATTGTTCATGATGTCATATCATCCTCCAACAGACACCTTCTTGAAGGACATCAGTACTTCCAGAAAGTAAAGGTTGGGGTGTCCAAGTGACTGAGATGGGATAAATAACACAGGTACATGATGCTGAGAAAACATGGCATGACTCTACCTCTCCTCTGACCACTAATTTCTGACTTTGTGTTTCAGATGCTACAGGAGCAAGTGAATTTTGCTGGACAAATTTCTGCTGCTGTTATTTGTGGTCAGGCAGGTCTTATTTTGCAGTGATGGTGATGAAATTAAATTTGCTTTCATACATTTTACTGGGCAAGGATGGAGACTTGCTAAACAAACTCATTGGACAGGAATGGGTGCACAGTTTAACAAGAGCTTGGCATGCCAGGACATGCTAGGACTCAGGAGTCTCCTGCATCCCTTTTTGGAGCAATGGCTCTGCAACTTCTGTTTTTATTGTTTCATTTCATTTGGTTTGGGGGGGGGGGGGGGGGTTAAACAAAAACAAACTCACAGGAATAGACAAACTTTGGGAGCTTCAGAAATTCTGCTGATTCAAGCACTTGTGGTACGAAAGATACTGATACGTCTTTGTAACTGCAAAAACAGGTTGCAAGTGACAGAAACATGAATCCCCACACAGGACTGCAAACTTCTTTCTAGTTGGGCTGGAAATGCACATATTTTCCAAAGGATTTTCATAGTTCTACTTCTGGACCTAGAATATTTTTAATTAAATTAAATAGAAGACAGAAAGGAAAATTAATTAAGAGGCTTTTTTGTTTGTTTGATCTTAGTGGATGGTTAAGCTCCATTTTTATTGAAACTTTAGGCAGAAGCTCTTGTTTGTTGAATCTATCTTTCTGATTATTATTATATTTCTGGTAGGATGAACACCAAAGAATAAATTAAAGACAATGAAATAAACAGAGCCAAGCATGGCTGTGCCCTAGAGCCGTCCCATCTCAATATACGAGCATGTGTTTCATCTCTCCAAAGCAGAGATTTCAGGACTCAGCTGGTGCCAATAAAGAGGTATCACACTGGGAGAGAGAGCTGTCACTCCCCTGGGCTGCTGTCTGCCCCCAGCCCCCTGGGCAGGGCTGAGGCAGGAGCTGCATCTCCGTGGAGCGCTCACCTCGTGGACACATTCAGTCTATACCCTCCCCTCGTCCTGCTTTGTTGAAGCTGCAGAGCGCTTTGCGTGTCTCAGGCACAAAAGCTGTGCAGCTTCAGGGCTGTGCTTGGTGCGGCAAGCAGAGCAGCTGTTGAAAGCACAACTGGTTTCTGAATCACCTGTTACAATCTGCCCTCAGCAGGGCTGCCACCGCTGCAGCTCCTCCTCCCACTTGGTCACAGCTCTCATTCGCCTTTTTGCTCCCCTTAGCAATCCCCCACGAGCCACCAAGGTAGGAAATACCTATTTGTATATACATCTATCACTCACAGAAAGTGGGAAAGCTGTTCTTCCCCTCCTCCATCCTATTGTGACAAGGACTTGGTCAGGTTGCTTCTCCTTTCTACACTTGTGAAAGCCCAGGTGTCCCAAGTAGGGAGGGAATAAAGACATTCATATTCTCAGAGGATGAGCACCCAGGTGAGGTGGACCAAACATTACTGAATTATTCAAATATGCTTAAATCTGTGAGATTGCACCAGAAATCACAGCAGTCAGCCATATGGTCTTGTACACCTTGCTTGAAGTCAGGACTTCAAAATTACCTGGAGAACAGTCTCTCACACAAGCTTATTTGGTTTCCACTGCTGTCTGTAATCCAGGTTAGTAGCCACTGTGTGGTTGAACATTAAGAATACTGAAGCAGAAGTCCCTGTCAGGTTGGGTAGATGCTGACCTGGGCTTGGTGCTGACCAGCTGGGCTGGTGCTGCTGGTGAGCAGGGCAGTATTTCTGAAAGAGAAGCTTCTATTGTAATCTATATTGGTGTGAAACTTTTTTGAAACTAGCAGGATTCTTCCTGTAGGGGATACTAGTACATTTTTAGTCTTGAATTTAATATTTAGTTTTAAAAGTGCACTTTGGTGTTATCATTATATTTTTTTAAGCACTTAATCCTGTGCCTTGCATAGGTGAGTGTATTCCCTTCTCCTCCTGGATGTTCATGAACTACTGTGGGACTACAGGAGCTGTTCAGAAATTCTGGGCACCTGCAAATCTTTTCAAGAAGTATATCCAAGTGTTGCCAGGGTGGAATTAACATCTGGTTAAACGTTAACATGAGGCTTGGTTCCATCATTTTACAATGTGTAATCTGTGGCAAGTAAATGATAAACTGTTCTGGGTGCAGCCCTGGTTGCCAAGTACTTATATTTCACATTGTTACTCCCCAGAGGAAAAGCAAATAACTCACATTTGGAAGCAGGTAGGCAGAAAAAGATGCTGCATACTGATTTCTTACTCTCCTAAAAGAGGCACAAATGTAACAATTGCACTGGAAAATATATTGCCCAGTTTAGTATTTTCTACATATTTTTAAGACAACAGCACAAGGGGCTGAACCAGGAACAGGAGAAAGCTACCTGCCACCCTGCCACTGTAGGGCAGAGCTCATAAGGCACTGCTTCTTATTTCATGATCTTCAAGATCTACTGATCTTTCACTTTCTTCTCCTCTTCTCTGTTTGCTCCTCAACCAATACAACATGTTAAAAGATTGATCACAGAGACTGGAGCTGCCCACAGCTTGGGCTGGCTGGCCAAAGTGCCAAGCTCCCAACACAGCCACCCCTTTCTCCTGCCCACATGGAAGCCAGGCACTCCGCGTGCAGCTGGCACTGCATTTTGGGGGGAACCCATGTGTCTTTGGGCAGAGGCCCATCAAATGTGCTCTGGTGGGATGCACTGTGGTAGCTCTGACACCCTACATCCCTGCCGAGACCCTGAGGTGGCGGAGGCAGGGAGCAAAGACAGCCTGCCTTCTGTTTGTGCTCATGAGATAATCGTTGTGATGAGATTCAGGAAAAGGTTAAATATTCATGCAATAAAAAGGCACTTTCCACTTATGCTGACTGGGACAGATAGTGCAACAGCCATTAATCTCCATGTTCCAGGCTGGAAGCTCATCATGGGCTGAAGTCACTGTCTGGTCCCCCTTCCCCTGAGCAGGATTGTGCAATCATCATCCGTGTTCATCATCCGAGGTGAGAGGGGAGGGCGTCACCTTCCTCTGAAGCATCCGGCACCAGCTCGGCTCACGGGCAGGATGCTGCCTGAGGGGGACCTGGCCGTGCTCCAGGATGGCAAGAGTTACTCACCCTCCTCTGAGTTACAACAGCTGATGCAGCCAGATGTCACCCCTGGCCAGGCTTACCAATGCATATCACCTTCCCCGGGCCTCGAGGAGTCAAATCTTCAGGTAATTTCTTCTCAGTGTGGTGCCCTGCTTCTTACAGGCATTGGAGTGAAGTCATTGTTTTCACATCCCAAGAGTTTGTGATCCTCAGTATTCAGAGACTTCATGATCCAAGTACTTACAGACAGGCAAAAGGATGTGGCTGCAAAGCTGCATAAAATAATACACACTTCAGCACTGCTGACAGGTGCTTGCTTTCTGACCTAAATTTGAAATTACTTCATCCTTCTTTAATATCAAGATGTCTTACGCACTTCATTATCAGGGCTTTTCCTTTTTCTCCCAGTTGTGTGTGTGTGTGTGCACATTTCTCTTGTCCTCTCTCACTCCTGTTTCTCGCTCCACCTCACACCAGTGTGTACTGCAGACTTCCTCTCTCACTTTTATAAGCTGCCAGAAGTGAAGTGACCTGGTTACACATCCAGCTCTGAAAGCTGCCTCAGCAATGTTTTTCCTCCCTTTCTGCAGCAGTCCTGGGCAAGCACACTGTCCTCTGCTTGTCAGTGCATTTGAAGCAGGGGGGGTTATAGTCTGCACCACACTTCACCACCATAACTCACAGAGCTGACATCTGCAGTCACTGACCTGTGACAACTTTATTAGGAAGACTGTAGTCACTGACTTCAGGCAGAAGCCGTGGAAAAAGGAGATTATATTATTGTTGTTGTTATTATTGTTGTTATTAATATTACTATGACTGTAATCAGTGTGAGCTGCTGACAGAATATGCCTCTCCGGAAATAACTCATTAATTCCGAGAGCTGCCAACGGGAGGAGCAGCCCAGAGTCCTGATCCAGCAGCGCTTACGCAGCAGGATGCCCGTGTTATCAGCGAGGAAATCCACAGCCTGACTCTACGTATGCAAGTGTCCTCACTAATTCCTGAAGGCAGCAAAAAGAGAAAGTCCTTCCATCCTTATTCAGTGCTCTTAGGAGTGTTTGCTACAGTAAGATGTTCCTGTTTGTTTCTGCAGTTCTAAATAGTGAGGGAGTCAATTTGCCCTCTCTGAGAATCAAACTGACACTCCAGCAGTCCATCATAAAACTATATTTTCTTTGTCTTTTTTTCCCTGTAGATTTGTCTCTTTTATATCCCAATGTCTTGGGTGTAATACCTGTAATAAACTATACTCCTGGATTCTTGTGGTTGCACATGAAACCAAAGACTTTATTGTAACAGCTTACATTCTAAGACATCTCTTGAAACCACACTATTATCATAGATGCTAGAAAACTATAAAGCTTATCATCCAGTCTATTCCTTTGGCTGGAGTACATTTATATTTCCATACTAGTCTAGGTCCATCTGGAAGTCAGTAGGAATATAATTTGGTAGAATGGTCTGATAAAGTAAAAATGCAACAATTGTTCTTTCTGGATTTGTACTAAATTTTTCCACTATTCAACTTTATTTCCATTACTTCCAATATTTTTTCAGATTTGCAGATTTATATGATGGAGCTAGGCAAGGAGATATCCAACTTGAGAATGCAGAGATAAAATAGAGAAAGCTTTATCATGACCCTATTTTTATGAAGTTCCTTGTTCTGTGTCAGAAGAAAGGCAGTTCAAAACATGCGTGCTGGTTTATGAGATACTTGCAGACTCACTTTCAGCCACTACAAAGGGTAAAATAGCTCCAAAGTGCTACCAAATCCAGCAGGCTTTTGGGACCACATCCCAGCTGGGAGTCATCAGCACTGTACCACCAGTGGACACAAAGAAACTTCATATGGCCTCGGGATTCTGCTCTTCACTGAAGAGGCATATGAAGCTCAATAGAGATGGCAAAGTATAAAGCAACCTCTCTTCCTCAGGCAAAGAGAAATGCTAATGAAAATTATCTGCCTGTGACGAGGATCTATTTAAGAAAGAGGACTTTTTTCTGGAAGTACATTAAATATTCCACTCTCAAGTGCAGGAATATGAGCAGACATATGTGTATGAAATCAAGTCTAGAAGTTCTATGTTAAAGACATAGAAGACTCCAAGTATTCAAGATAGAACCCAAACCTGAATGTAGTCAGATGGGAAAGTTTTGGCTCTGCAGGCAATTTTTGGGCAGGGGGTGCTGGAACACCATGGTCTTCCCTGAACACTGGTGTGGCTTTTTGGGCTCACCTCTGTCTGTCCATGCACCCGCAGAGGTGCCCTCACATCTGGGCAGAATGTTCCATGCCAGTCCCAGGCTCTGCTGAGATAACAGCTTGCCTTCCCTCTCACAAGTGTGAGGTCTGAACCAAAAATTGCAATGAAAATCACAAAATCATAGATATGTTAAGGTTGAAAAAAACCTCCAGGATCATTGAGTCCAACCATTAAATAAACCTGACTGGTTAAAGCACCTGGTGAGCTATTACATTTTCAGATTATTGTTATCCCAGAACCTCCATATTCCATACTACAGTGTGGCTAAACATTTGCATTGTTGTTTTAAAATTTGCTTGTCTCCCACCTATAGTGTGATTTTGTTCCTTTCTGCCCATAGTTTCAGCTTTCTGAATTCTTGTAATTCCCTGGTGTCATCAGGAATTTTTATACCGTCCAGTTAGGCATCATCTGTACATTTGGTAACATGCAATTAATTAATTCCATGGGTCATTACTGCATGTTTTGAATAATGATCAGAAGTGCACTCAAGCTAAAGTCTTTGACTGATTTTTGTGTATTCCAGATCTAACCCCAAAGCTTGCCCTCACACGTATCTCTTCAGTCACAGTATCCTGACAGATACCTCCCTGCAGCTGGCTATACTGGGACTGTACCATTCATGGATGTTTTCCTTAATCCCAGCTGGTAATATGTAGTCACTCATTTCTGTCTGTGCAAAGCCTATCTGGACTGCTCTTTATGTGAAATGTTTCATGATGAGACAGTGGCATCAAAGGACTTCGTAAATCCAAATCTATTTCACACGCTGTATTTGTCCGCTGTGACTTGTTCTTTTGACTGTGTGTTTACAGAATGACTTTGAAAAATGTAAGAGCTTTCTCTTTCCCTGGCAGGAGCAAAGCACAAGATTGCCCTCCTGCTGCTCTGCCTCTACTAGCTTTGAAGCTGAAAGAAGGAGACGGAGCAGGGAGACCATTGAGGCCAGGGACCAGGGGTGGAAGTGCCCCTCTTGGGCTGCAGGGCTGGTCACAGCACACAGCAGCCACCTCCATTCATGACCCTCTTGCCAGCCCAGAACCCCTTACCTTGTCCCACAAAATTGTTCTGTCCCAGCTTATTTACAGTCCTTGAGGACAGAGGCTTTGTCCTTTTGTCTGTAATCAAGCTGGGTTTATTGTTCATTTCAACTCTGAATTTCAATTCTCTCTGAGCCCTTGGCAGACATATTCAATTCCCTAGAGGTCTTTGCACATTATATTGGAAGTACACAAGGCAGCATAATTTTTTTTCTTGTAGCCAAGGTAGATGCAGTCTACTAACTTCAGTGTGTGCTGTAGTCCTCAATAAATACCACCAAGCCATTATTTCCAGCAGTATTGGACACCTAGCTAATCCACATTGATACTGATTTTTCAGTGTAAAGATTATCTTGCACAGTAAATGTCGTAAATGTTGTTGCTTTGATGATTAAATCCACATACTGTTCAACTCAGCTCTTCCTTTCAGAGGTCTGATTTTCCATGGCCAGATTTCCCATTTTTTGGCATTTACTTCCTACCACTGTTTGAGCTCAGTGGGAATGGAAGGTGCTAGCTGACCTGCAGAGCAAAGTAGTCATTTAAGGTTGCAAGTTGTTTTTCATTACTGAAATTACTATAGCTGTCCTTTCTAAGTTTCTCAGTTCACTGTACCCTGTGATTTCTTTGACTTGAACATGCAGAGTATATGATCCCTGAAACCAGACAGTACTAAAAAATGGACAAGATGTATATTTTTATTCACATTAGACCCTTTAATTTACATAGACTATTTCAAGATAAGGAATAAGGAGACTGACAAGCAAATAGAATTTTTGAGATTACGAATACCATCCTTTAGGGACTTGAATTTCTACCAGCAGGATTCCTTCAGATTGGATGTAGGAACAGTGCCATGGCACTATGGAGAACCTACCTTTGCTGTGACACATACTGGCTTCCTTTGGAAGACAAGGAGAAGAGCAGACTGAAGAATGTGATTTGCTTTTATTCTCCTGCAGGCTGGGGCTAAGTCAGGAACAGAAGAGGATGTGGGATCCTGGGCCTGTCTGGCAGCAGGATTTTTGGGGAATGAAGAGGACTAGATCATTGCTGACAAGTCCTTGAAGACTTTTATGAATCTTGTTAACTTAAGTTTTTAGAAGTCTTTTAGAAGTTTCTTTATTTCTTCTTTCTATCATGCTCTTTAAGAAGTTGAAGATGACTGGTCTATAGGCTCTTTTTTCTCCTGTTTTTATTATCAGAAAAACCTTTGCCCATTTTTTTGATGTCTTATCTATCTTTTTCAGGTGCTCCCAAATCAGAAGTGGCTCTCAGTTTAATAAAGAAAATTATCCTAAAACTTCAAAGGTTTTAGGATAAAGCACAGCAGCCTCGGCCAAATAGAAAGCCAGAGTAATTTACCAAAGTATTATCTCATCCATCCCTTCTCCAGTTCAAGCTTGTAGTTGTGTTTACTGCATGGAAGTTGATTTTTCTTTGTTAGTGCATACAAAAGACACCTTAATGCCCCAGCTTACTTGACAGTATTTGCCAGTAATTAATCCTTCTGTGGAAAAATTTACCTGGTCTCCCTTTTGCAATTATTGTGGTCCTTATTAAGCTTTATCCACTAAATCTGGGATAGGTTCCCTGTTCTGTTTATCACAACTTTCTGAATAAGAAATGGCCACCACCTACTTCCAAAAGCTTTTAGGCTGCCCCACATTGATTCCCAGGAAAATTCTAAAAAAATTTAAATCCCCCACAACAGCAATGTCTGGTATATGGATAATTTTGTCAGCTCGTAGCAAGTTCATCTACATGATTTTCCTTGCTTGGCAACAATGTCAGCCTTCTAGTGTGACCATGTCTTTTCACCAAACTTTGGTCAAATGTTTCACCATCAGCTGCTGGTAAGATCCTTCCCTCCCCACGCTGAGCACACAGCTCCACAGACAATGCTATGAGTGAAGCCTGGTTTCACAGGGCCACACAGTGATTTAGGGGGGAAGAGACTTTTGGAGTCTCTATGCAACACCCAGGGCCAAGCAGGACTTGAAGGCTAGATCAAGCCCTCATGGCCTGTTCTACCTGAGGTTTGAAGTCCTCTGTGGATGGAGAATGCACAGCATCTCGGCTTGCCTGTCCCCTCCATGAAAATGTTTTCCTACTGATCTATTTCTCACAGTTGTTTAAAACTGGTGAATAGGAATATATCAACTAGAAACAAAGCTTTTCTGGTGTCTGGGGAAAAAAAAGATAAGGCCTCACATAGCTTCTCTGAAGTCTGCTGGGAGCTAAGCTCATGCTATGATCAAATCCCTTATGGGCTTTTCATACTGGGTCTCCCTTGGACTGCACACAGTTGTCCTCAAGTGCAGATACATTTTGTCATCACAGTCACCTTGGTTGTCTTCCTCTCTCTGCAAAGAAGTTTTGTACCAGTGCAGCAGCAGCTTCACAGACTTCCAAGGGACATGCACACATCTGTACACACACACACACACAAACACATTCACAAACACCCATGTGCCTAGAAATATCTGAAGAAAACAACCAGGTCCTTATTTTCAATACAATACAATTTCTGGCTAAAAAAATCAGAAACAACATACAATTTTTAATGACACTCATGTGCTTATTTATTAGCTAGCTACTTGTGTCCATTATGTTTGTTTTATTATGCCTCATTATTTTTCACTTGGAGACGGGATGATCCCTGGCAGGCAGACGATTTCTGGTGACACATGTGGACAGACCCACTTGCAGCAGCATAGTCCTGTCACCAGTAGAGCTCATTTCAGTCAGAGCAGTGCAGTGTGGGGATGGTTTGATGCCTGAAGGCACAGGCAGGAGCCAGTGGCAATCACAAGCCCAGGAGGAGCCAGGCAGGAGACACCCCTTGGGGCACTGCCTGGTCCCTGCTGAGGCAGCAACATCATTTTCTGCAGCTCCTAGCTTGACCCTAAAAGTGAGGAGAACAAAAAAACATCTTTGCCCTCACTTTGCTCACCTGTACAGGGAAAACACCTGAGTGGAGGAGTCTGCCCTCCTCACCAAACCCAAAATAGCACGTAGGCTGAGCATTTCTGAGGAAAGGAGAATTATTTTTCTGCTCAGCAGAGCAAAAGCAGGGCACAAACTAGCTCTCTGCAAGCAGAGACAGGCACTGTATTCATTGGATAATCTACTGCAAATTATTTGCCCAGCTCTATTAATTAATGCTGCGAAGCACTTGGAGGGTTAAATGCCCTTGAGCCATCGTTCACCTAAGCTTTGCCCCTGAACTGACATCAATGAAAAATTCCTAATGGTGGTGGTAGCAGCAGCAGCAGCAGCAGAAGCACTGAATTTTCAAACCCTCCTGAGGCAAGAAAACATGATTTTTCCCTTCATTTTATGGTCTGTTGAATCTTCTGGTTTTCTTGTTATATAGCAGGAATAATGTTCATGGCCTTGGAGTATTCTTGTGGTTTTCCAAATGCCTCAGATTTAATTTGGCATCTTCCACACGCACAAAAATTTACTGCCTCATATACTCTTTCACTGTGAATGCTGTCCCTTCCCCAGTTCTGTGGAGGGGTCCTGGAGACAATGATCCCATGGAGCTGTTTCTCAGCTGGTGAGAAGCCCTGCCTGGTGCCTCTGCAGACAGTGATCACACAAGAAGACAGCTCCTGATGGGGAGGAGAGGTCAGCCCAGACCTTTAGCATTGGCCTGAGCCTCAAACACTCATCTCAGAAAATAAATAAGAACACATAATAAGATGCACACACAGGCCCTTTGTTACCAAGCCCAAACCCCAACAAGCAAGAATAAGCTTTGTGAGCAGGGCGGTCTCCACAGTGAAAGGCGCCCAAGGGCAGGCGGCGGGGATGGGAATTTTCTGGCTGGTGGTGCCTACTCTCTGTCTGGGGCTCAGCAGGATGGCCTGGGGTCAGGTCTTCGTGTCTGAACCTCTCTAAGGGCTGGTGTTTGGTTTACTAATTCTTCAGAAAGAACATGCTTCTATTGCAAAGAAAAGAAATGCACCCAGGCCACTCCAGATGTGGGGGCTCCTGCCTATGACCCTCATGGATCAAGATTCAGGCTCCTGAGTTCAATTTTCCTCCATAGAAATTATATATGGTCAGAGAAGCACATGAACTGCAGCTTCAAGCTGCTCTGAAGCCTGAAGGAAAGACAGCGCAGAGCTCTGGCAGTCCTTTTCTCCTTGCATAGCTGCTGCAAAAGGACTGTGGATCATCCTACTGCCATTGCTATTTCTTGTACAGAAGTATGTGAAGGCTGTGGCTGTTTGGCTACCCTACGTTATGCCAGTGCTTCCAACTTGGAGTCAAAATATTTGAAACAAACAACGGGTGAAAAGAACATCTGTGGGACCAAGGCGGACCTGTCCAGTGCACTGCCATGGGGTGGCAGCAAATCTGCTGCCTTGAAAACCCAGGCTGTGTTCACAGGAACACCTTGGAAGTCCATAACCCCAGTGGAGCCCGTGACACTCTTCTGTGCATGAAGCCCATGTTTCAGAGCCCTTTTGGATGCTCTAAAATCCATAGGGCTCTCCATAGCATCATACAAGTCTTCATGTAAGGCTTTTGCCCAGGTTGCATTGACACACTTCAGAGATCTGGTCTGCAGCATCTTCAAGGCAGTGAAATTATGGCCCTGAGCTAAATGGTAGACTGAGTCAAAGTCCAAATCTATAGGCAGACAGTGAGCAGCTGCCAGCAGCTTTCTGCCATAGACCACGATAGTGTGTGATACCAGTCACTGACATAGCTATATCAGATCAGATAAATGCCTAAAAATCTCCTTTTTGTATATATTTTTAGCTTTGTTTTTCTTATTAAGCATCTGGAAGGGAAATCCACAACCCAACTAGTGCTTTGCATTAGACCAATCCCATTTGGGCAGATTGCAAAGAGGAATAAACCAGATGATTCAATTTCCAGATTAGAATCAGGTCAGATAACTATCACCTCCCTTCCTTTGCCTGACCTCCATTAACTCCCAGCTCCACCGTCAGCTCCTGCAGTGACAAGCAGTGTCCTTCACATGTTGCTGAGACATGTGAAACGGCAGGGAAAGGCTTCCTGCCATGGCCTCAGTTCCCATTTCCAGGTGCAGTACCCAGCGAGGATGGAGGAAGGCACACCGCGCCTCGCCTTTCCTCAGCGCCCCGCCCAAGGTCGCTGCTGCCAAACCCTGCAAGCGCTCCCATCGGATACGTGAAGGGAAAACCGGCCTCTCCCTGACCTCCAGCCACGTGCAAAGTAACTGGGACAGTCTGGGGCTGCACCTGGAGGTGCAACTGGGCATCCAACAAGGAAGCAAAGCCCTGCATTGGTGCTGACCACTGCTGGCACCAGGCTGGGACCAAAGAGGGCTATCGGGTTTGCCAGGAGCGAAGAGAGAAGTTCCAAATCACACGTGCAGTGGCTGTGGATGTAATCACCTGGATTCACTGGGAAACTGAGGGCGCATAGAGGCTGTGGGAAGGATGAGGGATGCGTGCAGAGAGCATCCATCTCAGTGAATCAGGACATCCACTGCTACTCACGTTCACATCTCAGCTGGCTGAGGAGCACAGGGCGCACCTGGGTGGCAGCCACGTTAACCAAGATGTTCTGTCCTGGAGCCAAATCACCTGTGTGGAGGCAGGGAAAAGACAACAGTGGCTGTGGATGGTGCTAAAGGGGAGAGAGGAGAGGAGAGGAGAGGAGAGGAGAGGAGAGGAGAGGAGAGGAGAGGAGAGGAGAGGAGAGGAGAGGAGAGGAGAGGAGAGGAGAGGAGAGGAGAGGAGAGGAGAGGAGAGGAGAGGAGAGGAGAGGAGAGGAGAGGAGAGGAGAGGAGAGGAGAGGAGAGGAGAGGAGAGGAGAGGAGAGGAGAGGAGAGGAGAGGAGAGGAGAGGAGAGGAGAGGAGACATGGATGGATGGATGGATGGATGGATGGATGGATGGATGGATGGATGGATGGATGGATGGATGGATGACGGCAAAGAAAAAAGTGAGAAAGTAAGAAAGAAAATTACATGTACATTTTTTGTGACAAAAAAAAGCAGCTCTCACTGATGTATGTCACTTACACATGTAACATATGCAGCATCTCCTAGGCCAATAAATATTCAGTATGCTATACCTGACAACATGGATGGAAAAAACAGGAATATTTTTCTCTCTGGAGAAATCTGGATTAAATTCCTATGCTGGTGGAGAACTGCAGTGGGATTTTCTTTCTGCGCAGAGCCCATGCTTTACAGAAGGTTCTTTTGATCCCTTTCCTGCCTCAAGGACACCAAGTTCATCCTGGCACCAGGGGCTGCTCTGAGCCTGGGCCCAGGTCTGAGCCGGGAGGTGCAGGAATCTGTGCAATGGGTGTGTCCACATTTGCTCCCTGCTGCGACTCAGGGCCTTTAGCAGAAACAGCTGTTGCCAGATGTGTTACCACTGTGTATCCCTGCCGAGGGTAATTTCCCTCGGCCCTACTCTCCACACAAATGTCCACAGCTAACACCCATCCTGGGCATGGACTTCTCCAGCATGCACAGGCTGCCAGTGCCTCCTCCCAGACCTGTGATAGGAGTGTCACTGAGGACACACCAGAAGCAGCATCTCAGAAGCTGATGTATCCACACTGTTCCATGGACCTTCATTTCTGTTGTATGAAAAGTCCGTCTCCCACTAACCACCTCTTATGGAGGTTCACCTTCCAGTCTCCTCTTTATTTTGCAGCCTACTGTGCTTTCCCAACACTCCTGCCTTTTCCTTTTTTCTGCCAAGCCAGCGTGGCCAGTGTTGACTGCCATACAGAGGTGAAAGGTGGCTGCTCTGCAGGGGCTTGGCCTGAGCTCTCTTTCTCCCAGCAGCAGCAGGGCAAGAGCTGCAGCCCTGCTCCAACCCAGCAATGTTCTCACCTGGGCACCCTGAGCCCTCAGAGCCTGGCCAGCAGCTCCAGCCCAACCAGGAGAGAAGGAGAGACATCTGAATCTCCTCAAGCTGCTCTCATTTGCACACAAGGCTGGTGAGTATGTGTGTGTTCATTCTAGGAGGGATCGATTAATTAGGTGATGATGGGAGCAAGAGAGCTCTCATGGCTCTGGGTCTGCCCCCTACCAGATTTTACTGGCATTTTCTGAACGCTTCTTTTAGCTCAGTGGGCACAGCTTATATGCAAACAAATACAGTTAGGCTCAGTTATTGTTTGGTGTGATGGGAGCCTGGGATTGTTGGGGGTTTTTGGTTTTGCTTTTGTTTTCTTAAAAGTATTGTTTCTATTTGTCATTAAGGCTCACTTTCTAATCTATCTTTGCAGGAGTTTATTCTTTTTTGACATTTGCCAGTTGCATGTAGCCAGAGCTCTCTTCTCTGGCCTGAAAAGGCATCTAAGGCCAGCTGAGGGTTTTTGTATGTTCTTTTTTTGTTTTTCTTTTCGGAGGAGACAACCAAAAAAGATGGGGGAGAAGAAGGGGGGGGATTGCTCGTAAAGAAAGACAAACATATAATTAGCAAAAATAAATACATCATTATTTGATGGTTTTCATGCATGTCACTGTTTCGACTGCTCATGAATTGGTTCATCCAGATTGTAAAATATTCATATTTATATGTTACTCTGAAAGAGATGTGATGCCCTGGAGAGGCTAATTCTTGGTTTGCAGATTGTTTACAAGCTGTCAATTGCAATTTGAATATATTTGCAATTCATAGGGTTGATAAATAACGTAAGTCACATGGCATGGTTTCTGCTTCTGAGCTGCACTACATCCCTGTGTAAGTAACACTAAGGTAGGCGAGCATTTGTCTCCCCATCTGCCTCTCAAATCACACATTTAATGGAGCAAGCAAACATAATACCCCAGAGTACCTCTGGGATCTCATAATAGTATTCTCTCCTGCGTGACTCCCTGGAAAGCTCTGCTCCCATGGCATTGTGTGTGGCCACCTTTCTCCGTGCCCTGTCTCAGTTACAGCTCACACAGGATCAGGAGGAGTATTCTGTGTTTGCTGTCTCAGGAGCCCAGCACGCTGTGGGACAGCCAGCCAGAAAGGGGTGAAAGGAAAACTATGCCACAGTGACTGCCAGCTTTGTGTGGAACAGGGTGACTGAGAACCTGGCAGTTCTGCTTCATTATTCCAGACTTGCGGGGGTGACTCTCTTCTTTGAGGGATGAATAATCCAATTATCAACACAATACTATTTTCAAATTGCATTTTATATAAAATACCAAATTCAGCATTCTGTTTCCTATCTTTCCCTCTATATTTGAAGTGAACTTTTTTAAGGGCTTCATAAATGAAGAGAAAATTTTGAATATTACTAGGTGGTGAGATTATTATTTCAAGCAGTAAGACTGCTTTTTATATGTTTCTCCTTGTTACTAATTTTGTTGGTTGGAATCGATCCCTTTACTCACAAAGACTTACACTAGAAAGTCTTTTCATTTTATCTCCTGGTGTAAACAAAAACCTGTCTCTTGTTCTTCTCCTAAAATCATGGTACTAAATTGCACTGTGCGTGTCTTGCATGTACATAAATATGCATAGCCACTCTGAGTGTCATAAATCAATATTTTCAATTAGATGTATTGCTCTGCCTTTGCAATTGCTTGTGGTGATTCTCTGTCCTTACATTTGAAACCTTTTCCTAATTCTGAATACAAATCTCTTTTCTCTAATGTACCCTCATTATTTCTTATCCTCAGTTCTGTAAAACACACATTATTTCTCTGTGGCAGCCTTTTGTATATTTGTGTTATCTCAACTTTCATATATTTGTGTCTTCTGAGTCTCACCTCATTTTGACTGATCTTTTCTGCTAGATGGCATTTTACTCCAGTACTCTCCTTGGGGTTTTTCTGGACTGTTTTTAGATGGTTGACATCTTTCTTGAAGTCCAGTCTACAAGACTCAACTCTGTATCAATCAGGACTGTGTACTGTCTTTTACTGTAAAGATATTTTCTTTCAGCTTGTATTTGTACAGAAAGTTCCTTTCAAATAACAATTACTTGCCTTTGTCATTACTGAACTGCAACTATTTTTCTTCAGATGATTTAGCCAATTTCTTATGTCTAGTTTTAGGAGGAACTGATTGTTTGCTTTTTAGGGTACCTGTATGGATCACACAGTTTTTTGTTGCTGTCATGAATCTTCTCTGGCTGGACTCTCTGGTCTCATTGTGGTTTTGGGCATCAGTCAGGTTAAAACAAGCTGGGAGGGATCATGATCTTGGGGTAGCCTGAGGGCACGTGCCCTGTGTCAAAAGAGTGGGATGGCACACAGCAAAAACAGCTGAAGCTGAGGCTCTCTGGGTCTAGAGAGGGATGGTGGGAGACTAACAGAAAACAAACTACTCAAATCCCAAAGCCAACAAAATGTCTAAAACTGGAGCTATTCCCGCCATAGGAGAATTACTTACCACAATTTGTGGTGCCAAAGCACTTATTTCAATAGCAAGTGTTCTGTGTGGACGCAGAACATGTTCAAGAAAAGTAACCAGTTTGATACAATATCTCCATGTAGATCATGCCCAAGTCTTTCCCACTCATTTTATGAAGCTCTTTGAACTGTGTCAACCCACTATTAGTGTTTGCCATGTGCACAGAGTCAATTGTTACCCTGAGGAATGGGACAGATGATGACATGCTTAGATAGTAATGCTTTAAATTAAGATTCCTGAATATGCCTCTGATGTATAGAGGTTAATTAAGAAGCTATTGTGAGCTGAATTAATACCATTTGCTTATTGAAAACATAAGTCATGAGAATTAACAACAAAGTCATAAATATGTTTCCCTAAGGGCTAGATCCCTCAGCTCTTACTTATTTGAGCAGTCCTTACTCATGTGAGTAGATCCATTGAATTAATTGAGTCTACATGTATGAGTTAATTTATCTATATGACTAAGAAGTTGCATTGTTGAGTCCCACACAAGCATTAATCTGAAATGAATATGTTTTTAATGATAAATTAGTATTTAGATGGACTATAATGATTGTTTACATCCAAGCCTTGTCTTAATAAGACTGGTTTAGCTTGCCAAGTAAATAAATCCAGCCTTTTCTTAATAATCAAGTGACAGAGATCCAACAATTACCAATTAAAAGCAGAATTCTGACATAGACTAAAAGCAAGTGTGAGGTTTCATTAGGTCCATTAGCAATGAATACTTTTAGATAGTTGAATGAAAAGCTGGCACATCTTGACCACCAAATTCAATGTCATGACCCTGAGCCATTTCTGAGTGATTTTGCTCCAGAACCAAAAGCAGGGTGAGAGGGAAGGATGCTTAGTTGGGAGGGCAACAACCCAGTCCATCCTGCTGTTGCAACCCAAGATGGTCATGCCCTGTGGTATTGCACTCTAGCATGTAAAAATACCATATCCCACCCTGCTACATCAAGGATCTTCTGCTCACTAGCATCCCTTATACTGTAGGCAAGCTAAGAGTCACTGAACTCCCACCTCCTAAGCCAAGAGCTGAAATCTTCCTCTGGTGCTGTGAACAGGAAAAGATTGTTCCACTGTGGCTGGTTTATCCCGAGTCTGCTGACCAACATTGAATAATCTGATGGTGGTGGTGCAGGAGGGAACAGAGGACTCCATCTTCTGAAAGATCATCTTGGACTAACCTGCTTCCATCTGTTCCACTGATAAAAAACCTCAGAGGAAGCACTTCAGTGTTCACAGAGAGCAAATGGTGCAAACAAAGATGCTGTTCCCTTCGCTGTGGTGAGATGCAACCACCATCCACAGTGAGTGACCAGAGCTGAGTGACTCCTAAGCAGAGTAGTTCTGGCATCAACTGATCCTTTAAAGTCCCATGAAACTTCCCTTTCTATCTTTCTGGGACCAGACACAGCAGCAGTTTCCTTTATCCCTCCAGCTGCACTTGAGTGTTGTGTCAGTGGAGACCTTTCTGGTAAGAAAAAATAGTGAGACTTTCCTCCTCCTTTAGCTCAGTCACTCTGGGGGAGAAGAAGGAAAAAAAACCCCAACCCTACTGGATGTCAACAGAAACAGTTCAAATGGCTGTCAACAGCCAGAATATTTTCCTTTCTTTTTCTCCTCCCTGACTCTGTGCATTTTCTCAAAGTTCATCTTGAAATCCTTTAATGCTGCAGCCCTTTCTCCCCTTTTCAGTGCTAAAAACTGCTGAGGATGAAGAGGGAAAGGTCATCTCCAAACTAGAAGGAAGCACCACAAAGCATTTCCAGAGGCTGTCTCTCCTTCAAGACTTCCAGCCCAGGGTCAGATTTCTTGGATGAAGTTGTAGAAATCCATGATAAGGCCTCGTTTAAAGACCAAACTAATCTAAAGCTAATTTACCTCAAACCTTTAGCAAATTAACCACTGGAAATTGATGTCAACACACACTTTGACATTTGATTTTCTGCATTGGGAAAATAAATAGAATTTATTGCTGCACATTTGGATTTTCTGACATCCTTTAAATCCCTCAAATCCATGTCACCCACCTAAGGGATACAAACACAGTAGGGAAAAGCTAAACAATTCCTACCTGATTTTAAAGCATCTGTGATAAAAGGGAGGGTTGTGATTTGGAGGAGAGACTGCTTACTGCCAGACCTTTGTGGCATCTATTTACTAATCCCCAAAACTTATTTGCATTGCAAACGCTTTCTTTTCCCGCCCCACATCAGAGGTATGTAATAAAAATAACAAATTAATGCAGGAAATTAAATATCAGGAACAAAAGCTTCCTACATGACATGAGAAGCTCTAGTATCTTCTAGGATTTATATCCAAGAGCCTAATTTTTATTTTCTCTCTCTCTTTTTTTTTTTAATTGTCAGCTGTCACCCACGAAAATCTGGACCTATGTAGAATGTGTCCTTCCTGCTCCCTCTGTGCAGCTCCAGAGCCATTTTGGTGGCCCCCAGAACTGTCACCTCCTTCTGAGAGCTGATGAGGTAGAAGTCAATGACAGCAGTTAACGTGTTGGATCATCAGGTCACGCTGACTCTGCTCCCCCTTCAAGCCCCTTCAGAGCAAGTAAACAGAGTGGGCTGTAGACTGGAAATGTGTCCTCTGGTACTTCCCAACACAAACAGTGCGGGGTGGAAAAACAGTCTGTTTATCCTCAGAGTGTTAGCAGATGGCAGCTCCTTCCTGCTCCTGCCCTCTGCTGCAAGCCAAACTCCCTGGTGCATCCCCCGAGGCACTGCTGGAGATGGACATTGTCCAAAGCCACCCGAAGGACGTGCACCACACAAAGGTCTGGATCCCACAGACTGCTCTCAGGGGCTCGTGCACCGGCTGAGAGGGAAAGGGCACTCAGGGGTTACCTGTAGATGCTCTACGTAGGACATTGCACAGATGCACCTTGCTGCTACAAAACAGCACACTCTGGACTTTCCGTAGATTTCATTTCTGTCCTATCCCAGGGGGCACCAAACCCGCCCACCCAGAACCCCAGAAGCCATTTCTGAGAGGAGAGAGACAGGAGAAGAGGTGGACATGACCTTCCCTACACCCCTCTGCTGCACCTCTGGAGCCCACATGTTCATGGCCAATTCCCAACCCAGCTAAGCAAGCTGCAAACTCCTCTGGGGACACTCGCTGCCTCTCTCTTGTCGGGGACTGCTGCCAGCCTCAGATCTCTCAGCTAGGCTGTGGGAACACTTCTCCACTCAGTGCCTTCAGTGATTTGTTACACTTCAAATTTTCCACCATATATATATATGTAAGGCTTAGCTACACAGTCAAGGCATGGGAATTTCTGATTTTACCTGTGGACTCCCAGTGTCTTGTGTTGTAAAGGTGGGGATGGAGGAATGCACAAGTTAGGGCCCCATAATAAGATAAAGAGAGAGCAACAGAAGAGAAGATTGCTGCCCTGCTGAGAGCCTTGACACCTAAACATTCACAGGGATCACTGTCTTCTTCTTGCTCTCTGACAGAGACCTGAGCAGGAGTTCAGGGAGAGCATGGCTGGATGAGAACTGCAGCCTGCACTTGCAGAGTGCCATGCTGTGCTCTGACCTCACAAGTGGGCATCATGCCACCTCACTCCAGACATCCCATCTTCCTCCAAAAGTAGCCACTCTTTTTACTGTCGAAGGATGGAAACATGCTTTTGTACAGAGTTACTCATCTAACATACCTTAGATACCTTAGATAGGAAGAGGTGAGTTGTGGCAAACCTCTTGCAGAGTCCTAGCTAGAAAGTAGATGCCTGGTTGAAACTAATGCCAGGCCCACCTATGTGGTTTACCTAATCCTGACAAGCCATAACAGAATTCAGAGGCTGCATCTTACTCAAGAGGAAGTGATGGCTCCTGAAAACCATGCATGTTTCTTCAGAAACATACAGCTTATTTGCTTTTCAGTGTCAAAGTCACAGTTACTCACTCAGACTACAGCAGTGTGTCACCCCTCAGTAATGCACTTCCTCTTAGACACTTGGAGGGCATCCTGCCCTGCTCCTGGCACCCTACAGCACACCTGACTGTGCCACAACCAGCCCGTGGCTGTTCTCTGTCTCAACACCCTGTCAAAGGAGAGCAGTGTAAAGTCCCTCAGAGGCATATTTTAGATGTGTAATGTTGATATGCTTAATAAAACATATCAGCACATTTAAAAAGTCATTTCTAAAATTTAAGCCCATGAGTCAAAAAATACCAGGGAGTGGAAAGTTTCCCACATGCCAAACAAGAACCAGCATACATATGAAAGCCAGTGAAGGAAGTCGGCAGCAGCCAGTGACACAGCAGGAGCTGGTTTTCCCCTGTCCTCTCTTGTATTCCAATGCTTGTAAAATTCTAAACTCCAGTGGGAAGCACAGAGGAGAAAATGCATGTTAGTATACAATGGAAGGGGTGTGTGGGGTGTGTGCATGATTTTCACAGCATTTAGGTTCATGCCGAACTTTTCACGGAGCTTTGGCACCAGCCTGACTTGAACAATTTATGGTAGAGCTGAAACTCCCTTCAAGGTCTCTCAGATTATAACTCCTGGAGTATTTCTGAGAATTTAATAAGAGCAAAACCTGCCCTCCCTCCATCTGGTATACACACACCCTGATGCCAAGCAGCTTCCTAACTGCACACGACAGAGTCTGGCTGTCCTGTCCGCAGTTATGGTCTCCAACACCACTTGCTAAGCAGAGTGCAAGGGCAGGGTCACACAGGACTTCTGAAGTTTTCTGGACCCAGGAGGGATGGGTGGGAGGCCATCATCACCAAGGTCTCAGCTTGCTATGCACAAGTTCACAGCTGTGGACCTGTGGCATTTACCCTGCTTTACCACAGCAAGGCTCTCACTCAGAAGCTGCTGAACCCAGATGTCAGTGTCCTCCTTGACTGCAAACCTCACAAATGCCAGCTGCACTGCCTCCAAGCCAGGAGTTTCAGGGTCAGCCTTCATCAGCTCTTCAGCTTGTCTGTCACAGTATGGTGCAGCTGAAGCATCGACCTCATCACTGGTGCTAACTGGGTCATTTATTCCACTACATCAGTTTGTGCAGCTGGGTATAGGAAACGCTGCACTAAAGGTAGAGGATGCTGTGCTTCTTTGCTAACCTTCCAAGGCCATATCAAAACATCAGAGGAGGCAGAGAGCAGAAGCAGAAGCAAACACCTCAGCATGTCTCCTGGGGCAGCAGAGACATATATTTACATAAGGAACACAATTCAAATCAATCAAAGTGCTTGTATAAGTTGGGTTGTGATTTTTGCAAATATGAGAATTACAAGAGCAAATTAGAATTAGGTCAGCAGTAGAAGTTTTAGGTTTTGGGGTTTTGGTTTTTTACTATTTTGCCTGAGAAAATACAGAGAAATCTCTTCTTTAAGGCCATGAAGGGTGAGCAAGAATCAGTGGAGTCAAGAATTCATGAGTGACCAAAGCTCTGTGGACCTTCACATTTAGCACTGGGAAAATGTTATGCTAAGACAAATTCAAAATAGAATACAATTACCCATAATAGATACAGAGGTGCTTCCTAAGTAAAGATATAACCCTTGTCACTTTGCAATAGCTCATGTGAATGAACCCTACAAATGCATTTCACAGACTAACACAGAATAGCTGAAAGTGAGAAGAGACTCATGGAGACTGCCTAACTCAACCCTCTGTTCAAATCAGCCCAGCTAGAGCAGGTTATGAGGGCTGTATCCTGTCACACTTTTCATATGTCCAAGAATGCAGATTGCAAAACCTCCCAGGGCAACTATGACATGGTTTGACTATACTAACTACGAAATTTTTTTCTTACATTTAAATGAAATTTCCATTATGTCAGTTTGTCCATTAACTCTTGTGCCATCACTGGACACCACTGAGAAATCTGGCTCCTTATTTACTCCTCCCCTCAGATATCTATGCACATTGATAGGATCACCCCTCTGAGCCTTTTCTTCTCCAGGCTGAGCAGCCCCGGAGGTCCCAGGATCACTCTCTGTATTTACACCACTGATGACTGGCCTCCAGTAGTACTTCATGCCACTGATAACAGCCTGCTGAGCCAAGCAATTCAGCCACTTCTCAATCCACCCCACTCTCCATTTATCTAATACATATTTTATCAGTTTTTCTCTGAGGATTTCACAGCAGTGAGTGTTGAAAGCCTTTATCTTGACTGAGGTCAAGATAAACAACTTTTATCACTCTTACCTCACCCACCAAGCTAGTTCTCTCATCAGAGAAGGCTATTAGATTGGCCAAACACAGTTTCCCTGTTCCAAATTTGTGTGAACCACTTTTAGTCACCTACTTGTCCTTAATATTTAAAAATTACTTCCAGGAATATTCACTTCATCCACTTCTCAGGGATCAAGATAAGGTTGACCATCCATTAGTTTCTGGGTCCTCCTCCTTGCCCTTCTTTGAGTGACAGTTGCCTTCTTTCCATCATTAGGACCCTCCCCCAGCCACCAGGGAAGTCCAAGGGAGTTGAGATTGGCCTTATTGTGATGTTGGCCTTTTCCTTTTGTGGACAATGTATCTACAGAAGCCTGTTCTCTATTACTTCGTGTACTTCACCACATCCAATTCCACATGTTGGGCTGTTCTAACCCAATCCCTACATGCACAGCCTCTCTGTATTCCTGTTGGGTCACCTGATCCTGCTTCTACAATTTGTGCAGTTCCTTTTTCTGTCTCAATTTTGTCAGGAGCTTCTTAGCCATCCATGCAGACCTCCTGCCATATTTGCCTGACTTTCTGCCACTGCTGTGAGCCATTCCTGAGCCTGGAGGAGATCATGCTTGAAAATCAACCAGATCCCCGGGACCTTTCTCTTCTCCAGTGCTGTTTCCCATGGGCTTCCTCCAAGCAGATCTCTGAAGAGGCCAAAGTGTCTTCTTAAAGCCAAGGATGATGATCCTGATTTTGATTCTGCTGCCTCTTCTCAGAATCCTGAACCCCACCATCCCAGGGTCAGTGCAGTCAAGCCTGTCCCAAACCTTCACATCTTTTTAATGGTTTGTAGGTACAAGGCCCATCACCCATCGTCCCCTGGTGACTGCTCCTCAATCTCATGTGTCACAAATTTATCATCACTGCACTCCTGGATTCTTGTGTACTGTTGTGTTTTCACCCCAGCAGATTTCAGGTAAGCAATTACCTATGAAACTGTGGAGAAAAAAACAAAAAACATTTGTAAGAACATAAAAAAGAAATTATAGATCCACAGATCAGTGAGCTAAGATGAAATATTTGCAAAGTTTTAGGGAACGTGATGAACTTACACTGAACCTTGAGTAAATATGTACACAGATTCAAAGAGGTCTTGAGCTACCAATATAAATTGAAATGGGAATCAAGATTGCTTTTAAGGAAAAAGTAAAGTAGTGAGGCTGGTGATGATCTTCAAAGTTTAGTTTAATTTTCACTAATCACATTGAGTTTATGACAAGAATGCTGAGAAGACCAGGATCTGAAACCTTCAGCACTACTGAAGACTGAAATTTAAGCGTGAATATATTCATTTGATTAAGGATTTTGACTCCAAGAGAAGCTGAAGAATTAAAATAACAGGTTACATATTTCTTGAGTGTTAATCAGCTCTTAGCACCTTTAAGACATAAGTAAACACAGTACACAGTTCTTATTTTACAGTTTAATTCTTCTTTCTTCACATTTAGGGGAAGAGAGGTGGGGAGGTTGAGTAACTTGCAAGAACAGGTATTAGCATGTAAGAGCTACTGGCACTTCATTCAAAGCTCATTTCAGATCACACTCCTCTCTGACTATGTTTCCAGAAATCCAATTATACCTGGCATCAACACTGATAGTTTTTAAATTCTAATTACAATGGAAGGAATGTGGTACCATAAATGCCTTTTTGGAAGTGTTTGATACCTTGCCCCACAAAATTATCCTGCAGAGGTGAAATTGAAATTAATTCCAGCTTGGATAAAAACACCAAAATCTAGGAATTGTCTGGATGTTGCAAACAGCAGGTAACCAGAGACAGCAATGTCCTGAGCTGGGTGTGGGTCCAGCAGGGAGCCACCAGGACTGGGTGAGATAAACCATGCATTACATCTGCAGGTTATAGCCAATTTGTGGGGGCACAAGCACCAGTGAAGGCACAGGAAAAAGCTCCAAAGGCAATCTGGCAGAGTCTGAAATGTGTGTAGTTCATAAGGAAAAGGAACCTAGATTGCACTTACTACCAATATCAGACAGTAAAAGCACTGTGTTTTGGTAGCACAAGAGAATGATAAAAAAACCCTTACATTTTATGATGGTTTGTATGCAGAAGACCAATGTTAGGCAGAGGGGAAAATGAGAATCCCTTCGTGTGCAGTGAGCAAGGCACTGCTGACATCCACCTTTGAGTCGTAATTTTAAAAGAGGGAGGAATAATTCATGCTGCTAGAGGAAGGATTAAAGAATGATGTTATAAAAATGAGTGAAATAAAGTATCTGTGATGAAAATCCATCAAAATGTCCTAATACTGGATCCTTTGACACGGCTAAAATTTTTTCGTGGACTTCCTGGAAACATTCAGAAAGACAGAAAAAAGAGTGCTCTCTTCTACAGGAAAGGCACTTGAAGAGGTGTGGTTAAATGCACATTATGCATTTCTCTGCCATAGGCTGGATTTGAAGAGAAATTCCACATAATTAATGATGGATGGATGGATGGATGGATGGATGGATGGATGGATGGATGGAGGATGCTGCAGAAAAGATAGGGTTTTAATACTGCCTAAACAGTGGCCAGCCATCGCGTCCTAAGCAGGTAGGAAGGAGAGCAGTCCTGGGGGTCAGTGTTAGGTGCTCCTTTCCCAGGCACTTGCAGCATGAGCTCTTTGGAATGGGAGAGCTCATCCTCCATGTGCTGACTTCACTCAGAGAGGGCTGGTGGAACTGGGGAGAGCTGCAGGAGCATCCTCAGCCAGCAATGTGAGACCCCAGGGGTGGCTGGGGGTCCCCCCCTGGAGGGAAGGGAGGCAGGGTCACATCAAAGCCCCCATCACTGGGAACACAGCAGGCACTGGAGATGAAGTGCAGACCAGTGGAAGGAACTGGTCAAACAATTCATGGATCAAACCTAAGAGATGGATAGCAAACTAATACTGAAAGTACATGAGAAGCGGCCATAAAGCAGTACTATAACAGTTGTGGACCTGCAGTCTATCTCATTTTTCCCACCCCACATTTCCAAACAGCTTTCTTCTTCCCAGTGCCTTTCTGAAATGAACAGTGCTCAGAGTGTTAGTTGTGTTGCTGGCATTTATCTGGGAGAATGAAATCATGACCTGATTTCCTTTTCCCAAACTTTCCTCTACAATATAGGTCAGAAAAAGCAGTAGTTTTTATATCTGAGAGAGGCACAATTTCCAGCCTGGTGACTTTCACAGACAAATGACCAAACACAGAAGATCACTAATCCAAGGTGGACAGCAGAAATATTTTTTTATCCTAAAAGTCTCTGATTGAAGAAAAGACCACTGAGTAAATTCCACACACTACACACTAGCAGAAAGAAATGTGTCTCTATCACTTCATTTCCTTGCTGCCATGAGACATACTGTAATTGTCAAAAAGAATGAAAAAGTAATGGCTTGCAGCAACAATGCAACCCCAGAAAATAGGTGAAACCTTTTAAAGAACAGATTGATGAACTTGCGGAGTTACTGAGGCAGGGGGTTTATTAATAACATCTCTAAGAAGGGAAGATAAATTTTATTCCAAGACACTGCTGGAGGCTCTGAAGGATCTATCCTGCCATGAACTTCTGTTAGTTACTTACAAATGCCTTGTGCTCTTCATTGACCCACTCCAGACATAAGGGCTGGTATCAGACCAGCTCCTGAGCTACAACAGGAAGAAATGTGCCCAAGAGAGACCAGAAAAGTGGCAGAAGGCAGGACTTGGGATTTCAGTGGCATACAAGATTTCACACTGGCATTTTGTATATCTCTACCTGATGGCAGTCTCGCTTGATCTACACCCAAGTCTCAGCACCAGAGGACTCATACTAGAGTCATAAACCAGCTCCTGAGTTTGCTCCAGCTTAGTTTAAGAACCAGTTTGCTGGTTCCTAACTATATGCAGTGTTGGGCTTCCTCCTACAAACCTATGTTGAAAACACTCAGCTCCCCTTTACTTTTGTATGCAACCTCGCTCTCCACCCTCCATCTCAGCCTTGCTTAAACTTTGCTAAAGTAAAAACATATTTGTGCAAGGGCTTAATCTGGTAGCAAAGGATTTTGCTGCTAAATTTATGCTGGAAGCTTCTCCCAGACAGCACTGTGAAAAATGTGCTTGGACATTGATTTTGAAGGCGTTTGATTCTTGTGGACATTTTATTTGGCCTTAAATTGTTGGAATCAGACTATTTCTGTGATGGGTTTTGCCCATTTCAGCTGAATGAGTGACAATAGAATAGCCAAGGTGTTTTCTTTCCTTGCTTGCTCTGTATGAGGGCTGGGTGAGAGAAGATGAATTCCAGGCTTGTGGAAGGCAGAGGAGGGCTGGCACAGAGCATTCCACTTGCCTGCAATTAGAAGGGACCAGCTTTTATTTCTTTGATTTGTTATACCAGTAAGAAGAAGGGTGAATCAATTAATCCAGCCTTAGCAGTGTCACATTAAACAATATAACCATTAATTAAACCTCATTTTTCAGTGTAGATTTTAGCCTGAAGTCACAGTCTGGTAACAAAAAACTCACCACAAAGCGGGGAGCAAAAATGGGTTTTCTTTTGGGATGTCTCAAGACTGCACTAAATTATACATCTGAAATGAAAATTGTGAATATAGGTTTGTACGGGTGGCTTTGCCTGTAAAAACATGCTTTTAACCTGGTCCTCTGCTTTTTGCTTCTGCATCATGTTAGAAAAGATGTAGGAAAGGAATGTCTGGAAATAGGCATTGACTAATACATAACAACCATTTTATGTTTCCAGCAACACCTTTTCTTGCTAAAGCTCAGTGAGTTGTGACTCCAGCCACTACACAGCCCTTGTGCAGTGTTCTTTTTTCCCAACACAGGCTTCAACCAAGCTTCCTTGAAGTGGAAGCTTGGGGGGGCTCAGAGGAGATGTTTGCCAAACTGCATTCCAAACTGTTATTGTAGTTGGTGGGAACTCCAAAGGATTCCAAGAGGACTATTTCATACCTGTGAGCCAGAGTTTGGAAGAGACATGGGATCCCTGGCGGTAGGGGCAAACCTCATTTTCTGTTTGCGTCCTTATCCAATGAAGATAACAAATATGGGGAAAGATCCCTCAAAATAGTTGGAAATCCCACTGGATTTGCAGTGAAACTTCTGCTGTTTTGCTGAACAGCCTGGGCTGAGGAAGACAACAAACTAGGACATAAAGCATGATTTTGTGAGTGTTTACAGACCCTGAGACTGAGCTAATTCTTCTAAACAATTTTTTCCCTAATACCCCATATTTTTTGAGGTGGAGTCTTATGCATCACATCCCAAATAGTCACATTAAGTTGCTTCTTTAAAATAAAGAATCCAAAATTTTGCCACATTTTACGCCGAAATTATTTCTGCTGTAATCCCAACATGTATTAAAGAGTTGTGGCTAGGGTTATTATTAAATTTAACATTTTGGTGACTAAAGGTGCTTTTTATTTTTAAAGTTCATCATAAGCTAAATGCTTATAGCAATATTTAAAAAGGTGTCCATAGAGAACTAGAGGCAGGGCAGACAGTGATCATGATCAAAGCCTGAGTTTACACACTCTTTCTGTATTTTCAGTGGGTGCTTATATATCTCTGTAAGGACTACAATTCTGACACTGAAGCAGAAAAATATGATGCAGTCTCTAAGGAAAAGGATAAGCAACAGATTTCTTTTGCATGGATGAGAAAAATCAGTAACATTTACTATCAAATTTGCTGGATCTCATGTAGAATTTGCCATTTACATGAGGTGGACTACTAAATAGAGGCCTGAATAATAATTTCAGTGTGACTGATTATAAGAATCTCCATAAAACATGTTTAGGTTCCAAGAAAGATAAAAATAAATAAAAGCCCACACAGAAGCTGGAAAAGCAGCAGACATATATCACTTCTGCTTTACACATCTTTCATACAGATCCTTGACTATGACAGGGAATTAAATGTTGCTTTCCAAGATTCACCCACAGTTGAATGACACATCTTGGAAGAAACAGATCTTTGTGTCTCACCAAAATTACATTGGTTCTTCTTCCACCAAGAAAATAATTATGGACTTGATTAAAAGAATGTATTTATCCTTCTGTTGCTACTTTTGTCTTATATAAATGTTGCTTGATGTTTGCTACACACAGCTAAAATAAAAGATTTCATTTACTCCTTATTTCCTAGCAGAACAAGCTTCCTTAGAAATTTCTTAAAGTATGAAACAAGAAGGTTGTACTTTGGCAGAATTTTTGCATCAGTATCCTCAGCTAAGAAGCTGATTCTGACTTCAAGGTACACACGAAGCTGATAGAAACAAATTGGTGGAAATTTGTTTCCAAAAAGAAGCATGAATGTTTCCTTAAAGCTAATCACTCACTTGTAGCTGAAAGAGTACAATAAAACATGAGAAGATAACTTATCACTTGATCTTTATGGCCAGAAGCCAATACTTTAGGTTTCTTCCTCCACCAGAAAAAGAAATCACAATTATATCAAAATTTCATTTCATCAGTCTTAAATTTATGTAAATTCTGAGTACCTTGAGTCTCAGGTGCATATCCATGTAATGAAAAAATCTTGAAATATTGTTGAACTATTAAAATATATTTTTCTTCTGTGGACTCTCCACCTGGAAATTTTAAGCTCTGTAAGGATAATGTATAATGAAAATCAAAAAGAATGACTGGATTACCTGTAGAGGTCTTCTACATTATATTAAAGGGTTTTTTTTTAATAAATTCTTTGATTAGAACAAAGAGCTGCTTATAATATAACATGTTCATCCATAGATAAGTTAGAAGTAAGCATTGCTGACAGGGACCGTGGTCATTAAAGTAGCTCCCTTCTGTAAACATGAAATGCCAAAACAGAAGAACAGGAAAGGGATTTTGCTTCATAGGTCATTTGACCTTTCAAATTCTCAAGACAAAATTGTCTTACCTTCATTCAGACTTCTTTTGTTGAAAGAATGCCAACTTTTTGGACTACTTTAAATATTACTGGAGAGCTGAAAAATTAAAAATGTAGTGGGGCTTATTTGGATCTGAAGAAAGAGCAGATATTGAGATACTTGTCAGTGTTTGTGCACACTTCAGAGGACAAATATTAGAAAATGATCCAATAATTTATCTTCAGATTATCATTATGTCAGCTTCTTTAAGCCTGTGGTATTTACTGTGTTTATTCTTACCTCAAATGAACTAATGAAGGAATATTTCCCTTGAGTAAACAAGGTTTAAATACATTAAAATAAAATGGAAAATATTGAGGTTGCAGAGCTTTGGTTTTATATTGAAGTTAACTGAACTGGGGACAGTAAGTGTTTTATAAACTAATGTAAAACTCAAAAATATCTTTTAATATATTTAGATTTATGATAATCACCACTTTAAATAGTAAATACGTGCTCATATACATAATATTTTAAGTTAAACAGCTGTAGAAACACAATTTTAAAAGACAATTGCATGCCACAGTTAGAGCAATAGCCTTTCTTAAAATGTCTCTGAAAATATTGCCTTTGGGGTTTTTTGAGGATATCTCTCAATTTCATGTATGAAAGATGGTGCTTGCAATTGTTTCAGCTGGAGAAGAAAGGCAGTTCTTAGTTCTTCCCCTGATCCATGTAAAATGGGAGTAAGTATTGTGCCCTATTAACATAACACAGTCAACAATTTCTTACTTAGTGTCATGTAACACCACTTTCCAACCCAACATCATAAGGTAGAAGAAACTTACAGTGAAACATTTAATATTCAGTTTTTCTAGAGCATGTCCAGATGTCCTATGACTTACCAGCGTTTAATTTTACAGTGTCTCAGATACCCATGTGGGATTGTATATTTGGTTGGGGATTTCTGCAAGGAGAGAGGGATGCACATTATGCTTTCCTCTCTTGCCATTTCACTGGCAGCAACCAGCTGAGAATAAAAGGGCTTCCTCAAACCATGGGGTCTCAGGACAGCAGGACACAGCCACAGTGGTGACGGCCTGAAGAGCTGGGCCCTATCTTCGACTGCTGCTGCGTTGTGAGTACACGAAAAGCCATCCAAGTAAGGGAACGGAATTTCTCCTGGAATAATCTGTCATGGTCCAGCTGGGATCTCACAGTCAGTCCTGATTTGTGCCACACCCCTGCTTCACAAATCCTTTCCTCTAAAAGTAAGGAAACCACTTTTTTGCCTTTAACAGTCTGTCACAGTTGAGAGCTGTAGCTCCATCAAAGGATGTAACAGTGACAAGCAAAAGGTGGTGAATATTTTATTCATCTTGCAGTCTCAGCTGGAGGAACCTCCCCATCCATTGCAGCACTCTTAAACATTTTTATGCTTCAAAAGTGACTTACCCCAGAAAAACCAACACATGGTCCATAACTACTTCTAGCACCTTGTTTCCTCCAACCACATGTAGCTCAAGATCTCAGTGTTGAAAAATATGGGGTTTTAACAATTTTCAAGCTGGACTTCCTGGCAGCAGGTCCTCAGCAGCCAGCAGATGTTGCTCCTGAGCAGCAGAAAGGCCAACACACCCCTTTCCTCCAAGGCTCCGGGTAAGCTGCAGCTTGGTCTGTGTCCACAAGCCCGTCCCAAAGGTTGACCTTGAGTCATTTGTGGTTAGAGTTGCGTGAAGGAAGCAGGGAATTTTGAACCCATTGAAACACGGGGAAGCTGAATGAACAGCAAAGTAGACCTTGGAACAGAAAATTCTCTTCAGTATTAGGAATTTTCTGATAGTTTGTGGCTTGAAAATTTGTGACACCACATTAGTGCTAGACCACTGATTCCAGCTAACACTCATCACCTTTATTCTGGTGTCCAATCAGTACATTTATGTGTGTCAGACATTCAAAGACAAATGCTCTTTTAGGATTTTGATGAGGCCCTTTTTAAAGGCCTTTTTCATTTAAGGCTCTTTTTCAAGTAATGCCCTACAGCAGTGCATGGAGGGTCCATCTGTAAATTGTGCCACTTGGACTGGGAACTGCATGAAGAAATTACAGCTCCTCTAGAGATCATCTTTTCTTATAGAATATGTTGTAAAAACACTCCAGGAAGTAAATTCAAAGGGACTTTCTTATCTGTTACTTTTCTGGACTCTTTATATTGTCCTTGTTAACAGTGAGAATGATGGTTTGCATAACAAAGTCATCCTGTCCCCAGCTGAGATCACTGCACTTCAGGGGTTGTGCAGGTAGCTGCACTTAGGGAATTTCCATCTGCTGTGGAAGGGGTCAATACCATAAGATGACATCTTCATAAAGGGAAGTGATTGTGCAAACTCAATGGCTTCAATGTGAACGTTGACCTATTTTGCAAACACAGTGTCAGCGGTGGGGAGGGGAGGAGAGGTGAAGTTTCCTAGGGAATTTTTTTTTGTTCATTTTCTATTGCTTATTTCTGCTAAAAAGCCATTGATCTGGCATCTTTTGAGAAGGAACAGGAAACTGACTCTGCAATGCAAAAAAATATTCCTGGAAAACTGAAACTTTAAAATGCAGCTCTGCCTTTTTTGCTCACGTTAGTTCATTCAAAAACTCCCCTGAGTTATCCCTGGGGAAATGAAAACACTGCAGGGAAAGAAATCTCATTATCTATCTCGATTGCTACTGAAACACTTGTCAGCTCTCTGGATGATGTTTATGTTTCCTTATTAGTCCTGTCACTGATGCATATTTTCAGAGGAGAAAGTACATGATTTAACAAGGAACACTGAGTAACTTTAGACTAGGAAGCTCATCTCCTTCACAGTAATGCATGGACAGAAATCACTTCTGTAGTACTTGCTCTGTCCCCCAGCTAAAGCTCCACCTTGAGAAAACTGTGCTCCAGACATGCAATATAAATCCAGTTGAAAATCTTACTCCTCCCCACAAATCACAGAATCATAGTGTGGTTAGGTTGGAAAAGACCTTTCAAAACATTGAGTCCAACCACTAGCCAAGCACTGCCAAGTCCACCACTAAACCAATCCCCTTGTCCAGATCACCAGTAAAGGTATCAAACAGAACTGGCCCTACTACTGAGCCTAGAGGGACCCCACCGGTGCCCAGGTTCCAGATGGATTTAACTCCATTCACCACCACTCTCTGGCCCATTTTTAACCCAGCAAACAATGCCTCTTCCAAGCCATGAACAGCCAGCTTCTCCAGGATAATGCTGTTGGAAATGGCGTCAAAGGCTTTACCAAAGCCTGGGTAAACAACATCCTGAGCCTTTCCCTCACCCACCAGGCAGATCCCCTTGTCACAGCAAGACATTGGGTTGGTCAAGCAGCACCCACCTTTCATAAACTCATGTTGGCTGGACCTGATCCCCTGGTTGTCCTGAACATGCCACATGATGGTCCTCAAGAGATCTGCTCCATGATCTTCCTAGGCACCAAGGGCAAGCTGACTGGGTTGTGGTTCCCCAGATCCTCCCTCTGGTCCTTCTTGTGGATGAGCATCACCTTTGCTGACTTCCAGTCAACTGGGACATCCCTGGTGAGTCAGGACTGCTGGCAAATGATGGAAAGTGGCGTGGTGGGCAACTTGGTCATCTTCCTCAGAATCCTTGGGTGAATCCCTTCTGGCCCCATAGACCCCTGTGTGCCCAAGCAGGTTGTTGATCATTTTCCCCCAGATTATGGGAGCTTCACTCTGCTGCCCATCCATGTCTTCTGGCTCAGGGGGCAGAATACCTGGAGAACAACTGGTCTTAGTATTATACACGGAGGCAAAGACATTGAGTACCTCAGGCTTTTCCTCATCCTTTGTCACTATGTTTCCTCTCACATCCAATAAAGAATGGAGGCTCCTTAAGCCCTCCTTTTGTTGCTAATGTATTCATAGAAACATTTTTAATTGTCTCATAAAGCTCCCTTTTGGAGCTCACGGGGAAATTCTTGGCAGAGTGGGTTTTAAGTTGCCTTTTTCCATCAGGAAATGTCAAAGTCTGGAGTTTTCCTGCAGAAATAACCCTTTACTTACCCTCCTGAAACAACATAGGACTGTAGGACTGACTGAACACAGGATACAAGAAATATGGATGTAAAATGGGATGTATCTCATGTGGAATGTGCAGCAAGTTTTACAGAAGTGTCATTTCCAGCCAAAGGTAGAACAGAGACATTGTTTTGTCCATTTTGTAAATAAATGGCCTTTATTGTCTTTCTAAATATTGAAGCATGTTTTACAGAGAGGCCAAACAAGAAAAATAAATAAATAGACTACAGAATTTCTAAAAGGCTCATCTATTTTCTTCACTATTTAGACATATATAGATTACTATCTCTCTAACCAGCTTATTTGCTAAGTAAGGGTATTGATATCCTGCTTGAATTGTAGGATAAACTAAAACCCAACAGACATCTGTATTCAGCAAAAAACTAAGACATTGCATGGTGAAATATTACAACACTTACTTACGAACAACTTTAAGTGTATAACATTTACATTCAATATCTCATTATTTTTTCTAATTTCATCAAGGCCTGAGACAAGGGCCTTGTGAAATCTTACAGAAAAAGAACAAGGATTGCTGATGCTACGTCTCCATGGCAGCACAGCTAATTTGGCAGGACAGCCCAGTGCACAGAAAGAAAAAGAGGTTATTTACAAAGATATCTTTGATAAAAAGGGCTTTGGGGACAGGAAAGTGGTCTGGGGGGTGGGGAAGGGGGGAAGTCACAAAACGTTCCAAACCTTTAAAATAAATTCTTTAAATGAGTGAGACAAAATAAATTGAAGAAAAATTTCTTGAGTCAGTAAGCACAGTGAGTTTCATCTTTGTTTGTTGTTGTACAATGCTATAAACCACACTGAATGGCCCAGAATAACATTAGTGGTTCTGTGTATTGTAACCACTTCAATCAAGGCCTTTTGTTTTGAATCACCTGCCCTGCCTGCATTGGAGACCCTTTTATAGCCCAGTCGCAGCACAGAGATTTAATTTAGTTCCCCATACAAAAAGAAGCAAGGAAGAAAATATACCCATCCCTTATGCTCCTTGCTTGAATCTACAAGAGAACAAATGAGACAACAAATGAACCAAAATGCCTTAAAGAATATTTTAAAATTTCCTCAGCTTATGACCCACAAGCAATTTGTAAATGATAGTGCTACAGCATTCCTGAAGGATGCAGTTGCCCAGCTGGACATATGTGAAAGTCGCCTCAGGAGTGGCCATGCCTTCCATTCCTGTGAAGAGCAGAGGGGGGCAAGGAGGGCTCACCCTGAAGCCCAGGGAGCCATGGGCACAGGGCTGCTGTTAGCTTCTGTGGAGCCAGGAAAGGCAGAAGCACCTCAGAGGATTCCATGTGGTTGTTATTCTCTAGCAGAGAGCTCACTTGATGTCACAGGCAATGCACCGAGACCCTGCCCTTGGCCTTGCCACAAGTCTTTTGCAGTCCCCCTTCCACATCTTGTCTGTAGAGAGAGCTCAGTGCAGGCCCATAGGGGTTAGTAAAGCAACAGAGGAGCATTTCTGTTAGAAATAAACTCTGACAGACATTGAAGTGCTGGTTTCATCTTATGAGACAACCTCAGACCAAGGAATGCATCGTGTCTACCACTGTAGACACTTTCTTCTAGCTTGCTGTAAAAGGATGACGTTTACCCCATCAATTCCCTGGTATGGAGTGGGGCTGAGTACCATGAGATTTTGTGAAATGGTTCATTTGCCAGAGACATAAAGGCTTCATGTGGGAGCAAAATGCCCCAGGCTGGCCATGCTCCCTTACAGTGTCATGAACCAGAGCCTGCAACATCTAACCAGGCAGGTGTCTTTCCAGCATGAGGTCACGTCCAGCATGTGATGGGGTCATGTCTCTCAGCATCACGGGTACAGCTCATGCTCTTTTGTGTCCTGGATGCTACAGCAGTAAATTTGACATTGCTCTAAAGGCAGCATTGTAGCAGACAGTCTGCAGATGCGCATATAAATGCAGGGTTGATGCTAGAGAAAACACCTTGCAAAGTAAGTGTGTGTGTGTGTTTGTGTGTGTGTGTGTGTGTGTGTGTGTGTGTGTGTGTGTGTGTGAACTACATAGCTCCAGGGTGTGAATTAGCAAAACACAACCATAAACTTCAGAATACACATTCATGAAAGATAAGCATGAGATGCCCTTCATGAGGCACCTTCAGAGCATCCTTGTCTTGACTGAACCTTTCTTCTGGAGGAAATTAATTTCCATTTATAAACAAAAGGGAAAAAAATTATTTTCCAAGTCACTTATCTGGATCTCCTCATTAATTTCAAGTGTGATGTTGCCACTTACTAAAGAAACAATCCCACTGGTTTTCCGTCTGCTTGCTACTTTCTACTATGAACGATTAATGTATTAGAAAATTAACTTGCAGATGAAAGAAAAGAACAGCCTGTGGAAGTTGAATAATGACCTTATTTTAAGATTTTCCCTTGAGTGACTCCCACTGTTGCCTCTTACAAATGCAGGAAAAATTGTACGTGCCCATCTTTAATGTCTTTTTGAATGCTGATGAAATGATTAGTGATTTGGAAAAGTCTGTGCAGATGAAACAACAGCAGCAGGAGTAACAGTCAGAGATATTAGCTAGTGACAGCAGTCTGGGAACTGCTGTTCTGCAGTTCAGAGAGAAAAATTAGCATGCTAGATTATAATTAATAAACTAGAAGCAAATCAAGATAATATGGTGTGGGGTTTGGAAACCAATGAGATTAACAAATTTAGAAAATGCACCTTTCTTCACAAGTTAGAAGTAATTACCCATTGCATTTTTGTACCTTATGCACTTAGCCTGCAAACACGTGACAATGTGCAATACCTAGTTGCTGAGGGGACCAAAGAGATCTTATCATTGCACTTCACAAGGGGGAGCCTTTCTGCTTTGGTAAATTAATTCCCTGGGTCCTCTCTCACTCCTCTAGCACCTGGTGGTCCTATTTTTGCTCTTGGGCCTTGCTGGACACTTTTTAGCACTGTCTACAAAAGCCTTCTCTGCTGACACAGAAAGCCAGTTGAAGGCAACTCTGTTGAGATGCAGATGCCAGACACGGTCTGGGCCAGCCAATACTGCCTGCTTCAACAACAATTTCATAGATGTCCTTAGACAAGTCTTGTAATTTGCTTTGTTCCTCACTCCAGAAGTCTCTTGTACCGCTGTTTAGAAATTGTATAAATACTGCAGAAGCTATGTTTAATGCAATGTAATAGATGTTTTCTCTTAGTAGTAAAAGGTCCTTTCCATTTCTTGTGTAGAATGCAGATTTCATGGACCAGAAGGCTTGAAAAATCACATAGCTGTAAATGGCACATCACTATTGGCCTTCCAGAAAACAGACAAGATTCTTCCTTCAGTGATCCTTGCACACACATGTAATAGGGGAAGGGGAATCTTTTTCTGCTCCCCTTTATGTCTTGACAGAAGCCAAGGAAGAGTCACAGCCCATGTATACAGGAAATATAGGATTACTCCTTCTAGGAAACACCTCAAAACCACCACAGTCACTTTGCCATATTTTTCTGAGCTTGCCTTGCTGTTTCAAAGGAGGCAAGAAGGATACATGGCTCTTTCCAAGGGCAACATTTCCTGATGCGCCCTGCTTGACATGAAACCTGCTGATGGCATTGCTGCCTTCTGGAACCAGACTGCCTTGAACTTCTGAATTACTGTGACCTTCCCTCAGGATGACAAAAAACTTCATTCCCAGCCTGGCCTGGTACCAAGAGAGATCCTATAGGACTTTTCTTAAGGAAAACAATGTTTGAATTTTCTGTTTCAGATAATTCCCCCTTTAATAAAATGAGAATTGGAGGCTGTAGACTTCAGTCTGTATCTGGCCCTTGTTCTGCTTTACTCTTTGACCTGCTTGATGGTGGGATCAGGAGGAATGCCCTTCAAGTTTGTTCAAGAGGCCATGCAAAAAACCAAACACAATCTCAGCTACACGGCTGGGAGACAAACTTACAGTTCACAGACAAATAATTTCAAACTGGATTTTAAAATTGTAGTTTCAGATGGTCTGTAAATACAAGATTAGTTGATATATCCAAGCTGAGGACCAAAGAGAGAATGTATGGATGAATGAAATCAGATGTCAATGAACATATTCTCTTGACATGCTGTCTTACTCCATTAAGGTATCTCCTGCTTTCCTATGTTAAAATTAGCTATCAAATTAAACAACTTGTTGATCCTACATCCTCCTTTTACTGGGGCATCTCTTTTCATAATACTGATCATGTCCAACTGACGTCCTCAGCTACTGACTACATCCAACTGACATTCTCAGCAGGATTCGTTTCTAAACACTAATGTAGCACAGAAAGGATATAAAAAGTTAATGAATGAGAGAGAAGGGATGATGTATGGGGCTCCAGAGGAAGACTCAGTAGATATAGGTTAGATTTCAAGCTTTGTCATGGGTTTCCCACAAAATGCTGGTCAAAAATCAATTCATTAAATTGGTAATTAAAACAAGGCCAGGGCAAGGACCCAAGTACTGGCTCACAATTGTCTGCACTGTTTAATTGTTAGCACACTCTTTCACATGGCTTTGGCCCATGCTGACTTGATTTCCCCAGACAATGTCAAGGCTCAGTTCAGAGGACAGCATGAAGCAGGGTCTGCCCCAGCAGGCACTTTGGACAGAAGAGTTCCCCCTTCTCCAGTCACCATGGGGGAGGGCTCAGCCATGTGGCCACAAAACATACCAGCACTGGCCTGAAGGGCTACAGAATAGGCCCTCTCCTGCTTTATTTTCTTGTGTAGATAGAGTAATTTCATCCTTCCTGCCTTGCTTTGTCTGCCCTATTTAGACTGTAAATTCTTTGGACTGAAGCAACCTTTTAATATGTATTTGAATGATGCCTGACACAATGAGATGCCAGCCTTTGCTGGGGGTTGCCTTTGCTACTGAAAGGACTATTAAAGAAAAAAATAAAGAAAAAAGAAGGAAGATTATTCAGCTCTCAAAATGGCTCTCAGTTATTCTTCTTTTAAATCCACCCATGTCAACAGCATATTTTCATCCTACAGTGGGGCTTTACAGCTGTCAGAATTTGCAGTCTCAGGACTGCAGCACATGTTAACTTTGACAACACAGCAACAGGGACTGAGAAGACAAGTAAACTGTACCCAGTGATCTCTCACCACCACCAAAATCATTCCCGTGGCTCAGTCCCTCAACTGTCCTACATCATGTAGCTCTCACAGGGCTCTTGGTGGTGGCCTGATGCCACCAGCAGTCTGAAAGGACCCACATGCAGAGAAAAGCCTAAAAGCCTTTGTTTGGGACCAGACTGTTCCTGTTGCTGACCTCAGGTCAGGACAGCAGCACGGTTAGTGTCCTGGTGGAAAGGCAGCACTAAAAACAGGCATTTGCTACTTGAATTGTTTCGTTGCTTCTTAGCCAACCTCACAAACAGTTCATCAAGACATCCACCTAGAGAGACAGAGAAATTAAAAATAGAGATAAAAGGGCTTTGTCAAAAGCATATTGGAACTGGCCTCTTCCAATTCTGTTCTTAACCAGACTAATTTTCAGCATCACCCTTGCTGACAGTCTCCAACTCTCCTGTCTCAAGAGCACTTAGACTCCATCTTACTCCACAGCAACACATTAACATTTGCTAGAGAGGCAAAGAGCAGAAAATTCTTCTTCACTGCCTGTTCCTCATAATGCTGGCTCTTCCAAACACACATTTCTAGCTGTGGGCTAACTCTCTAGAAGTGTCAGGGGTCTTCTGCCTTCCCTGGGACCTCCTATGTACCCTCAGGAGGGAACTCATTGTGCAGTGCAGGTAAAGCTTTTGAGAAGCTGAAAGCTGTTTGTGTTTATAGCCACACCTGACAATCCACCTGGATATTACTCATCAACAGTAGAGCTCCAGATCAGAGAGTTCTTTGGCACTGACAATTACATCGCTGTTTCGTTGTCATTAATGACATTAAAATGCCAAACTTGCCCCATTTGCCAACTCTCTGTTGCACAAGTCAGTTTATCTGTGCAGCATCTCCCCACAGTCACATACTGGCAAGACAAATGCAAACAGCTTGTACTTTTTACCTCAAATGCTGTTCTTCCACACTTGAACTCAGCTGAATAAATCCTGAGTTGCCCCAGGAGAGTTTGAAAGGAGTTTTTAAGAGTTGTGTATAACTCCTGATGTTCAGATTGCTTTGATATGTTTTCCAAATAAAATAATTTTTTTAGAGAGAGTTAGTTTTGCCCATTGTGTGCCAGCCACTCTTAAGTAATGTAGCTCTATTGCCTTCTATAGGCTGTAATACAACTGATGCTTTCTAGATGAACTTGTTTAGAAGCTCTGGGATCAATCATGCAAAATGCTTATCCCTCTAAATCCCCATGAGAAGTTCCCAGCTCTGCAGCAGCAGATCCTAAGAACAATCCTAGCATGCTAAATTATGCTTTGACCAAGTCAAATATGTAACTTCAACATAGCAGCAATGCAGTGACAGGCAGTGCTCATGAAAGGACTACATTTTCTTGCTGAGCAATGCTGTGTTGGAGCACACTGGGAGACCAGTGAATTGTGGCACTGAGCCATATTAACATTTCCCTTTAAAAAATTTGCAGAAGTGAAACTCCAGCTTTGTATCATCATGTCAAATCCATCATGGTTTTGATTTTTCAAAAAAAATCCAGGTCACCACTAATCATAAAATGGATTAAAAAGAACATTTCTGGCAGCTGGAGATGGTAAGCTAGGGAGAAATGCCCACTGGATTTCCTCCTGCCAAGGTGTTGCAGCTCTTTCTCCCCATTCTTCCCTATGTTACAGCTTCTCTGCTCCACAGACCATACCTGCTTCTCATTACTTCAAAAGATCTGATGTGTTAGACTCTCACTCCATTTTTTAACCCTTTCTGTCAGTGTCCAAGCAATAGCAATATAGAAGGGTAGAATGGTTTGGGTTGGAAGGGACCAAAGCCTCCTGACACAGGCAGAGATGCCACCTACCAAATCAGGCTGCTCAGGGCCCCATCCAGCCTGGCCTCAACCTCTTCCAGGGATGAGACATCCACAATGTCTTTGAGCAATTTCTCATTTACCTGCAGTTGGCCTTAAGCTCCTCTCTTTGCAGACTGCTTCCTCTCACCCTGTGCCTCACGTTACCTGAGGAAGTGTTATGCTTTTTCCTTTATACCTGTTATTTGCAGTCAGGTAAGCTCTCCCTGGGAAAGAAGATTGCAGGCAAAACAGCAAAGCTGTTTTCTCAGCGACAGTGTTTGCTTTCTGGGAGCCAAGAATGCCCCATAATGTCCCCAGGCTCAGCATTCTGGGTGACCTGGCCATGGAGCTTACAAGATCACACTAGCCATAAAAGTGATAAGAACGGGGAAATTCTGGGGCTTTCAAGGTGTCATCAGAGGGTGGCTCAAGAATGAGACAGCTCTTTGTCTGATGCGCTTAGATCATTTCACAAACCTGCCAGCAACACAGAGCCCATGCTACAGCTGTGAGGCTCAGACTCCTTCCCTCTCACTCCCTCTAGTCCCTGCCTTCCCTAGAAAGCACAACCATTACCCACAGCACATCTACAAACACAAAGCATGTGGATGGAAAGAAGAAACTATGCCCCTAAAAACAAAATAGTTGGCATTTGCATACATCCACAATTCTCTATGCTTGAAGATGACAGCCAGACACTGTCAAAGTATAAAATCCACAGATTAAGAGTAAATCCATAGATTAACACTGAATGAAATATTTTCTTTTCTTCCTTTCATTTTCCCCTGGGAAAAGTTGCCTGACTTGCATACTTGTTATTAACTGTTTGAAATAATTCTTTTGAATGTGTTACCATAGCCAGCTTTTGTGAGTGCCCACACATTACAATGCTTAAGGAACAAGCAAACACGGGGCAGATTTTATATCTTTTTGCCTATCTTCCCTCACTCCATGCAGGCAACTTTTTTTAAATAAATCACTCTGTGAACTTCTGTGCTGGCTGGTAAATCAGCAGCCAGGATAAAATATCATATGGCTTGAAGTGCTTTGTCTTGCAGTTCTGGATATGGTTCAAGAGGATGAGATCATTTCACCATTTTCATCATCCCACACACGTTATACATGCTGGGGATGACTTGAGCACATGTAGTCCCACTGGCCTCATGCTGAGCTGCTAAACTCTTCCCACTGTGGTACCAATGTGTTGAATGGCTCCACAACTGAACCCTAAGCTGTACTCCAGCATGCTGGTGGTATAGCAGCATCCTCAGGCTGGGGACATAGGCCAGGACATCCTTGCTCTTTGTGCCCTTGAGAGGTGCAGATGCCAGACAGAGAGAATGTTTCTGCCCTGGTCCCTACAGCTGCAGGTCTGAGCTGTGAGGATAGTGTGCCATGCTCAAGGACAAACAGAGTGTGCACACTGCTGCCTCTGCTACACTGTTTGCCTGATTCTCAAGCCCTATCAGTCTTGCACCACCTCCTGGGTTTGCTCTGGGTTGTTAGCTTGTTTAGGGAAGTACAAAATGGCTTTGGAGGCCTGGGGCCTCCTGCTTGTCTGATGTGTTTCCACAGCCTAGTGTCAGCACTTGCTGAAGAACAGGCAATCCTTAGTGATTTTATACCCAGGAAAGCAAGCAGCTCTTAACAGTGGAGGATGAACTTGGCACTCCTAAATCCTGCCTAGTATGCATTACTCTCATAGGCACTGTTCAAAGCACAGTTTAATATTAAGATTTCTCTCTACCTTTGACATCAAGTCTTTCCTCTGCCTCATCTTAACTTTGCCTAGCTTTAGTAATCTGAGATAAACATTTTGTGTGTTCTGTGTGTCTGGCTTATCTTGGAGAGAATATCTGCTTTTAAGTTCAAGACATTTTAGAACAACTGACTAGTTTCTGAGAAGGGATTTAGAAAATTTGTTTTGTACATGTTAGGGGGAAAAAAAACCAAACAAACAAAATTTTGCATTTGAAAAACTTAACTACCCCTGCCTTGGAGCTGAGACTTTGGATCTGGAGGCAGGGTTTGGAGAGGTAAGTAGTTTGTCAGTTATTCCCATAAAAGTGCTGTCCAAAGTTGGTTGCCTCTCAGCAAAGCAGCAATAATTTAATTCTTAGCAGAGATTTCTGCAGTCTTAGCATGTGCATTCCCCAAAGACTGCACCAGCTCAAACCAGGGAAGCTCATCTGGAGGCAGAGCAAGACCTTTCCCAGCACTGCAGCTTCAGTGCTTGAAATAAGAATGAAGGAAGAAAACTTCTCCCGTCTGTGCTCCAAACATCATAACTGCTGGGCCCAATCTGCCTAGCAAAGAGCAGTTTGTAGTCAAACAGAATAAAAATTAAATTTATAATTGGCATAAATTGGGCCAGGAAATGTAGGAAGGGGTGTGGACACTAAAATGGATAGGGGCTGGTAAGGAGAGGGTGCAGACACCAGCTGGGAAGAGGATCCATGGCTAGGTGAGACACTAGTGCTGCAGGGGGAAAACAAGGCTCCATGCTCCATCAGCACAGTAAGGACTGAGGCCCTGTCTTCCCAGATATACTTATTTTCCTCTTCCAAAATCCTCTTGGGTTGGTAAGAGCTTCTCCTTGACTGCCTGGCACACAGGGTGGATCACTGCTAAATGGTGAGAAATCCTTCCCACTGCCCTCAGCCCATGCTGGGAGCCCTCCCTCCAGGGCTCTGGGAAATGCTGCCAGATCAGGAGCTGATGGATGACAGCCAGCAGCCAGGGCTACCTGGAGTTTGTGATCTCTGGCACGTGTCAGCCAACCTACAGTCTGGAAACACTCCCTATGCCAGCCAAGAGCCACCTGAAAATTGCTGCAATTGCAAGTCTTCCAGAGTAATGTCTGCTATAATTTTCATGTCTACACAATAAATTGTAATATCCTACTTTTATTTCTCTTTTGTTCCTCATAAGTAATTTTCTTGCAGGCTTGCATAGGGATTTGACCAAATAGATACTCTAGACAATTAGAAATGTGCATTCATGAGTATTTAAAGACATCGAAATAACCTGTGTTCTCCATGATTCCAGTGCTCATTTAAGAAGTACAGACTTGAGAGACCTCAACTCCCTTTTTAGGGACCAGGCTTTTCAGTGTACAGTCCCAGTAAGAGGGCACTGCGGTTTCAGAGAAGCTGGCTGCAAAGGACAAGATCCTCCGTATTTCTCCTGTACAGTAGCATGAGACAGACATAAGGCAACAATTGAAGTTATGCAGGAGTGACTACAGACATGACAGCTGTTAACGTAGATAAAATTTCTTGATGTTTGCTAATTTCAGATCAAAATATGTAACAAGATTTTCTGGATGAGTGAGATGGAGGTAAAAGATGTTGGTCTTATCTCAAAGAATTTTATGCATTCTGGTTAAAAACTGCTTCCCAGTAACATCTCTATAAAATCCACAATAGGATGACCTTTAGAGCATTCCTTCAAGGCAAGGAAGTTTAACTATGTGACAATCAAATTGAGTCTAATAAAAATGTCTTTTATTATTTCTGTTAAGTATGACATCTGTTCTCCTATATATGGGAAAATATTTCTCATAAACATCAGATTTTACATCCACGTGAAACCTCAGGTAAATTCAGCATGGATGCTCTGATGCCAGGAAATGTCACTTCCCTGAAAGAGATTGTGGTGGGAAAGGACCTCTGGAGATCATCTGATCCAGTGCCCATGCTCATGCAGGACTCTGTCCACTCATGTTCTAAATATCTCCAAGTCTGCAGATTCTACAACTTCTCTGGGAAACCTGTTCCAGGTCTGAGTCACCCTCATACTAAAAAGTGTTCCCTTATGTTCAGACAGGACCTCCTGTGATTCTGTTTGTGCTCATTAACTCTGGTCTGACACAGGGCACACTGAAAAAGTCTGGCTACACCTTCTTTACCACCCCCTCAGATATTTATATATATTGATGAGATACCCCTGAGCCTTCTGTCCAAGCTGAATAGTCACAACTATTAGATGCTCCACATCCATAGCCACATTAGTGAGCCTTCACCAGTCTCCCTCCAGTATATTCATGTCTCTCTTGTACTGGGCAGCTCCAATCTGAACCCCACATTCCAGATGCAGCATCACCAGTGCTTCAGAGAGGGAGACAATCACATCCCTTGACCTGCTGGTAATGTTCCTCCTCTTCCACTGTCATAAAAGACAAAGATGGACAGTTGCCACTCTTGCCATAACTGATCACATGGTAGCCAGCATGGTATCCTGTCCTGTAGGCTGGCAGGCTACAGTCTGGCCATTGGCACGCCTCAGGTGCCAGAGGAGGATGTATGTGATAGGTACACTGAGTAGCCTCTGTTTAAATGCCCTTGCCAAATGCCCCCCACCATGGCACAGTGCAGTGACACCACCAGCACAAGTCACAACCAGCTGGAGCAACTGAAAATACAAAAGGCTTTTGGCAGAGGCTTCTTAGATTCACTCCTTGCTTTTAACTGGACAGGTTTATTTATTTTTTTCAGCTTGCTGAGGTCTCTGCCAGCCTGTAGCTATGATAAGCAATATTTTTCCTCTCCTATTTGAATGACCCAAGTGAGGGATGCTGTCAGCAAAAGCAGCAAACTGATGTGAGACAAGAAGAAAGACTCTCTGATTATAGAAAAAAAAGCTTCCCCTCCTCCCAGCCACTTCACATCTTCCTGTGCTTCTCTTGTTTTGGGAGGCAGACCTGTCTGAGGAAGTTTCCCCACTTTGCATTTACCCGTGGAGAAAGATGACTGACAGAGCAGGCTCATGCTCCTGTCTAACCTATTGGAAGTGATCCCATGATCCCTTTAAGGGATTTCCTTCTCTCTTCAGGCCAGCTCAGTCCTTGCTGTTGGGGTGCCTACAATACAGCCTCTCATGGCAAACTAGTTCTTGCCTTTAATGTAAATGCCCTCCAATGGAGATTGATGCAATACACACCCACACAATGCTGTAGTGTAGGTGGGGTTTTGTTTTTCCTCCGTATGACTAGATCTAGATTTTTGTCCTGGTAATATTTGTATTATTCATTTCCTGCAGTAATGAAAAGAGCAGGACCTGTGTGATTCTGGAATCTAGCCACTTCATTTAACTCTGCAAGGAAGATTTTTGATAAGGAGGATCGTAAGACCTTTGTTTGTGCTGCTTGAAATAAAAGGGTTGCTGCCCCAAATCCATACCATGAACCCATGATGCCTTCCTTGTGCTCTCCTTGAACAGGAGAGCCGTCAGTGAAGGCTGGGTGGGAGTGGGTGCCTTCACTTTCCATGGTTGTCAGAGCTGAAATTTTGGTGTGACAGAGCCCTACCTCAGATGGAAATCACCTGAAATACTGAATTATGTGTGGAGGCTGCAAACCTGTCACCAAACAAATGAAATTACTCACTATCTGGGTGTTACACAGCTGGCTTCTCAGAGGGATGATTTTGGTGCACGAGTCACATTGTAAGACACTGAGATCACAGGATCAGACTCTGAGGTCTATCACATGAAGTCCCCTAGACTAAACCATGAGGTTGTGTAAGTCCAGGGCACTCCACTGGGGGAAATTAAATCTCTCTGCCTAGAGCCATCTCAAGATCTGAGAGGACAGCTCTGCAGCACTCAGCACATAAAAGTTCAGGGGTAGGACATATAACACAATAGCACACCTGGCTATAAAGCTGCAGTCATTTTGGTGCTTGATTGCTTCTTGACACATGCCCAGAAACAATGCAGATGTCCCCTGAGCTGGGCCAGCCATGCTTTTCCCTGCTCCTGGAGGCAGGCAATGCACAGCAGCAGCCCAGACAGCAGGAGGCAGCTCTCACGGGTGCCTTGTGGCAGCCACACGTACCCAGCCATGTCCCAGGGAGGCAACGGGTGTGTGCTACACCCCAGCCCTTGCACTGCTGCACACACAAGGAGGGCGGCAGAGTTCCTGTCAAACCTGCCCCAACAGCTCTGCATGGCTCAGGAATCCCCATCACCTTTAAATGCAGCAAATGCCATTCAGGAGCCAAGTGTTCATTTTGATAGGGATGATTTTCATCAGTGAGGACAACAGATCTCTTCTGGAAAAGCCTTCTCCTTGTCACTGTGCCTGCAGCTCATTTGGGCAATAGCACTCTCCACGAGAGAGAGAATTGTGTCATTTCTCAGGGAGCACCTCCAGGGCTGAGCAGGCCTACAGGCATAGAGCGCATGCTGAATACACCAACCTTCCCAGCCTGTAAAAAGAAAATCACCATTTAAGGAAAGCTCCATTTAAGGAAGGGCACCATTTGAGAAGGGCGAAGGGGTGACATGCACATCTTAGGGGTTGATGATCATTAGTCTCCAATTTATTGATCTAGGTTACATACTTTTATAATAGTGTTAATAAGCTCATGCATATTCTGTAAACTAAGCATTCTATTCGTTAAGCTATATATCAACTTTTCTTCATTCTTTTAGTCTTGCATTCCACTTTCCCACATCTCTCTGACTCCTTGTTATCGCACCTAGAGATGTCCAAGGACACAGTGTTTTCGCAGGTGCAAAAACTCAGATCAGAAGGCTAAACACAGTATTTTTCCAGTCTAATAATTAGCATTCCCACACCAGCCCTTCAGCCCCAAGGAGAATTTCTCTTTGTACTGCTCCCTGGACTCACAGATCACCTCTGGTCCCTGAACTCTCCCTGCTGTCTTCACTGGGAGGAAAAAAAGAAAAGGGCCTGGGGATCAGCACACTTCAAAAATAGAAGTGCCCAATAAAAGGCTACTCAGATAATCATCACTGTGCAGATCTTTAAAATTATACCCCAGCCTCACATACACCATGAGAGTAGAGGAAGGATGATCTTTCCTCAATTTGGCTTTTTTTGTGAATAGGGGATTTCTTCCGCCCCCAGGAGACAGGGGAAAGGTGATTGCTGAAGCTACAACCACACCACAGTGTAAAATAGGTCAGAAACTGTCCTCCACTCCTGAGGCATGTCTTCATGACTGAATTGCTGAAATTTCTGGCCCTGCTTCCACTCCCCACTTCATAAGATGTCCACATCCAAACTGCTCCCTGGGAAGAGCCTGTTAGATACAATCCTGGGAGACTGAGAGCTTGCACAGATGGAAGGAAGTGTGTGGGCAGACGTGGAGTCAGAGCTCTGACATGTGCCCTGCCCCTGCCTCCTGGCGAAGACATGGCTGTGGCTCTCTGCCCTCCCAGCCTTGGGACTAGCAGACACGTTGTGTGCCTTATTCAGCCACTCTACTCTGCATTCTCCAACAGATTTGGATACCTGGCGCAGTCATCCCAAGCTCAAAAGACCAATGCAGTGGTTTTTTATCCAGATGAAGATTACCCCAACATTTCTCCATGACCCACAGGGGACTGGGGCAGAAGTTTCACTCGGGTGGTTGGACCACCTGTTATCCTGCAGCCCTCTTACAGGGGCTTTAGGCCCTGATGTATTTTTATGAAAGAAGGAATAAAAAATTAATTAAAAATAAAAATTCTCATCTTTTTCATCACATCCAAAACTGCCAAGAAACATTTTCCTAGAATCTAAAGAAAAAACAAAGTGTAAAAGATAATAATCCTTTAAATCTGAGTTTGGACTGTAAGGAGGCCAAAAGCTAGCCAGCCTGGAGTAGTTGGGAAGCCCTGCAGCCCACAGAGAAAAGAGCACAAAGCTCCCATTCCCTCTACTGTACCAGAGCTGCCTTCTGACACTGTTTTCGGGAACTTGCCAGGTCATTTTCTAACTTGTTTGTGAGACATCAACAGCCTCAAATTACAGCAGTCTGAACAGCCCAGTAAATATTTACACAAACCTGCTGGTGATGGTTTGAGCTGACATGCGTTACCTTTTGTGCTGGGGGGAGGCTATATTTACAGCCAACCAGCTAATGAACATGATCCCAGCCATGCTTTAATACAGATGGCTCTTTCAGCATTTGCGGCTTTCAAGTTACAGAGAGCACAAACTTCAATAGCCTTCGTTAGAAGGCTCCGTCTCAGCTCTCTCCGTTTTGTTTACAACCAGTCTCTCTTTGTGCAGTCAAGGGTTGACTAATGTTCAGCTGTTTGCAGCCAGCAATGCGGTTGTGTAGGACAGGGCTTGTTTCTTGTCTTTTTTTCTTTCTTTTTTCCTTCTTTTTTCCCCCCTTTTGACACTGATGGCTTTTATTTTAAACTTACAATGGATGCGATTTCTGCGACACAGATTCATTTTTGCTCGAGTGGCATTTCTCCAGGCTGTCTCACAGGGCTGAAGCCTCGTGTGGAGGGAGTGTGGAAGGGACAGGAAGCCCTGCCCAGACCTGGACTCTGGCTGGGGAGCTCAGTAGAGGGCTGGAAGCCATCCCTTTCCAGGGTCACCCCTCAGAGATGCATTTTGTCGACACCCAGGTGTCACTGGCTGCTCTGGTTGGATTCCAGACTGCTCTAAGGAAGATGACTAAGAAACTTGTAGCTTATGCAATCGGTATTTATCGTAACATAATCTAAACCATTGGCTGGAAATATCTCAGTTTTTTGTAGTTTTACATCAAAGAAATATTTTAGATAAACAAGATAGGAAAATAGGACAGTGAGAAGCTAATAAAGGAAATTTAGCCTGTTGTCCTGACAATTATTTCACATTGGTTGGTTATGAAAGAAGCACAGATAATCTTTCTCTTTACTGTCATCACACTTAAAAACCTCAGACTCTAAGAAACTGACTGATTCAACACTACTGTACTTAGTGAGTCAATACTCCCCAGTAGCAGAGAGTCTGACAAATGCTCTGTGGTTGAGATGAACTAATTTTAGACTGGATAATGCCACAATTTTAAACCTACACTACTCTAAAACTAAATGCAGGTGAGGAATTCTGAATGAAGCACAGCTGGTTTTAGAAAAATTTCTTGTATTGTGCAAGTATTTTATGGGCTAGTAGAATCTAATGTGTCAGACAAAATCCCAGCAAACCAAAGATGAACTCCAGTTTTCAAGTCACTGCACTCTTATGAAGATCTGTCCTGACAGCAGGTCTGACAAAGCACAGAAAATCTATTTGGTCAAATATCTCTCCTGAGAAAGAAAAAAGGTACCAGCCTCCTGAAAATATCTGACCTTTGAAAGGTTGGCCTTGGAAGTTCCCTCACACATCTGGTGAAAATACAATAAAAACATGGCTCAGAGATATTTATGGTTGAATATAGCTGATCTGAAATCATTAATGAAAAAGAAGGTCATCTTTTCAGAAGAAGAATGGCCAATTCTCAAATGATGGGCTGGTCTTTACCTCCAAAACAAGAAGCTCTTGCCATTGAAAGCATCACTATTTCACTTCTACCATTGAATGAAAACACCTGATATTCCCTGGTGGAGCAAAATCCCACAGTGTTGGCAACTGCCCTTGAGTTTTGAAGTAAAGACAGGTAAAAAGGCAGGTGACAACAGCAGGAGTAGGAACTTGATCTCAATCTGCCCTTTCTGATAAAGGTCAGGCCTGCTCTTTTAAGCTCCATGCTGGACCAGACTCCACTATTTATACTGAACCTTTTGCTCCATCAAATCTTTTCCTGCAGTGGTTAGACAGAATTAATATTACACCTCATGGAAGCAGCATCATTTATTTAAATGCTTCCAGAGAAGAAAAGCCTTGGAAACAACAGAATTGCTTAGTAGTACTTTGACAAAACATTTGTTACCAGAACACAGTCTGTTAAGAGCCGTTCACAGAATAACAGAGTTGCTGCCAAATATCCTAAACCAAAACTTTTAGGGGGAATTTTTGTTTTTAAATAAACAAACATATTTCAAGTGAGATCTGGAGTTTCAGATTCTGGTAAAAAGGAAAAAGGCTGATTAAAATAAAATATTACCAAATGTTGTAAGGAAATTATTGGTTCCAAGTAGACCTGGTTGTTTTTTCCTATCTTTTCTGGCTCATGACTGTTCAGCTTCATGTTTTCATTTACCTTGGTTAGGAAACAACAGATCTTGAGATCTGTCACAGAATAAGAAGCATGTCTTTGGGCCAGGCCTCCTGCAGCTACATGCGTCTATGTAGAGATTGCCTGCTTCACATTTCCCCCTGTCCTTTGTGTGTTATTTGTCTGCTTCAATTATAAATATTCCAGGATAGGCAACTTATTGCTATGTACACCTGCCAGGCACCTGCCACACTCTTCCTTGCCTCTGGATGTTCCACCACAACAATACTTATTCAATGATACATGAGAATGAAGTACCTCTGAAAGGAAAGTATGTGGTCCTAGGAGACCTCTGCTCACCTCTGTTCACTAGAAGGAATTGGTTCCTGAGTTTGTAGAGGAGATGGTAATTGTAGCGGCTTATCCAAATTTGGGATGGATGCAGGAGTATCCTGTGAGAAGGCTTCAAAATGTTTTTGAATGATTGCAACCAGTTAGTGTAGATGGTGCTAGGGAGAGAAGAACAGGACTGTGGTGAGGAAGCAGGACTGCACTGGAAGATGCGCTTTCAGCCTTTTTCTCATTCCACTGTTATTTTCCCTCTTTGGCTGGTGGCACAGCTGATTGAGAACTTCCCACTTTGATTTTCTGCAGAAATATCCCATTTTGTGAAATCACTAATTTGCTGACTCTCTCCCACCACTAGGGTTTGTACCAGAGGGTGTGTAAGCACTTGTTATGAGGTAAGATCATTCCCTGAACTCTTCCTGACACAGACTGCTTGTTGGCCACCCAGGCGGGCTACAACATGCATGGGAATTTTGTACCTGAGTGTTTATCTGGGCTGTACTCAGACATGTCACTCAGATCTATTGATTTTAGAATTACTGAAGAAACTTCTTGTGATCTGGAAAGTCCCCTCTCAGTCTTCAGGAAGAGCCCTTCCCAAGCAGTTCCTGGTATGAAACCAAACAGAAATTTCCTGGGCTCGGACTATTCTAATGCCTCATTCTAATGACAGTGCATTAGTTCTTCATGTGACTCTGGAAGTGGTCAAAGGTCACAAAAGGGAAAATGTATCTCCTTCAAGGACATGTGCAAAGTCCAACCTCAACCAGCATAAGTTTGCTGTGGAAGCCATAAGTCCCTTCCGCTCCCGTTCAATTGTTGCTCCGGAGGGACTGTGACCCAAACTTGTTGCACTGGGGCTATTCTGTTGGCCAGGTCTGGAAAAGGAAAAGGAAAAGGGGAAGAAATCAGAGCCTAAGACAGTCCTAAGAGCACTACTGAATCAGGTGAAAGCCCAGTCTGTACCACACAAAAGAAATCAAGAAGGAAGGACATGGAAACTGAGTATCACACTTTTTCAATGAAGAGAATTAAAATTTCATGCAGGGATATCATTACTACTACTTATGGTTACAGTTGTTCAGCATATTATAAAAACTTGTGGAGTAATCTAGGATGGAAGAATTCAGCTCATAGTATAAATCAAAAATAAAGTAAAAAATGCATTGGCACAAAGATAAAACTCATGCAAGGATAGAGTGGGCCGTTGATACATGTTTGTCTATAAATAGAGCAGCATCACTTAAAATTCAGGGATATTTTTGACATTTGATTTTATTCTTTCACATAACCTCCTTCTACAGAATTTGGAAAGAACTGCTCCAAATTTTTTATCAACTCTTTTATCAATCTTCATGACCATGTACAAAACAAGCCACTGAAGAGGGAATGTACTGAACTACAGTGATGACAATGCTGCTTGGCTGAGCTGAAATGGACAACATGCGTGTCCCAGATGGCTTCAAAAAGAATACATTCTGATTAAGGAGCAGTGGGAACATTTTCCAAGTACATTTGGGTGCCTTTTATAAATTTATAAGGCAGATGCTTCTCCTTAAAAGCATCTGCCTCACAGACCCTTTTTTCCCCTCGACTCAGATGTATAGGGATTGAACTTCTGTGAAATGCTGAGTCCATTGCAGTTTCGTGTACATGCTAAGCCCAGTTTTGCCACCTTCACAATGAATGATGCCTTTGTTGAAGACCTTAAAGAGGAGGGGGTTGGGTCCTCACTTCACAGAGGATCTGGGAATGGGAAGATACCAGGAAAGAGTGAGATCTGATGGGAAGGACTCTCCTGTATTCATACACAGTACCTAAAGTCCATTTATGAACAGAAGAGGGACTGTTCGAAATTCTCCACCACTGTTGCAGGACTGCTGGTTTGCATTTTATGAGATCCATTATCTTCTTCTGTATTTGATCAGGCTGTGTTCCTCACTGAGATTAAGCAACCAGCCACCTAAGCAGCTAACTAGCTTGTGAAATGTGTGGGCCTCTTAACACCATTGCAGAGTGCCTAGAGAAAGGTCTGCTGTGCAGCCACAAGCACATGTTGAGATCAATTCCAGCACACAGACCACAAGACTGGAGCAGTTCCTCAGGGCCTTCTTGGTACACTGGCCTTGAGGGAACCTCTAAGTAGTGATAGAAAGCCAAGTCTTATGAAAATACTTAACTCATCCACAGCACAGCGCATTTATAGCTGCTCAAGGCACATAAATGTTGCTCTCTCTGTTTTCCTTGGACACGTCAACTTTTTATTGTCTGGGGATTTACACTGCTGTGTAATGCAATGCCTTGTGAGCCCTGCAGGATCAGGGTGCAGTCCAGGAGGTCAGAGGGAATAAGCTTGTAGCAACAACCATGGGATAAGCAACTCTTGCAACTCCCCATTTTACAGCCCAAAGCAGCACACACAGCTCTTACTGGTGATGGAAAAGCAATATTTGGGTCCTCCTTTGGGTGCCAGAGCAGTTCTGGTGGGGCAGAACATGGTAAGTGAGGAGACTTCTCGTCCCTGGAGGTCCTATCTACAGCCACCCTCACTGGAGTGGCCGAGGGACTGGCAAGCAGTGTGAGATCATCACAGGAGTCAGCATCACAGCACACATAACTTAACCCAAGGTGTTAGGAACCAAATCACCAAGAGTGCAGGGTCACAGAGCAGATCAGTTGGGAAAATGGGTGAAAGATCTGTTCTGCCCACCAAGGCACATTACCTTGCCATTTGTGTGCTTCAGCTGAGCAGAGACAGTTCACAGGGCCCATCACTAGCAGGGCAGTGTGCAGCAGCCTTTCATCTGGAGAATGCGGCTCTGCTTGCTGGGAACCAAGACTCTGTAACAACAGCTTCCCGCAGACACTTGTCAGGCACAGGCACATCTCTGTGTATTTCTGGACACTTGGTGTGGGTCTCTTCTGAGGAAGGACCCAGAACTGTTGTGGTAGAGACATTAAGTGCTTGGCAGAGTGCACTGGAGAGAGGGAAATAGTGTTTGTCAGTGCCCAGCTTTGCCCTGGCTGCAGCAATTTAGCAAACATTCCTGCTTTGAACATCAGGCACGCTCACAGAGACTCTTGTACTCTTGGATTTCAAATAGACTAGGAGCATCAGCTGTCTCAAAAGAAGAAATCACTGTAAATATAATAGTCTTTCTGCTCTAAAAGTCACACAGAAAACCATGCAAGCATCTGTATTTAATCTACACATCAGTCTGACAGACTGATTAAAATAACCCAAAACATAAAATGAATAACATTGCTTTGCCTGAATATTCATGTGATCAAAGAGTGGATTTTTAAGTCAAGTGCAGGGATCAAATGGTACCAAATTCCAGGGTATAACTGGCAGATTGGTGATCCAGTTTTACTTCTTCAAGTCCTTTTCCAGTCCTACTACCCACTTAGCAAAAAAAAAAAAAGTGATGTTCCTCTCAGTGTTTTTTTACTCATAAGAGAGCACATTTAGCCATTTGATCCCAACTCAGAGCTACTGGGCTCATTCCCACTTCTGCAGAGACCTCCCCTGTGAGTTTACATGTTCCAGTTGGGCTCTGCAGCTGCTGGAGATGGTGTCCCACCACAGTGCCATGCTGTACTTTGGAAAGTCTGCGTCTTGTTAGGACGCGGTGGGGCTCGTGGATGCTGGTGTAACATTCCCTGTGCCCCGTGGTCCTGTCTCCAGCTTCTCTGTGCTATAGACACAACACAGGTCAGAGGGGTGTTCCTCAGAACAAGGTACAACTACACAGGAGAGCAAACTCAGGACTTCACTCTCAACAGTACTGTTTCTTACATCTAAAAAAGAGATGCATTTATTCTTCTGTGTCCCAAGGTGGCTCCAGGACTTTTCCTGAGGTGGTTTTTGGCTCTGAATGGTCCATTAAAAACAGACACATGTACCTGTGGAAGTTCCCATTAATGTTCTCTAGCTAAAGCAGATGGTTGCTTGTAATGGCTGACTACAGGATATGGCAAAACTCTTCGCAGAAAAATATTCCCTGCCTTTCCCAGCCGTTTATCCTTGCCTTACCACTAACTCTTGCACATGCATGAATTCCAGTTAGAGGTGAGCACTTGCCTTTCAAGATAAGAGGAAGTACTACTACCTGTGAAAACTGCTGCCTTAAAGATAGCAGTGTGTGCTGTTGGTAGGACACCTTGCAGCTGTCTGTGGTGGTGTTTGGTAAATGCAGACAGCCTGGGGGCACACTCAGCCTGCTGTGACAGCTGGAGGTCACTTCTGTCCTCCTGGACAAGGAAAATGTGGTTTCTCTTTTAGTTTTTTATTTTTTAGACTGGGGAGGAGGTGGGGGTGCCTCCTGCAGTTTTTCTACATAGTTGAATTTTACACACTTGAAGCAAGAATGTCTGTGTATATTGCAGTTCCACTTCTTACAGCCCTATCCCAGACTTATTCCCATTGCCTCACCATGTCCTGTTGTTTTACTGGCCCCCTGCAAGTTAAGACAACCTCTGAGGAGCTGACCTCAACAAGTGATTGCAAGGAGGTCACTACTTTTCTCTGCTACTTTCAGTCTCACCTCTCCATAAAATACAGCCTCTGATGTTTCCTCCATCAAAAAACAAACTCCTTAGGGCAGGAACAGACTCCTATTCTTTGCACATCATTGGGCAACACAAGACCAGAGCCACCTGGGACAGCTGTCTGCAACACAACACAAATAATGGAGGTTTCACTACCAGGGCAAGAGGGCAGAGTTTTTCTCTGAGAATTCAGGATCTCTGGACTGGTGTTGCAGCACCCAGCAAGCAGCAGAAAGCTATGGACAATGTGATTAATCTAATTCCCTCTGAGGACAAGACTGCTGCCATGGATGACAGGAGTGGGAGTTTGAACTTGATGAGTTCAGGGGATTCCCTTCCCTTCTTAGATCTCATTTGTCTAGGTGGCAGCAGCAAATTTTTATGAATTGGAAAAGTCCCAGGGCAGCCCAGTTTCCAGCTCCTGCCTTCCCTGAGGCTCAGTGTATAAGGAAGAGGTCACAGAGGGGAGGGGAGGGTGCCATGGGCTGCTGACAAACAAAACGCTGCAAATTTCCACCCGCCCGCCAAAAGGAACTGCTTGAATCAGGAAGTTGGGCAATGCATGGAAACACTTCCCCTCACTCCACACTTCTGAATAGAGTTGTCACAAGTCTTTATTTTTAAACTCCTTTGCTTTCTGCTCTGTCCAAGACATCTTGTCCAGGTTTAGAGCAAATTTGGGAGAGAATCCCCCAAAGGAGCTCCAGTAGGAAAGCTGATTCAATCAGTCCCTCCCCCCAACTGGTCCGGGAGAAAATATCTCCTTGGAGAAAGGTGGAAAAAAAATGTTTATTAAACAATAAAATCTAAACAATATCAAACAATAAAATCCCTTGCCGCTCCAAAAGAGATGACAAACTGAGAAAAGTCCCTCCCCGGGTTGTGGCTCAGCTCACTCAGTCTCTGATGGGTTCTGCCGGTGCTGGAATGTCGCAGGCCAGGCCTGGCCCGGTGGGCCACAGGTGTGAGCTGCTGGTGCTCCCCTGGGTGTTCAGTCCAGAGCAGGTTTCAAGAGGTCCAAAGAAAAGGGAAAAAACCAAAAATCCAGGGAACTGCTTTGCCTCGGCTAGCTTAACTAACTCAAAGCAAAGGAGCGCTCTGTCCCGCTGTCTGTCCATCACAGACAACACAGTCCAGAAGGAGGAATGTGGGGGAGTGAGTGCAGTGTCTGGAAAAAAACCTGCCGTTTCTTCTCTCCCCCCTTCACTCTCCGAGGCACTCTTAAAGGTGCAAAACTCACCATTCAGAATGGGACGATTGGGGATAAAAGCATCATAGAGTCAACCCAGGACACATCTCTTCCTTTCCAGAAGAGAAATAGCAATGCATGTGGGAACTACACCATCTTGAAGGCACCAGAACTGGCTCAATTCAGGAAAGTCAGTAATTTCTCTCCTGCAGGATGCAGAGAGCAGAGAACTGAGCCCCCAGGCACTGCTCAGGGCCCTTCCCACAACAGAGGTGCTGTTCCCAACACATAAAAGAGCTACCCACCAGGTACAGTCAAGCCCCTGGTCATCAATAATGAGAATGAGCTGCTTCATGCCAACTTCAAACATTTGTCCTCCATCAGACCTGGAACTAAATCAGTATCTTTCCCAAGTGTCTGAGGCAGCTGGTATAAGGAAGGGTTTGGTCAAAGCTGCAAACCCACATTCAAATTCCTGTGTTGCTGGCTCTGAGTCAACGTTTCTTTCTCTTAAATTACTCCTCACTTTAGAAATCAAGGATTTCTTCCTGGACTTCCCACTACCACCATCAGCATCATAACCAACCACAAGCAAGCAAAGTGAGAGGCTTCCTCTTCCTCCCTGTCACCACAAGAGTCATAGCATCTCACAGCTAGAAGGATGGGGAAATTCTCATCTGAAAGTATTCTACAGATTAGAAAAGACAAGAGGTTGAAAACTGAAAGCTGAACCTGAGCCTTCTTGGTTTGTTGTGCCATCCTGGACATCTCTTCATGGAGAAGTGGAGGACAGTATGCTTCCATTCCTGGGAGAAAACACAGAATAAAAAACAGCATTATCAATTACTTTCAGGAGCATCAGCTGGCAAGGCTTGAAAGTGAGCACAGATCTTGTCTCCCTCCAAACTTCTTTGAATCTCTCCTACCCCTCTTTCTCTCCAGACCTCAGCCCCTGCCCTCCAGAACATCCTAACATCCTAAGCAAACAACTGAGATTTCCTGTGCAGTGAGTCATGGGATGGAGCACAATAGGGAATACAAAGCAATGGATGAGGAAATGCTTCATGTAAGATGGGGGAAAGAGGGAAGCAGGGCAAAAGTGAATGGAAGGTAGAAAGAAAAACATCAAGTAATATAGAGAAACTCTGACTCAATTGGAGATTGAACAGAAGAGCCTGCAAAGAAATAATAACTGAAAGTAATGGAAATGCATTAGGAAGTATTGAAGGGCTACAATGGAGTGACAGAGGACAGTGGGAGAGCAGTTCTACAATGCTGTGAGGTCATTGCAGGCACAGGGTGAAGTCACTCGGGGCAGATACAGGGTGAGGCAGGACTGTGCAGGTGAGCAATGGCCAGGGCAGCAGGGCAGCCAGCAGGCAGGCAGGCAGAGCTGCTCTCTGGATGGAGTGAAGGATCAGGCAGCTTCCTTGGCAGGGAGTTGGCTGAGCACTGCCCTTAACAAGGATGCATGTCTTTTTTCTGAATGCTTTCAAAAGTAGTGATTCCACTTCAGACAATGATGGGTGTTGTAAGAGAAAGGTATCAGAACCCAGAGAAACAGAGCTATATCCAGCAAAGTCAAAGCACACCGTGTGAAGATGGTTCTCCTTTGCCATATGTGTTACACAGTTATTTACACCTTTTCAAAGGGGCAGCAAATATTACTAAAATCAAACAGCACTTTGGACTGGTAGCATTTTATGTACATCCCACTTAGCCATTTTGACCTGGCACTGATGACAACCCCAGGGGTTGCACAACAGAGGACTAGAAGACCCCTGCTGGTTCCCAAAGCTGAGTCTCCCCAAGACAAGAGCCCTTCTGATATGCCTGTACATGAGATAGGGGCATTTTGTGAAGTCAGGAAAAGCAATGACCCCTTTAACACCACTTGGTGCTGGCCAAGGAGCAGTGAGCTGTTCTGCCCAGCACTGCTGTGTCACCCTCCCAGCCCACAGCTGCCACACTGTGTGTATCTGTGTGCTGTATCTGCCACGGGTCTGGGTGCCAACAGCCAGGCCTTCAGCCACGGCAAATCAGCTCTGCTTTGCTGAAATCCACCAGCCTAGGGAGCTACTCCAGCTCCCAGGATGAGGCCTCTGGAGCACTGAGAGGAAGGGCTGTCTTTGTTCCCTATCTGTGTCCTGATTAGTACACTCTGACCTGACCCCTGACTTGGTCTCCAAACACAGATGAAGTACAAATAATGGTGCTGCTGGATTGGGTATCAGCAGCTCACTCAGGGATGCACAGAAGTGTTTTGCCCTCTTGCTTTAAACCAAATGTGTGTCAAGCAGGGATCACCCTGGGATAACTCCAGTGCTGCTGCTACTGTGCTAATGTACAGTGCTGCAATACAGCCACAGTCACTGCAGCCCATCATCACAAAAAAAAACTCCACACAATTTCAATCCCATCATGGGAATAAGCAATAGAATAAACCCAAGGAAAAGAACATCTTGTAGAAATTAAAAGGAAAAATAATTAAAGTCCAGAACATCTGACTTTCTAAATTATCTCTTTCTCATTCATCTTTCTATGAAAACACAAATACAAAACTACAATTTGTTGAATTTAGGCAAATTACTGTATTTGTGGATTTGGACTTTTAAACACAGACTTTCTGCATTTTTTTATACCTAGTTTGTACCTAAGTAAATCCATTTTCACACAGGGAGCTGCTCTCAGGACACCTGAAGTAGTCACCACATCCTTCTGTATCACCCAAGGTGATGCTCAAGTTTGTATCCAGGCAGTGGCACAGCAGGAATCAGAAAGCATGTAAACCTAAAGCTGCAGCCAATGAGGCTGGCAGCAAGAGGCAAACAACCTCAACTCACCCACCTTTACCTTTTTCCAGCAGTGGGACTGTCCTCTAATTGGTCTCAGGGCAATGGGCTATTCCTCAGCAAGCCTCCACTCAGGCCCCACAGGGACTTTGCAACCTTCTGTGCAAAGACCTGATCCCCTCACTTCTGTTTGGACAGCATGGGCTTTCCACAAGGCCAAAACAGAAAAAAAGGGCAGAAGAGTCCAAGCAGAACTGTGTTTAAGTGATAAATCTGGCTCCATATTGCTCCAAGTGAAGGTATTTGGAGCCAGGAGTTGTGGTTCAATCTCTAATTCCATCTCTAATTCCTGGTGCTTAATTAGAGATGGTCCCATCTCTAATTCCTCTAAAAATACGTGACACAATCCTATGAGTCTTTCATGCTAAGCACCACTCTCAGTAGTTTCATTTAATGGCTTTTCTTTCCTGCTCACAGCTCCCTCTCATCTCTGCAGCTTTTCACTGTGCAGTGCCAGTAAAGGCCCCCCAGCCTTTATCTTGCGTATCACGACATCGTGATTCAAATGTTACAGCGCTGCAACACAAATGTAACATCAATGTACATCCCCTAACAGGCCCTAATCCATCCCAGATTTGGTTCAGTGCTCACTTGCTCAGATCTCCCTGGACCACACATCGTGTGCCACTGTTTGTGTTCAGCATAAACAAAGCATCAGTGTGGAAATCTCATCAGCACAACAACAGTATGGTCAGATCAAGAGGAGCTAGCAGGAAGCCACTCTGTGTCTTTCCAGAAGACTCACCAACGAGAGTGTTTTATGCTCATGGTGCCTTCCTCAGAGGCACTGGAGCTCCAGTTTGCAAAGGCATTGGCTGCACCCACCCAGGGCAGCCCAAGCACACGGCCCAGCAGGAGTTGTATTCCCAGGCACCACCAAGGGATGCTTGGCCTTGCATGGAGTGGCCAGGGCATGGGAGAGCTCACAGGCTGGGCCTGAGCTGATCCTACTGCTGCTTCAGCCCCCTGAGAGCCCAGAGCTGGAGTCATCCCTGGAGAGCAGCAGCAGGAGCCTCAGGGCCCAGCACCCCTTCCTGGGAATGTGTGGGCGCCCTCCATTCATCTGCCACCTGAGCCCCTTTTCTAAATTGTCCTGACAGGAGAGAGTTGTGAGCCATTTCCAGGTGAACTCTTTCTTCTCCTTACCTCCTTTGTGGATTGCAGGGAAAACAAAAGTCAGCACATTCTCTCCTGCATTCTCAGGCATTGTTCATTTTATTGGGGGAAAATCTCTTTCTGTGCAAAATATTGCAAAGACAAGATGAACATCAGGTCTGTATTAATATTTACATCAATGAATATTACAGACCAAGGAAATAAAATAAAAAAACAAAACAACAAACCCTCCATCTTGATCACAGCTGCTGTGAAAGCCACTCAGCAGTGCTGGAAAGCTTCCTCTCATCCAAGTATTGATTGCTGGAAACATTCCCTGCTTATGACATTCATTGAAAGGGCAAATGCTTTGAAAATACAATAGAGTGAACAATTTTTCTTTCTTTCCTTCATCCTCTTTCTGGACTAAATGGAGTTTGACAGATTTTTTTTAATTAAACAACATCAAGTCCACAGTATAGCTATATGTTGCAATATGTGGTTATATATATGTCCTGCCCTGCAGATTTAGTGCTCAGGCAATACTCAATATCACTAAAATTAATCCAGAGCAGCCACATCATTCTCCTGCGGCTTTGAGATGACCCTGTATGTGGTTTGACCATCTAACAAGGGAAGCAAACCATGTGTGTGAGCAAAAACATGCTGAATCAGGGAGGCTTATGTTATTGTTAGGAATACAAAATTGTGTTGTGGAAATACAGCCTGGAGACCGTCATTCCCTCTTGGTAGTTCCTATCCTATGCACTTGCATAACTTTTTGTCTCAAAACATTGTGTGATTCCAAAGGCTCCAGAAGCTTTGGGACAAACATGGACTTGCTAGTGTTGGTTTTGCAAACATCATGCAAAGCCAGCTGGTTTTCACACAAAACTGGATAAAACAAGCCAAGTTTACCTGGTGTCAGATATTCTCAGAATAACTACATTGTGTTTGAAATGTAGTCATTCATGTGATAAGTTGACTGTCTGTGTTTAAATATGAGGTTCACTGGCAAACAATGCAGAGTGAGATCCCCAAAGTGAATGATCACACATGTTGGTGGACAACACTTTGGGCATGGGATGCCAGAGTGGGAGAACTCCGTCCTTACGGACCAAAAGCCATTAAACCCCTCAATGTGTCCATCAGGTACCATTGTCTGGGATGCTGCACAAGGAGAAGTGCCTGCTGCATTGGCAGTAAGAGCTGAAAAGAGCGTTCCTGGCCCACCAGGAACATCTGGTGTGTCAATTAGCATCAGCTTTTGGGCTTGCTGAGTATTACTGTGTGTATGCAATTGCCTGCGGAGAAGGAGGAAAGCCAAATGTTCATGGCTAATTCCACCTGCCGGAATTACCTTTCACATTGTCATGTCTTTCACATTTGTTACCCCTTTGCAATTTTAGGTCCTCTTGTTTATGATTCGGTTTCCTAGAGAAATTTAAATTCCTAGCCTCTTTGGAACAGAAATTTTGGGGTTTGGGGATTCATCAAGACACTACATCTTGCTAATGAAGGTTAATCTGTCCAATTTGACTATCCAGATGCAGAAATTTCAGCTCCCTTGCCCCCCTTCCCACACATGTAGAAGAGCAGCATACTTGAAGACAGGCTGGTCGGCTCAAGTGAGGGTGCCAAGGCCACCAGCTCCAGGGAAAGCGTAACCTTTGGTGTGGTCCACGCAATCAGAGCCCTTGACCAGGGCACGCCTCAGTCCAAGAGATGGCAGTTTCTGGTCAAGAAACACTGAAGCTGTCTCCACTGCTGCTCTCCACAGGGAAGTGGCTCTGCTTATTCTTTCAGATACGAGGTTTTGATATACCCCAATGTAGATGTGAAGCATGTATAGGAAATTAGATATATGATATCCTTTGAGCATTTTAAAGTCTCCTGCCAATTTTAGGTTCTACTGTCCTCCTTTTCCCTCTAGCAAGAGGATTATTCTTTCTGCCTACAACCCTGTGAGGACCAGTACTCATTTTCCAAAACTATACCTCAGCCCCATCTGGGCTTTAACAGCTATCTAAGTAATTGGGACACCAGTTTGCTAGCTCAAAAATAATCATTTTGTGCTGTACAAAAATTAAAGTTTCCATTTACTGAGAAAATTAAAGAAAATAGACAAAGCTGTCTTTAGGCTATGGGCAATGTGGATAGCCTATTGAATGTTATGGAAACTCTTTAAAGGAAAGCATTGTTTCCAACTGAAAACTCAAATGTCTGCTTTCAAGAAAGATCACAGGGAATTTTCTTCTTGAAAAGCTAGATTCTCCTCTGAAAAACTGATGCAGATTAATCGAATACAAGCTCAGAAATAGCTCCAGACCATACCTCCCAGCATAACTGCCTCTGTGGCTATTTTCTTGGCCTCTGAAATCTTCTCCCGCCTCCAGCTCTAGTCATACAATCCCCACCCTGAGAATGCATTTGAGGGGGTTGCATTATCAGGGTGGAGATACACACGTGTTTTGCTGTACGTTGCTCCCCAGCTCTGTGATTTCCTGCTTGTGTCCGTACCCCAGCTCTCTTCAAGGACTCCCAAGCTGACCCTGCTGTTACGGGCTGGGGAACTCCTGGTCTTCTCTGTGCCACCATTTTGGTTTGCCATCCCATTTGTCCATTGGGGTGAGGCTGCAGGAGCCAGACACAGGGAGCCAGATACTGAACAGGTATGGAGCAGGTACAGGTTCTGCAATCCTGAGAATGCTGAAGGTCTGTCTTGCCTTTCTCAAGCCCTCATGCCAGAGAAAAGGGCCATCTGTGGATTTTGGCACATATTGAACTCAGGCCTCGGTTCCTTTCTACATGGAGGTTTTTATCCAACCCAGAGCAATAAATAACTGTCAGATTAAGCATGGCCATGCAAATGTTACTGTACTCAAATTGTAAAAGCTCCCTTTTATGTGGGTGCCCTCTGAAACAAGGCGACCCTTCCCAGCCCTCAGCTATGCTCAGCCCTTCTCTAATCACCCTGTATCGGATGTGCAGCTTGCTGTGAAAGACAAATGACAGGAGCTATTAAACTCTGTCTTGTTGTGAGCGTGCCCAGCTGCAATATTGCAATTACAGACAGGACAGCAGTTTGCTGGGGACTGAGGGCTGGGCAAGGACAGCTGAGCTCTGGTAGCATCTGCACCTGCAGATCAGCCCAGACCACCTTCCACTGCCCGGGTCTGCCCGGGCAGTGCAGATGTACAAGCCAGGGCTCACCAGTGCTCATGCCATGACAGGATGGAGGAGAGCCCTGGGAAGAGCCAGGAGGCCCCCACAACTGGAACACATCTTCATTCATGGAGCTGAGTCACGGCGTAGCTGATGGGCAGAGGTGGGGAGAGTCCACAACCCACCTTGATCCCTGAAGCTCCCTCACTGCCCTGGCAGGGTTTGGGCATGACCTGCATCCTGGAAAGCCAGGATGAGTCAGGCAGGCAGGAGGCACAGAGGAGCATTTCAGTGACATCTGAATGTTTTGTGAGATGGCCACTGCCCTGTGAGGGCAGCTTGAACTGTGACTCTAGACTCCCTGCAGCAAGGAGCAAGCGCCTCGACAGACACCCAGGAACACTCAGGGGCACCCAGTAGCATCCAGGAGCATGTCCAGGCTGGGGGGCAAAGCTGCCAAAGGTATCAGGATGCCTAGTCTCCATTAGAACTCTTTCAGTCATTTCTGGAAAGGTCTGTCTCTCTGAACAGGAGGCTTTCTGTAATGGCAAGGTGTTAGCACGGTTTCTTGAGCAAGAATAAATAAATGCTGCCAGGAATTGTAAATTAAAAGTGATAATTGGAAGAGCTATATTGGAGCATATCACCTGCTCTTCATTAACACTGTTCAACATCCTAGGCTCAGTTAGGGAAAAAAAATAAAATGCTTTTTAATCCTCACTCCCAGCCACCTTCCTGCTACTTGGATGCTAATCAGGATAAAGCCATAATAAGCCAAGGGCAGCCACTGTGGCAGGCAGATGCCTCACTTGTGGGCACACTGAACCACATGCTCTCCTTGAACCACATCCCACCGAGCACTGAGAGCACCCTAACCACACCTGAGCCCCTTCTGCTGCCTCTGCTCGGTGTCTGCGGGGGCTGCAGCCGCTCTATGCAGCACACAGGGTGCATTCATCTTGGGCTCACCACAGGGACTCATCTATTTCATCTGAGCCAGTCCTTGGCCTCTGGCAGTCAGCAGTGTCAAGGTTGCTGCTGCCACAGAGATGGATGCAGGTGAGCAATCTGCATGAGAGGGCTGAATAAATAAATTAATGGGACTCTAGTATCCATAAAATAAAGGGAAATAAAATATAGGTTAGCTGCTACTAAGGTCACAGTTTTGCGAGAAGGTGGTCTCCAGAACGGCTGTGTGGAACTTAGCAACCACTCAATAGGGTTGGGAAAAGAAATTAATTAAATGATTTCTTGCCCACTGTAAGCTGAATTGTTACAAATTTGGATGTGGCAAATCTTTACATGATACAGAGCTATTGCACTGTAGTTCACAGGGTTGCATAGGAATTGACCACTAGCAATTTTCATTTGTAAACTACCAGAAGGCAGAATTTAACAACTACATTTATTTATTTATACACAAAATGAGAATTGCCTTTTGCCTTGCTTTTCCGCAGAAAATAATTTGATATTAAAAAAAAAAAAAGCAATACATCTAATTTCTTTAGAAAGGGGACTGTTTATACACATAATGAAAGAGAAAATGCAAATGCTTAGAAAAACAGATGGGTAGGTATCAGTGAAAGATAATAGCAGGGATTAAAGATGAAAACTATGAAAAATATTAATTAGATAATTTCCTCAACAAAAGACATCAAACTGTACCAATATGGGGAGTGTATGGTGGTAATGATTTGCATTGTGATACGACCACAGTGTCCCAGGAAGGGATTAGGGCTTCACTGTGTCAGTGCTGCAAAAGCCTATCTTTGTGAGGCAGCTTCAGATCTCCTAATGAAAGGAGCTATGCAGTGATAAATGTGCTTGCAAGGTTATTGTTACCTCAAGGTCACTGTTGTCACTTCCCTCTCCCTATCATCATGAAAGCTAGTGCCATTAAAACTCAATCACAGAAATAGGGAGGGAGCTTGCTAACACACAAAACACGTGTTTAGAGACCCTTTTCTGGGGTAAAGCCAGGATTAAGATTTTAACTTTACAAGATGTTGTGTGGCAATGACACACCCACAGCTTCCCTTGAAAATCTGCCACTGCATGGATGCATGTTTCACACCTGTGGCAGAGTATTTTGAAGACATTTGCCCCCAGAGTTGTCGTCCCAGCCCTGCTGAAGTCCACCTGCTCTCACTCTCTAGCCAGCAGGTAATCACACCTTCAGGGCAGCTGTCCTGGCAGTGTGACTCCCTGGCAACTTCTCAGGTGCACAGGGATGCTCAGTGGTTCTGTCAGTCCAGTGCTAAGGCCCAGGTGGATTCAACAGCCACGCTCCTATTAGTAGTCTCCTCATTGTGCTGCCAGCATGTTCCCCTGATTGTCCTTTTCTGGTGAGAAAATTTCCATCTCCTATTTTCATGGGCGATCCCATGCACATTTAACCATTTCCTGAGACATGCAGGTCAGATCCTGTTACACTTGCACCAGGCTGGTGGGTAGTGCTGTTGCAAACAGGGTACAGAGGGAATCCTGCAGCATAAGGCTGGAGGACCACTGAGTTCTGTCTGGAATAAAAGCATTGAGAGCTTTTAAAAAAAATTGAAACTAATTAAAATTTAAAATTAGTTGACAATTTGACAGATACTGACACATGGATTTCAAAGCAGGAAGTTATTTTCAGTCATTTGTGCGTCTGAATGCAGGGGCTGCTTCTCCATGTAATGTGCTAACTAGAAAATCTGATTAATTGAATGATGGTAATTGAGTCCAGAAAATGAAGGCGTTTATCAAAAAATCTCAAGTATTTATTGTTGCACAAATATAAAGGCAATACAAAGACTGCTATATATTACTGATCAATATTCTAGCCACGTGGGGTTTTTTTTCTGAGATGAATGACAAAATGCTTTTTTTCATAACCTGCTTACACTATCACAAAAAGCCATTTGGAGCAGTAAGATGCGTCTGGCTGGAATTAACAAGTCATAAAATTGCATAAAATAAAGATTAGAGGCTGTGAACCAAACTTTCATTCAGGAAAATGTTAGCTGCTGACTGAACTCAGGTGAGAATTTGGTCCACTAGAACCAGTTGGACAGAGGACAAATTGCTGCCCAGGATTTGCTCTGCAAGTGAGGATTAACAACTTGCACACATCTCAAATCCTTGCCACGTGTTAGCCCGTTCTTGTGCAAAGGGAGCCTGGGTTGGGGACCCTTACAGGTTTTAGGAAGTTGAGCTATCTCAGATGAACACAACTCTGGACTCCTCCATGGCACTAATTACTTTTGTGACTCTGCATTTTTGAAGGGAGAAGAACTGCACTCCCGAGTGATCCAGCAGAACCTTTCCAGAGCAGAGGATGCTTACGAGCTTGGAATGAGCCAAAGCACACGCAGCTAAGGGAATGAGAGCTGAAGTGTTTTGCCAAGGTCAGCTCCAAGTCTAGTGACCCTTGGCTTCCCATCACAAGTATCATGCATGCAATGAAACAGAATCTCAAATCCTGTGTCTGGTCTCATTCCCTCTGCTCTGCTTCCAGTGACAGCTGTTCAGAACCTGAAAAGATTTTGTCATATTTTTTCAGAAAAGAAAGCAAACAGTAGTCTTCATTTTTCCTTATGTCAGAAAAAGCAAAAAAGTTATTTTAATGACCATTGATAGCTTAAAATCTTGAGGTAGTCTTTGTGCCATTATCAATGGATGCAGTGATAAGCAGAAGACATTACATAAAAAACACGTCACCTGCAGCTCTCCTTCAGAGATGCACCTTATCAATACCCAAGCATTACAGATTTCACAAAGAGAAGGTTGCATGTATCATATTGAATACACTGCAGCAAACGGGTATAGCAGGGAAGAAAAGATCTTCCTGATCTGTAGCTGTGTTTGTGGTGAGATTTTTAATTATCTCTGCACAGAAAGTTTCATCAAGAAACCTTTTTCAAGACACCATCTCCTCTGCATACATGAGAGAAGAAAAGTGTTTTTAAAAAATGAAAATCAAACATATTGGAGACCACTGGACCTTTAGGTGAACACATAATATATATCAGAACATTGCTACTTAATATTTAAAATTATTTGCATCATAATAGCAGAATTTATGAGCGATACATTCAGCTGTCAGTGTGCATAAACCTGTATTGATTAAAATAATATCTAAAATTAATTTCAGAGGTGCAGTCTTAGTCCTGGAGATTAATAACCATTTGAGAGGTGTGGATGGCTCAAGGTGTAGTCAAGGGCCATTAACCTCACTTTGTCATAAATATCCAGAAAATGTTCACTACCAAGGTCATTATCACTGTTATAAACTCTAAATGAAAAATTACTTAGGTGTATGTATATTTTTTTATATGGCTGATGTAGACTTAATTGGTGTGTACAAAGCATGACTCAAGCATTAAGACTGCTCAGGAGTCTCCCAGGCTTGCCTGAACCATTTCTCAGCATTTTGCTTTGCCTTTAATTAACTGCACTCTTCAGCCTTGTTTCTCTATTTGTGTCATGCCCAAGTGAAAGAGCATTTCTTAATAGTAACTAACATCTAAAATAATTTCTTACAACTTTGAAGGTGAGAGGCATTTCCAATATTCTTTTGAAAGAAAACTCGTTGAGAATTCCTTAGTTTATCCCTTTTTAGATGCCCAGGTCTCAATTTAGAAGCTCTTCTGTTTGCCTCACATCACAGAGAGGTGGATATTTTGCTAGCAGGAAGGATAGGGGTAGTCACAGCCTGTTAGCAAAATATACACCTCTGTAACAGGGAAGGCTAAATTTAAGAAATAACGGATGTTTTTTTACAAGGCAGGATATAAGCAAACAAACACAAAAATGGTTCAAAAACATGTACAAATATTAAAGAGGATGTAACAGATTCCACAGCATTCTTGGCAGATTATCCCAGGAGAAAATATGAAGTTTATATATACATAGAGCTGCGTGCATGTCTGTGTTAGTGGTTAAATTTAATGTGGGGGACATTCAGTGTCTGTATCAGAATAATATTCTCTGAAGGTGATCTTAGTAACTGCATTGCTGGAGCTTGCTTCAGATTTCAGACAAAACAGCATTCAAATATCTTTGTTAAAGAAGCAAAGAAATACGACTGGTGCCAAAAAATACCCCCACCATTTATTGCTAAATTAAATTTGGTATTCTTGAAGATATTCCATAATTTATATATTAACCTCTAATTACGGTTTGTACATCAAAGGAACTTCACTCATTTTTTAAAGATCAGAGTATGTCTCTAATATTTACATGTAATATTTCATGTTTAGTTTATCACAAGAGAGGAACTGAATCCTTTCCTTGGGACTGTGTGTACACATCAGAGGTATGCCCCATGATGTTTGCAGTGGAGAGAGGCAGGTATTTATCACCAATGTCTGCCTGTCCTGCTTACCCAGCTGTTTACACTTGCGTTATTGTGAGCAGCTGGGAAAAGACTGATGCTCTCCAGAATCAAGTGCCTGACTTCCTTGGTGCTTCACTGCTCAGAAAAAATATTATTAACAGTCCTTTGTCAAATTAGAAGGGAACACCGAGGGAGAAAAGAGAACTACTATTCAAGGGGCTGCTCTGGGATGCCATAAATTCCTTCAGGAGAGTGAGATATGAAATATGGAATACACTTTAAAATTTTCAATAACCACAGATTTGGGAGGGTCTTCAATGTGTTGCAGGATTAAAATTTCAAGAAGGGAGGGAAAGGGAAGATTTAAAAGACCTGCCTGACTCATAATGGGAAAGATACTGTCCTTCCATCTAAGCTTGACCTCAGTCTGTAGGGCTCACATGAATTCCTGTGGATTTTGCGGTTGTAAATCCATCCTTGGCAGCAGTAAAAGGACATGCTACAAATGAGCCACATTCACTCCGTTTCTCTCTGTTGACATTGAGGTAAAAAACACGTGTCTGGTTTGTACCTCATGGTCTGAAGCAGAGAGGGAACTGTTTCTTGAAGATATGTTTCAGTACTAATGTGATTCAACATGAGTTTGCAATTGCAAAAGGGTTTTCTTCATGATCCATATTTGTAGGCCTAGAAGTTTGGGTTTTTTCTAGGAAATTCCCATTTTGTGCCACTTTCCTTTTACCTTAAATACTGTGTTTGTTATGGTAGCTGAATTTCAGATTGGCTGATGATGGTGTAGCTGAAACTTACACAATTAATATTGCAGTGAATAAAAAAGTAATTCATCTACAATAGCTGTCAGTTTTATTTACACAAGTGTCACTTTCATGGAATTGTCACAAATATGCACGTTGTGTGGTCCAGCTATCATGTGTCTGCTTCATTTTCATTATGCCATGTTTGAGAGTTTGGGCTAACATACCTTGGTGACTGCCAGCAAATTGCCCTCTTCTCATTAAATACCACAAGACTTTGGCATCTGAGAGGGCAGCCTCATCAACAGGTTTTAGACGATGACTGCCTTTCAAAAAAAAAAAATCTGACCCTCCAAAAGCAAAGAGAAATATTGGTATCCAAGAAATTTAGAATGTGGATATACAATTAATTTAACATGTATCTTAAGCATATGTCATGGGAATAACAAATCCATCATTTTTAATGGCCTATCTGTTTTCCCCCCATGATTGGAATTCAGTCACTTTCTCTGTACCTAAGGACCTGTGTGGCATTAAAAAATCCTACACTCTGCCTCAAATGTGTACAGTTTTTATTCTTACTTTTATTACCATACATTTCCTGGGGAAATAGTACCTGAGATGGAGGTACTTGTAGACCAGCACAATAAAGGGGGCAGAAATAGAACTGCAGACATCACAAGGGTTTTGGGTAGTGTCTCTGTTGGGTTATCTGTTGAAGGAAGAGAAAGTGGACCTGAAGATCCTAGCAGAATTACTGTTACTTGACCTTAGATATCCCCCTGTGCAGCAGCCTGATGGCCTGAAAAGCAGAGATATTGAGGTGACAAAAATGTTCCAGATTCAAGCCCTACCTGAAAGCAACACAGCAAAACCCTTCTGTAGCTGAGACTTAACTGTTCACAGAGGAAAAATAAATGCCTTAGTCACCTGCCAGCCTTTGAGCCAGGTAAGAACAGAGTTTATGAGCTCCATCCCAATTACTTAAGTGCTTTCTGTCACCGTTTTTGCCCTGCTACAGCTGGGAGCAACCACATAAGCCTAACAACGAGCCACAATGCTCCTGCCCTGCAGACCCTGCAGCAGGGTGAGGCAGGCAGCTTCACACCCACACCCCGGGCAGTGGGATCAGTCAGGACACCTCCGAGGAGACATCAGGAGCATCCTGTCTGACTTTCAGGATGCCGTCTGGGCTGCTTGAACTGAAAGAAAAAGCATAAAATAAAACAGCTGGTGCCCCTAGCTGAAGGTAGTCCCTGAGCAGAGCTCCACAGCTCTGGCCCTGGGAAAGCACCAGCATTGAGCATTCCCAAATGACTGTACCCCTTCAATTCAAATACCAGGTTTTCATTCAGCAAAGTTCTCATACAGTTGGACCTTGAGTTATTTGGTTGGGTTATTTGCTGAAAGGAATAATCTTGCATCTTCTAACAGTTGTGATTTCTCTGCTTCATTGATTAAAACACCTCTTTTCCGCTATTTTCTCTCCCAGCCACACACCCCACCCCCACTAATTAAATAGCTCCAACTCTCACAGCCGTGAGACTTCAATGGCTCAATATACATCCCGAGTCAATGTGTTGCAAAGCTGCTTTTTAATTCATTCTTCATGCAAATGATATACAAATTAGACCTGGGTAATCTGCATTCCTTCTGCAAAATGCTAATGTTAATAGGATTTAAGAAAAAAAACCCTCCAGCTTAACAAATCAATGGCACATACAGGCTATCAGATCAGTTACTCCTTAAACCTTTTGGATGGCCAGACATATGGGGCAAGCAAGCAATGATTATAACAAGGCCTTGCAAGGGTACTTTGTGGTGCTTGGGATGTCTGACTTCAGAAGCTTTCCACTCTATTTTCTCCCAGCACTGCTTGCCTACTCATATCAGGAAAGGGGAAGGAGGATCCCAGAGGAAAAGGTCAGACCTTGAGGACATTCATTAGGGATTGCCAAGGGCTGGGGTTTCCTCAAAAGCTTTCTTACTAAATTGAGCTGAATTTTTTCAACAAGGGCCCAGCCCTTAGGACAGGTTTTTACCTGTTAACAAAGAGACAGAGGGAAGACAAGGGGGAAGAAAAGCATCCCCTGTTCAGGCATGCCAGGCTGGTTGTGTAGGGCTGCTGCATTCTGTCTTGAGAGGAAAATTCTGGATATGCTGACAGACGTTTCCAATATTTACTTCCAGTTCAGGTATCTCAATAAGTCTCTCAAAAGGGAAAATATTTTTCTTCAAAACCTTGACCCGAGATGAAAAACAGTGTCCAGGACTCCAGGCATAGTCTCTGCCTTCCTCGACAGGCAATGGAGGACTGCATGGTCCTTCCTTGCAGTTAAGGTACATGGGAAAGAGTTATGCCTGTTACCTGTGAGAAAAGATGGCCCAATGGTCTCACAGCCCTTCAGTAGCCTGCAAAAAAGCAGGGTTGGGCAAGGACTGCCAAAAATGGGAAGGGTCCTGGGACCAGAGTGAGTTCACTCTCACATAAATATTCTCGCCTTTCACTTCAACATGGAGTGCCCATTGTTTGTGCAGTGTGACACATCGATAAAGCTGAGGAAATAAAGTTCTCCATCCACAGGGCATGAGCAAAGCAAGGTACACAGACCTTCTCCATGATGAATCTCACTCTTCATTCAGCTTTGGCCCCCCAGTCAATAAGGGCACCAACTGTGATGAGGGCCCCAGTCCATCTGGAACTATTCATTTGGGTCACCAGATGATATGGACTTTCAATCCCTGCCAAAATTGTCCTGATTTCCACAAGGGACCAGATGCAAAAAGGCTCTGTATCCAAGACAAATCCTCTCTTGTCACATCCATACCAGATACACTCACAGGCATCTCACACTGGGATATCACAACCTTCTGCAGCCAGAAAATATTATCCTTCATTATGCATATACCTTCCAGTACAACACAAACAATGACTGATGTGCCTTGACAGCTCTCCTCTCTTTCCTTCTCCCCTGATGCATTGCTGAGCAATGAGAAGCAGGCTCTCGGGGAAAAGTTTGCATGAGAAGTGATAACATGAGAGTATGTCAGCATTCCTGGAAAGCGTTCGGGCAGCGTCAGTCAACAGAACTGCCTGCAGGGCTTAAAAAAGCAAGCATGGAGCTCTTCTTAGCCCTCACAGCCTGGCAGCTGCCTCGCAATTGCTCCGAGACCTCTCCGGCCTCGCAGGAATCAGCTCTTTTTTCTTTTTCCAGCCAGGAGGTATGGCAGGACAGCAGGAGTAATAGGGGTGCCATTTTTCATTAATTGAATAGAAAAATGCTTGGCACATTTTTTTTAAAGTTTTCTGCCAGCCTTCAGTGCAGAGGAGAAGCTCGTCCCACACACCCATCCTTACCCAGAGCCTAAAAGGTCTCTTGTCTTAGTCCTCTCCATCTGGAAAATGTATAAACTCAATGAACAGGACAAAAGGACAGGCAGGAAGACATACAGTGGTGGGTTTAGTAGCAGTTCCAGTGAGAGCTTCATAATTTTAACCATACCACATACTTCTCAGTAGACTTCAAGGCTTCCTCTCTACTCCCTGCCACCCCTTCATCCAATCTCCCTTTTCCTTTCACTGTCCATATTTGCAATAAATGCACTGTACATTGCCATGGAGTGGCTGCAGTGTCCTGGCAGCTGTTTTAAAGTGAGCAGTGGAGGATCCAGGATGCCCTCAGGCACAGCATCTGGCATTACAACATCCGCTAGTGCAACTCACCCGGGCCTTCTGCCTCTGTGTCATAGAGAAGAAATCATAGCAAATCATGATGAGTGGGATCTGTGAGCCCAAGAGTGCCCTGTTTGTTTGTGGCCCTGCACTCTCCTTTGGAGTCACAAGAGTGCTAATGACAGCTGTACCGAAGCCGATCATTGTAATAACTCATTGCAGAGACCTGCTCTAATTACAAATACTAAGTGAAAACCCCAAGCAATTCCTTCAAAACCAACTGGATAACCCCGACTCCACCTGGTGAAAATGGCTGCAAGTTTTGGCCCCAAAGTCCTTTTCTGCTCTTCCTGTTGCAGCCACAAGGCTGACCCTCCAGAACTTTGAATACTGAAACATAATAATGATGTCTAAGACATACTAAAAGGGCCAAACTCTCTGAACCCCACTAAAGCAGAGGTCAGTGGGCTGGGTCTATGCAGCCCAGAGGTATCCAGGTTATGTAGTTGCTCGTATTCCCTTGGACACTTTAAAGGTAGACCAGCATTTTTCACTTTCGTGGCACTTCTCTCTCCCACTGCTCCAGCTCAGGAGGACGGTGTTTCCTTTATTCAAAACTACTTCTGCAAGGGTGTCCGTTTGGCTCTGTGTTTGAAAAGCAGCAAGAGGGGCCTCACCTCATCATGTCACCATAGCCAGTGAGATGTGTGGTCTAGCTGGATATTGGAAAGAAAAAGAGAAGAGAAAAAAGAAAAGAAAAGAAAAAAAAAAGAGAAAAAGGAAAAGGAAAAGGAAAAGGAAGAAAGGAAAAAGGAAAAGGAAAAGGAAAAAGAAAAGGAAAAGGAAAAGGAAAAAAGGAAAAGGAAGGAAAAGGAAAAGGAAAAGGAAAAGGAAAAAGGAAAAGGAAAAGGAAGGAAAAGGAAAAGAAAAGGAAAAGGAAAGAAAAGGAAAAGGAAAAGGAAAAAGGAAAAGGAAAGGAAAAGGAAGAAGGAAAGAAAGGAAAGGAAAGGAAAGGAAAGGAAGGAAAGGAAAGGAAAGGGAAGGAAAGGAAAGGAAAGGAAAGGAAAGGAAAGGAAAGGAAAGAGAGAGAAGAGGAAGGAAGAGGAAGAGGAAGAGGAAGAGGAAGAGGAGAGGAAGAGGAAGAGGAAGAGGAAGAGGAAGAGGAAGAGGAAGAGGAAGAGGAAGAGGAAGAGGAAGAGGAAGAAAGAAAGAAAAGATCTCTCTAGATGTTGCACGCTTTGTTGCAGTCTGTTCTAACTAGGCTTTGCTACCTTTAGAGTTCACTAACATTACATCCATGCACTTTCACACCCCCCATTGTTAGAAATGATTCTTCTCTCTCTCACAAAGGATAGTGTTAGATAAGCATTTCAATTATGATCATTCAAATGACTTACATCAGCAAAGCAGAAGAGAAAAATACATATACAATAATCAATCTGGTTATCTGATCATCAAAAACAGTTCAGACGCGCCTTTGAAATAAAGGGGCCTCTATTTCACAAACTGTTCTAATTATCCCAGGTCCTTATACTAGGCCTCAGTATCTCACAAAAACAAGTTTTCTTCTAGATTTGGCTATTTATGCAAAAAATATATTTGAGGTCCCTTTCCCCTTTTGCATCCTCCTGCGCTCATCTTCCCTGGCTTGTGCCCATTTTTATTTCTTCTTTTTTTTCCTTATGATCATGTTACTTCCAAACATCTCCATTTTATTGTAGTTAAGGCAACTGCTCTTGTAAATAGCAGCTCCAAGTGTGGGTGTTGCACTGAAAGTCTGACAAAGTATTTCAACAATTTTAGCCAGTTCTACCTGTGTTTTCAGGAGGAAGAGACCTCTTTACTGTCATCATATAAGATTCTGAATAAATACCAAAAAAATCAGAAACTTACCTACCTTTTGAACATTATGCTTTTTAGCTCTGGTTCTATGCAGGATTCTGCAAAACAAAAAATGTTAAAATCCCAACCAAGCAAAAAATGTTGCCACCTTGAAAAGGCTGGCATTTGTTTTATGTGTCCCAGTTCATTTAACCTTCTTTTCACATTATTTTTCTGAGGCTGGGCTGCCTGATGTGTCAAAGGTGACATTTATGGCATCACAGGGTGGTTCAGTGATCCACTGTGATGCCCCTGGTCCTGCTGCAAGTTCTGGGCAATCTTTCATTTTCATGCTGTGCTCTTCATTCATCCATGACCTGCAGCCCTCGTGTCCACAAAACTTACTGATCTCCATGGGATTCTTTTCTACTGCTGGAAGATCTGGCACCAGTTGTGACAAAACAGATTACAAGCTAAAGGATGGGAGGCCTAGGAATAGATCATTAGAGGAAACCAATCTTGGAGCCAAAAGTGGCCTGAAATCACTCTTGCATGGGAATGTCTCCCCCGGCCCATCTCCTGCAATGTGTCCTCCATGCATGTCATCAGCTCTGTCACTTTCCTGCAGGGAATTACTAATGGGTTGGGATCTCTTCTTCTCCCCCCTCTGCCCTTTCAAACCGGTCATGGCCATCCTCATAAATCTGCCAGGATGCTGACAGCCAGACTGCAGCTCACAGGGGCTCAGGGGACTTTGAGTGATATTCCTTCTGTTCCAGCTCTTTCCAAGACAGCCACTGATTTAGGAGGATGTCTCCTTTTACATGTTTGAATAAAATAATACTACTAATAATAATAATAATAATAATGAAAAAGCAACACGGGGAGGAAAAAAGGAATAGGAAACATAGTGGCACCATGATCTTCTGTCCTGAAATGACTGCAAGAGCAGGATGTGTCCCAGAAGGAACAGACTTTCCAGGCAATGAAAGGAGCAAACAAAGAGCAGGAAAAAATGGACCAGGGAACTCGGCTATTTGCCTGTGCATTTGATAGAGTGCCACACATGCTTTATCTCTACCCAATGTCTTGTTAGTGAAAAGCCATTTATTTATTTTAGAACATGTTGATAATGAATGCTCCTAGCAGATAACATAGTCTCATACCAAAACAAGGTTTTCTGTTAACTCTAATCCCCTTGATTTTATTTCAGCTAAGACTATCTGTAGTATTCTTTTACTTTCTTTACCAGTGAGCTGTTGCCAACCCTAATCACTCTGGCTCACACCCGACATTATTTCTATTATCTGGCTGATTCTAAACGACCCTGTCTTCAGAATTGAAAGGCATCTTGATATTATCTGGGGGACCACAGAAAGCCGACACGCTAAAGGCAGGCTTAGCAAAAGCCCTGTACGCCACTCACTCATCACATGAAAGTAGCATGAAAATCAGTTTATAGATCTCTGGTTCTGAAGTGAGCGCAGGAGTTCATTGCTTCCTCACTCATAGTAAATGCTGTGATGGATGCACCTCCAAAGGCTGGCATGTGGGTGAATTCTCACATGCTGGCCCCTATCCAAGTGTCTCCTGAGGATACAAAACTGGAATAATAACCTTGTGGAAATACACCCTTTTATATTACATGGGTGCTTTAGATATTGTCCACAATTTAGCATCAGGAGTTGTAATATGAAGGTAAATTCAAATTGATTATTTCTAGGCATAAAAAGAGTTGGTAGCCTTGAAAATAAATGGGAAGAGTCATATTAAAAATATTTATATCAGGTATTATAGCTTCTTTAGAAAGGCTAGAATAGACAGAAATAAAATGGGAAAAGAAGAATCCTGTATTCAACAAAATGTAATTTGACATGCCAATAAGCCAAGAGTATTAAATTAGATAAAGCATGAGTGGAGCTCTTTGGTGGCCTTTGATAGATCATGAGTTTGAACAGGTGATGGGAAAATCAGGTTTGTAAGTACCTATCTGTAACATGTGAACATACAGGACAATCTGAATGCAACAGAACAAAGTTCTCTGGACAGCAATTCTCAAACAGCCTTTGCATTTCTAAGGGAAAAATTTCTGACTCAAATAGTAACTAATTTAACACAGGGAAATTTGTTTCTGGAACTCCTCTTGATAGACAGAGTAGAGCTGGGAACTGGAAAGATTGTTTAGACAAAAGCAACAGTGATTTACTTGTCCTTGTTTTAGGCAAAAACATGAAGTACAAAAAAAAAAAAAGAATATCAATACTTGATACTTTAAAGGGAACATTTCTCAACATTGCTCAACATCTCAATGGTTATGAGCCCAGCTCACGGGGAGAACGAATTGAAACAGAAAATTTTTAAAATAATCTGGAACCACAGAAACTGTAGTAAACATAGAAGACTCCACTGCTTAAAAAACCCCAATGTTTCAGAAGGGAAGTGAAAGCAGATAGGCTTTTATGTAAACTAGCAATATATAAATTAAAGGCTAGAAACGGCCGGAAATTATTAAGTACGCAGATTAGGTCTATCACATTTGAGGGTATTGGGAAGAAACAAAGACAATATTTAAAACATTTAAAAGCTGGGACCCTCAAAGCAGAGAGGAAATAACTCCATGAAAGACTTGAACAATGAGCTCTGTAACCAACTGAATGTCTGTACCCATTGCAGGACCGAGGAAAGAGCAGTAAAGGTGACTTTTAGATATCTAAGAGTATGAGGGTGAAAGTGCTACATATTCCACTTCTGATGTTCTCATTTCAGAAACAGATAAACTGAAGGACTTGACAAAAAATCCTGAGTAGTTAGGAATTTGGGAAACATGTTTTAATGTGGAGGATTAAGGAGTTATTTAACCATTTAAAATAGCAATTTAGGCAGAAAGGAGATGACAATGAATTTCATTGTTTTATTAGCAGTTACAAATACTTGCAATAGGAAAATCCAGAGCGATAATCATGGCCACTTTGACCTTATCTTGGATCCAGTGGCTTCAATACTAACTTGTGGTGCATCTGCAAACAGTGCTAACGGAGGTGGATTTTCTTCATTAGATGTTTATAAATCAAACCTGGCCCTTTTCCCCAAGGTCTGAGAAGAGAGGTCACTTCTGTCAGTAAGGCACTGGACTGCATTTCTGAAGAAACAGATGGAACTTTACATGTGGGAGTGAATCGCAAACACCACATTTCTTCAGTTTTAATGTGATAGTCTGAGAACCAACTGTTCTTCCAAATGGACTGCAAGGTCTTCTGGGCAGGTCCCATCTTTGTGTTCAGAAAATACTTCAGTGAGGGCAAGACTCCTGCACTTCACCGAGCTCTCTCAAGGCTACTGTAATGTAAGTGGAACCAAAACATCAAACAATCCCTCCATTCATGTACTTACCACTTCAGAGGTAGGAAAAGACACTTCTGAAGCTCCAGCAATCTCTGCACAGGCTTAGGAGTATGATTTCTGAGGAAAGCAGCTTCCTACTGCAAAATGTCTTGCACAGCACAAAAGCAGACAGGTAACAACTCCTGCTGCTTCAAGAGGTCCTGTGCTAAATGCCAATGAGTGTAAACTCCCTTTTCCCCATGGATATGTATATACACACGTGTGCACACACTGAACGCTTTCCAAAGTACTGTTAAGAGATGGAAATGCAGGTTGGATCCATCATGTTTTTCAGTGTGCTGTCTGCTCTGTAATGGTTTTGCTCAGCTCTCACCACAGCAGCACAGAGGGAGGGCAAAGGGATGCTGGGCTGGGGACGGCTGCTGGACCAGACAGCCCCATGGTTAAAGTTCAGCACAAGTATGGCATAGAAAGGATGGGGCTGAGGGCAGGCCAGCTGCAGCACAATCCCAAGCACAAGCTGTTTATTAGGGTGAGCGTAAAGCACTCCAGAAGGGCAAGACTCAGTGTTCTTCCTTTTGATCCTATTATCATATGACAACATGATTAAATACAGGGTAAAGGCAAGGCCCTCATGGAAGAAGCACAGGGGTGTCAAACCACTAATGGAAACTGTCACGGAGGAGACGGAAAGTTTAAAGAAACCATGGCCCTCTCTCCCCCCAGGGCAGGGAGCGAGGGGGATCCCAGTGCCAGCAGAGGCTGCACACAAAGGCAGAGCAATAAAAACAAGAACATAGGACAGAACTTAGAAAAGTAAATGTGGCGTCAGCTCCTCCTTTGTCATCTCTGTGTCCTGGGAAACCAGATGACAGCAAAGATTGGCTGCATAGCCCTTCTGGACACAACCCTTGCACACAGGCCTTATTTCCCTGGGTCCTAAGCTCATTTTCATTTCCTTTTTAAGCCTTCAAGCCCCTTCAACCTAAGCTCCTCAACCTCCCTGCATAGTGGCCATGCACAGGAATGCCTGATTCAAGTACGACACTGGGCACCAGACTCCAATCCCAAGACAGTGAGGAGGTGAATCCAGACCCTATGAACGTGTTTCTCTCCACACCAACTAGTTTGGAGCCACTCACTGTGTGGCAGGTGATAACTCTCTGACACAGGGTGCCCGGTGCAATGCCTCTCAGCAGCTGGCACGGGGCTGCACTGGTGGGACACTGCAGGGTGTGGGGTTTCAAGCTGCAGTCACTGTGCTATTCCAAAGTGAGACCAGAACAGGCAAGCTCTAATTCTCCCTTCCTCTCTACACCAGTCCTGTGACAGTTACCCACCTCCCACACTCCCCCTCCCCTCCTACATGCCTATGAGCACCCCTGATCACTAACTAGCTGTGTCTCATCCCTCCAGTGGCAAGCATGGGGCCGTGCAACACCAAACTTCATCCAGGGGCAGGTGTGCTGAGCACAGGTGCAGGTCCCGGGCCCTTGCTGAGCATAGGGAAGATGGACTGAGGGTTGTTGCTCAGCAGGTATGGGCTGACAGCTCTGCAGCAGCATGGGAGGAGAGGCAATGGCAGGTCAGTGCTGAGATAAGGCACTTAAAATCCAAAGACCAGTGAGCTTACAGTGTTGGGAGAAGCATTAGAGGGGAAACCTTACCATAAAAATGTGTAAATGAATTACTTAGCGATGGACAGTGCGCTTCCTTCTCTCTGTGCAACTTGTCTGTAACACCTCTCTCCTTTTCCATCTCCCATTTCCTCTGCTTACTTTCTTTGGCTCCCCAACACATCATTTTCTTCCCTTCCTTTCCTTTTCAAATCCCTCTCCTATTCAAATCCCTTCCCTCAACCTCCTCACCCTCTTCGCCCTTTCTGCCCCACCTTCAGTTTCATCCTTTGTCTAAAACACTAGATAGGTTTTGTAACTTTCTGATGTTGCCAATCGGTAGCCCTGAAGCAGCAAAGGTTTGGGTAAGTTATTCTTCCTGGCTACATCTTCAGACAAGTGAAGTATAGAAAGTCCCTGGGAGTTACACGGGAAAAACCACCACGATGTACGGTAATCTGAGCCACATTTCTGCTTCCTAAGACCTCAAGGGTGCCGGATCTCTGCAACACAGCTACCAGGACTATAGCCGAGAACTCAGTTCTCACCTTGCCTCTTCAGTCACAATGAGTTAAACACATCTAAGTTCAGGAGGGTTTTGGCACTTACAGTGCCTTCCTCTTGGGAGCTGGATGTGCACCTCTGTGACAAATACAGCATCACTATAAACTGGTGTTCCTTTCCGTGAATGGAACAACCAATGAGTGAAGTTTGTTATAAAAATCTTGAGCATCAACAGCAACACGGGATAAAAAAAAAAAAGAAAAATACAACACTGGAAAGCTGTCAAAATTGAATATTTTTAACATAAGATATTAAATCAATATTTATTTTAACAAGTTTAATAGGATTCTTCACCATTAGCTCCCAGGAGTTCTCAATCAGATGAGCCCTCTGGAGAGGCTTGGAACATCTGGATACTCATTTCTCACTTATTTCCCACTGGAGTCTTAAAAACTCAACTTTGTTGAATGTCAAGGCAGGACTTCTTCCCTTTGGTGATCAGGAAAATTCAATTCATTTTTTCTTCTTCTCTCTGTTGCACTTTCCAAAAGGTGGTTGGCTGCTGACGTCAGCAGTATCTCAGATAGATGGAAAGTATTTGCCACAAGAGCAAACACCACGGGAGCTCAGAATGGCTGTGGAGACACAGACACGGGCAGGTGTGTGTACAGGTAGGTGGTCACTCAGGATGAAATAACTTTGTAGTGGATTACTCCACGAACCAGGAGCATCATTCAGGATGGATCTGCTTCACAGGAACAAGAAAACTACAGTATCCCCTCAGGGAGGGAGGGAGGGAAGGAGGGAAGGAGAGAATGGATAGAGATATGGAGGTAAGGATGGATGAAGAAGATTTGTTTCTGCAATTAAGCTATATTTCAATTGTTCTTTCATTTATTTGCATCCCATTGCTAAAGATGTGTCTTCCAACTTTTTATCTCTTTGGATGGAAAACCTGCTGCAGCTACAGAAAAAGCAGCCTGCACCCATTGTTCTTAATTTTCCAGAACTTTCAGGTGTGCACCTCCAGTGAACCTTACTGAAGAATTTGTTCAGGCTTACGTCTGATGCCATTGAAGGAAGAACAGATTTTCTGTGTAGCAACACACTTTGAGTAAAGCTGTCAGAGCTGCCTGTCAGATCCATACAAGAGTTCCTTGAATCCATTTGCCAAACAGATATAAATAGTACTTAGGAGACATATCTCACTTTGAAAAGACCTTGAAATAACAAAAGTATGTGCTAGGAAAACAGGTATTTTGGGAAAATCTGGTTCCCAAGTCACACACTTCGTCCCTAGATGAAATCAACAATATATCTCAGAGTGAACATCCTGTAAGCAGTAAAGCTTAAAGTTGAAAATGTACAGATCTCCTTTTTTTGGTGTTGCTTCCTTTGACAGGATGCTGCAAACAGGAGATTTTAGTTTCTAACACACCGTCTACTTCTGGCATAGGAATCTGGCATCATGACAAAGCATAACAAATGTTACTGCCTCATTAATACCTTTTTTGCAGTGGTATTTTTATGATTTTCTACATTCTTCTTCAGTGGGAGCTTGGCATCTGGGACACCTCTAATGTGGTATAACATAACCACTGATAGCTAGTGAAAGCCTCCATTGAGGGCGTGAAACTCTGGGTTTCTCCAGCATGTTCCTGAGCAACATGGGGAAGGCTGCGGCTGACTTGATGACAAAACGGCGGGAGCAGTGGCTGATTGCACAAAGCCTGGGGAGCAAATTCGGCTGGGCTTGGCAATCTGCTCACGGCTCCTCGGGCACACAGCGCTGTGCACTCCGAGGGGAGAATCCGTGCAGGGGCATTAGGGTAACCCTTCACACGCTACTTGCAGGATTAGAGGAGAGATGTGATGACAGCTAGAGCCCTGATGGATATTTTTAGCAAGCTATACAGTCAACATGTTTCACTTCTAGCCTTACTCACAAATTGTTTGTGAGGATTTTTTGGCTTTTATGATTGTGCCTGTTACCAAAGTCATTCAGTCGCTGCTCCGAGTGCATTCTGGTCAATACGTGACTGGAAACTATAGTCTGAGCATGTACAGGCTGTTTGTTTCTCGCAACTGCTGGGGAGGCTGGTTACCACAGCCACATTATATTGTTCCCACACTAGAAGACTTTAGCAACTGTCCAGTAGGGTGCACATGGGTCAAAGATAGGATGTAAGAATAAGCTGTGATGCTAAGAGGAATTAGCCACTCAGACCCTGAAAAATTAAGCAATTGCCTTAATGCCTGATTTGAAATTTCCTTCTGTCTTCAAATTCATGCTCGGAGTTTCTGCTTGTACTGTCCCAACTGCAAAATGTTCCGCCTCATCTTGCATGTCGCCATCGACTGCCTCCATATGTGCTTACCAAGCATTCTGTGTCACAGCTTGGCAAGAGAGCCCCAAGATACAAACTGTTTCCTCTCCCCTCTGAGGATGGGTGAAGACTCCAAACCCAGAAAAAGACCCTTTGCTGCTTCAAGTGTGCAGGGACCCACTGCTTCCCTAAACCATTGCTCCTCATGCCTACACTGAGCAGGCTTTTCCTAACTTCCATCTCTCTTAATGCACAACAAATCAATATCCCTTCTCTATTAACCTTACATATCTGAGGGCTCCTATCACAATTTCCCTTCAGATTTGCCTTTTCCAAACCTATTCCATTTCCTCCAGCCAGTCCTCATAGGCTGTATTTGCTTGTCCTTATCATTCCTGCTGCTCTCCTAAGGACTTCTTCCACTCTGAGTATATATATTTTTTTTTCAAAGCAGAGTTTTATCCTCTTTTTCATTTTCTTCTTCAAATCTAGTTCCATCCTCCCATGACCCAGATCACAACAGCCACAGCACAAGGTGCTAGTAGAAAGAGAGCAGAAACTGCAACCTGCTACAATAAATCTGCCCTGAATGCACTGTATGTCTAAAATTGCGTTTATTTTATGTATTTTGTTTTCCGGGATTTGTTATGCCCCTAAGTAGCTTCTCATTTATTCCTGTGTGTGATAAATATAACCCAAAACAATTTTTAATGCATAGATATAAAACACTGAAAATGTTTTATAAACTACACACCCAAAGTCTGGCTTTTAAAGGGATTCCTTTTCTTTTTTAATAAGCATGCTTGCATGTTTTTGCATCTCTGATTGTGGACAACTGGCATTGAATTCATAGATCTGATGTATAAACAGCTCCAGTACAAAACCCCAATTTTTTTTACGCTGTGTTTGCCCCTGCAAAAATAAAGCTTGATACAAAAATCTTAAACTAACAATTATTGCAAAATTCTACCTACAAAAAAAGGTAGAAATGGGCTCTTGCTCATTCATTTTGTTTTCATTCTTCCCTCTGCCCTCCTCTTGAACTTTACATGACTTTTTTTCCCCTACCACTTCTGTCAGCGATGGGAAATTTCTAATCCAACATACAGGATTTGTCCCTATTTGAAAATGAAAAGGAAACACATTTGCACTGAGAGACACTGAGGGGCATTTGTTAAAGCCAAGGCAGAGTGGCAAAGTTCATCTCCCAGCAGCAAGACTTGTGGCGAGAGGTAACTGCATTTGTCCCTTTTTTCCCAACGACTCATTACAGCTGAGCAGGTCAGACCTGTCAAACATCAACACATTCGATGGTGCTAGGGGAAAAAAAAAAAGAAAGAAAGAAAACACCCTGTACTTGGATGCAAGGGCTGTGCATCCCTTGTGCTTTGTCTGGCGCAACCCTTTCACAGAAGCACAGACATTGTGAAACGAGGTCAGGAAGGTAGCAAGCCAGCTGCCTGACATCCTTTCGACCGACTCCCGTGACCGAGGAAAGAGCAGTGGCTTCAAGAACCTTGCAAACACAGGATGAGCGCCTCTCCTGGCAAAATCCAAGCACAAGCCTGATTTTGGTCTTGCTGCAGGTTGGGGGTTAGACTGCTTGTTTATTTCAGTGTCACCTTGTGGTTTCACGGGCCCGCTGCTGTTTTCATGCAGGATGAAGGAGAGCAGCTCAAGCCCTCTCCCCTCCTTCAGAGGCGGCAAGCCCGAGCCTCAGCTGATATTCATGAGCCCAGTGCCACTGATCCGGCGGCACAGCACGGCGCGGCACATGGCCTCCCCCCAGCTGGCTGTCTGGGCCAAACTTCGCCTGGAGCCCAGCAGCTTTCAGCCCAGGGTAACTCCACCAGAGTTGGGAGCTTTATGCTGGTCTAACAAAGAAAGGAGACAGGCTAGCCAGGCCTTAATGAGCTGATGCTGATCATGTAACTGTCTTATTGAATTTGCATTTCATTAGGAGACTTCATTTGAACCACAGCTGTGAATATTTGAGGGCCTGATTGTGTCTATGGATACTAATTTGTTCAAAGAAGACAAGGAGGATACTGAGCTGCAACCCTGACCCTTTTCATATCCATCAGACAAGATAGGTCCTCCTTAAAACTAATGTCAGAGCTGTACCAAAAACATGTCCAGGTCCACATACCCTGGTTGCTATTGAGCTGCCTAAATGCCTCTTCCAGAAACTCACCCCTAGGAAATGGACAGGGAAGCTGGACCCCAGCACCCACTTGAGCCTTTGCCTGATAAAATTTCATTTTCCTGTACTGTAGCTTAGTGAAGATGATGAAACCCATGGGATGGGAATACACCATCAAGGGAAAACATCCCACTACCAGAAGGAAATGCCATCATTCAAATACTGACTTGGTATTTCAGGCTTCATGATTATCCCTGTAGCCATGTAAATCAGATTACCATACCATAATGTTCTGTTGGAATCCCACATCACTTAATGATGGAAAGACTGCAGACAGCAGGAATGAAACAGTTAAAAAGCCAAGACTTGTGATAAGCAGATGGCAATTATTGCTGCTTACTGGTAAAACCTGTTTGTATTAAAAATATCTTAATGTTTCCATTGGAACCTGCCAATTAAGAGATTAAACTGCGTTTCATTCACATACAAGTGGCTGTGAGCTCACACACACACACACCTGGCACTCCCAGCTCCAAATTCTACATAGAGGATGACTGAAAATATACCCACTGGTCATCTTCTTTTTCGTGCCTGTTTATTGAGTGGGGTTTGGGTTATTTCACGAGCTGTCAGGAGTAAGATATTCTCACCTGATTATCAGGAGAAACAGGAGCTGCTGGTAAACACAGCTATTTTTTAGAGAATTATCTAACTGGGGAGTAGACCTTCATTGATGAAGCTACTTGAAGCCCAGCCAGGCCTGAAAGGTGGATGGTATGTCGCCAAGATTTTATTCTCAAGATAGACTAGGCAAGATGATTTGTCTGGGAATTGCCCTAAGTAAACATGCCAATAGGATGGAAAAAGTTAGCCCCTTTGCCTTCTTAGCCAACCAGCCATTTCCCCTCTGCCGAGGGGAGTGACTGCTGGCACTCAAGGGCTTCCTGCATGTCACTGGTCAGTCTTTGCTGCAGTCCCAGGAGCCTTTTTCTGTTAACAGGGAAGCCAAATTTCCTTCACGGATGCTGCCTTACTCCAAGCATCACCTCTGCCACTCAGGGGCTGTAAGTGGATCTGGATGACTCCCCAGAGGACTCCAATGTTTATAAACTAATAAAGGATCTGATGTTGCCAGTCTGAAAGCCAGACATGGCTGCTGCTGATATAGGGGGGTTTTCTGTCCCTTCTCACTTTTCATACCTTGACATCCAGAAGGATTCAGGAAATGGCCTGACTCACACTCTTTACATGCCATTTGTGACCATTTCAAAGGATGGAGTAAGGGCATGCCAACATATATGGCAAGCTGTGATTATAAACAGGACTTATATAAAGAAATGATGCCCCTTGCATTGTCATCAAGCACAGGGTAACTACTCAGGTGGGTGCTGCTAACTAGCAAAGGAAAAGCATTGGCTTCAAGTAGCTCAGCTGACCAAGTGTCACAGTTCTAAACACATCTGGACATCCTCAGTCTGAAAGTTCTTGCATAAGGTACTTTCCAAGGATATTTCCAGTCACACCTGGTACTGCCGAAATCAGTGATGGTGCAAGGACAGCACTTGATTTAGCTTCTCAGTGCTTCCACCTCTGCTTCCTTAGCTGAAATCAGAATGTGCAGAGACCCATTTAAACAAACAAAAAAAAAAAAAACCAAACAAAAAAAAAAAAAACCCAAACAAACAAACCAAAACCAACAAAACAAAAAAAAAAAAAAATAAACCTCTTCCAGCAGTGCTAAAAAGTTCAGTAAAAAGTTCGGTTCAGGCCTGATCAGGGACTTGGCAGAAGCTTGGGAATAGCTTTTGCTTTGTTTGAACCTATCCCAAAATCCACTACTAAGTGCTGCTTCCTGGTGTCTGCACATTCTCTGAGATGGGGAGACAAGGAGGGGGAGAAGAGGTGTCTCAGTGTGTTTTCCACCCATCCTACTGATTCTCACAGGGGATTTTCAACTTTCTCAGTCTGCTGTTGGCAGGAAAGGCTAGAGAGTGTCCCAGGAGACCCTGGCAGAGCTCCCCTGAGACTCCCCGGAACAGGCAGGCCTCTTCAGAGGCAGTGCTGGTGCCGTTCTCCACTGGGATCTGCAGGGGAGGCTAAAGTAGCATGACTGGCCGCAGAGGTGCACTGGCCTAGAAAGTTCCCAGATCGCCCATCACAGCCCAACCAACCAAATAAATAAATAAACGGTGGCATACACCCAGTCCCCGTCCCTTCCTCCCCCAGGTCAGAAAGATGTCACCTCTGCTCAGGCCTGCTGCCACCAGAGGCTTGCAGAGCAGCCTGCTCTTCTGTTCCCTGCTCTGCCAGTGCCACCTCCGGGGTGGCCTTGTGCCTCCCTTTGCAGTCTATGCCCATCCCTGCCAAGACCTGCTCCTGGCGCCTGCCCTGTAGCCAGGCTCGTCCTCAGCATTTTCTGGAGGAACACCCGGATTTCTGGAGGAGCAGAGGTGCTGCCTCAGCTTCCAGAGGAGCAGAGAGTTGGGCTGGTGGGGCCTGAGGACACTGCTGCCCCAAAGGACACCTGGCCTGCCCTGCACTGCACCCACTGAAACGCCCTGGACTCCCCTCACACCGGACAGCCAGCAGCTCCCAAGGGGATTTTTAACTCCTTCTGCCGTGTTTACAGTCACTCATTCAGCTCTGCGCAAACACGCTTTTCTTCGGCATGGCAGGAGTTTTGTTGGGCGTTTCTGTTTTTATTTTCCTCCCCTCCTGCCCCTTCCGAGGCAATAAGGTGCACAAACAAGCCACCCATAGGTGGCTGAGAGCAGAACTCGAGCCGCCCTTAAATAATAAAATAAAATTTTAAAAAAGAAGAAGGGGAAAGAAAACCCACCCCGTGCTACCAGGGGCCCCGTTGGTTAAAGGCTACGGCGCAGTCACTCTGAAGTGAGGGTTTAATGAAGTAGCCTGTGAGAGAATGGAGGGGATGGTCCCCGCTGCACAGATGGCTCTTTGTCACCGCTGACACCTGCCATCTGCTTGTTTGTCTAAATGATGTCGGAGGGGCATCGCGAGCCTCCAATCTGCTGCGCCGCCTCCACCAGCTCGGCGTGACCCCCTGACCCGCGTGTCAGACGGGTCCGGAGAGTTTGTTCTTTCCGCTCAGTGGGCCCGGCCCGGCCTCTTCCCCGCCGGCAGCCCCGCAGCTGCCCCCGGCCGCGCGCTGCCGCTCGCCCCCCACGCCCGCCCCACCGCCCGCCAGCCCCTAAATCTCCTCTCCTTCATGCATATGAAAGGGGGAGGACATGGAGAGATTAACCTCCCAGGGCATGAAAGGGGTACAAAAGTTTACACCGCCGGGCAGCCATTTAGACCTTTTGCGGGGGGATGCGCTCGCGCTCCTGGGCTTTTTACCGTCATCTCCGCTCGGTGCTCAGACTCTCTCTGAGGTAATTAAGAGGCCAGATTACCCCAGATGTAACACCGCTGATATCAGGAGAGGCAATTAAAATATTTAGAGAATACCGCTTCTTTCTATTTCTCTGCCGTGAGGGCAGACTGGTGCCTTAACATCGGCTATAAAATTTAGAGGTCTCCAAAGAAGTCCGGTTTGGAGGCAGAAGAAGGAGGCAGGATCCACTTTCCTGACAGTGGTCACCTGCACACTTTTGAAATCACACTTGGAAACAGGATCTATTGCTGCAAATGCATTCAGGTAGCATTTTTTCCTCAACTTCTCGCTGTAGAAAAAGAATATCTTCTTAATACGTGAAAAAGGGTTTCTCAGAGTATGAAAAGTGACTGACAGCTGCCAAGAGGGTCACAGCTTTTAAATAAACTTGTTGGAACAATAAGTGTGGCCTGAGAATCTAACATTTAATTTAAAAACAACTTTAAAGTCTAAAACAGTCTAAAAATTCTTGACTGGGTTGGAAACCCCCTAAGTGGGTTGGAAACCCACTTCCCTTTTTTTTTTTTCCCCCCTCTAAGCCCACAGAAACTCTGTACTCTGGATATGACTTCAGGTCTCTTCAAAATACTCAGGGCGAGTGCCTAAAAGGAACCTCTTTCCCAGTACAACCAACAAGCCCATCTCTAGGATGCCTCAAAAGAGACTGAAGCTGGCTGTTCATAGCAGCACATACATTTCCCTTGATGTTATCAGTGATGTCAGTGTACATGGAAGGTGTATAATGGATATTAATTATGACTGTTATCACTTATGACTTGTGTAGTGCAGCCAGGTATGCCTGAATACTTGCAAACACAGCGGCTTTTACACGTGGCAACTCATGAAATGGAAAATGGTCACTCTGCACAGCTCTAATGAGGGCAAGGGTGATTTAAGCTAGCAGAAAGAATCATAATTACTGTAGGTTCAAAGTGATCTTGAAGGAGAGGAAGTTAAAATGGGGTTGGGATTGATCTACTTTCATGCTTTACTCGGCCCATTGTTTTTAATGCCTCATTTTGAACTATAAACAAATGGCTTCAGGTGATTTGCACGGTTTTCTGCAGATAATTCCTGAATTTGTTCTGGGCGATGTGGAAAGTGTACACTGTGCAAGAATAAATAGCAGGGGGAACTGTGACAACAGCTCCTACCCTCTTTAGTCTGTCCAAAAAAAGTCCAAATTAAATGCTGGATTCAAAGGCATGTCAGAGCACAGATGAGAGGAAAGGGCTCCAAGGTTTGCAGAGGACCACATGCTTACAGGGAAGCTGGTGCCCACGCCCAGCCCCAGCAAGGCAGCCTGGATGCTGAAGGCCTTCCCTCCTGGGGAAGAGCTGGCTCTGGGTTCCTATCCTAGATCACAGGCAGAGGGGACCACCAACCTTCCCACTCCGGCAGGTCTCTGCCAGCAGGGCTGCCCTGCCTCCAGCTCACATGGCTGTTCTCCACTGCAGCCCCTTGGCCACCAGCACCTGGGCTGAGACCAAGCACAGCAGGAGTAAAAGAAAGGCAAAACCCAGGGACTCTTGGAGAGACACAGAAAGGCCTACAGGCTATTTCCTCAGCCTAGGAAGCCTCTTTTTCTCCCTCTCCTTCATGACAGTGCAGTTTCTGAGTCCACAACAAAGGACCAAACTATTAATATTGCTGACAGAAAGAGAGGAAATCAGAGGCAGCCATATACCCATGCATCCATCCAGGAAAAAATTCACTGCCTGAGATCCCTCTTTTTTCAATAATACTGGATGATAATTTGCGGTGATATAGAGGAAAAATAAAGAGAAACTAAAAAGTCCCCAAAAAACACCCAGTCTTTTCCAAAATCTAACAGAGAGATAAAGGGTGAAATACTAGCTTTGCTGATTTCTGCGTGTTGTGCTTATTAGTTCAGCATGGAAAGGCTTTTACCCTCCTGCATCATTATCAGAGGGATTTATTTTTTTTCCTGAGGTGCTTTTGGTTAATTGGTGTGTGTAAAAATGTCTCATTGTGGAAGCCATTCCTGACCCAGGTGTTAAGTGTCTAATATCTGTCCAGCTGCCTCATGATGGGTACTTTTCTTCCTTCAAACATCCTGCTAACTCCCTGACCCTCAGCCAACACCATGCTCTCAGCAGCAGAGCCAACACATCATGTTTGTCTTGGCAAAATGAGCAGTCTGCATTAAAATGAGGGTCAATGGAAAACAAAAAGAACCAACAAAAGTCCCTTCCTTTCTTTATTTTTGTCTGAAAGATAAAATCTGCATATTTTGATGCTTTTTGTCAGCCCACCAACTCCAGAAAGCACCTAAACATCCCCACAACAGGGTGGTGAGATGCTTCAGGAACATTTCCTTCAGAAGCTATGACGACAATAAGCTTTCTGTACCAAACAATTTCAACACTATTCTTTTTTGATAAGGCGAATGACAGTTAATTCCCATTAACTCCCCCCTCCCAGAAGCTAAATTTCTTCTGAAAAAATATTTTATTTTCTTCCTGAAAATGTTTTCCTTTCTTCCTGGCAGAGCTGGAGGTAGATTTGCATGTACAAAGTTTCTTTTTTCTAGACTGGAAATGGGATTTTTGCACTGTTTCCTTTCCTTCTGGAGCTCAGCCTTTTAGTATCAGTCCCAAATAACATCTGTTGACCATGGTAAACTCAGCCAGGTCTGCAAGCAAACTCATCAACTCTCTACAGGAAAACAAAATATTGGCACAAGCCTTTGTTTCTGTCAAGACTGCCATGGGTGGATAGGTATTGTGGCACTTGATCACTTTGTGTTTCAGCATGCAAGAAACCAAAACAAAAACATTTTAATAGGGTGAGGAGGCTATTCTGCATGCATTTTTGAATCAATGCAAGTGCCTAATCAATTAAGCAAGCTTGCACACTGCTATGGACATCACCTTAAAATCTAGCCCTTCAGGCAGCCATACTACTGTACCCTTTTGCTCATGTGAAGCAACACTGTCTCTGGCAAGACAGAGAGCTTCCCTCTGGCAAATTTCTTCATGTGACAGAGGCCAGAGATTTTATGTGTTTTCTGAAAGCAGCTATGGCAAACAGTCAATTCAGCTAAACAGTCTTGGCCGCAGTACATCTGTGCTTAGTTTTGGCTTAGCAGAGCAGAATAACACATGTACTTCTCTCTCTGTCTCACTCCTAACCTAAGATGGTGAGAAAAATAGCTGAATTACAGAAGTACCTTCTGTCCAGAAGTGTCCTGTGACAGTGCAAAATCTGCATGACTGGGTATTCCAGCCAAAATGAACTCACCGACCCACATGATTTCCTCACGAGATGACTTTGTGGGGAGGGTTTTTTGGCTTAGTTCTTTTTGCTGTTGTTTTCTTGGCTCCTCAGATCAATACATTTACTGATCGCACTTCAGACCTTTTTATAATCAAAACATGAGAATAAACAGAAGTGAGGAAATTTCTTGCATGTCTCTACTGTATCTATAATCAGGGTTTCCTTCTCTGACCCATCTTGTCCTGCTTCTGGAAGAAGCACCAGCACTCTGTGAAACAGCAGCACCATGCAGCCAGTGTCACTGCCACCACAGCAGTGATGAGGACATTTCTTCAGGTGTCTCAATGCCTTAAGAGCTCAGGCTGTGTTTTCCAATGGGATTTAAAGGTCATCAGCATCACTTTTTGTAGGCATATATCACTTGCTCCATGGTGCACCATTATCAAAAGCTGCATGCCTGTAATAGCTTGGGCTTTAACCCGGTTAGGCAGCCCAGATCCCTAAGCCTGGCTCTGCAGCTCCTCAGCACAGTCACATGAAATGCCACAGAGATGTGACATTGTACCTGTACCTTGCAGAGGTGACTCTTGCCAAGAGCAGAACAGCAATTCCCAAGGCAGCACAGCCAGCCAGGGCCTCGAGGCACAGCAGAAGCACTGCTACAGGGCACTGCCCCAGCCTCTCAGCCTTGTCACACAGCCCCCAGCACCCATGGAGCCATCCCTGCTGTCCGCAGCACTGCAGAGCCACCATCAAGGCTACAAACTCTCAGAGAGTTCACAAAATGCTCACAGCGTCTTTCAATACTTCAAACGCCACCTTTGACATCAGTTACACCAAATTTGCCATCCCTGACTACAGACCATGGTAGAGAAACATTGATTAGCTTGCACTGCATTCTTCACTTAATTCAAATAATAAATGCACCTCTCCATCACTTCCTCTCCTGATTTGTAAGCTTCTGTTAATAACATTTAGCTTCTTAGCAAAAAGACTATTTTTTCACAAAAATATTTTAGTTTTAGAAAACTTCTAAGTTTTGATGGACGCTCCTTATTCAATAGACTATTTAATTCTTCATTTCCAATTAATATTTTCCAGCATTTGTTTTTACTCTTGGTTTAATGGACTGTTTCTTCCTGCACTTACATTGATTGGTTTGTCTTTGCCACTCCAGACAGCTTTTTAGAATTAAATATCTCTGACATTAAAACAGTTTCCTTTCCAAGAGTGAAAAGGGTTCAGAAACAAATTCAAGCAGAAAATTTAATTTTGTCAGCAAGAGGAAAGAAGTTATTCTATTCTAACCACCATTTACTGGACTAGCAGTGGCTGAGAGATGATCATATTTGACCCCAGAATTTACATCTGCACCCTGGATTTGGAAGAAAAGTTTGCTTCAATTCCCTACACTGACATAGACTTTCAGCATGGCTGTGGGTGAAGTCCTAAAAGCATTTAAGGTATTTGGCTTTACAAAACAAAGACCCAAACAGCATTTTGTATCCAAATTTCTGAATGCCAGCAATACAGTGAAAATATCTGAAGTTAAAGGGATAATCAGCCCCAGCAAATCGCAGGTTGCCTAAACATGCAGCAATGCTTGGCAGCCTCAGCTGGTTGCTGTGATAAGCCACATGCACACATCAACATGGTGGGAGAGAGCTGGGTCATCTTCAACCCAGACCATGCTACAGGCCAGCTCTGAAGTACCCAAAAGCAGCTGCGCCCTGACTGTCAACCTGCTCACGCTCCTGAGCATCTGTAAATTTACATTCCAGAAAATGTTAGCAAATAATCAAGATTTACTGTTCATTTGTTAATCTAACAGGGTGGAGCTGGATGGATTTTCTTTTTCCTGTCTTTAGTCATCTGGTTTTTGAGCAATTTTTACCATCATATTTCTATTTCTCAGCTAATCTTAGAGCCAGTGACATAATTTCACTGAATTAATAATATCTCAAGCACCTCTGTATGGTTCGCACAGAGCTCAGTGACAGGATAAATCACATTCTGTGTTGTTCTAACTTTCTTAAAATACCCCTTTGTAGCTTAAAAAAAAAAAACTATTTCAAGAAATTCATTCCTGGCCTATGCTTGCATCACCAAAAGCCAGTGCACCTCCGAGGTTTCCCAGTGTGGAAAGTGAGCAGAGCAGATATGAAATGTAATAATAATAATAATATGCTCCCCAGGTGGTGCAGGCACTGTGCACACACAGTACTCCTCGCTGGGCCCCATGGGCTCCACTCTTTGGTAGCACTCACTCAAGGCTCAGTCTGCAACTGCAGCTCCTCCTGCTTCTGCAGTGGGAGCAGCCAACAGACCCTCGGCTGGTGCCCGCCTTGAAGGGTGCCCTGCCAACCCCGGTGCCCAGCAAGCAGCTCCAGCCTTCCCACTGCCCGTGAGCAGTGCAGCCAGCACGGCTCTCCCACGCCAGGCCGGTGTCCCTGTCCCAGCCATTAATTGGCTGGGATGAGCGTCATGCGGCCGGGCGTGCACATGTGTCCCATAACCTAAACCATCTGCGAGCGCTTTAATTAACCCATCCCCAGCTCCTCTGCGCTGCCATTGAAAAGATCCCGCCCTGGCCCCAGCCGAGCCTCCCCCGTGCAGCCCTGCAGCTCCCCTCCCCACCCAAGAATTCGCAACCACAACTGTGCAGCGTGGGCCCCCCGGCCCTCCGCGGCCGCGCGGGAGCAGCCCTCAGCAGCCAGCGAGGAGAAGATGAAAAGGGTTCCCTCCACATGTGGCTGCCGATGCGGACCTACAGGGTAGGCTCCACGCACAATAGATAACAGGAGGCTCCTTCTCACAGCTGTTCGGCTGTAGGGCCTTCCACGTCACATCACACGTGCAGGCGTCAGACACCCCTGACATAAAAAATGACTGGAGAAAAAAAAAAAAAACCTTCTTTGAAGCCACATGGATGCACATCAACACAGAATTCAGCCTACTGCTGCTGAAAATTGCTGGAAAAATGCAGCCATGTCAGGCCCCATGTTCTCATTTCTCTCCAGGGATGTGACTTTACTGTCTGAGTGGTTTTATATTGCAATGAAGTGAAGTTTTCAGTGGAAGCACTCAAATTCAGTGGAGTTGCTCTGGAGGCTGAAGAGAGATCCAAAATCACCACGACCTAACCAAGATCAGACTCTAGATGAAGGGATTTAGGCACTGTAAACATAACAAGTCTACAAGCAATATTGTCAGCAAAACAGGAAATTTGCACTGGCATGCTAGTTTTGCAGCTGGTCTAAATGAGAGCCGCTTATTAAGGAAGAATTTGATGCTTCCCATCCAGAGGCAGGACACTCTCACTACAGGATCTGTTCCTCTGGAAGTCACCATGATCATGGTATGTATAAATTTAACAGGAGTGTTGGTGCAAAGTAACTCAAGAAAGCAAAACCTCACAAGTTTACTTGGAGGTGCTCATTTTCACCAACTATTGCAAACTAGCTTTAATCATATGAAACTCATGCCATCATCAGCACTGTGCCTTCTCCAGTTGTCTGGGAGGTAATTCTGGGTAACTTTTCTATTGCACCTTCCACTGAGCTCTCTCAAAATAGCTTTATGTATGAGATCAGCAGTTTCTCCATTTCACAGGCAGAAAAATTGCACAGAGCTGTGAAAAATAACCTTGCTTAGGATGGAATATTGACAGATCTGTACTTTGTGTACAGTTAACCACAGTTACAGCTTAGGACTTGGAAAAAAATTGGCTTAGACCCATTTGTTCACAAGTAGAGTTTTCCTGCAGGTCTCATAGGATGGAAATAGCACAATCTCTCTCACTGGCACCAGAGATCACTGATGCACACAAACCAAGAAGGGAAATCTTCTAATGAACAAATCTGGCATATCAGTTTGTCTGGATTTCATTTGAAGTCCAGCCCTCCAACTATGATCCTGCACTATCCATATGACTGTGGTGCATCAGGGCTTCAGATACTCAATGAGTGCCAAGCATGGGTCTGTGCTGCACAGTTCAGTGAACTCCTGTGCTATTTCATCTCTCCCTGGCTGCAGTGAAGCAGGATCAGACCATAAGGGTCAGACTCCCTACCCCATTACCATCCCCCAAACTGGATATAAGAGCGGCACTGGGGCTGAGAAAGTGCTCTTGCTGGGTTCAACAGCAGAAGTAAAATCACAGTTCCATTCACTCATTCACTGAAAGCCTCTTATGACAGAAATACCTATATTTTCCACTGTATGGAGAGCAAAGAGCTCACCTGTGTGCAAGTGTGGAAGATTATCCCTACCAAAAAAAAGTGGCTTTGATCCCTAAACAGAACCTTAGACTGCTGAGGACAGGCTAGGTAGGACAATTCATTCCTTAATGTGCTCAGCCTCCTCTGAATCACTCTACAACTCATCTTTCAGTCCAGCTGGACCTTTGAATCCAAAGGTTTCTCATAAGACATGTTTCAACATCTCTTCTAAAAATCAGTGACAACAGCACACTGGTCTCATGCTGAGTAAGGTATAAACATTGCCCTCAAGGAATCAAGTCCTTAGGTTCCTGTCTGATAAACACAAGATACATTTTTAAGATCAACATTCCCAGTCATCCAGCAGCTGAGTTTTTTGAGCATCTCATTTCTCTCCAGTGCGATTTTCAGAGTGACTCAGAAGTTTGAGTGGAGCTGGAGGGTTTTGGAAAACAAATTCATTTTTGTGCTACCACCTCGCTCACTTTGGCTTTCTGGGCTGTGAATGCAGAAACTGTGCTGTGTTGTCAAAAATGCTTCTGATTCATAACCTCTGACAAAAGCACGAGTAGAGCAGCATCATGAATTGCACAGCTCATTGGCCACTGGGGAGGGTTCATTGGCCTGCTAATCTGAACTGTCTGATCCTAAACTTCCACTTCCTATTGCACTCAAATGCACTGCTGAGTTATTTGACTCCAGCATGGACCCAGGGATGTTTTTCTTGTCTTACAGTTTTGTACTGACTGAGCTAACCCACAAGATAATTATTAAGGCAAAGAACTTAGCGGGATCCTAACAGCGATTAAAGATTTCTATGAATCATTAAAATATTCCCAGTGCTGCTGGCTGGGATAAAAATGTATAAGAATTGTGTTAAAATTATAACACCAAACTTCAGCCCAGAAATCTCCATGAAGAGAATCCCTGGAAAATGCTGCTTGAGGATGCCAGAGCTGCACTCACTGAAGTGTCTGTTTCATTGGAAATCCAACCTGAAATCCCATTGACTAGCATAACCTTGCAGTCAGGCCCATACAGAAGCAGGCTGGCTCTTGGGACTAGATTGGGAGCACCCAGATATTCCACTGCAATATAAGCACAGTTTCAACTGATTGTGCAACAAGCCTGCAGCAGCTGAAGATGCAGTGTTTTAAGCAAGAAGCTTTGTTGTTGGTGTTGCATTGCTGCTGCTGCTCAGTAGTAAAGTAACCAAAACTGAAAAGGAAGAAAAGGAGGACAGGGCAGACAAGATTTGTGAAAAGCAAAGGAAGAAAAAAGAAAAAAAAAAAAGAAAAAATAAGGAAGACGTAGACACTGTGCCCTTTTACCAGTGAGGTTTGAGTACTCCATCAAATATGGGCAACTTCCATGTGGCTTGTTCCATCATCTTAAAAGCTACAAATCCACTTCTTTTTCCTGTTAGGAGAGTACACACACTTCCAGGCTGCAGCAGGTTCAAGGGAAAAGGTGCTGTCACCCCTGCTGACTGTTTGCTTGCTCTGAATACTTGTTCAGGTCTAGGTTGTAAAAATTCATCTCTAGGTACATATCATCACTTCTGAACTAGAAGTCCTTCTTGTTTTTCCCATTGCTGGGGAGTATTTCAATGTGCTATGCAGAGTAGGACTGCCCCATGTGGGAAAGTCACCTCCAGCTATTCACTATCAGATGGAGTGTCTTTGGAAGACAAACAAAAAGTACAATAATTTACCCAGTCCTACTATTTGGTGTCACCAGCATGCAGGAAGGGGCAGGGATACTGAGAAATCTCCATAAACATCTCAGCTTGCAGGACCATGCTCTGCTGAGTAACTGCGTATTTTCTCCCACAGCCACATGAACCATGCTGGTGAGGAGAGTGTTGAATACAGGATCCCACCTCATCCTAGCTTGTGAGGTGCATCATGCTCATGATGAGACCCAGGAAGAGTAACCTGTGCTGGGACTACAGTCTGTCAGGTGCCAAGATGTACTGGAGAAAGCATTTAGGTGTAATGTTCCCATCCTCACCTTGCAAGGCACAGGTAAGATTGACTGGGCTCTGAAGACCATTTTTTTGCTCAGGACATATCCACATATACCAGCATTGGTAATTTTGCACAGAGAAGGATGGCACATAAAAAATCTGAAACTGAACATTCAGTAAAAAGGAGCCTTAAGTCAGATGGACAGGTTTGCCCAGAACCAAGCACTCTTTTGTTTTTTGCAAGGAAAAGATCATACTTCTCAACATGGCAAAAGGATGTAGACTCATCCTGCTGATGCCTGGGGGTATTATGGTTGCAGTTGTCACACAGCAGAGAGCAGAGCAGCAGCATTGGCCAGTCTATCCATTTGTTTTAGTTCAGATTTCCAAAGAGGTAGTGCTGCAGTATCACTCTCAAGTGTGCTTCTCTTCACCTGTCTATCTGCACTCAGCTGTGCTTCTCCCTCACCAGTAACTTTTGAACCTGTTGACCAATTTCAAACAAATTTGACAGACAATAGGAGGTCTCCAAGGTATTAAATTCCAACACATTTTATGAAAATTGGCAGGTGGCTAGAGGAGAGAACCCCAATTAGTGGCCCCATGGAGGTGAAGGCTGCAATGTGAATGTGACCCTTATTAGACAGTGAAGATCCTCCTGGGAAAGAGATATTATGTATGTCCACAGAGGGAAAAAACAGATCAGCACTTACATCATATTAGATACCAGACAATCCAATGCAAGTCCCAGTAATGTCTGAGGAAACTGGCTGCTTCAGCTCTGCTGCTCAAAGAACAACATGTCCATGACCTCCAACTGGGGCACTCGCAGCCTCCTTACATGCAGGTAGACATAGAACTGAGGAGGAGGGAAGAATCATAAGGTGCTGGGCTAAGGGAAAGGGAAAAGCAGCCTTCTAACAGCTGCTGAATGCCTCTCCGGATCACCTCTTCCAGCCCTTTCACTGATCCCTCTCAACCCTTATTTTCCATCCATGTCCTGAGCATCCCATGGATCCTTTCATACCTTTCATTTCCCCATCTTTTTGATTTTCCCTAACCAAGGCTCCAAATAATTCCCAAACAGCCAAAGGTCCTCACTGTTGTACCTTAGGTCTCTGCCCTCTCACCTTCTCAGAAATGCCCTTTGCTGCAGCCACAGACTAAATGCATAATTTTCAGGACAGCTTGCCCTCAATTTTGAAGCAGCAGAATTAGTTTTTCCTGCACTGCTGAGAAACCTTGAGTCAGCTCTAGAGTCATGGCACAATGAAACAGACAAGGACATTACATTTACGAATTGGGCCTGTCCTCAGGGACAAATTCATCCTTCTTATAACCTCCCTGAAGTCACAATAGAGAAAACATAGCCCTAATTAATCCAGCCTGCTTGCATTACAAGAGATAACATGGCCTAGAGAACAGCATCTGACTGGAAGAAGCAGGAGGGTCATGGTCTTACATGACTTTGTAACTGACTCGATCACTGCTGTTGAGCACATTCTTTAGCTGCATTTATAAATTCAAATTGTAGGACTTATGCTTCAGGGTCTGGATTCTCAGCTGAGATGGGCAACCACATGCAGGCTACACTTTTGCAACTAAAGCTTTGTGAATCCACAGTGGCTTCACTGGTTTGCTGCTGAGGAATAGAAAGAACTTACATTGAAAGGCACTAAGGGAACTGCAGCCTCACAGTAACGTAGATCCCTCCAAAGGTCTCCTTGCCTGTCCTTCAGCTCCTATCATGTGTTCTTGGGAAAACTGCTTCCTTGTTATAAATCATGCAGATCTCCAGCCCTTTCCTCTATGCTCCTGTTCCCTCTCTTCCCATTCCTCAAACAAAATGTTACCAGAAACATTAAAAATCACTGAAAAACATATTTTACCTTTTTAAATGAGAAGGACAAAATTGAGTTCTGTAAGGACAAGAACAACAAGGGAAGGCAAGAGAGAAGCCCCACAGGAAATTATTTGGATTCTCCTTCTCCTGATCACTGCATAAATATTTAACTGAGTGGCATTTGTGTTAAAGATTTATCTTACAGGAAATTTCTGATAAGTGGCTGGACAGATCAGTAGGTAACTGATTTAAGATAATGTTTTATCTACTTAATTAAGTCTGTATCTAGTTAATTAAGGAGTGAAATATTTGAAAACTCTGAAAATTGTGCAAAGAATTCACATCTGGCTAACAAAGCAACCCTGACGTGCTACCAGTGAGTGCTCTGTTCAGCAACATTTAGGAATTTCACATACTGATGTGTATGTCAGCCAGGAGAACCCAGTGGCTCATTGTAGCTATCAAAGGATTAAGCAGCAAAGATTTGAAAGAACCTTTTTCAGAAGGTCCTAGTAAGCTCTGGGATACAGTTGCAATAGTGATGCTCCTGAAGTGAACAGAGAGACTTGTGTAATTCCATTGAGAATGCTCCAAGAAAATGCTGCTGTCGCTACACAACTCTCATGTACCTACCAGCTGTCTCCACTTGGAAAAGACAATCTTCATTTTCTGAAAGCAAAATATTTACAATTGTTCCAGTCTGTCCCTCCAGAATTCTTCCCCCCTTACATATGGATTTTCCTGAAATTGCAACACAGGGCTCTGATGGTCTCTCCAACTGTCCCCATCGCTACATGTCAGATGTCAGCATTCACAATAGTGCAGGCTTTGAGACATGGACTAACACCAGTACTTCAGCTGACTGACTTTAAAGTCAAACACACATGGTTACATACTAAGGATTTGGTGGAGGTGTCTGATACAAATAAGCATCCTGGAAAGGCACAGATGTCTACACAGAACTAACCTGGAAATCTCATAAGGACAAGCTCCACAGCCCTTCTGTGGTTTGTGAAGGCCAGTGTGTTTGCTCGGACTATTAAAAGAGAGTCTTAAATCAATTTTTCACTAATATGATCCCAGTTATTTCATTAGGGTTGTTCTTGAGTAATGATTCAAGGGCATGCCAAGGAGGAGTGGATTAGACTCCCTTAGTTTCCTCTTGGCAAAAAGCAGTAACAAAGAAAACCAACTACCCACATTTTCAGAGCTTTAAATACTTCTTTGTGACATTCAATTCTGAAAGCAAGCAAATGTTTGGTAACAAGCCTTTTTCTTCTTAGCCATTTCTAATTCCCCTTCTTATTACCATCCCTTAGTTTTCTGAGCAATTACCTCACATTTTCTGTCAATCCCTCATCATTTCTCTACCCTGCCTGACCAGTTTGCTTCTGTTTTGGCCCTGGGCTGTTTGAGGTATGCCATGCTCCAGAGAGATTGTCCTGGTTTAGTCATCATTTCTCCATGTATCAAGCCTTGGCACCCATCCAGGAAGCAGCAATGTCCCCATGTGGATTGGCTGGTTAATCACAGGCCAACAGTACCATATGTTGTGACTGAGGAGTTCTAAGGGCCAAATGCCTGAACATACCCAGACTCCAAGGACAGATCGCATTATGCTGGTACCTGAGATGAGCCTGGGGCAGATGTAAGGTCCCAACCTCCAAAGGCATCCTCTTAATCTGACATCCAGCTCTAAAGACACTCCTTTGTTTGACATGATATTTCCTTGTGCACATTCCTCACAGCAGAGTTTTCTGTCCACACATGGCAAAGCCATCCTGTCTGAATCGCCCCAGAAGTTCTGACCAAGCCCCACTGGGATGGGATTCCCACCTTGCTTGGGAATCTCAGATAGGGTAGAGGTGGAAAGGCTCCCAGAACAAGTAATTTTCTCAAATAGCATTAAATTCATCACAAAACATTAATCTCAAGTAAGTCACAGCTACATTTACTCATAAACTCATGCCAAGTTCCCACAATTAAATAAAAATCCACTGACTTCTGTCCAATTGGACTAGTGACTTTAAATCCTCCAACAGTTAGAATCCAGTTCCTTCAGCTGAACAAGAGACTTAATTACCTGGCTGTCATACCAAAAGCAACTGTGTGCAGCTGAAGTATCCTTTGCACTTTTTAAGATTGTGGGATGGTTTAGGTCTTCCATAGTACAGGAAGAGGTAGACACCCTTAGCCAAAGGGATTTCCTATCCATACCCTGAGCCAACCACAGACAGTATATCTCAGATAAGAAGTCATCTATGCCAAGCTAACATGATTTTGACTTTCAGCAGAGTTTATTACGAGCCCTTTGATATGCACAGGGCAAACTTGAATCTTTCTGGTCTTTTCAAGTCTACAGATCTCGATATATGAATAGAATGGATGGCATACACTAACCTTTATTCTTCTGCTGAACAATTTGCAATGAATAAAAAACAGAAACAAGGACTGGTTGCTAAAATTTTAGCAGGAACAGAAAACAAACAATATTTTTCTCTGGATATTTCCAATGAAAAAAGCTGATCTTTCTCCTTCGCAATGAGGGTGGCATTTAATCTCAAACTGGAGTTGTACATTCTGGCATTTATGCTACAATACTGGGGAAGATAAAGGGAGAGAGAAGGGAGAGAAGGGGAGGCTGTTGATGTTGAATGATCACATATTGACAACATGGCATTGTTGTGCTTGGGGAGGGGCAGAATTGTGGACCCACCACTGGCACTGCTAGGCCTGGGCTGCTTTCTGGCCTCCCAAAAACTGCCAGCAGTGTGGTGGAACTATCATTTGACTCACAAAAATGAGTGCACACAAGGTTCTCACAAGTGGCTAATGGTTCAGCACCATCTCCTCAGATGATTGCAAATGCATCCATGCTCCTGTGTGATGCAATAAAAGCACAGACTGGCAGGGAATTATGAGAATCCCTTTTGCTCTGGACACCCTGTCATTCACTTTGTACCCCAGCGCTGGCTGAGGGAAACATCTTCATATTAGCTGCAGAGCTAGGAGACCTGCAGCACTGTAAGACCTAGGTGCCTTTGTACCTCATTATGGACCTAAACAAGGGCTGGCTTCATTTCTTATTTTACTGTAACCTAGCAAAAAATGTATCTCCAGCAGCCTGCAGTGTGTCCAACCTGCAGTGATCTCCCCAGCCAAGCACCATCATCACACTGTGCACCTTGGGAAACCTGTATCTGCTGTCAGCGTTGATGGGCAGGAAACCTTCACTTAAACCTTCCCCCAGCATTGCATGCTGTGCTGGTGTCATGGACTCTGTACCAGCTTTCATCACCAACAAAAATGTGTGATAAGATGTGGCTGTATTCAAGCTATGGCTGTAACCAGTGCTGAGAGGACATAAAAGGTGTCCTTTATACCTTCTCAAGACAATATTCCTCAAAATAAATCCCCCCATCAGTAAATTTCTTGGTTTTTTACCTTCTAAAGAAAACCAAATAATTCTACCCCCAACCACATTTTTCAAGTGAAATTATTAAAATAGCTTTTGTTAGCTCTTTTATAGGAAGATTAATTTTTTTTTTTAATCACAAACTCTCTCCAAAGCTGTTAGTCTTTGGCTGTAATTTGTGGCATAACACATGATATTCTCTAAGATAACAGACTGCAACACCAGTGGGACTGAACTGAAATTTATTACTTTCACAGCCATGCATATAACCACCTATAGGTTGTATAATTCTCTATACATGCCTGTGCTGAATGATATGTATATACAGCAGCCAGGAACAGGATTAACAACCTTTCAGAGAGCTGAGAGTGATTTCTATGTATCTCTATGATCTTCAGAAAGGAAGCCCTGGGCAGAGATTTAATCACATGTCATTGTCTGTTATGCATTCATAAAAAGATGAATAATTATGGCAATTCAAGGAAACCTATCATCAACTGAGAGGAAAAGACTATTTTTCTGAAGCATACAAATTCAGTCTTTTATGACAAAATGACTACTTAAGACTTAAAACTCTAATCATTACCATTTGCTTCCTAAAATATCCACCTCCCTTTATCTGCACATTGATCTGAAAACACGAATCTCTCGAAATGTCTCTCTCTGAACGTATTTTTTTCCTTTCCCAATTCTGCAGCCAGGTAGAAGGGACAGCATTTCCTCTCTCTTGGTGTCAAGCAAGTCACCCTGGGCACAGCACAACCCTGCAGGAGCTGATCAGTTCCTGCCTGGGGTGCTGGCACAGGGCACAGAGGTGTCCCCGCACCCCTTCCTGCGGGGCCATTCAAACAAGCCCCCACCACGCCCTGTCGTCAGGAAGGTGGTGCTAATGGGAGATGGTTTTGAAGGTTTAATATAGCCTCTGCAACACCTTTCAGAAGAGGAAAGGGGTGCCCAACTTACTACAGCTGAAAAAACAAAGAAAGGAGGGAGAAAAAAATAGGCTATTTCCTCTACGTTCCTAATTTTTATTGCATTTGCCAGCCACAAGCAAAAGGTGCCCTATCAGAGGGTGGGAGGGGAGAAGTAATTCAGCTCTGTGCTGCTAGGACTTGGTTCACAAGGGGAAATCAAGGCTCTGGGCTCAGGACCATTTCTACAGTCCTTACTCATGAAAACCACTTTGACAGTACATAACTAAGCTTGGCCAGGCATCCAGGTAGCTTCAAAAGGGAGCTGTCAGGCTGGCAGCCCTGCCTCTGAGCTCTGCAGCCTGAGGACAGTGTCACCCTGTGTTTTCCCAGTTTCTCCTGCCTCTTCTTCCAGCCTCTACATCATAGAGCATGGGGTATCTGCACATCTCTTTTGCCACTGGAATAGCTGGATCCCTTCAAGACAGGATGACTAAGGAAGCTGTGGGCATGTGGCTGTGAGTGTCTGTGGCTCTGTGTGGGGCTGTCTGAGTGTCAACACTTTGCTTTTAATCCCTCTCCTGTGGCACCGAGCAGAGCAGTATCAGTGCACATCCAGATTGCATCCAGCAGCAAGGAATGGCCAATACCCGTTCCACTGAGGAATCCGCAGCCCAGGGATGCCTCCTCTGTGCCTGGGCAAATTCTCAAGCCGCAGGTTAAATGGGTTTCCTGACGAGCAGAGACCACACAGCAGGGACTGGGGCTCCCCCTCCCCTGAGTGTGATGAAGCCCTGCAGAAGCTCTCAGCTGCACTGGGGAGTGACAGCAAACTGCTGCGCCACACAGCCCATTACACACAACGTACCATGAGCACCTTCTTCCTCTGGGGCGTCACACACAAAAGCCCCTCAATTATTATCTGGTTTTGGAGGAAAAAATACATTGAAATCATTGTACTGGCAAGTGAAGCTGCATCAGGCAGAATTAAAGCTTTAGGAGCCTTTTTGCTAAGCTAAGGACCCCCTCACTCAGTGCACAGCAGGCAACCAACACTGCCCCAGAGCCATGGTAAACCTTGGCACCGAGAAACAGCAATGTTAAAGCGAGTGAGCTCCTCTGGTTCAGGTGAAGCTCTGCTTTTGCAGGGAGGTTGCCATTCCCCCTCTGCTCCGGCCATGGCCAAGCAGGCCCAGTCGAGCCTCCCCAGCTGAACTTCTGGTTGAACACTTCCTTCGGGAATTTGTGCTGTCAGATTGGAAGGGTGGGCTCAGGAGGATATGGGTGGGACGCAGTGGCAGCAAGGAAACCCTTGTTCACAGCTCATTCGGGGAGGAAACGGGCACTGATCCCAAGGAAATTGTTTTGTGTTCCTGAGCAGCCGCGAAGGGGGGGAAGGTGGCGGTGCTGCCGGGCGGCCCTTTCCCGCTGCAGCCAAAGGCCGGCGGGCAGGGTGCTCCAGCACAGACACGGACACGGAGCCACCGCACGGACACGGACACAGGGCTCCAGCCCTCCGTGCCCGGCTGCTCAGGCTGCGCTGGACAATGTGTCCCCCAGGGACCGGGGGCAGCAGCCCACTCGGGCACCGTGGTGGCAAGTGTTGGTGCTCGCCCCACCCGAGTTTCAGCACAAGGGTAACCACAGGGGTCCCAGCCAGCCCTTCCCTCTCTCAGCGTCTCCCAGAGGCACTGCCACACACACCAAAGCGGGAGGAAAAAAAGGGGACCTGCCCTTTGCACAAACTACCCAGCTAGACATGCTGGCTCCCATCCCTTCTTCCCCCGCCAGTCTGTGCTTGCCCCTCCATGTCACGGAGGTGACTTGGCCACACTCTTGGAACTGACCCAGAGATGTCACCGACCCTCCATGCGAGCCTGAAGGCACAGCCACCTCTCAGAGTTGCTCCTGGAAATAAGCAGGGGCAGGTATTGTCACTTGCGGTCTGGAGCGGGCTGCAGAGGGGCCCCGTGACTCGCTCCAGGGGGCATTAAACATAACCTGCAAGCCCGCAGTGTGGAGCAGGGAACAGGGCGGGAGCTCTCAAGGAAATATTTTGCTGAAAACAAAACTTTCAAAGCCTTTCAACAGCAGAGCACCGAAAATAGACTTCAGACTCCAAGGGAGGGGGAATTGGAAAAGGTTAGAAGCGGGGGAGAGAGAGAAAGAGGGAAAGATCAAACGATCGACGACAACCCTGGGGAAAAAGGGGGCGCAGAGGTTGCCAAAGATTTTTTAAGTCCATTTCCTGCAGGAGATGGAGACGAGGAGGGTCAGTTTATTGCAGTTTGGCCTGAGCAGAGAGCTCTGCAAGAGGCTCTTCAGGCTCACTCCAAACACAGCCATTCATTACCCACTGCCGCATCCTTCAAAACAGGAAGCGTTGCCAGAGCATTAATTTATCTCTTAATCGCCGTCCTTTTGTTGCTGTGAAAAATGTTTAGTCATAGATTTAATTCCTCTCACTCCACCCCCCCTACATCCCGACCACCTCTGATCACAAACACCATGAAGAGACAGGGCTCGACAGCTTTTCTGATGGTTTTACTACAATTTAACTTTCAGAAGATCAGCTAACTTGCTCGCAGATTTTGTTAAAGAATACTGCATAGCAACAAGAGAGCTGCCTCTGGCTCAAAGTGGGAGTGTAGTTCTTTGGGATTTCGCCTTGTCATTATTATTTCTCGCTCTTGTTATTGTCTCCAGTCCATCCTTCCCAGCCCAAATTTACTTTAAACAGATGTCTTATTTGTTCATAGCATGCTGAGGATTTGCCCTGGCAGAGAGATCTTTTTTTGTATTTTGTTTTGCCTTTTTTTCCCTTAAATCTGTTTTAAATTTTGAGAAGAGCCCGTGAAACAATAGCAGATGTGTTGTAGCTACAATTAATTGGATAATTAACTTAATTCATGTATTGCATTTTAGGTTTGTGTTTCTTATGCAAGCGAGTGTGTGTGCTAGAAGCTGGGGTGGGCACGAGCAGCGGGGAGGAAGAGAGACGTTTGTTGGGGAGGTGCATCGGGGGGTCCCGCTGTGGGTCCCCCAGCCAAGGGCACGAGCAGTGGGGAGAAGGCAGTGCCAGGAAGGAGCCACACGATTCACCAGGGGCCAAGTGACTAAAGATGCAGCCAGTGGTGAACACAGGAGTCCAGGTTTCAGCGGTTTCCTGGGGTTATGTCCCATCAGGCATGCACACAGAGGACTGTGGGGTGTGTGGACCAGCTCTGGGAGGCAGGGATTCAGTTCCCCTAATCCTCCAAAACACCTCTTGAAGGAAAGCAGGGGGTTGCATGGACAACCAGTCCATACCACCAGGGCCATTGGGATATACCTGGGATGGAACCACTCCCCACCAGCCCCAGGCCAGCTCAGCATCAGGCTGCCCCATGTTCAGAGCTTGTGTCCCAACTGGCCCCAGCCACAGCCAGCGCAGACAGGACCCTTCTGTCTTCTCGTGCCCCACCAAACACCCCCACATCTCCTCTGCAGCCATTCGTCAGTGAATGTCTGCCCTGTGGTGAACAGCCTTAAAACCTCGGTGACCTCTCAGCTGTGTGCTGTCTGCAGAGCCCAGGAGGCCAGCACTGCCACCCAGGCAGGCCAGCCATGCTTAGACGTGATTATTGTTCCCTGGTATGGAGCCCCGCCAGGCGACACGGTTCCGGCTGGGCTGCACGCCTGCCCAGTGGGAGGGTCAGGGTCTGGCCCTGAGTGTTAACAGCCCTCCATGTCTCTAACTTAAAACTTTTTCAAAGTCCTCCTGTGGCTATTTCATGTTGGTCCTGGCTGCTGTCATCCTTCATGTGTAAATGCTCCCAGTGTCTTCGGAGGCAGCTGTGTCTACAAGCCACCAGGGTGTATTCTGCAGCCCCAAAAATACCCTTTGTGACTCAGCCTGCGCCCACCCTCCAGAGGACTCAAAACGTTTTACAAAGACTGAGCTCTCAAGACAGGTACAATGCCCACAGCCATTCAAAGCAGACATTTGGGCTGCAGCCCTGGTGAATTTTCTTCTCTTGGCTTTTGCATGGGGCTCAAGAGCAGAGGCTGCGAAGCGGTGTCAAAGCAACGTGGGGCCCAGTTCTGGTTCTGGCTCGGAGCAGCTGAATGACACAAGGAAGAACAAGGCTGGTGACTGCGAGGCAAATTTGGACTGGATCCTGCAGCAAGCTCCAGGCAGGCAGACAGCATCCACCCAGAGCTCTCCGACTTCCCAAGGCTGCCCAGAGCAAGACCAAGACTTTGGCTCTGATTTACAAGAGGCTAAGTGAGACTTGAGGTTACTAACTACACTGCAAGCATTTTTGAAACAGCATTGTCCTTAGGAAACTTCACAGTGTTGGTAGAAGCATCTGTCTTTTATGCACTTGGCTTATAGCTATCAGAAGAACAACTGCAACAACAGAAAGCCATTTTTTAAATCTTAAAATAGATATTTTTTTCTATAAAATTTTCAGTAAAAATGCATCCCAACAAGTTGTTCACAAAAACAGAACAAAAAACTCCTTGAAGTGCTCAGATGAGAACAAATGATACTGCTAATTGCAGTGTACAATGCCAGATATTGGCATTTAACTCTAACTATGCTAAATACAAATGTCAGCTGGAATAACACAGTCCGGCTTCATCACCCAAGGCATAATTTCCAAGCCAGGCTTAGACAGATCCAAATTTCCTACATTTTTTTCTTCTCCTGTGGCAGCAGATGAGTGCAGAGAATGGAACTATTTAGCCTTCAAAAAGGCTGGGAATGGGAACCCACAGAGGTCCTGGTTCATGCTTGACTAACAAATTATGGTAAAAACACAACATCACTAGCAGGGCTATTGGAGAGAATTATACCCAGAAGAAGTCCTCAGAAGAGGCTAAAAAGAAAATCCTGTTTAAACTAAAAGGGAAAATGTTATTCAGTGCAGCATTTTTCTTCTTCTTTCCTTTGGGGTTGGTTGTTTTTTTTCCTATCATATTCAGTTTCTGTTCTTTTTTCTTGATTTGGAGGCTGCAAAGTTGCCAATTATTCTTTTATTCCTTTTTTTTTCCTTACCCCTACAATGTCAGAAATATTTGGCATGTTTCTGGGATGCAGAGCACCTGGATCAATGGTACTGATGAATATTAGCTGAATTCAGACAGGGAAAAAAGAGGGATTTAGCCTTTGTGATGGAGGACAGAGCTCAAACTTGCCACGCACTCAGAGAAATAGCTATACCAGTGAACCAAGTAGCCTGTAAGGCTAAAGAGCCAGAAGCAATTAAGAAGAATCCCAATGCTTTAATGTTTTGTTGTTGCACATTATGATTTCTAAGGCAGCTGCAACAGCGAGGGTGGAAGAGAGAGAAGCTGAGCCATGATTTATGGATATGTTGGGCTCATATTACAGGCATCATTAATCACAACTGCTGATAAATTAATCCACCTTCTAATTCGTGTGCAAGATGCTCAACTGAAAGTAGAGGGAATACCAGTGTTTCACATAAGGTGTTCTTATAGCTCGCCACAAAGTGCTGGGTTTGAACCTTAAGCAACCTGGTTGTTTTTCCTGACAAACACCAGCCAATGGTGAGGACGATCCAGAAAGTGGCTGCTGTCATAAAGGGGGTCCCAGGACATGAAACCAAGGAAAAGGATGGAGCCAACCACAGTTCAGCACTATGGTAGCTAATCAAAAACTCACCTCTGACCCAGGCTGAATTCTGCACTCCAAACAACCACGTCTGAACTTTTTCCAAACTAGCTTCCTCCAAATCTCTGAAGGACATTCCTTACATTTTAATGAAGGCCACAAGTTTTCATTTCTCAAGTACTCAGAGACAGAATGAAATGACCACATATGGGAAGGATAAAAAAAAAGCAGTTGCTTAGCTGTGGTGAATTTCTAATGATGAATATAGACAAAATGAGAATTTAGTTCATTCACAGATCCTTAATGATAGTTTTATATAATAACTCCAAGAGAGGAGCTTGAGATGGTTCTGAGAAAACTTTTCAAAGCACATTTTATTCATAAAGATAATTTTATATTATTCTAAAATATTTTAGCTGCTCTTCTTGACCTCTAGAAAATTACACTTGGAATAGATAAATTGTCAAGCTTCATAAACAGGAGGAAATAAAAAGTCATTAGAATATGTTGTTTTCAAATAAAAACAAACTTTCCAATGCATCCTTACATGGTTATTTTTCAGTTAATTTTGTAGCCTGTGCAGAACACCTGAAACTGGTTTAAAAATTCCTTGAGCTATAACACTGAGAAATAAATTGTCCTTTTACCTACAGTGCTTTCAGACCTTAAGCCTGTGGCTAATTCAGAAATTATTTTCATCCATCCTAAAATTCAGAATTAAAAAAGACTATATGTAGAAAGACAGACAGAAGCACCTATTCTGACAGGTTGATTCGCAAAAATAATGGTGGCTGTTTGAAAATGATCAGACTTTTGGATTCCTAGAAGCAGTCCCATTAGGACTGCATTAGCAGGCAGAGTGCAGCTGAGGTGGTCAAAGGTGCATAATAATAAGTGCAATTTATCTTCTCATTATCACTTTCATGTGTACGATGTCTAATGTTATGGGTTGCCTGGGTATGTGTGTGAGGCGTAGACAAGCAAGTCCAGCTCTGCTTTGGTTTAGTCCTATACAGCTATTAAAATTGCTAGTTCTGTAATTGGAATAGTGTAATATGGCTAGTTCACATAACTGAAGCAGAAGTAGATGTGGGATTTACTCTGAAATGTAAACTTTATTGTGTGAGTGCCATAACTTCTATGCTATAATTTTGTATTTCAAACCCATAGGTTGCAAGTTGTTATATATAGAGACAGATGGATAGATAAATCCATCAACTGATCAAATGATCAATCTTTCCTTCTTTTTTTTATTCTCCAGGAAGTCAGAATGTTTTTCTCAAATATTTTCCACTCACTGATGCCCTCCCTCTTGAGTGCATGTCAGTGAATTGAGTCTGGTATTTCCTCAATTAAGATATCTAAAGTGAAAGCAGAGACAACCCTGCTCCCACTCCCTAATTTTGACTCTGCCAGCCCAACCTTTTCCCATACACTCTTCCCTGTCTACTGCAGTGGCACCAGAATTTACAGCATGGTGAAGAGGAGATGAAGCTCCTTGCTGCTCAGCTATCCTACACTCAAGCCTGCAAACAAACAGGTGCCATTGCTTGGGAGTGAAAGCCCCTTACCTTTTCAGGAGAGCAAGGTTGCTCAGACTTTGCCTTATCCCCTTCTCTGGTTGCAATGCACCGAGAGTAACACAGCAGTGAAAGGAGGCAAGTCCCTTCCATGAGGGTGGGATTTACTCGGGGACCCCTCTCTAATGCAAAATCTTCATCTGTCTTCATTGCCAGTTAAATATTCATTCCTGTTTTCCATCAGCAAGTGAGAGCAGCATGAGGTTTCCTTTGAGCTCTGGGACAAAAGAGTCATGGAAATTGTCAACACAGGGCAAGAACAGTTTTAAGAACAGGCCAGGTCTCAGCAATCTAAAATGCCAGTTTTCTTTTCCCCTCCTCCTCTTCCCTTGCAAACTCTCTGCCATCCCATTTTATCAACTGCATGCAGCCCAGGGCTGTGCTGGCCTTGCTGGGCTCTGCAGGGACAGTTACCACATGCCTGGAAACCCCTTTCCAGGTTCCCAGGACCTCAGCAGTTCTTTAAAAGGAGCTGCTTTTCATGACTTGAAAGTAAATAGACATAATTTCTAATCCCTTGAGCTGGAATGTTATGGAGAGTTTAAAGCCTGCTGCTCCAGCAGCAAGTTTAGCAGTCCATTAGAAAAGAAGGGTGTCCCCAGTTATCTGACCTTTCAGGAAATTGAAGCATCTCTTCTGTTGACTCTTTCATTGCCCTCAGAGAGCCACTGATGAGATCCGGACGTGGAATGGAGGAGAGAAGAAGAGCTGTGGTTTACTTTTATTATTCCAGGAGAAGAGAGGCAGCAGGGCTGCTGTACCTTGGAGCTGTGTGCCTGCCCGTGCACTCCCTGACTGGGGTCCCACACAGCGCAGCAGATCCATCAACACCAGTTTGAGATGTCCAAGGACCTGGCCCTCTCCATGGAGCTGTGGTGGCAGGCTGTGACTTGAAGCAGGGAAGAAGGGAGTAAATGCCAGGAATTAATCTTTGAGGGCCATATACTTTGTTCAGACTGCAGAGGACAGCATTTGGGATCTGCAAGGCACAGGTACATTAGTTCTCCCTCTGCACCAGCCCTGGAGGCATTTTAACAGGCTCCTGACTTCTGCCTCTTCTGAGGCTGTTCCCCCAGATAGGCTGCCTTGCTGACCTGGCATAGCTGAGCTGTTCCAGCCAGAGGTGAGGGTATTCCTGCCTGTACGCCAGCTAACCTCTGTCAGCATTATGCCCTCCATTGCCCATTCCCTCTCCTTCTTTTCCCAGGAAGACAGACCATATTCATCCACACAACAGAACTGAAGATAGTCAGAAAACTGAAGCCAGAGTTGTCCCACATTTCTCCTATGCTTGGATATTCATGGTGAACTATAAATCTTGCCTTCAGAAACCCTTTCTGTTGATTTAAAAGGGCTGCTCCTGCCAGTGGATGTTTTATTTAGGAACAGTCTGGTACACAGTAATTAATGTTAAGAGGCCATGTTTCCCTGCCGAGCAGTAGCTTATGTCAGGAGCAGTTCCATTTCCTATGCTGGGAAGGCATCGGGGTCAAGGCACTGCCCTCCAGGAGTAGGGGGCTCAGCTCCTGGCCTCACAAACTCCTCTGCCAGGATGGCAAGGGATTTGCCACGGGGCAGCCTAATTGGATTAAACAAACACTGGCACCAGGGTGAGAGGGGCGCAGAAGAGGACCACTGAGGGACACTAGTGGGTGCATTTAGTGAACCGACATTGATAAAACCTCTGACCCTCTGAATCTCCCAGCCTGAATAATGCCTGCTGTCCCAAGCAAGCTTACTTCTTTGTTACTGTCTCACTTCCCCACGAAGTTCTCTCTTCTTTGTCTTTAGCTGATGTCTGCTTTGCCACAGGATTCATGTTCCTCCCTGGCTCCATCTCTCTGGCTTAGGGGATGGAGATGGAATCAGCAATCTGGGTTTTAACCCTGCCTCCTTTCACATGCATCCCCCATCAAGCACATCTGAGGGACATGATGTGACCCTCTCAGGTCACATCTTAGCTTTGCAGGACACACAAATCTAGTCTGAACCCATGGGGTACTCTCCTTAGAGAGAGAGAGAACTCTTGTCCAAAAAAAGATTCACCCATCCAAAATCAACCTTCCAGTCACTTGCACACACCCATGCAGGAGTGCACCACCCTCCAGTTCCACTCACCTGACCTTTGCACAGACACACCTGGGTGTGCACACAATCACTCCAGTCCTCTGCCCAAGTATTCTCAGAAGAAAAGACATAAATGCATTCAGAGAATATGATCTAGCCACTCTGCAGAGTTGGACATTTTAGTTTTGGGATACTGAATGATCTTTAAACACCTACTGTCCCTTTTTAGTGGAATCAGCACTAGACAAATTTAAGGGCAGGATTTCAGTGCAAGTGCAGTCAAATCAATGTTAAAAGATTATGAAAAGCTCCAACCAATAAACACAGCATAAGAGGGCCATGATAGTCAGAAGAAAGTATAGCCATTGCACCTGTATTATTCTGCTCTATGCTATATAAAACATAAATTATATGTTATATAAACATTTTCCAAGGCCTGGTACCAAGTATATTAAAAATGATGCCAGGTTCCCAGGGCCCTTTTTCCTCCCAAAGGCTCCTCCCCCCTCAGCTGGCTCTTTTGGCGATGCTTTCAGCCTGGCTTTTCACAGGCACCAGGAGGAACAACAGGCTAAAAACACCCCCAAGCACACAGAATCTGCCCCACAAGGAGGGACAGGGAGCAGGCAGGGGAGGTTGGTGTTGTTTCAGCTTCACCATGCAACCAGGAGCACTACTCCTGCATTGCACTTGCCCAGAGGCATTGCCCCCTCCCTCTGAGCTAATCTCAGATCCAGCACTGATGGTATTCAGATCTCTGTCTCTTTTTCTCTTAGATATAAAAGCGTGTAGGAACCTACAGGGAGTCAGAAGTTCACAGACCGTCTGGTACTTGCTTGAATTGATGTGAACCTCTGCTGTGGAAATTTTTCTGGGACATGCTTTCTCATGAACACACCACACTTTCAGTCTGGGTGAAAATACCACAAGAATAACCTTTCTCATGGTATTTCAGTATTTATTTTCTGGTTCCTGTCCAACCCTAAATCAGGAAGTGCAGAAGCGTGAGAAAATTTTATAAAAAGAAAAAAAGAAGTTAAATAATGGGTTTTAAGTCTAGAAAAAGTTTCTGTTCTGCTTGAGCCCAAGGCAAAAATTTGTTCTTGTTTTATTCCAACAGGTTCATCCATTTTTAGCTGCTGCTGCAAGAGCTGTCACATCACTGTGAGGCCATCAGTAGAGAGGCCAGGGGAAGCCCTGAGCCTTTCTCTTGACTTCTGATGTGCTACAGACTCTTTCTCCAAGTCATTTAGGCACTGTGTCTCTTCCCAGCCTCTCTGTGAAGATCGCTAATATTTAGTTTGCTTTGAGAAGTGCTTCAAGATTTTTGGGTGAAACCCCCTATGCAAGTTTAAAATTCTTTCAAAAAATGAATATCCCTATGTTTTTTACACTTTACAAGTGTGACTGAGCCTGTATGGTCCCTTTAAGTCTTTAAACAGTGGGATCCTTTCACAGTGACTTAGGATATGATGTAATGTCTATGCATTGTTAACGGGACCAAAGTGTAATAAACATTCATTTTAATGAACAAAGCAAAGAGATGTAACTCAGAAGACCCACGGGGAGATGTGTTGTATAGAGTTGCCATGTTTGCATACATGCTTTTCTGACTGCAGTCAGCTTTAACAAGGGTAAAATACTATTGATGTTAAATCACATGTGGGGTTTTGTTTTGTGGAGGTTTTGTTGTTTTGTTTTTTGGGTTTTTTTTTAAATGAGCCTCAGAATTGCAGGGGTGTTCCTGAAGACATAATGGCTACATCTGCACTAATAAGCTAAATGTGTCCAGGACTGTGCAGTGGCCCCAAGGCCAACTGGCATGGAAAAGCCTACCTCCATGCTATTGAACTCTCCTTGTCTCCAGAACAGCAGGGCCACATCCAACCCACCTCCTGGGAGCTGGCGCTGGCTGGCACTGACCCCAGCGCCGTGCCAGGAATTGTTTGGGAGAGCATTAGCTGGCACCAGGCTGGGCCATGCCAGGGACCATTGGAACAATTAACAGCCCAGACATGCGAGTGCCAGGGCCTGGCATCATTCCCTGTCGCTGCTCGGTTTATTAATATCAAGTAGCCATGTGGCCTGCAGAGCCTTTATTGCTGGTGACAGTACCAGGAAAGGAGAAAGTTTGGGTTACTTTTGCAAGGCTGGCAGATAGGAAAAAAAAAAAAAAAAACAGGCGGCGTGGGTTCTTTTCTTGTAAACTCCACATGCTTTATATGGAAATTATTAGGAGACAATCAATGTGGGAGCCTGCAATGCTGCCTTGGCAAAGCTGCTTTTCAGCCTTGCAGTGTTTTGAAAAAGGCTTCATGCTCAAGAGTGCTCAGTACTAAAGAATACCTGGTCAAACTCATTTTTCTTATTTTTATTTGAATAAAGTGATGTAACCAGGACAACATATTGTTCTTACAACTCCACTGTGTCCCATGAAGTCCCTTGAACCTCATGGCATCCCGTTTAGTTGCAACTAAATAACTAGGACATCTGATGCTACCACATGTAAATCCTTTACAAATAAAATGTCTTGCCTAAACTCCTGTGTTCTACTGTTGTTTGGACGATGTTCAATTAAAATTAATTGCAGCTCTAGAAATCTACGTTCTTTCTTTCATGTTTTCCTAGAAAAAGTTTGCAAGTAGAACATAGAAATCAAGGGGAATCTTTTGTGTTCCTATCTAAGTACTAAGTATTTTTTTCCAGAAATTTCCTAGCAATTTCCTAGAAATTATCAGTACCACATGTGTACAGCAGAAGCATCTGTCCTTGATGTATGATTTGCATACCTGGGGAGAGCATTAGGTTATCAAATGCTAAACATTTCTTTAATACCTTCTAAATAGTTGAATATGAGGAACCTGCTCATCCAACCTAATACTTCACATCATTAGCATATAGGAATTTCAGCCTTTCCCTTTCTTGCTGGGAAATGAATCCTCAATCACTCAAAAGAGAAACTGCTTAACTTTCTCCTATTGACACAGCAGTGGATTGACAGGCTAAACAGGCTTCTGAACTCTCCCATAAAAAATTGTGTCAAGAGGTGATAGTCCAGGAACAGACAGCCATGACAGCAGTTTCATTTACTTATTTCCGTGTATGACCCAGCATAGAATCCAGGGCCCCACCAAAATAAATGTTTTTTAATCTACAACAGGCAATTGCCCTGAGGAGCTCTTGGTGGAGCAGGTGCTGATGCTGGTTTGGGAGACCCAAGCTACTGTTATTGCTCACTAGTTTATTTCTCTTCCTCCCTGCCTCTAGGCTTAGTTCAGCAAAGCAGCCTGTGCTTAACCTCTCTGATTTCAGCAACAATTTAGGCACAAAAGCAGTGCTGTAGTGCTTTTCTGAATAGGCATGTGCTATTGGTCAAGCCAGAGGCTGTTTCATACCTGATTTTTGCCAGCAAGAGCTTCTCAGATGCCTGAACGCACACCTAGGCTTGAACATTTAGCCTTCATTTGGAAGAGGAGCCAGGCTTCCAAAAACTGCAGACCATGAGCTGTTTTGCTGGAATTGCCTTCCCTCTGCTTTGGGTCTTACCTCTCTGCTTTTCTCACTGGGCCCTGGTCTGGTCAGAACAAGGAGCCTCATGAGCAGAGCTCACTTCAGCCTCACAACCAGGTTTATACCACTTGAGAGATCCTGGCACTACTGAAAAGCACCTGGCCTGAACTTGGTGTTGTTTCTAAATGTTAGTCTGAAACCCAGTGCACTTGAGCTTTAATATTATGGTATTCATGGCATCCTGTTCCTTCTTCATCCAGCGCAGGATGCAGGACTTTTACATCAGCAAGGTGATGGCAGTATCATGTCAGAAGAACACAAAAGAGCATTTCTGGGACTTAGACCTGACCAGGATGGTCTTCTCTGCCTAGTCCCAGGACCAAGGCAGCCTCTGCAAAGACTTGCTAGATTGCTATAGACTATGCACAGCCAGCTGGGGGGCTTCACCAAAAACTGTGTTAATTTTTGATGATGGCTGCTGCTCTACAAAGAAACAAAAGGCTTCTCTGCAGAAACTCAGCCTCCTTGCAGCACTTCGTCATGTTTAGCTTTAAATGTGTTTTGCCCCAGCACCTTAGCAAGGTTTTTTGGTGCAATAGGAAGCTTAGAAGCCAGAGGAATTCATAAGGCCAGTCCTTGATTCATCCTGTAACCTAAAAATACAGACTGATTCCTGCAGTGGTTATTTTAGTACCAGACAGCAAACTGCTTCCTTGAGATGAAAAGGCTCAAATACTGGCAGCCTCCTCATAAACAGGATCTTGAGGTATAGGGAGAGGAGTAAGACAATTTAGACTGCACAAGGCACAAGGCTCACAGAAACACAGACACAAAAATACACAAACATGCCAGCAAGGCAAGATAAGCAACACAGCTCTTCACAGAAATTCCTGCCTGTCATTCCTTTTGAGGCAAAATAAGTAAATAATAATAGTAATAATTTACCAAAAAGAAAAAGGCAATTAAGCTCTCCCTTTTGTTTCTGCTAGGCTCTTCCTGCACTTGAGAGTTACCAGTCTAAACATGCTCTCCCAGCCGTTCTACACCTGAAGGAATATGTGTTCATAAAAAGACTGTAAAGATCATGTAGTACTTTAATACAGCACCCAGTGTTCTCCCTGCCTCTCACCCTGGAGGTTGGTCCCAGTTTATATAAGAGATGGGGGGGGGGAGAAAGCTAGAGAGGTGTGTTTTCACAACACAGCATATTTTCTGTAGGATAGACCAAAGACACTTCAAGTGTCTGTGTTTGAATTGAAATGAGTTGATGCTTGACAGCCAACCCTGTTGGTGGAGCTTCAGGAAGAAGGGACACATCTTTGGGAGTTCTGATGAGATTTTATGTACAACCCTTTGCCATTGCTCTTGCTGATGTCTTGAACCAATCAGTGCTACACTCCCTTTCTTAAATGCAGAGTCTCCAGAAATATCTGTGAGTACTCCATGACAGGAAATTTCACTCTCTTTAACAAACAAATTACCAGATTCCAAAAGGACTTTTCTGAAGTAAACTGCTCTCAAAGGTTTGACTCCCTACTTATTTCCACCGCTGGGATTTTAAGGGCAGCCTTTTCATGTAAGAATTAGCCATGTGTGTCTGAAACCTGGTGAATCACCATTCAAAAGAAGGTTTCAAGAGTCCAGCTACTATTTTGAGGTCTGACAGTAATATGGCTGTAATGCATGTTTCTTCAATGTAGAAGAGGGTAGGGAGAGTTTCCAGCTGAACAAGCCCTTCCTCATCACTTTCAATATCCTTTTGCTTGTGCTTCACTGAGATGCAAATGAGTAAGTGAACTCAGAGGTGTTGAACCTGAAACAATTTTCACAGAGAAGTGAAAGGAGATGGTAAGGTGAATAATCAAACAAGAAGAAGAGCTCTTCTTCTCTATGCTCTCCACGGTAACACCACTGGAGTCACCAGAGGTGCTCCAAAGAGGAGCTGCAGTGGAATTCTCTATGACAAGGATTTTAGGTAACTATGGTAACTATGGTTACCTATATGGTAACCATAACTATGGTTTTGGTGTTGAGCAGAATGATGCTCTTCATGGAGCATGGACTAGCCCCTGTACCTCTGGAGTGTGGGAAGAGCAGTACAGTTTGCACAAGTGCACACAGCCCAGGGACTCTCATACCTCTCAGTCTCCAGTGTTGGGTCAGAAATCTCACAGGCCAGTTTTCATGTGTTTATTCAGCTACATTAACCTTTCCTTCCCAGAAACACTGTCATGACAACAAGAGAAATTACCTTTCTTCACACCCTTAGAAAGGGTTCATCACAAGTTTGTTTTGCTCTCATGTTTGGGTTGGGTAGTGCAAGGATGTTGTTTCTGATTTTATCCCAGCTGGTTTATTCCTGCTTTTGCTTTTGTGTGCCTGTTGTCTTCAGGAGAGCATTCCCTGCAGGAATAAGGTGGCATCTCCCCAGACTGCCTCCAGGCTACTGCTGACATTCATGCTTCAACCCATCCACCATCAGAAGGGGAGGAATCAATTACACATAGTCAACAGCTCCTCAGAGCAGATTTTCTAATAGCCAGTGAAAAATAAGAAAAACACTAATAACTCTGTCAGGCTACCCCATGTTTCTCAGAAGAAAGAAAGCAGATAAAGAGTTTAGTGCCTCAGCAGATAGCTTCTCTCACACAGCAGCAGATACCCATGTGCCCCCACAGCTGGGAGACAGCTCCAGATAGTGAGCAGGAGAGTTACCATCCATTCTTGCTTGTTTTCAAGAATGGATGGTAAAATGAAGCTTTTCCAGTTAAATCCTTTGCTGATGTTAGGGACAGGCGCAAACATTCTCGTGCTGACATCCCACCAAAGTCAGAAGCTGCTTCTTACCACTCTCCTGCTTCCCAACCCCACACCTCTGGAAAGGAGACCAGTGTCCCTCTTCCTAAAATTCAGTGGTGGGAGCAAGGGGGCCACCTGGCCTTGTCAGTGGTAGCAGGGCAATGAGCAAGCCTACATATGAGCACCTCATTCATGCACACCATTCATGATACACATACAACAGGGGCTGAATTTTGTTGGTACAGACTCCCTCTGCTTTGGCTCCTCTTAGCTTGTGAGTACTTTTCCTTTACAATCTGCACAGCGCTCAATCTGCGTAATTTTCAGCACCAGCACACAGCATTTTCTGTGCCTGCTGCTTCTCAGAGCACTTTGAACAGGCTCAATGAAAACATATTTATGCCAGTGTTGGCTTCTTTTGTCAGAGCAAAAATAGTCCAGCTCCATCCCACAGACCTCCTACTGCTCTGTGTGTGTTAGAGCCAGTTCAAGTGCCTCTCCTCTGCCCTGCCAAGAAGCAGACTCTGCCCTCGCACCCTCTTGCTTTCCTTTCCACCCCCCTCCATCTTAGGAAATCATTAGCAAATTAATAAAGCAGGATGGAGTGCACTCCTGAGGCTTCTGACAGCTGTTGGCAGCTGCTCTCATACTCCTGGTGCTGCTCCACTTCCCTAGAGAACCACGTAAGCCTTCCCTTCCAGGTGCCCCCAGCCTCTGCACACCTGGGCTGAGGTCAGAAAAAGAGAAAGGCACCGAGATGTGACACCAACCTCTTGCAACACATGGAAATTCTGGGATGGGGACTGCCCCTTGGGGCAGAAAAAGCAAGCCTTTGCAGAGTCTCAGTGCCCCACTGCATCACACCCTGTCATAATGAATAGGTAGGCTGTGGGTACAAACTATTAATAGGTTCCACAAAGTGCTACTAAAGCAGCATATGCATCTGTGGTGTTGCTCGCCTCAGCCAAAAGTGTCACAAATTATGAGCACAACAGCAGAAAAGGATATCACAGCCTGACGAGCACTTGTGAGTGATTCTGTGGTTTGAGAGATAATGGAGCAACAAGTCTGCAGGCTGCAGAGCTCCCTGGCACCAGGACAGGCACCGTGGGGATATCCCTTCACTTCCTCCTTCTCAGGAGAGATGGCCAAAGGAAAAGATACAGCTCCTTTGCTATCTCCTCTCAGGCCTCAGCTGCTCTACCAAGAGCACAAACGTGTCAGTAAATAGCAATGATGAAATTTCCTCCATAATTGTCCAAGTGTCAAGTACCCCACCACAGAAGTACTGCCAGGGAGCCAAGTGATACATTATTCTTGCACAAGGCCAGACATAAACAAGCACTCCTAATGGGGCTGGGGCAGGGGCTTTGCTGTCCATTAGCTACCTGCTGAGCATAAGTGTCTTTGGCTGCATGGATGTACTGACATGGGCATGTTCATATGCTCTTCCTCTAAATAATGAGAATAGACAAAAGTATCGGTGTAGTAAACGCCACGAAAGAGACCTGTAGCTGCAGTCCTGCAAAAAAGAGGATTTCTGATTCTGGGCAGCTTAGAAGCAGTGGGAATATATAAATATATAAGCAGCTGTTCAATATAATTTTGTGTAACATCTGATCTCACCTATGGATGTCTGCACCAGGGAAATCAGGATTTTCTGACATTCCAGGAATCTCTGTTCTACCTTGTGTAGTCTGGAACACTCCTTCCACCTTGCCATATACATAACATGACATATGTTCACTGGTTTTCACTGATGTCATATGATTGCAGTATCCTTATCTGATTAGCAAGTTCAGGCATGCTTGGCTCATGCTGTATCTCAATTAATTTTACCGACAAACATTGATGTACTAAATCCTGAAACAATGCCTACATAACTCCCCAGGGCATTGTTTTGATTCCACCCTGGAACAAGGTCACTCTCCTCATGACGGATGGTTTTTCGTTCTTTATCTTTTCCTAACAGTTGTTTCTTAAACAAGATTTTCACTGGCAATAAACAGAGTAATCTTCACTAACTGTTTCAAAATTTAATGTCTCCTGCCAGCTGTTGTTAAGAAGTTTAAAGTACATGGTTTAATTTTACTGCTTGTTGAATGCAATAGCCAAATACAGATTTGATGTCAAAGGCTTCCTCTAACAACCTGAGTACCCTGCAAAAAAGAGATGCAGAGGTAGCAAGCACACAGTCTCCAAAGTAAGCCTGATTACATTTGCAGAATGCCAAATGTACTGACCTGAAATTTTCTGACTGCTGTCAGTGCCCAGGCTGCAGGTCTCCAGAGCACTGCATTGCTCACCCTGCACACCTCTGTGGCCAGATGGCCACAGCAGGTACTGGCAGGCACCTCTCACCACGGACAGCTGGAGGATCTCTTGAGGAAGATGTGCTTTCAATGTTGCCTAACCTACTTTCTCATACCACCTGGATGGGAGGACCCCGGATCCTTTCCGGGACGCTTTTTTTACTCCCTGCCTTATCAGCTCTGCTGGAAAAGAGTTCTGAACTATTCCAGGATCCTGGCATGCTGCCTCACCCATCTTGCCTGCTGCTCACAGCACCACCCATCCCACCAATCTATCATCCTCCGGTGACTATTACAAGCCGCTTGTCTGGAGACCATGATTCTCCAGGGACTTACACTTTTTAAAGCTTTTCTCAGCATCCAGGGCACCTGAGAATTTGCCCTGTGTGCTGGATGGATGGTGGGGGACTGTGGGCCTCTGCCAAGGGGCTCAGCTCCAGACTTCCCTTCCAGCAAATGACCTGCAAGTGAAACGAAGGAAAAGTAGTATCCAGATCATTTACTGGTATAAATCAACAAAGCCCCACTAAAGACATTAAAGCTCTACTGGTTTACACCATCTGGGAATTTGGCCACAGGGGAGGACCTAATGTTTTTTGCCTTTATCACAGATATACATGGGAGGAAGGCTAGTGCCCTATCTGCTCTCAGCCAGCGTTACCAACCCCTACAGAGATCAATAGGAGCTCCCTGCTCACATCAAGAGCAGGATGATGCCCTAAAATTAGCATGTGTTTGAATCAGTGCATTGTATCTTGTTTGCAGATTAGTAGCACTGAGCAGATATTGAGAGCATTGCAAAGCTAGCCAGTTTAAACAAAATAAGAATTGACCTAAATTTCTGCTAAGCCGAAACTGATCTTTTTCGAAGGAAGACAGAGAAAAAGGTGTCCAGAAATACTCATGTTTTGGTTCATTTGATTATTTCATGCACCTGTCTTCAGCAGACAAGAAATAGTACAATTTCACATACTTGGACTGAACTGGGAGATGTTGGGCTGCTGCCCTCAGAAGAGAAGGCTTCAATTCTAATTCATGGACAAACAGATAATGACAAATAGGCTTTGGGTGGTTTATCTAAATCCTCCAAAGCTCTGCTCATCAACTAGCTATAAGCTTGGGCAACAACTTGGTTAGTCCAGAGTGTCTTGCAAAGACAAATCATATTTGCTGTGTAGTGTTTCACATATTTCTGCATGCCAACTCACAATCTTATTCTAAATAGAAAAATTGGAGGAAATCTGGAGTGAAATAAAAGTAACATGTTTATTTTTTATATTTATGGTGGCAATATATTTCCTTTTCTGCCTTTTCCATTTAATGCAGTGAGTACCAAATATGGGCTCGGTAATGGATGTTTTATGAATACAGCTTTGCCTTGAGCAATTGATTGCTTAATTGAAAAGATTAAAGATTGAAGCAGGCAAAAATAAGAAAAAAAAACCTACCATGAACAGGCTATGATTATATATTAACTTCAGCAAGCTAGCAGGTAAATTACAATCATAATGGAAGATTTAATATAATTAAATATTCAATAAACAGCCTCTTCCTCTAAGAACACTTTTGTAATATTTTACAACTTCTGTACTTTACTGAAAGAAAAAAGTCCCACACTCTGATTTGCAGTTTATACTTCTTTAAACCAGACAAGATTTTTTTTTTTCGTCATTGTATATTTCTTTTTCTGTGGATAGTATTTTTCCTGCTGGAAGAATGTAGAGGGTGTATGCAGAGAACTGTTTCCTCTAGGTCCTAGTGCACTTCCTCTCTCTGCATCTAAGCCATGAGCCTAAAAAGACCCAAGTGAGTTGCTATTTCACAATGCAGAAGTGTAAGCACTCTTGTTTTCTTTCTGCTGTTTTTTTCATCTAGCTGTGCCTTTTTCTTGTTTACCATAGAGATATATCGGGTTTTTTTCATCTAATATAGCCCATGGGTGAATGATTAGAGATTCAGTGAAAAGCAAAATTATTGAGATGGTCTGGTTACTGATGTGAGGTGTTTCTGCTAGTGTATTTATCCACTGATTCCACTATTATGAATAATACACATATTCATCACGCCACTGCTTCAAGGGACAATGTTCTCATCCAGGCCCTCTGTGCATTTTAAGTAGCTGGGGCATCCCCTGAGATCTGGGTCTGAAGGACTAAACTTATCTTTGGTGTAAACTCCACAGAGATCAGTGAAGCCACTGAAACCTAGGATGAATCTGACCCAGGGAGAGAGACTCTCAAGGGCTCCATTTAATCTCTGTCACAGCATGATTTTCCCCAGGAATCACCATAGCCATCCATCTCTCTAACACCCATAATAAATAATTTACTCACAGATATAAGGAAGCACTTTGCCTCAATCTACTAATGATTTTAGCTCTGAAAGGGACTCTGCCATGCTTAAACCCTCTTTGCGTTGCCTGAGAGATTCAAAGTGCCATTATAGCAAAATGAGATAACAAGAAAGGAACAGGAGACAGTGCAGTACCGTAGTTATCAGCATTTCCACTGCAGTTTTCAGGTGGATCTTCAGCTATTTAAATATCCAAGTGAGATTCATCTGAAGTAAACTTAGCTGTCCCATCAACAGAGGCCAACATTTCTGGGGGGCTCTTTTTGTATTTCAGATGGAACCTACATGATGCGTAAAGCCAAGTGAGATGAATCCCATTCCTATATATCTGTTTGAACTCAGACTTTCTCATCAAGCTTGGTGTCTCCCTGACACTTGCCTTGCATATTCTCTTAAGCCACAGTGAAGGGGCAATGGGGATTTGGCTTCAGCCATCTGCAACCACCACAGCTGAAATACAGTTGCAAATGTCAGGATAGCCCCTCATCTCCACAGGCCAGCTCCCAGTCTTGCTCACATGCTGGCCTGAGACATGCTGGGTGTGGCCAGTGCAGCAGCAATCCTCAGAGTTGATGTCTTTGTAGCAGAGAAATGTACTGGCTGCAATCCTTTCCTCATTTGCACAGGGTCTGTCCTCTATTTGACTGACCCCCATGCTATGTATATTTGTATATTTGAGGACTCTCCTCTCTAGGTCAAAATGACCTGGATGCTGGCTTTTCCTATCAAATTTTTCCTATCAAATGCTGTTCCAGTCTAGAAGCTTCCAATATAAGTCTTTCATGATAGCTTTAATATCTCTGCTTAATTTCCTCCTTGATCTGCCTTTTTTACTGCCCTAAGTAATTCATTTCCATCCCTGGCACTGCACCTTTTAAGAATTGATTTAAAATTAATACATTAATAAAACAGTATAAATAATGTATGGTTGCTGTATTTAATATTAATAGCCATTAAGTGAGGAGAAAAAATTGCATACCTGCAGATGATTTGCAAAAGGTCTTTGGGGCCATAATATTATATTTCAAAGAGAGACATTGAGGCTGCCCAATGCTTCCCATCAAAAAAGATTTTTTTATTTCAGCTGCCTACAGATTTGTCAGACATCTCTCCTGCAGAGATTCTTTTGAAAACAGACTTTTGCCTCAGAGTGACTTATTCACTGTTATGCACATTGTGGAAAACATCTCCCAAATAGCTCAGACAGTTCTGTGAATGAAACAAGGCAGAAAAGTGTGTTGTCTGCTGACATAAGACAAGATAAGTGCACAGAGCTAGTAGCACTGTGCTGTGGAGCAGGAACCAGGCAGAGACATAGCCAGTCTGTCTTGCAATGTCTCTGTGAAAATTCATCTCCTCCCCCAAGTCTGGCCTCGTGGAAGTGTTTGTAGCTACCAAGCACTGACTTGCTGGAACACCTCTGTACACATTTGCTTGCAGAGGGCGTGCACCAGCCTGATACCAAGGAGTTTGTCCTCCTTTCTGTGCATCACAGCAAGCCTGTGCTCCTACAGCAGTGGTCTGCCCTTGATCTGAACTCAGTGGGCAAATAGGAGAACCAGAATGGGGACAGGAGACATGGCAGAAAATAAGACTGCAGGCTGGTAGGCAAGGACCAGAAAGGTAAACTAGCAATTAGAGCCGAGTCCTAATGTGGTGAGGAGACCAGGACTTAGTAAAACTGGGAATTAAGGAGTGTAAGATAAGAGAAGAAAACACTGGGAGGGGCAATGCCATTCACAGAGATGCTGAATTTCCTACTCCAGGGCATTTCAATGTGCCTTTCCACCTGTGTCCCATAGCTGGTGCACACTGCAGTGTACCTAGAACTTCTGCAGAGCCATGGCCTCCCCCACTGCCCTGCCAGGAGCCCAAGCCAGCAGAAACCTGGAGGTTCTGTCTTGGCTTTCAACCATAACTTTCTCTTTCATGTGCTGTTTTATTCTGGAAGAACAGGAAGGCCTGGCATTTAGGAAACAGCTTCCCTGCAGAAGAACTGCCCTCCCTGATCCTGGCCATGCACAGGGATCACACACCACTGGCCTTGCTCACTGTGTGGCTCTGCCATCACACAGGTCAGATGAGCTGAGCTGGCTGTCAGGGATGGGTACTAAGGGGAGGGATAAGGCTCCCAAGGAGACCAACATCTACAGGATATGTTTGTTTTCCAGTAAGCGAGGGGTTAATGCTAGTTGTAGTCCTCACACAGGTGTCGGGGCAGAACTGATGGCTGTCAAGGAGGGAATACAGGAAACTTTCATTCTTTAGGAAGGAAGACAGAGGGGAGAAAGGATTGTTTTCACTCTTGATGAACACAGGGGTTTGTCCATCAGTGCAGGGATTTCACCTCATTTTTTAATGAGGCAGTCAAAGGCTCGTTTTTTTCCACACACTTTTCCATGGTGCAGACACAGCTCTGAAAGCTTTTCTTGTTGCGGCTTTTCCTCACCTGCTTGTGCAGTTGTCATCCCACCATGACCTCATGACCCCCTCGTCAGGTTCAGTGGGGAGAGAAGGATCTTTATATTGTTTTCACATCACAGAGACCCTGATCAAACTTCAGCTGCAATGGCTGGGATGCTAGAAGCAAAAAAAGAAGGTTGTTCCAAAGACACTTTATATGCCTGTGTTGAGGTTCTGTGAATCTGTCATAAATTTTTCTGTTTGTGTGCAATTATTTGTGAGGCTAAGACAGGAAGGAGCAAGTAGCAAGATGAGGGTGGTACAGCTCAGAGGAGCTTCTTCCACAATGAGTCCCTGTAGTGCCTCGTCCATGAGTGATTCAGCCTCCTGCACTTTGCCTTGTCTGAAGCCCTTCTCTGCTCTGGTCCCAGCTGTTTCCATGGTCTCCATAAGAAGAGAGGTTGCTTATTTATTCTTGGGTAACCTTCTCAGAAATGGGCAATGACAATTTCCAAACCATCCTAGTGATGACAGTAAATTTCCAAACTGGCTGGATGTGTTTTGTATACTGTTCACTTGTGATAGCAGCCTGAGTCAGCACCTCCAGGTGAAGAAGTAACACTCTAGCACCAGGAAATGAATGGCCAGAGGCTACAAGAAACACCTGATTTATTTAAAATATTAAAATGTTTAAATAATTATATAATATTAAATAAAAATTGTGCTCAGGGATAATTTCATAGGGCAGAGCAAGGTAAGTTGAGTAGACCGTTCTCAGCCCATGCCTGCACTGTATCTGAAATCCAAGTCCAAACCCCTGACAGCCAGGTGGGAACAGGCTTGTCTGGAGCAGCCCTAATTCACTGGGGATGAAGTGATCGTGCCCTGCAGAACAGCAGTTCAAATTCAGAAAAGTCTGCAGTGATTTTTGCTACCAGAGGAAAACACAGAGTGTTTCTGCACAGAGTGACCGTCCCCAGTTCTGCTGCACGCCTGCCTGCCTGGGGCGTGAGGAAGGGAGCTGACCCACGAGGGCTGCATGCCCGGAGGCCACTGTGGGGCCATGGCTTGTCCTGTGTGTCCAGAGAGGGGCAAACTGTGCAGGCACAGAAGGGCTGAGAGCCTTCTCCCACCCCTGCCACAGCAGAGCCCTCCCCATGCAGCTGAGGCTCCAGGGCCGGGGCCATATATGGAGCAGGGAGCAAACATGGAGAGCGTGACTGTTTAAATGCCTGAGGCCTGAATCGCCACCACTTTCTTGGAAGTTACGTGCTGCACTTCCCGGGTGAGCGGCACGCTGACAAACAGTGTGCTTGTCAGTTCTGAGAAACAAAAGAGAATGAAACCGTAAGTTGTCGAGTTGCTCAAACTTTGCTGTGGTTTGGCAACAAAAAATATATAGGAATTTCTTACTACTTACTGCAAAGTGATGGACAAGCCAATTTGGGAGTGAGGTATATTGGGAGTACCTTAACATGTGAAGGAGCATGGAAGCCAGGTTTTAGCCAGAGGTGAGAAATGTTGCACACCCAAATGATCAAGACAATTTGCAGAGATGGGGACTGCAAGGTCTCAGCTTCCTGACAGCCTCTAAAAGTCACCCTCCTGGTCCTCTTCTGCTCCCACAGTTTGCCTGACCTCATCTGCCCCTCAGTGATGGATCTCTGGTCCTGTTCAATGAACCCCCAGCCTCCTTCAAACCTCAGAAGTGTCTTGCAGTGGAAGCTGCAAGAGTTAGATCTTCTCTAGCTCCAGTGAAATGTAAGAAGTCCATGAGGAAGAACTTCTCACAGCAGCCAGTGGAGATGGAGCAGGTGTGTGGCTGAGAGCAGTCATGTCTGCTGGCGCTGAGGGAAGCACGGAAGTACAAGGCACCCTCTAGTCCTTCCAAACAAGGGAGCTTGAAGTGCTCCACAGAGGAAACAACTGACCACATCATCAATGACAGCTGAAGGCAGACAAATGATTGCTGAAGTGGACTCCATGCTGGAGTGCTACCAAAGGAATTGTAAGTTCCAGAGTTGTCTTCATCTGCACTTTCCATGGCATTGTTTGCCTGAGATCTCTCTCAGAGTCATCTCTACATTCACCAAATTATCTGGATCAGTTGAAGATCTGTCATGCCATAGCTGGAAACTATATTCAGACCCCAAAATGTGAGACTCTGAGAGCCATGCCCTACTCCAAGTACAAATGTCAAAGTGCACACACAGCTGTGGAGACCTTCCTGGGCAGCCAGGCTGCTGCTTCAGGAAGGCTTTCTGCCTCTTGTTATCACAGGAGAAAAGAGGCTCCTTTCATAGTCCTCTGTGCTCCTTTCCCCAAACAGCTGTCAGTGCCTCACGTTTTAGCCAGCTACTTCACAAAAAGAAACACCTTTCCAAGCCTACCCTCACTTCATGAGTGCAGTGCCAGCTGTCAGAACAAAACAAGTAGGTTTTTTTTTCCCATGCCCTGTGGGCTGTGCATGCTGAGTCTGGTCCTTCCAGCCTTTTCTTACTCCAAAAGACACAAGCCTTGGCACTGAGGCCCAGAAGCTGTCCTGTTCTAGAGCTGTGGGAGCCTCTGCCTCGACGTGCACAGCTAACAAGTGTGTCCTGTTGAGTCCCTTCCCTGGCAGCCTCGAGGCTATGGTCTTGACTTTGACATGACCTAGTCATGCCTCTTGCCTGACTCCTGCATTGTTTCAAAGGCAGAATCCGAGGATCTGCTGTCACTTTAAAGCATTCGTCATCCTCTGCCGCTCAGTCATTCTGCCAGGGGGCTGGGGAGCAACCTGAGCGTGATGCAGCAGTTCAGCTGCCGCGGGGCACCAGATGCAATCTCTCTCCGGCACGTTCCGGTCTTGTTTGCGGTCAAACCTCTGCTCGTGCTGCTTGCAGATGGTGGCATGCACCCACAGGAATCTGCCTAACAAATACACGCCTTGCCAGCTGAGAAGGAAAGGGATTTTGAGGTGGAAAGGTGCTGAGCAGGAGCCATCAAGCTTCTTACTTCCCGTCCATCAAGTTGTCCAGCTCTACAGCCCCTCTCGAAGGCTGTGGGCAGAGCCAGGCAGACACTGCCTGCAGAAAACGAATCCCACTTGTCCAAAAAACACTTCTCCGTCCTTGCCACGAAGCAGCCTCACACCCAGTGAGCTGTCCCTTCCTCCCAGAAGGCCGCTCTGGCTGTTCCTGCCCTGCTGCCCGAGCAGCATGAGGCAGAGGAGGAGGCACAAGGGCCCGGTGTTAGTGACTCCAGCCAGCGAGCGGGCAGTGTAATCTGTCTGCCTTTGTTCCGTTCGCTTGGTGGTGTGCTCTCATTAGCCCCCCACCAACAGTCAACCTGTCAGCAGGTCTGCGCTCCAACTGCCTGACCTCTGACTTCCACTCATTCTTCCACAAATTAATTTCCCAAATTGACAAATTAAAGTGCACAGTATGCCCAAGGTCACTAAATCACACTGGGTTCTGGTAAATGTCAACTAGCGTCGAGGGGAGAAAAGAAAAAAAAAAGGAAAAAATAGGGGGAGGGAAGGGATAGAGAGTAAAAAGGGATAAAGGAAAAAAAATACCATATTTGTTTGAAAGAAATGGACAAAAATCTCTGAAACGTAGTTTCCAATTTGCAGAGGATGATGTTGTGTGAGAGCAATACAAATGGAGGCTGACAGCTCACCCAGCACAAAAGAAGGGCTGAAACATGGCTGGTCAGATCTTTGTGCTCCATCAGGTCACCCTGACAGCTTCCCAAAATGGCCTTGGCTGGCCCACAAAAATGGTGAGACTATGAAGCCCAGGCTGGGTGTCATCTCACTTGCAGTGCCACCACACTGACACGTTGCAATGAATTTTTCCTGTCAGTCAAATGGGAATGCCAGCCAGAGTCTGGGCACAGATGTTAGGAAAGCCAGTGCACACAGATACCCAGGGAGAGGGCAGAAGGGCAGACTGACATTGGGGAGCCCCAGGGAGTGAAGAGCATTTACCATTGCACCAAGCCCCATTGAGCCTCAGGTGCCAGCCAGCATGATGTGGCTGCAAGGAACCTGCAGGGACATCAACCCCGTGACCCTGCTGCCACTGTCACCACGTTGCACAGTCTTCCCCAAAGACCAAGTTAATGCCTTTCTGCCATACCCTGCCCATGAGTGACCATAAACTCTGCAATCCTCAGTGTATCCATGATCAGTTTGTATTTGTTCATTTGCCAGCATTGTCTCTGAATTCATGCTTTCCTCTACACTGCTTTTACCCACTGCTTATTTAGAGAAAGCCGCTGTGTCACCTCGCAGCTGCCACTCACTGGGTGATGGAGACCAGAGCTGATATGATCCTCTGATGCTCCTAATAGCCTGTCTCTGCACCTGCGCTGCCAGGGCTTCATCTTTCTTTTCCACAGGAGACAGCAGTGCTCCAGGGGAGATCTCACCCCTCTCCAGTGGCATTAATACTTCCCTGCCTCTTGGGAAGGCTGTGACTCATATACCCTACACTCACATTTGTCTTTTTCATGGTGGCATGATATCTCTGCTTCTTAGTTATCCCATCAACTAATACACCCAGGTCTTTCTCTTCTGTGCTTGTTTTGAGCTGATAAGCTTTCAGCTTATAGTGGAAATTCGTGTTATTAGTCCCTAAGTGCATGACCTTGCACTCTGTAATATTGAATTTCATCCCATTTCTATTAGTCCAGCCCTCAAGGTCAGTCGTGCTTCCTGTATCATACCCTGATCTTGCGTGGTAACTATGGTCCCAAACTTGCTGTCATCTACAAATTTCATCCACACAATCCTACATTCCATCACGAGGCCATACTGAAAATATTAAAGCAGAATCAGGCCCAAGATTATTCCTTGAGCAACTACACAAGCAGTCCCCTCCTCCAGCTTGATCATTCCCACACCATCATCGCTTGTATTCATCCTTTCCTTAGCCAGACCTCCACATACTGTTCTTCTGCTTAACCCCATCATCCCCCATTGAATTAATAATTTCCCATGTGGCATCATATCAAATGCTTTGCTGATAGTCAGATCAGCCATGTTTCCTTTACAAGGAAAATCAATTAGCTTTCTTTGATAAGATATCAGATTCTTCTGGCACAATTCACCTTTGACAAAACCAGGCAGCGCACAATCTCGCTTTTTATTTGTGTCCTTTTTTCTGTTCTGTACAGACCCCAAAGATGTTTGTCTTGCACAGAGTGCTGATGAAAGCACACTTGCTGTGCAGACACAAGCAGTGATTGTTGTTCCATAAATGGTGGTTTCATCCAGGAGGACACAAGAAAGAAAGTGCAGTGATCCTTCCTCTGTCCTGCTTTCTGCACTCCTTCCCCTTCTACAGTGGGGACGTAGCAGCATTTGGCATAACCCCTGTCCAAATCAAGGTATTGTACATAGTGAAGAATTGGCCCACACAACCAAAAACTGGTGTTCATTAAATACACTAAAGAGCAGACTAAGACTAGACACTCCTGTTCCATTCTCCCTGCATGTGGCACTTCATGGTCCTGCTGAAATTCCTGAGACTGTTCATGGTGTAAACTCTATTACCCTATAAACTGGGTTCAGTGGATGCCATCTGGAGAAATTTTATTACTTGCCTGAGTTGTTTCTATGATCACTATGGACAGAGGTCAGCACATATGAGCACTCAGCCTACATTTGTTATCTTCATTGTTTTTGTTGCTTATCAGAGCATTCTCCCAAGGAGTTATGCTTTTAATAGGCTCCACTGTAGGGCTGTCCCTTAACAGACATATAGTCATGCTATCCTACCATTCAGGAAGTCATTGAGAAGTGGAGAACTGAGGTTTTACCCTTGCTGCATCAAGACAAAACCACCAGTCAGCGTTTACTTGAAAGAATTTTTTGATTCTGTAGGGTTAAGTTCTGCACAGCCCTATATTTCCTATATTGGGAAGGAGGTACAGGACAAGGCTTGGGGCACCAGCTCCATAGGCAGGATATGAAATGTTGTAACCCTGGTGAGCACAAGTTATTCCATGGTTGTACTGTGGTTCTATGAAAGGGATCCCTGCATCCTTCACTCTGTAAGCAAAAGACAAGGAGAAATCACAGCTCTCATCTTCTCCTTCTCAGGCATCCTGACAGCACAAGAGAAAAGTTGAGTTGTTTCCCTCTGAAGTGAAGCAATGCTTCTTGAAGGAAAGCATGGCAATACATTCTTTTAAGTCTTAGAGGGCAGCACTATGGTTTTGAACAGAAATCCCTCTGGGTTCCCCTTGCCCACCAAGTCTCTCCTCTAACTTGCAGGAGGGTAGGCATCTACTGCTTCTCTCTGTCAGGGGCAGTTGGAGCTACACAGGGAGGGACAAAGACTCTGCCTGTCAATGCTCAACATTTGCTGCGACAAAAAACCAAATCAGTCAAACAGTCCTGTATATTTTTATGTGTTTAGATAAAAGATGGAATCTTCCTATTAGATGTCTGAGGGTAATTCTTATGCACCTTGACTCCCTTGCACCGGCACGTAATCTGGGTTAAAGATCAGCAGAATAAACTCCTAGTCCCAACTCATCTGAGCATGGTCGGGCAGGTTGGAATCTGTGCATTTCACATGGAAACTCCTCTCTTCTTCCCTGCTCCCTCATGGTAAAACACAGAGTAAAAGTAAATCAGCATCTGAGGAATTTTGTTGGTCTTGGGAGGGGAATTTTATAATGGTTTATCCACTTCCCTATAACAATGACATTGCACCTCTCCAGCTAGCAGTTCAGCTCATAAAATACACTCATCTGAGTAAAAAATTAGTGTCACACAGAAATTTAAGCATTACATTTAAGACCACTAATTGAATCTGCTGCTCTGATATCCTCTTGCAAGGGATTCCAGAGCCTAGAAACAGGCAAATGCTCTGGCACCAGCTGTCTTAAGCCTAAATCTAGTCTCCACCAAAAGTCTGGCATTAGATGTCTTCTCATTTTACATGTTTGCATTTTTAAAACAACATTCCACAGTTTTGAGGCTACTGTAGGCTGGCTGAAGAATCAATTTGGTGACCTACAATCTGAGTCTTACCCCAGGAGACGAAAAGCAATGACCACAAAGGAAAGAAATCTGTAAGTTATTCTTTGCATCAGCTCTGGAGAGCGTGCACCTCCCAGGACATGAATACAAACTAGTGTGATCATGTCGTTCTTCTGGGTCCAGGGACCTGTCCAATACAAGTAAAGAGGGGTGGTTTTTTCCCATATTGGTTGAAGCACATGAAAATTCTACCCTCTCCTTTTAATACTGCATGCTGCTGCACTTATCTTGCTGCTGCTCATGACAACAATGTCCTCCTGCATGCTGCCTTTCCACAAACCACGCTAGGCAATTCAGGAAAGGCAAACACAAGTGGACAAGTCTTTTACAGCAGCTACTTAGCCAACACAGCTTGACATCCCATGGCACTAACCAGAATCACCTCTCCCATCTTGTAACATGTAGTGATGTTAATTTAAGAGAGATCAAGCCTCACTCCTTAGTGCTCGTGTCCCTTTTCACAAAACAAGGGAAGTGAAACCACAAACCACAGAGAATGTAACAAAATTGAACCAGGCTACCAGTTTAAGCCTCTAGCTTGGAGCTGGCAGGCACACTCTAGATTTACCCTGCTGCATGTGAAATCAGCATTTCAACCTGTTTCTTTCACAGCTAGCTGTCATTAGAGTCTGCACCTGGGATTTGCTGCTTTCAGTGTTGTAAAATGAAGCACAAAAACCACAAACACGTAAGTGAACACAGGCACAGGAAAAAAAGGCAAGAGCATTTATTATAACCAAAACTTTGCACTTCATGTCACCAAGTGGACTTGTCAGTCTCACATGCACAGCGAAGGAAATCAACCCTAGACCCCAGAAATTACGCTACATATCATATAACCTGCTGGCATATTAATACCCTTTCCTTTTAAAATCTTTGCTCTCCCTTTGGAGCCTGCCCTCTCACTGGGGATCAGACTGACACATTATAGGCTCAGTTTTCTTTCTGAGCTGACACCTCGTCCAGGAAGAGCTGGCTAGGATGTCAGTCTTTGGAGGGTACATAGAAAATTCCAATATGCAATTTGCATATCATCACTTTACTGGAAGGTATCGTAAGAAGAAACAAATACTTCTCTCTTTTAGGGCAATACCTTCAGCTTTTAGCCAGCATATCACACTTTAATTAAAAAAAAAATTTGCACTGAGTTTCACTAGATGACCATCTTCTCAATAATTTTGAGCTGAGAAAAGTCAGTGCAGAAACAACCACTTCGTGCATCTCCCTTTTTCCTTCTCCCCACATCCATTTATGGAAATATGTGGAAATTGAAATATAGTCCATATTTTAGGTGACTCCAGTTGTTACCTTTTGAAACCTTTCATGAAAAGATGCCTATAAAAAAAGAACTCAGTATAAAATGAAGTCTAGAATGATAAAATAGGAAACAGAAAACCTGAGAAATAGGTTAGTTGCTTCCATCATCTTCCCAACACATAGACTTTGGTCACAGAAAAACTGCTACTGAAAATGATAAATTGTGGGTTTTTCAAACAGAGCAGATGATTCCACAATTATGGCAATATGATATCTCCTCATAGTTATACTAGAGTGACCATCTTGTAAGCATTTTTGCAATGCAACAGAGGCTTCATTTCTCCCATCACATTGTGAGTGGAATCATCATCACTCAGATGGAATTAAATAAACTCAGAGGAAAAGCCACACCTGGACACCAAAAGCCACATACTCATAGCAGAGACCCTTCAAGGGATCCCCCTCATAGGAGCTCAGACTGACTGGGGTCTGGGAAACATGATGGGTCCTCCTAACCCAGCAAGGAGAAGTCCACATACAGGTCAGGTACTACCAGTGTCTAGTTTACAAACCAGCCTTTGGATGATGTCTGTGGTGAGGAGAGGGATGAGCCTCAGCTTGCACCCAGGACCTCAGCAGACCCAGCAGGCAGCCCAGTAGCATGTGGAGATAGGAAAAACATCACTGACAGCTGTGGAGGGAACATGCTCTGACACAGAGACTTTGACACCTCTTTTGAGAAATGTCCACTCCACCTAATTAGAAAAAAAAACAAGGTTATGATTTTGTCATCTTCCGCAATTTCCTACCTCATACCACTCTAGAAAGACAGAATTCTCTCGCCTGCTGAAGAAGAGATGTGAAAAACTGAGTTATTTAGACCTTCTCAAACATCAGCATGCTCCCCCATAAAGCCCTCAGTGACCTAGAGAAATTTACAAGGGGCAGGCCATAAAAGTTTTAAAAAGTGAAGAATTTGAGAAACTACCTACATTCTGTTTATTCTATGATCTGTTTGTGCATGTTTTGGATCTTCTTGCACAGGAAAGGTATTACCCCACAGAGACTTGACACAGGAAAGCAAGAAATAACTCAAACCTGTATGATCAGGTAAAGGATCAGAAATGGATGAGCTCTTTTCTCCCAACTTTTGTTGAGCAAATTCTTTTCTCCATAGAATTACTTGCAGAAGTGATATTTGGTGACTGTTTCCAGGGGTCTTTCTATTTTTGCCCTTATGACCACAGGGTGCTTAAAAAAACAGCATGACTTACACCAAGGAGGCAGAGCTGTGTGTCCAAGAAGAGTTTATTGCATTTTGCATCTTACAAATGGCATGTGCTCCAAGTTAAATCCTTTTGTCTACATTCTTCTATCCATAAAGCTGAAAGTAACAAGGCTGTGGCTCCCAAGAGTAGCTTTACATACAGAGACAGTCCTCCAAGTCTGAGACCGTACAGAGGTTTTCAGGCCTGCAGCTCTGAATTCACCTGTCTCAATGGCTTTGTCCCTACTGATTTTGACATGTTTTGCTGCAGTCCTTTTGTCCTTTTCCTGCTGGCCAGACCTTTAATGGCCTGACTTGTGTCAGACAGAAGCATTTTAAAACCTCATTGCAGATCTCTGCAGCGAACACTGTACATGGCTAGCATAGCTAGGTGAACAAGGACACAGCTGCAAGCTGATGATAGAACTTCTCTCACTCACTGAATGCCAGGAAAGTCCATGTATCTTCAAGTAGTTAACTTCTTCTGTAAGAAGACTTTTTTCCTCAACAATTAAATAAAAATGACCCCTAAGTTAATTTACTGACTGGTAATGACTGTACCTTCCTTCCAGTTTCTCTCCAGTAATTATTTGTGGCCAGGAGAGCCGTTCAGATTTAATTAGTGGAAATAAAATGTTGTGAGAAGTTCTGTATCCATGACATTGCTGTTGTTCCCAAAGGATCACTTTCAGAGGTTCTCCTAATGTTATGAAGTTGCATCCTTCAGGTTTAGGGGCTGGAATGTCAGGAGCACAACTTTTCTCTGAGGCACTTCCTTCCTCTGACTTACGCTGATGTTGAGGTTGACCAAAGTGCATACAGGGGCCAAGATGCTGAGGGAACATCAGTCCATATTGTGGCTGTCTAAAGGCACTCCAACAGCAGGGTAAGGTCAACTCCCTCAGCACAGTAGCAGCTGTGAGAGAGAGCCCAGAGGAGCTCTGAGGAGCAAGCCATCTATCTTTCTTTTCTTTTTACCAGAGAGCATGAGAAATGCCTGCCCTTTCTAAGTTGCTTTTCACTCTCTCTTTGGGGGTTGCTCTATCTCACCACACGTTGCTGATATGGGGAATCCCAGGACGGCCTGGTGTGCCCCACATCAGAAAGGCAGTGCCTGAGCTGCTGATCTGCAGCTGAGAGCCCCCAGGTGTGTGTGCTGGTCAGCCCTACTGCCCAGCAAACTCGATGAGAGTGGGACAACATTCCTGCTGCACAAGTTCAGTGAAGAACCACCTCAAATTGAAGGCTATCATATTGCCACCAGCATACAGTGCTCCATCTCCAACGCTGATATGTAGCCAGCCTGCATTTTGTGGGTTTATTTTTTCCTAGGGGCCATAATCTGGTCCATGGTGTTTTCCCTGTACGGCAAGCTCACACCATCTTTGAGGAGGAGCTGGGATTTCAGTCAGGAAATCTCTGAACGGTATCTAAGTACTTTTCAGCATCAGCTATGGTTGGCTGCATAGTTTCATCCAGAGAAGAATCATCCACAAGAATAAACTGCCCCTGGGTGGGGCATGGATGGGTCTCCCTCCTCGCCCCCACCCCCAGTGCTTTGAATACTGCAGTGTTTTGATTTTTAAAACATATGTCTAACAAATGTAGCAGTGATAATGAGGAACACGTCTATCTGCCATATTTCCTGTTCAAATTTCCGTTTTCATTTCTAAAGTTCAAGTACATCTCGATGCCGACAAGATAAACATGAAGCAAGCAAGTACAACAGAAGTGTGAAGAGGTGAGAGCTCAGAGCTGCCATGAAAGCCAGAACCACTGCACAACACAGCCAGGCTCTGCTGGGGGTTAAGATTGGCCCAGCAGCCCCACACCACCCAGATGAACCAGTCAGGTTGTAAGACCTGATCCCCAGTTTTGGCAGGGCCTGTGCACTGCCCCAGTGAGCCTTATTGTGTTCAGTGTCTCATAGATTTGCTTTCTGCTGCCAAAGAGACAGTGAAAGTTTCTGTGGTCAAAATCTCCACTTCCCTCTCATGCCCCAGTTGCATCTCACAATTTTTTTACACCTACCCGAGCACCAAGGGCCACATAAGCTGACATTTTAAGCGCCTGAACTGCTATGTGCTGTGTCCTTGTTGCCCAGAGTTCTGCCTGCCTCAGTGGCAGAACTCACAATGCTGAGATCTCACAATCAGCACAGGTCACTACCACACATAACACAAGCACACGTGCCATCCTCCCATGCAGGTGGGTGATGTTTCAGGAAAGAGATGACACAGGGACAGGTTACTCTCTTTCAAACACAATATGCATGCAGAAACTCCTCTATCACCAGCCACACAGCTAAAATTTTACCAACATGAAAATACTATCCGCATCTCTTAGAACACTCTTCAGTTTTTTTAGTAAAAAGAGAACACTTTGAGTCATCCTTTCAACCACAGGCCAGTTCCTAGAGTTTGTGAGCCAATTAAATCAGTCCATCCTGACACACTTCTCTATGGTTTTGATTCTGAGAACATCTTCACTAAGATTAAGATTAGAAATTATAAGAAATGGAAAAATCTTGGGGGGAAGGGAAAGGAGAGAAGATAGCTATCTAGGTTTATGAGAGGTATATTCAGAGATTTGAGAAGAATAGCAAACAGCTATAGAAAAGTTGACTGGTCTTGCCAAAAGCCCTAATGAAAAAATATGGTCCAGATATCATGGAAGTAAAGGCAAGGAGATAAAATATGAAATTGATATCAAGAGATGACTTCTGAGATGAAATCTTCTCCTGCTTGCCACAATCATGAGTAGTTAAATTAGGTAACCAAATTCTATCTATCACCAATGGGTCGAAACAGATAAGGGCAGTCCACTTAAGCTATTGTTCATCTGTTCATGGCAACCTTTGAGACCATCCAACCTTCTGATATGCAGCACTATCTACCACCACAAGTTCCTCCTTGTCCTTCTCACAATCATGCATTTCAGGAGGAGGAAAAGCCTCAGTGCCAGCCAGCATCTGGAGTTGTCTCCTTCTCCAAAGGAGACTCAGCTATACTCCTGTTTTGACTATCCTCCCCTGTGCATGCAATCAGAGAAAGTTCCCACTGTCCTCAGCTGTTCTTATGCAGTCTAATATTGCCAAATAACCAGCCTAAAAAATGGGTTAAATACATTTGTCTCCTACCCCAGCTTCACCAGTGCTGGGATTTTCTAACATCTCTTAACATTAGGTCAAACACATAGTTGTGCAGTATCATTTGGGATGTCTCTGGGCATCCAGCACATCTAGGGAACAGCCTGCACCTTTTGAGAGTGGGAGCTGGATGCCAGGTGGGTTTCGGGAACTGCACTACGTGCCTCTGTGTAGGTACTACATTTATTCCTCCCTCTGGGCTGAGCTACCAGCCTCTAGGTAACCACATTTGCTTCTCCTACTCTAAAAATGCTGATGATGTCTTTTAAAAAACTTCTGTACTTCAGAATAATCTCATTTTATAACTTCTGACAAGCCCTGATAAAGCACTTTCTCAGCTGTTTCTGCAGAAAACAGTAAATATCAATAGAGCAAGTATCAAGGCAAAACTGCAGAATCTGGCAGTGGAGCACCCAAAATCCCAATCCTTTTAAGACAAAAGCCCTTTATTATTAACAATGAACTCTCATCTATCAAGTCTTTAAAATTCACAATACTCATAATGATACCAATTATTTATTAGCAATGCACTGGGAACCAGGGATTGATTGTTGCATTATAATTTATCAACAGCTACTTCTGCTAGGGAAAGGGAAGAATTACTTATGGAGCTGGACACTGTGACATTTGGGCTGGCAGGGGACAGCCTGGCTGCCTCTTGCTTAAGGTTGAGCTGACTGATCAAGTGTCACACCCAAGGTGACCCTGCAAACCCATGGCTTAGGAGGGATTACAGCGCAGCAAGATCCTTAGCGACACTCGCTCTTGCCCTCTGAACCCTAGACCTTATGGCTCCTCATCAAAATGTGACCTGCTTAGATAAAAATATCCCGCATTTTTTCACTCTGGAGCAACTGGTTTAAAAAATTACTAAAGCCTGGTCTTGTTCTGTTTTCAGTGAGCAGCAGTTTTTCTGCTCTGCCTGTGCTACTTTCAACATGCTGCTGCTGTTAAAACTAAACAGCTAAGCCAAGATCACTGGAAATTAGAATGTGCCCAATCAACACATATTGACATAAACACACATCATCATATTATCAGTGCATTTGGTAAAACCAGACAGTCAGTCTTTTAGGTTGAATCCAGAAAAATCACCCTCTCCCTGAGAGGATGAGGAGGCACTGGGGCAGCACACCAGGCTCACCAGAGCCAGTGTCTCTCAAAAATACTGCCTATACATCACACGCCATGTGCATGTGTGGCAAACAACCCAAGTTTTGTGAGCAAGCAGCTCAAGGGTTCAGACACACAGCCTGTGTGTGGGGCTCATGGAGTTGCTATATGTCAGTCAAACCTCTGTAATTGCCCGTGTCTCTGTTTTTAATCTGTTTCAGTTTAAGCTCCTTTCAGCAAGTTTTCAGCCAAATGGCATCACCTCACATCCAGGGCAGGCCAAAGGCATGCATGGCAAACAGCTGCCAAGGCTGCCAGAGCTCAGCTGACACGTGGCTTGTGCACAAGGGCACTATGTAGAGGAGGCTCACACAATCAGGTGAAAACAAAGAATGCTAGGTGAAGACTATCTCAGTCCTTTAACATTTTCCTTCTGAAATCCAGAAGGCTCAGGAGGTTGCATTATTAACCTGAAGCCACTGAGATATATTTTCAATATGAAGTCTTTCACTGGACGTTTTGCTGCTGGAACTAGAGAAACCTAGGAGCTGAGCATGGAGTATTGAGGTATTCCCTACTCCAAAGCAAAGCACTCTTTGCAGAGTCTTTAACGATGTAGTAGGCAGTCCTTACAATGAAATCAAAAACCTGAAGCCACTGAATGTTGGGGCTGCACAGGATCTGATGCACCCATGGCTGATTACAAAAAAGAGCTGATGTCATAACATTTCCAAATGTCTCAATAAGATGTTGAATATGCTCAGTTTTGATTAAGACTGTAATACAGCCTATGCATCATCAGTGACTTCCTGCATGTGAGGAATACTCATGGCAATGCAAAGCTAAAAAAAAAAGCCCATTACTCTGCCAAGAGGAATTGCATAGGCAAATGCTGCTATCTGAGGACAAGGGAGCTGAGAGATCACATTTAAGGTGGAAGGAGATTGACCACGTTTTCACCATGAAATTCCTAGGATACTCAGACTTGGAAGTCTGTTTCAGTTTCATTTCCCATCAGGGCTCACTGCAATACAGTTCCCCACCACAACTTTAAGCATTTGATTTTCTTTCTGTATCTTGACATCCTTTCTCTAAAGAAAAGAAGTAACTCTAGAATTCCTCACTGGAGGTCTTCTGAAATTTGTTTCATCCTTGCTCAGCAACATAAGGCCCTCAGAAGGAAGGTGAAAAGAAGTGCAAGGGAGGGTTATTGTTAACAAGTATTGTCTGTGGGGTGAGAGTATCTCTTGCTACAGAAAAAAAATCTCTGCACTTTCCAAATGTTGTTACTTGAATTTGTGACGTAGAGTGGAGCTGCTGGCTTTGTCAGCAATTAAAGCTCAGCTGTTATTGAGGATGTTTCCCAACACATTTCCACAATGGGAAAATAAACACAAATACCCAATGTCTTACCAGCAGCAGAGGAAACATTTGCAAGCAAAGCTTAGCTTAGCACACTAGGCTGAAAGTCCACTTGATTATACCAATACATGGTGGTGTGATAAAGGCAGTCCCATGCTCGTTCAGTAATTGAAACAAAAGGGGTTTTTCCCATCCCATTCAGACCTGCCCATTTCAGTGACAATGAAGTCATCTGGGGTGAAAAGTTTCATAAGTGGGCCTTCATTAAAAGTGTCATAATTGGGCCTTTGGGTTGCTGACAGAACTTCCCTCTTTCATGTTCTATCACTCTGTCTCTTCCCTAGGAGAGCAGTGGGAAACCAGCACAGACAAAAAGCAATCCTTTATCAAACCACCTGGTTAGCAGACAGGTGAACCACTTTAATTCCTCAAAAAGAGCTCTTGAACACTGACTCAAGTTATCCCAGTGTAGGTTTCTCTCTGGAAATGAGGTCACAGTTTCTTTCTATCTCACCATAAAACTGGCCTTGTGCCACCAACATTGTCAACTGCCCCCATCACTTTGACCAGGGTGGGCTAAAGTATGCAAGGAACCTCTGTTCAGCTACTCTCTCTGTCTCTCTCTGCAGTGGTCACCCACCTTTTCAAGCCTTTCAGGAACACATTAAGTCATTCTAGACAAGCTTTGCTATGCAGCTAAACAAATGACCCTTTCTGAGCATCAAGCAAAATAAGAGCTTGGGAACAATTGGAGGAAGTGAACCAAGCAGACTCTCCTGCAGTAATTATCATCATTCACTTAGGGAAGAGGGGGAGCAGGGGAGCACCCTAGCTAGGACCTCCCTCTCCTCTGGGGCTGGGGTCTGCTCCCATTGTTCTCACCAGGAGCCATGCCACTGCCCCCAGCAGGAGCAGGACCAGGTCCTTTAATCCCCGTTTCCTCTTGGCCGAATGAACCGCACTGGACGCCAGTGACAGCCAAATGAAGGATTCCTTTTTCCAGAGGACCGGCAACAGCTCTTAACTCATAAACTCAAGGTAATTGACATTACAAACAAGCCTTACCCAGAGGGACCCCAAAGCAGTCAACAATTGTGCTTTAATGAGTAGGAAGGGAGAAGGGGGGAAGTCTTTATATGCTGCAGTAGGACATTCTAAGAAAAGCTCTTTCCCTTTTCCAGGCAAGGCAATGATTAAAGTCTGTGCATGAAACCCAGCAAGGAGGGAGGCCTTGCTGAAAACGCCTTTCTTCCTGGCTTTCCTGTGGAAAAACAAGGGGGTTGAAAAATGGTTACTGGGACTTGAGAAGGACAAGCGCAGCCAGTTAACAAACTCAAACAATGAAAGAGGAAGCCAAGCTCAGATGAAAAAAGATGAAGATCCTAGCACTCTGGACTTTTGCACACCAGCAGAATTCAAATACTAGTATGAACTGCCATAGAAGGGCAGAGAGTGAGGTGGAAGTAGCTAAGACTGATGTAACACCACTACCTTGCTGGCACTGTGCTTTAGATACAGCAAACCTGTACAGGGCAAATCAAAGGCAAATTTACAGCGTACAGACTGTTGAATAAAATTGACCATGTATTGCCCAGACCAGTAATATCATTTTGCTTGAGACCTCAAACTGAACCCAAACCACGTTCCCAACTTTGAAAGGCCAATGCATTATCTGCTAAGCCATCCATCCTACTGGAAAATCTTCTCCATGTTCACACAAAAGGAAAATAAAACCCAGGCTGCTCTGGGCTCTAAGCCAAGTCTGAACACAACATACACACTCCTCAACAGGCAGGGGAAGTGTTGCACCAGGCTTTGGCAATTATGAACAGGCAGCAATAGTTGCAAACTAGGCTTTGCCACAGAAGTCTTTATGCTGACTGCTGTGACTATGCTATACCAGTTGTTTGTAAGCTGCAAGTATATTTCCTTGCTCGTGCTATTTCATTCCTCCTGGAAGGGAAGGCTGGAAGCTGGAGTATGCTAGCCCTCAGTAGAGGAGAGCTATGTACAAAGAGACTCCTGAAATGTAGGGCACCATCTTGTTCTTTTCTTCTCTGCCCTTCTGGACTGTAAGCACCATGGTTTTACCAGGACAGGTGCAGAGGCACTCAGAACAAGATTTTTCTCCTATTGTGTTCTTTGCTTTGAAATTTCTTGTCACTGCAGTCTCCTGTGAAAGCAGTGTCCTACATTCCATGATGGAAGCTTTCACCCAGCTGACATGTAGTTATTCCTCAAGAACATACCCCATGTGAGGCTCCATCACAGTGTGGGTCTGTTGCTACTTACACTTTAACAATTTATTCTTTTGTTCCAAATCAAAGCAAGGCACCATTTATTACCCTTTATCTACATGCCAAACTCCCCTTGAGGTGACTGAAATTGTGCCCATATTCAGCTGTTATATTGCAAATACGCTGCAGCACCAACAGTTTGGTTAGTGGTGAATAGTGCTTGGCTGGCACTCACGGTTTCCACAAGGACAGTGACAGTTTGCCAGCAGATGTGACACACTGAAAGCCCATTTCCAGGGGATACTACTGTATATTAATATGTGACTCCCCCAACTTCTGATTCAGAAAAACCAGCCCCATCACCCTTTCTAGTGTTATGTTCAAGGAAAACAGCCACAGTGCTGACGGGTGGCAACACTCCTGCAGGACACTGCAGTGTGTGGCACTAGGCTGAAGGCAGAGTTCTGCAAATTAACTTCTCCACTGGCACTAGGGGATACCCTCTTCAGGCTTTTCCAAAAAAGTAAATGAGATATATATAAAGCACTGGAAGGGACCTGACAGCATTACAAAAGACAGGACAGAAGTATTATTTTTTGGATACATCAATAAAGACCAATAGTGACATGGAAAGAGCGGGAGATATTCATGTCTTTGAAAAAAGTGTAAAGCTATTTTGAATTAATTATGTTTATATTTATACAGCACAGGCATCCTGTAAGGCTTGAAAATTCATGTACAGCAAGAAAGCCAAGAAGCTGAAGTGCATGCAGCTGACAAGTCTGATTCAGAGAAAAAGAAATTTATTCAGAGTCCTTCTGAGTAAACCCCTAGTTTTAAAGGAAACACCATGAACTGCGTGGCTTAGCCACTTCTGCATAGCAAACTGTTCGGTTTATCAGTTTCAGAGTAGCTTAAGGCACTATCAATTTTACCTAGATTTGTATCTACAGTTCCAGAGTACAGAGATAAAATAAACTTGTGTTTAGACCACAAAGCCAATACCCCAGCTCCCTCAGTAGGGTTCTTTTTATGGATCTTTTACTGCTTAGTCATTGCATGAAAGAGATAAACGGACACTAGCTCACAGAGTCACAGAACGGGTCAGGTTGGAAGGGACCACAGGAATTCATCTGGTCCAACCTCCCTGCTCAAGCAGGGTCATCCTAGAGCACGTGGCACAGCATCATGTCCAGGCAGTTCTTGAATATCTCTGGTGAAGAACACTCCACAACCACAATGGTTCAGAAACCATTAAAATGCACATTAGTAAACACTGGTGAACATTATCTCTGAGGCCATAATTGTGGACTCCTTGGTGATACCCCAGGAGCAATGTGGTGCTTTAAAACCTGCCAGGTGATGTGAGGCGCTTCCCAGCCACTAGTGCTTGGAGGGGCAGTGAGTCTGCATTTGGCAGAATGAAAACCTTCCTAAGCCTTGGCATTTGGAAACACTGACCCCCAACCAGATTTTTGCCACCCACTGAGAAATCATTCCTAGCCATGGGAATTGCCACAAACTACTCCCCTGAAGCTCTGTTGCCATTGGGAGTGGCTTCAAGTCCTATATTATTTGAATTTCTTGCCTCCTTGGAGACAAAGTGTCCTATGAATGAAACTCACCTGGCCTTCTTCTAGCCACCAAATCTGCTTGGGCTGGGCATGGGTCCAACATGGATGCTCCTAGGGTTTGAAAGAGCCTATAGCCCTCTGGCCTTGCCAATTCTCCAGTCAGTCCGGGCCAAGCTGCCATCCTGGTCATGCAGGAAACAGCAGGTGCTGCTATGCCATTTGCATGTGCCTCCAGCCAGGCTTGAAAAAAGTCCCAGTCCTACTGTGGTGCAGCAACAGACTGCTTTAAATGGGCATGCCTGCAAGAGAGGGCTCCCTTCCTTCTCCAAAATATGGCTTGTTCCATGAGACCACAGGCAGGTCCACAAGACCACACATGAGACCACAAAGCAAGTCCCTCATCCTCCTAAGTGATTCTGTGGCTTCATTTTCCCAGACCCACTGAATAGGTCCAGTGTCTGCTCCGAGTAACAGGAGCTGTGGGTACTCAGCATCCAAAACACGTGGATTTTGGAGCCTTTATTCCCCATGATCAATCATTTTAACCCCTCCACAGCGTTCATAGGCTTAGCTGGAGAGGCATATAGCAACCAGGGATCAGACTTCTGTGGGCTGTAGCCACGTAAAGGTCTCAATCAGCTACACAGCTGTATAAAGCTGATAGAGGCACCTGGAGACAAAGAGAGCTGTTTGGAAAAAGCCTCTTCCGCAGCCCAGCAGCCACGAGACGCGCACGCCGCCCGCAGCAGCAACTGCTATTCACAGAGATGGAAGGAGCCATTTTTTTTGTCATTAACAAAAGGCAGTGTCTATTAAAAAAAATAAAAGGCGTCACAAAACAAACAAAATGATTCATTGGGATTTTAGAACTCACCTCCAGACACAGCGGGAGGGGAAGAGCTTGCCATATCCCATTCTGGCTACAGAATGGGATCAGCCCAAGAAAAAGCATGTTCCCACAGTAGACAGTTTGAGCTTGCTTTGTCAGACAGTGAGGTTCAAATGACCTTTCTTTTCTGGCGCAAGGATTTTGGCAGCCTGGAGAATGCTGGTGCTAAATAACAGTAACACCAGCTTTTTCCTGGTACCACATGGAGTAAACAATGCAAACAGTGTTTCAGGGACTTGGTGGGCCTGAGCTGCTGATTCGGATGCGGAGACGGATCAAACTTTGGTAAGAGAATGAATAGCTCTTATTTACTTGTAATCCCCACCTTGGTGGGAGGCACAGACATGCATGTTAGAGAAACTCCTTCTTCAAAAAGATTTTTCACTGTTCTTGTCTTTGTGCTCTGCTTCTTCAAGTATCTTCTTAGATGTCATCTTGTCAGCTAGTGTGTCATGCAGAAAAGGTACCCAGTCAAAGGAGAAGTATTGAGAAGCAATTGTACAGTATTAACAGCTACCGAAAAAGCAAACATAACCCTGCATTGCAAGTTATCTACCTCAAGTTACCTTTTAATTCAGCTAGTTGTGACTTTATGTCTATTTTTATTTTAAAAATTTTTGAATTCATAGGAAAATTTCAATGAATTTTGTCAGAGGGATAGGGATAATTTGTAATTCACTTTCTCAAAAGGTTTGTGAAAGACTTTGTGAGGAAAGAGTCCCTCTTATGTTCTGATACAGAAGGACCCTGCTCTCTGGGGTCTCTCAGTCATTATTAGGCATCAAAGAATCCAAGCAGAGGCCAGATTCCTTCTCCAGACCTGTCTGGTCTGCATCTTACTGAACTGCACTCCACTCCAAACTTGAGCAGGCAGGTATTGACAGCTCCCTCCAGATTCCCACCAAGAGCAGACTTCTCAGAAGGCCAATAGAAGGCATTTCAGTTACTAAAAAAAAAAAAAGCAATCCAAAAAGCTAAGTGTCATTATCTTTTGATCAGCTTAGCTTTGGATTCACACAAGGCAGCAAGGCAGAAGGCTTGCTGGGAACTTTCAAAGACACAAGAAAGATATTGCATGGCTCAGTATTAACTGGAAGTGTTTGATTTATTTCCTGAAGATACTGACCCACTCAAATGCTCCAACAGTTTTACTTTTCTGGTTGGTTTTCCCACTCTCGACCTCGCTGCTAAAAAAGGTCTTCCAAATGAAGATGTTTTACACACTATTACAGCATTGAAATGAAAGCAGGTGGTAGTTTTCAAAGGAGCTCAAGGTAAAAAGCCAGCACCTCACACTTCCTTTTAGAACCTTTGACAATTCCATCTTCAATCCCAACTCCCTGCAGCAGTGGGCACAGCAGTTCACTTAGGAAGCACAGGGAGGGAGGATGCAGTCAGCCACCAGCTCAAAAGGAGCGCTGAGTTGGTGGTCATCAGTCTCAGCTGTGGTACCCCCTTGGCAGGGAGCAATGTCCTCTACAGTCACTGGAAAGGATGCGGTGGTGCAGACTAAGCTCCCACAAAAACATAAAGCTGCCCAGGTCTCAGGCTGCAGGGAGTGCCAGAGTCTGGCACTGGAGCTGGATGACAGCAGAGACAACAGCTGTGTGAAATGCAGCCAGGCAGATGATGTGCTCATCGTGGTGGCAGCGCTACGAGAGGAGGTGGAAAGGTTAAGAAGCATCAGGGACGCTGAGGAGGGGATTGGCTGGTGGAGCCACTCTGCACCATCCCCGTGGCAAATGCACCAGCTGGCTGCATCACAAGGAGCAGCTACTGTCTCACCACATCAGGCAGAAGAAGGGGACCTCAGATATGGGGTCGGGGGGTGGGAATGGAAATAGGTCTCTGCTAGAGGCAGCAGTGAATCCCCTCCCACAAGGAAATCCTGTGTAAAAGTTCTTTGAAAGCAAAATTGCTTTTTGTATTGACCTGAAATATACTTAAAAACATCAGGAGGTATTTGTCTTCATGTGGAAACTGATGATACTAGCTTTTTCACGGAAAGAGTGTAAATGTGATATTGCTTTTGCTCTGTTCAAGTATAACAAATACTGCCCTAACCTCATGGCAGCAAAAAAGTTAAGATTGAATGAAGAAAATCTTGCACAGAATCAAACCCTATTACATGCCGATTAACATCTACTCTTAGGGAAGGTACTTATCTTGCAATATTAAACCATTGCTCCTTTACATAACAAAATCTTAAACTTGTTTATGGAAACAAAACCTTTTTCTGAAAATAGTGGGTTTGTGGTACTTCTTTCTAATCTGACCATAGATTAGTGTTCTGTATATCTTTCTGTCTGTCCATCTACTTCTGTTCTCCCCACAAAGATACCTGTAACACTTTAAATGTAAACAAGTTCAAACTCCTCAGAAAGGTGAGAACAGCTCATGCTTTTGGTGAGGAATACCACTTTCTCATCAAGCAGGTGAGGTGGAACACTGAACAGAAGCATCCAGGGGTCCCACTGTCAGTGGGAATCAGGGGAGAGCTACATTAAAGAATATAATTATGTATTTTCCTATTTGTCCAAAAGAATGCAGAAAAAGGAAAGGCCAGAGGCTATCTACAGGAGAAGCATGGATCAACACAGCTAACAACAGGCATTTGATCACCTTAAATAGAAGTAAGTAATTCATATTTAGAAACATAAGCAAAAATATCATCTGTTCAGTAAAGAGCTTATCTAACTGTGGAGCAGACAGCGTGTCCACATGCGTGTCAGTGGCACCAATTCTATTTGCATCTGGTCAGATGAGTCAGGAGTATGAGCATCAGATCTTCAGGACCGAAGGTGACTTGAAGGTGTCTTGATCAGCTGCCTGGGTATTAAGCCACAGCCTATCCAAATGCTAAGAGAGCTGTTAAATATTTCTTCCTTTAAACTCAACTACTGCTACCTCTGCTTTCCCCAAGGGCAGATGGCCATACAACCCAAACCCAGCCTGATCCCTCCTGCAGCCCTTATACCCAGCCCTGTCCCCAGATCCCAGGCCTTTCCTTCCCTCCAAAATTAGAGTTGTGTCCCTCTGCTTCAGCCTCTGCCTGAGGCACACTGCCTGGCTGCTGCCAGTGAAGCTCTGAGACTGGAGTGGATGGTGACCAGAGTTCCTTTCTGCTTCTCCACTCCTGGGATGAAATGCCCCATTTTCAAACTCAGTCAATGAAGTTCAGCACCCTGACCCTGCAACACATTCCTCAAGTCTCTTTTAAGTTAGTAAAACAGGTATTTAGGGACCAGTGCACTCATTTGAATGTTGAGACACAGTGATTTGGCACCTGGTCCTGATTTGAAAACTGGGTCAACTGTTATTTTCTCCTCAGATCTGCCTCCTTTCACTGGTGACAGTCAGCAAAAACTACTTTTCTAATCTGAGTCAGTCTTGCAGATTAATATGGCAGAACATCAGCACCTATATCAGAACTATTTTCTATGGGGCTGCAAAATTATGTGATTCATCTTATTGAAAAAGTAGGGTCTCAGCAGCCTTTTCAGAATTATATCCTGAAACATATGACAATTCTCCCAACAAACAGATGAGTCCAGTGTAAGAGAAGTTTTATATGTCCCTGAAAAACTTTCACAGGTTGATGTTGTGAACTTGGTCAACAGGCGTAATTTGCAGTGTCCCCTGAGCAGATGCTCAGGAAGAAGACTACATGGAGGGCAGCAGGAAAGACTGAAAAGGGGATTGATTGTGAAAAACATATTCTATAGGCTGAGTGCATGTTGAATTTATATCAAAAGTTTCGCTTTTGGTCACCTGTGTGCTGACATACTAATGAGGGCTTGCTGCCTACTTCTGTTTTATTATATTTTGTGTCAATTCTGTACACAGAACTGCCCACAACCAGAAAGCTTGGGGTGCTACCCATTTCGATTTAGAAACTGCCAAACTGACAGCAGTTGACCTCAAGCTTTCTGTTCACTAGAACAAAACCAGAAGTTCTGCAAGTCTATGTTAACTTGCTTTGATCAACTACACAGAAAAGCCATGATCAGACTGGGCTCAGTCTTTTGTTAGGCTGTGCCAATCCCAAACCCTAGCCCACTCTGTGGAGCCTGTGAGGCAGGAAAGCAAATCACAGAATCTGAGCCTCAATGCCTTTACATGGTACCCCCAACCCAGCTTGTCTCTCCTGAAGGTGCCACAGTCCTGGGTGAACACATAAGCACCATCACCAAGTCCAAGTGGGGTCCCCCACCAAGTGGGGGAACTCAAGCCTAGTGACATCTTTTTAGCCTGATTCATAAATCACAGGTTCCTGTACATAATTGGTGACAGTGATATAATTGTATCCAGCCCTTCTGGAAACAATTACAGGTTGTTGTCTGTAGCCAGTCATTCTCTTTGTGTCATCATGTGTGAACTCCTGCCAGTAAACCTTCATCCCAGCCCAAACCTTCTGTATATATGAAATCATCTTTTCCACAACTAGCAACACCAAGTGTGGTGAAAACATCCCACTAGGTTTCAGCCCCATGCTGCTCGTGGTGTTTGCTGGTTCACCCTCAGGGACTGGACACTTGAAGTCTCGGGGATCTCCCAAAGGAAGGGGATAGAGGCGACCAGTGCTTGATTGGCTTGATTGTAGCTTTGGGTGTTGCCATGATCCACTTGCCGTGCCCTTGCCCTGGCCTCTGTTATTCTCAGCATGCTGGACACACTTTAATTCAGATTCTCATTTATACTTGGTGTTTTGGTATGACCCTGCAAAATTCAAGTTCCTGTTTTGAGTAGCACGGAGCATGTTTATGGTGATAAGTCCCAAGACACTCATCAACAGATGCTCTTTGCTCAGGCTGACAAATTATGTCTGAGATCATATACTGTGTTTTGGCTATGGGCTAAGTCTCAATTCAAGACAATTTTTTTGCCAGTTTCAAAGCACAGCTGAACTACAAGAGGGACTCATGCTTAACTTGGATGTATTTACTATCAAGTGTATTATTGCAGCTCTCCTTTTTCTAAATTGACTGACCTTGTGCATTTCCCTTGCAACTATTCTGGAAAGAGATGCTCATGGGAACAGGAGCTCCTCAGTGCTCTAGTGAGACCGATCCATCTCCAAGCCCTCTTTAAGAAGAGTTACCCTGAAGACTCTTATGGTATTGGCAGAGGCTGGCTCCAGTAGTGTGTTACCTCAGCCATCCTCTCCCAATGACAGGGCCAAAGCAGGGAGCTGTGAGGGCCAGCTGCACGGCCAAGGACTTTCAGCTAGTCACATCAGGATTTCTCCAGCCACACAAAGAACTGGAGAAGTAACAAAACACTGTGTCAGCACAGAGAATGTTTAAGTCTTCCAGAGAGTTGGCTTAATTTTATGATTCTGCTAGTAAAACATGGGGGGGTTGACCTATTTCACATTATTTCTTTTTTTCCTTACTGCTTCTTCTATATTTTTCTTATCAGCTGTTCTTCCCATAAACGCTGTTGCTGAAGCAGTGAAGTTTTTCATTTAAAAAAAAACACTATAATTTCTACAGCCTGACCACACTCCTCTGTTTGTTACACTGTGCCCCACTAGGAACTGGGAGGATGAGCTCCACGGCAGGAGCCCCACTTCAGGATGCGCGTGTGCATGAGCGTGTGCATGTGTGCAGAAAGGGAATGCGAGGGGGAGAGAATGTGTGTGTCCCCAGTTTAATTAGAAAATTTAATTGGATGGAGTTCGGGTCATTTCCCCCCCCCCTTCAGAGCTGGCTGCAATAAACAGACTTTTCTCTTTCCCTTTCATCCTTCAGTGGTTTGTAGTTCTGCATCTGCTCTGCTGGCATTGTCTCTGCTAACGGCCATACCGATCAGGAAGCCAGAGCCAGGAGGCAAATGAAGGGACTGCATTGATACCGCTGATCACTGAGCCCCACATAACTGGCAACTGTTTCTGTCTTCTACCTCTGGAGATGAGTTGAACAGATTGTGTAAAATTTGGTGGCTTCCAAAAAAATAGGGGGGTAGGGGAAGAGGGAGGGACATCTTACTGCCTCGGCCCTCTTGCTACCTGGTACCCAGGGGTCTGTTCAAACAACATCCTCAGCACAGGAAGCAAAAGTGAAAAATTCGTGGAAGTGAGCAAATCCGCTGATTTCAGGGAATGTTTGTACAAAAGAGAGAGAGACTAAACACACTGCTTCTTTTTCTTTGGGGGTGGATGTTACAGGCTTAGGCCCTGCCACAGTACCCTCCAGCTCTCAGCTTTGGCTCTGCTGTGGCAAGAGAGCAGGCAAAGTCTTGCACCACATGCTTGGGAAAGTGCTCCGCTCGGACACAGAGGAACCAGTGCCAGGAACAGCAACTAACATTCGAAAGAGCCTGAGCATGTAGGACATTTCTCACAGATGCTGTTTTCCATTGCTCAGCAGCATCTCATCACACAGGATATGGGCCACAGTCATAAGGTGAGATGGATATTTGTCACCTCTACCCAGAAAAAATGGCCTGGGCAAACCGAGTGGTGGCTTTCTTCTTCTCCTCAGTTTGACTTTCAAGCAAGATAGTAAAGATCTTCTCCCTCACCATGTTCTGCCACCTTTCTGCACATGTTAGCAGCTCTTCTTACTGTGTGTTTGAGAACGCAGAGGATTTACATGGAAGAAGATGTTTGCCCATCCTTGTCTAGCACAGACAAGTATTATGACACAATAAACCTCTAATAGAGGACAAATTATGATGCAAACAGCTCCTTTCCCTGAATTTTAAGACAAAAGGGACAAGGTGGGCCCCTACCATATCATCCTGCTGGTTCCTCAGGTGGATCAAGTTCAAACACAGCATTATATGGTCCACACGCCCCATAATTGCTTTCTCTTTTTCTTCTTGCTTTCCCTGCCCCCCCAACCACATTACACAGTCAGGCTGGGATCAAATTCAGCTTACTTGAATGTATATCATTTCCAAGTTGAAGTCTAATCTGCAGCCTTGTCCCCAGTGAGATACTCAATTTACCACTCCTGTAACTAAAGCTCATTGTTACGGCTATAATAATCAAATGTATCACTTTCCTAAAGGATACTTCTGGTCAACATTTTGCATTTTTAGAAAGTTCTCTAAAAAACTCTTCTCTTTGTTATGTCACACGCATGCTTCCTGCTCCATTCAACCTTTCTTTTTCTTTCTGTGTCCTATTCACTATACCAATCTAGAGGCAAAAAAAAAAAAAAAAGAAAAAAAAAATACATTCCCCTTGGAAGAATCAAAACTGTTCGTGTCTATGAAAGAATAATAGCATGACCAGGGGACTACAGATCAATGTTATCCAGATCAGCACTTAAATGTAAATCACTCTGCATGAAAAATTCACGATGCCCTCTATCCTTCACATGGATAATGGGGACATCTGGTTACAGCAGACAGAATCATTTTACGTACATATATATATGTGATATACAGAATTGTGGGCTTTCGGTGTAATCCAGACAATGACTGGCATTGCCAGAATTAGTTATTTTGTAACTATTTTGAGACTAATACACCTTCCTCTTATGAAGACAAGTTCCTAAAAGTAGCATTATCAAGACAGGACAATGGGCTAGATAAGATCACTGATGAGATCCTGTGATACCTGCAGGTTTTACCTGCTTCTATTTTTTAATTGAAATTTTTCATATTGATAAAAGGAAAGGTGGCCAATCTTCTTGTCCATTCATTTCTCCTTCTTTGGCCTCAGACCAGTGAGGTCTCTGCAGCCCTTGGACTCTTGGCAACACCTGCATTAAGGAGGAAGTGCAGAGCCTCCCCACAGCCCAGGCACTCTGCACACGTTTTGCCCACAGGTGTCCAAAGCAGTTTATGCCATGATGGACTCATAGAGCAGCTAGGGAAAAACCATGTCTTAAATCTCTGACCACGCTACTGAGGATTGTACAAATCACACACTTACCTACCACCATCACTGCCCTTTAAAGGCTAATGCCTCAATACTATATGTCCCAGGACTGAACAGGACCTTCTTACCCTTTAAACACAGCTGGAGGACAAATGTCAGCAGCTCCTCTGGCCTTCTGATGTGGTGAACTTGGGATAGGAACACCCCTCAAGAAAGTGGAAAACCCAGCTTTTTCCCGTCACTGCTCCCACAGGACTTGATCCCATGCTCTCACCAGTCTGGGGAGGGAAAGCCTTGAGGAAGAAGCTGATGGGAGAGGCAGTGTCTCCATCTTTCCTTCCACAAGAGGCCACTGCATGAAGGCTTCAAGGGCTAGAAGGAGAAGCAGTGTCAAACAGAGCCCTGTGCTGCAGTCTTCACATTTAAAGGCATACATGAGTCTCAATTTCTCAGCCTTACCCCTCGATGGATTTATACTTAACATGATCCGGTCTTTGGACAGAAGTTGCTCGTTTTGATTTGTAATGGGGATATCCCTGTCTTTAGTTAGACTTTTGAAAAGAACATTAGGCTTATATTGTATTTCTTCTCATAGAACTCTCACAGCTGCTTCCGTTTTGCCTGAAAACACATCAGAAGTTTTAAGAAATCAGTGAGCTTCCGTCCTCTTTCTCAGAAAGCCAAGAGTCATTGTGCAGTGCTGCATAGCACCCCAGAGCCCACAGCATCTCCTGTCTCTCTTCACTGGCAGCCAAGAACAGAGGACAGAAGGAGTCCAGGAAGGGACACAGCAGCGCCTCATCACTGTGCAGTAACATGGAGGAGTGAAAAGCGGGCAGCAGTGGTGCTTTTAACTGTTGGGCATGAAATGTAAAGGCAGATGCCAGCATGGAGAGATGACCAACCCAAATGGCTTCAGGATACACATATACAAAGGTGCACATATGTTAGAATTTGAGAATAATACTTGCAGATTAATATCTTGTCTTAAACCTGGAGAAAAGACATGAGCAAAAGATACAGAAGCTCAGCAATCTAGAGATAGAAATGATAACAGATGAATCAAGATTATCTCCCACCATACAGGAAAATCAAATAGCATACTTGTCATTGGAGTTAATGATTTATTAGCATGTACTTTTATTATCTATATATATTTAGCTGTCTTGGACAATATAATCAGATTAGATCAGCAGAAGAGGATCCCATACTACACACTTATGTCCTAATAAATATGCACAAGAAGTACTTCACACGCTACTCAGGCCAGAAGCTGCTCTCTCCACTGCCATTAATATTGATTGGTGTTTAAGTGGAACTCACTGTCAGTCCATTGCACCAGCTCTAATGTGACAGCCATGGTTAGTGCAATTTCTCTTTCTAACAGAGACCTTAACCTTCCTGCACTTTCTGATTCCCTCAATACCCGCTGTCTCCTCAGGTGCTGCCTCAATCAAACAAAGGCCCTAAATATGGTTTACATAGAGGGGAATTTTTCATATATTAAGAGCATAAAATTTTTTCCCATCACTCACACAATTTTAAACATTCAAATGAGGAAATTAGTGTTGAGTGGTATAGACTAGATCTAATCTCATTAATCCAACAATAATTGAAATACAGGACTTCCCCTGAGGCCATGGATTAATGACCAGCTAGGTGGAGCTGCTGACATGAAGCACAGCCAAGTGCCATTAACCCCAGCCAGGCATTATTTAATCCCAGAGGAAATGTTCTGTGTGAAATTTGCTAGCTCTTGGGCGAGAGGAAGAGGGAGGAGAAAGGAGCACATGGTCTGGGTGCATGGAGGGCGCCCTTCTGGCTGTTGTGCACGGGGCATCCCTGCAGACTCCCACGTGTCTCCCACGTCTGCCCCAACCCACGCTGACCAGTGGACACATCATTAAAATGAATTAATGATCTGAAGCAGAAACTGTGTTTAATGAAGCCCCACTCAGACTGGTGTGCTAATGCCAGCCCTGTTTGCAGACAAATATTTACTAACCTTCTGTGCATTAAGTGACAGGCCACCTGTTCTCCTCTCTCATTATGTCTCCCTAAGTCTAAAGGTAACACTGCCTACTTAGACCTACAACATTCAAGCCACTTCAGAGGCTCATAAACATCTTCAACAAAGCTGAGCCAGATCTGCCAAGCTCTATTTGTTTTAGCCTCCATCTTTTTTAACTCCAGCTACTGTACACTCCCTAGATGCAAACTCAACGAAATGCTGCTGCCTCTTCTAGCATTAGAGGTAATTTCCTGTCAGGATTCTCACCAAATAATTTCTGTCTTCTCAACCAGAAATCCTTTAAGATGCAGAGGTTGCTCCCAGCCTTGACAAAGAACTCCAAAGAGAAAAGCAATAGGCAATGCCATATTATTAGTTGCAATAATCATATTGGCAATACTAATAGTTATAAAAGACATCACAGTCGTAGCAGGTGCATTTAGCATCATTTTAATGTAATTAATAACAGTAATGGTTTAAGAGCCTACTCTTGTTTTCATTGAACTAGATGGGAGGTTTGGGATTTACTTCAGGGGAACAGGGTCAGGTCCTAAACAAGCAAGGATTATCCTACAAAAAAAAAAAAAAAAGGAAAAAGGAAGCAGTATAGGATTAAGTCTCCCTCCCCTTTCCACTCCAAGCAAAAGAAAACCAGGAAAGATTAGAAAGCTGTCAGGGAGAGAGACAAGCAGAGGTTAAAAAGCAAACAAAGCTGCATGCATAGCACTGGTGGTGCCCCTATTCACCCAGCAGGGGAATGTCCACCTGAGCAGTCCCTTACCAATGGGAATGAGGGACTCTATGCACAGCTCCTTTGGAGGAATTAAAACGTGCCTCACATTTCACCCTTCTGCTCAGTGGTTTATGCTTTTACGCTGTACTGAGGTGTTGGGTGCTCCTATGTGCTTGGGCTGCCCACCCATCCCTACACCTGAGCATGGGAAGGTCTAGGATCCATGGGAGGAGACAATATTCCCGCACAGGCAGGTAACTCTCCTCCTTTGGCACACAGGATGGAGGCTGCTGCACACAGACAAGCCTACACACTGGGGTGAGCAACTGCAGCTTGGACATTCAAGTGACACCAAACATGAGTTTCTTTGCAGCAGAGCAGATTTGAGATCACAAGAGCCAATGCTGAACCAAAACATACCCTGACAAAAGCCAGGAAAAAGAGCCCTACAGGCAGTCCTGCTCACGCTGCACCATGTTCAGCACAGTTTTGGGGTTTTATTCAGCACAGGGTAAGCTAGACCCAGACAGGCAGCTCTGGCCCTGGAGGTAGGTTGAGTCATGCACTCCTGGTGGCACAAGGAAGAGTGGTTGTGAGTGCAGATGAAGTCAACAGCTTTTTGCCACCTCTGCCTCCTCTGATCTGCCATCAGCCACAAAACTTTCTGTTTCATATCTGTATTTTTCTGGCAATGGCATGACACAAAGCCAAGCCCCGTGGTATTACAAGGTCATGAAAAAAAGGCAACCCCAAAAAAGAAAACCAAAAAACATACTGCCTGCTTGCTTGTTCCTCCATCTCACCACAGCCAAACATTAACAACTGACTGTTCCTTTGTAGATAGTTGACTGCTTCCAGCCCTGACATGTGCACTTTCTGGTGTCCCACCCGACAAAGCACAGTATGAAAGGATGTACACATGAAAGCAAGGGTAAATTCAAAAACATCAGTCCCAGGCTGCAAGGGAGCTGAATTCAATATCAGCAAAACATACAGGAAAGGACAATGTATAATGGAAGTGGAGGGGGACAGAAGGGAGGGTGTGCAGGGGGAGGGGATAACGTAAACATTCACGCATGAAAATATTAGATGATTCTTGTTGCACAGTGACTTGAATTCAAAGTATTTATGTGGTCATTTCCATTTCTTTTCCCAAGAGGGTGCTGGGACTGGCATGGCTGTTAGAGTAGTGTGAGAAGATGCCAGCACAGTCAAGCAGTTTCCAGGGCAGAACTACAGCAATGCCTGATATTGTATTAATGTGAGTGCTGGCCATCTGGCCATTAGGGACAAGCTGCTGCCAGGGTGTCTCTCTTTTTCCATCTCATTTCAGAAGCTCTGGAGCCTGGGACTGAGACCCCTAGGGAGATTCTGGCTAAAGATCATTCCAGCATCCACTCAGATGTTGTAGAGAAAGGGCCAGAGAGCTGATAAGGCAGGAGAATGTGCTCACACCCACACAGGAAAAAAAAAAAAAAAAAAAAAAAAACAAAACCAGAGAATAACACTGAATGGGGGGTTAAAGGCAGAAAGAAAACGAGAGCAGATGAACAAGGGAATGGTTTAAACAAATAAGAGGGAGGAAGCAGGAAAAGGAAAAGAAAAATAAGAGGCACAGCACTTACTCAAAGGAGCCTTTAAAGGAGGAGAGAGGAACAGAGAAGAAAAGGAGTAGAAAGGGTTCAATAAGGAGAAATGGCTATCATTAAAGGCACAGGGGCTATGAAAGGACTACTAGCACAATGCATCTTTTTGGATTTTAACTACTCAGAACTAAAGTAAGGGCTTTCAGTGTGCCCTGTTGAATAGTACCTTGTCCCAGGAGCCTGCTGTAGCCAGTGCTTGGGTTAACAGATTAGGGAGTGTGGGTAAAGGTGCCAAAATTTTGTCCTGACAAAATAAATGCTCTTCCTTATGTTTGTTTATCTACTTTTTAACCATCATTGGAGGTGCTTAGACTGGGAATTTTTTCAGTGTGTAGAAAGACAAGTACAAAGTTGATAGTCACTATTTGTATCAGTATAGAAGACTGCATTACTGGAAATGTCAGTGGCTTTACTTGATTGCTGCTAAGTCAGACAGAGAGACAGAGAAAGAAAGAGAGAGAGAAAGAAAGAGAGAGCAAAAGAGAGAAAGTGAGAAAGAAAAGAAAAGAAAAGAAAAGAAAAGAAAAGAAAAGAAAAGAAAAGAAAAGAAAAGAAAAGAAAAGAAAAGAAAAGAAAAGAAAAGAAAAGAGAAAAGAAAAGAAAAGAAAAGAAAAGAAAAGAAAAGAAAAGAAAAGAAAAGAAAAGAAAAGAAAAGAAAAGAAAAGAAAAGAAAAGAAAAGAAAAGAAAAGAAAAGAAAAGAGAAAAGAAAAGAAAAGAAAAGAAAAGAAAAGAAAAGAAAAGAAAAGAAAAGAAAAGAAAAGAAAAGAAAAGAAAAGAAAAGAAAAGAAAAGAAAAGAAAAGAAAAGAAAAGAAAAGAAAAGAAAAGAAAAGAAAGAAAAAGAAAGAAAGAAAGAAAGAAAGAAAGAAAGAAAGAAAGAAAGAAAGAAAGAAAGAAAGAAAGAAAGAAAGAAAGAAAGAAAGAAAGAAAGAAAGAAAGAAAGAAAGAAAGAAAGAAAGAGAAAGAAAGAAAAAGAAAATATGCATGTGGGCATACAATTCTTCTGCAAAGTAAAGCAAAACATCACCCTACAAAATAAATCTTAGCTAATGGGCAAGAAAGTGTCATGGAAGATCAAGAGTACTAAAATGACAACCTGTGAAACCTCATTTCCTACAAAAACTGCTCAAGAACCAGCATTATGGTGTGATTTCCTGAGTGAATTACTGCAAAGCAGACATCATGTGCAATGGTTACTTCTGCTGCTATTATTACTACACTACTATTATTCTGGTCCAAGAGGATCTGCAGGCAGGACTGAAGTCTGACAACAGGACCCCTTCTGAGATTTCCCATGCTTCCTCATTTTACCTAACATCTGCCTGATCTGTCTCTGACATTTAAAGGATCTTCTTCAAAAAGATGCTTCTGGCATGAAAACTGAGGCATTAACTCCACACAGAGGAGCCTAAGTCCATCTCTGGATCATGCCAGCATAGGAGGGGCAATCTGAACTCCACTGTGACACAAAGAACATTTAAGTCTCAGTGGTGAGTCTGGTATGGGTCCCACAGTTTGGGGTTATCAGTTCCAGAGGACATGGATTACAAGAGAGGGGAGCTGGGAGCAGAAGGCTTTTCATTGACATGGGGTCTCCCTCATCAGGAGAGCTACTGCAGGAGTGGTCAAAGAGGATACCAGTGTTCTCTGGGTTAATCTGGTTGGACAAAGCAACCCAGAGCGTAAGTATCTGTTGCCCAGTAGAGTTAAAGATAAGAAAATCAAGGTGCTCCCTTCTCTCTGCAGATCACGTGGAAAAGTACAATTTCCCCCCACTTCTGAGAAGCCTGCAACCATTACGGGTTCCCCAGGGAGGTAATGTGGGGCACAGTCTGTCCTGGACTAGGAGAATAGGGGATCCCCACATTGTTCCGAGAGATAACACTCGGCAGAAGGTTTTCTTGGGGCACTGCCTGCGCAGGTGCACTCCTGTCACTTCTGTTCTTTCTGAGGCCAGGAGGCAGCCACACTGCTCTGTGGCAGCAGTCACACAGCTGGGGCACAGATACAGCTACTGGTTTTGCCAGAAGCACATGCTCTTGCAGCTGTGGAGATGTCTTTTGCCTCATCTGCTTGAGACAGTGGAAAGTAGCACAGGAATGAGAAGTGAGATGCAGACAAAACTCTGGGAAATCGGAGCAGGATACCACCAGCAGCTGCCAAAACTGGAGTTTGCAATGGCCATTTCACAGAGCAACCTCAGAAATTATCACACTGTCAGTGTGGTTTTGTGATCTTGGCTGGACAGAGAAGCAATGACACAGAAATAAATGACAAAGTTTCCCACAGTGTCAGTTACATGAGGTTCACAGCACAGGAGAAAGCTGAAGATCATTCTGCAGGAAAGCACAAACATCACAAGTAGTGTTGAGCCCAGCTTTACAATATTTACACCCTGTGATTATGATACTCCCTGTTTAGGAGAACAACTAGCTAGCAATAATGGATTACACACATTGTTTGGGATTTGATTTTGTCCTGTCCTGGGAAGGCAGAAAAACTATGAAGGACTTCATATTCAGAAATAATATAATTCACACTCCAGAAAAATCAAATCCTAATGCAAACATTTGAAAATAAATACGACCTTTTTCATAATATGCACTTTAACATTGGAACTTAACCTTGGCATGTCCTGAAAGACCAAGTTATTCCAAAACTAAAGGAAAGTCTCGTTACCTTTCAGGACAAGTCCTCAGTCTCTTCTTAATGTTCATATGGGACTTTCTTCCCTTTTTAGGCTTATTTTTGTTTTTAACCAAGAGCCAATTAGACAGATTTTGAATAAGGTTGGAGGACTTTTTGTTCAAATGAGAAATTTTTAGTCCCTTGAAGTGTAATAGGTTTTCAATAGAAATCCTCTCCTGCTGTGCATTGATCAGCTATTGATTGGTGAGGGTTTAAACTAAATTATCACTGCCGAATAAAAGACTTTCAGGATGAAGGAACTGAGCTGAGCACAGTGTTATATGAAAAGTAAGCCAATCCTTTGTGATGGAATCGAAAGGCCCTGGTCACTCTTGAAGAAAAAAAATGTTAATTGAAAAATTCCTTAAATAGGTAACAGCTCTGAAAGTCTGCTTTACATAAAAGATATGAAATCACAATCAGCCAACAGAGAGAAAAGGATCCTGCAGCTCAAGTGGTTTTTCTCTCTAAATGGTGCTGATTACTTTCCCATTCATGGATGACATAGAGTGATGGAAATTAGTCATTTCAGAAGAAAGGACTAATGACAGCTGAACTTGTGGGCACTGGGGGAAGTTTGATGATTGGCTCCTCGAGACAGAAAGTTAAAACAAAAGAACTTCCTATTGGGTGGAAAGATTTATCCCAAAACTAGCAGGAAAACAAATACACAGGCTTGGTCATGCTTCAAAAGATCTGGGTTTTAATTTTTGCTTTCACCAGCAAGCACAGGAGTTTCAAACTTTGTGGAAAGAGCAAGGGAAAAGAATTGTGTTGACTACACACAATTGGCTATTTAAAAAAGTTCTCAAACAAGCCATTTTCTTTCAATTTGGAAATTAGAATAATGGATCTTGCTGATTGTCTGAGACAGGTGTGGGAGGTCAGAGCTTCATCCAGCTGTTAGAACTTTAATCAAAGACGTGATCTTCTGAGGCACTAAAAAGCTTTTGGTAATCTCTGTATAAGTTAAAAAGGGAGGTCAGTATTTTTAAAGACAGGCCAGATCTTTGAGGAGGTAACTCTAGATACCTGTATCTCAACATGGATTGCACTCTGCCAGAGTCACAGAGCATTGCAGTTGCTCCAAACTCTCCAAAGCTACATCCCCCTATTCCCAATGGAGCATGGACATGTCTTGTCTTGCCCACATCCTTGACTACATTCATCTCTGTTCTCTATGCTGCAAAGCCCACCGGCACCACCCTGAACACGGCTCTGCCTTCTCTGCTGGGAAATGTCTTTGTTGCCAGCCCCCAGTATGCCTTTTTATGGGCCAGGTGGCATGTACATAACACTGAATATCCTTCTTATCCTATCAAAGGGTAATATGGAATAGGATCATTTAGCCAACACATTTAAACATATCATTTTATACAAGCAAGGTTATTTCAGGACAACAAATCTATAACCCTGTGTGCAAGATTTCAGTACCTCGAAGTCCAAGATTCAGGACAATCTTTTTCCCATTTCTGAACAGCTGGCTCCACAACTCAATGTGGATACCAAAACACCATCATTCAAATTCATATTTACAGGGCTCTGTAGTGTCTGGTTTAGGGATTAGTTTAGTATGTTATTCATACCTCTGGAAAAGAAAGGTCTGGTTTAGACTCCACAAAAATTCACTTTCAGTCTGGCAGCTTGTACAAAAACATCACATGCATTTCAAAATTTCAAAGGTGTCCGAGCCAAGATGGTTCCTTGGTATCTTTCAGTCAGAGGAACCATATCTACTAGTAAAAGCAGTCTCTGTAGACATGTAGATTATGCTACTCTGTAGATATTTAGCCGCTGGTAATTGTAAACTCAGTGCTTGCCCAGCTTGTGATACAATTATTCCTCCAATAAGATCCAGCAGAAGCCTGCCATATAGCAGGATATCCCAGCAGTAACAGAATAAATACTCCTCTCTCATAACTTTGCCAGTATCAGAAATATATTGGCCAAAGCCAGAGCCTTCAAAAAATAATAAAATGCATCATAAACCCCTCAATATGGTAGTGTAGATACTTTGAATGTTAATGTCCAAGAAGAGCCCTACCATTCATAATAAAATACTGGATAGCTTTCATGTAGGTAATCTTTTTATCCATACAGGTCTCTGCTGCTTTTTATTTATTTTACGTATTAATATCCCAAAGCAGTGAATTTCATTAGATAATCACCTGAGCATCAGAAGAGCACAAGCTGTGCTCTAGGCATGCATGCATCCAACCAGGCTTGAGAGAAAGGTAACTGGAAAAAATGTAATCTCTTCTGATAAACATGAGGTCAAACTAAATTTTTTAGTTGTCCCATCTGCCCCACAGCTCTGTGAAATGATTTAGCATAAGAAAATCATTCCCTTCTGCTAATTTTACAGCCTCTGCCTTTTAACGGAGACAATTCATTTTTCATGTACTCTGTGTGCTTGAATAAGTAGGAAATAACATCTATCTCCAGTGCAATCTCCCACTGAAAACACAGATCTCCCCCATTTTTAAAGGTTAAGTAATTACAACAGAAGAGTATGTTGGATAATGAAAGCTCAGGTTTTTTACCCTTTCAGTAGTGATGAGTCACCTGGCCTTAGCAGGAGTGGACCCTGAGGCAAATGAATTTCATGATGCCGAAGATAGCAGTCTGGGAGAAGGAAAACATATGAAAAGGAGACTGCAAATATTTTCTTCCCCTGCTGGGCACAAAATATCTTCTTCATTCTTGCTCATTTCAGCATATTTATACAACAGACAGATTAATAAATTAAACAGTACCTCCCTAATCTCCAATCCATCCCCAGCATGGATAAGATGAATTTTAAAATTAGAATTAAACGAAAAACCTCTAATGAGGATGCAGAAGTTTATTATCCACACAGCAAATATCGACCAAATCATGTCAAGTTAAATCTGATGGTTTTATTGGAGAACCTGATGTGACCCACAACTCATTGCCAGATACCCTGTTATGTCTCTAGGGAATCAATGCTTTGGGTGGCCAGGAAGGTCCACTGGCCTGGAAAGTCAGGGTGCTGGAGCAATACTGGGTGTCTTCCCAGAACACTCTGCACAAGCCTGGGGCCAGAGTTCAAAAAAAGAAATTCAATAAGGGGAAGTCAAGTCTCACCTCTCCTGCACCTTGAATTTCAGAACCTACATTTTATGTGTCAAAGTTTCGGATTACAAGCGCCTCACTGTCAGACTTTGGCATCTGACACAACATGCCTACTGGGCATGTTTTTCAGACTCCAGAAACTCACTGGGCAAATGAAGAATAATTTGTTTAACCATCCACACTACTCCTTTGATGCGGGTATAATGAAAATGTCAATTTCACAACAGAGAAAATGGAGGAATGGAAAAAATATCACCTACCTAAGGTGAGGAAACCAGCATCACAGACAATGCTAGAATGCAGATCCTCTAATTACTGGACTGTGTTGTTCTAATTGCCAAATAAACCCACAACCCTAGTACTGGAATGATTATACCATCATCACCATCCTGTTTACTCAACAATCCAGTAATAGAGCAATGACTGGGAGAAAATACACTTTGGTTTTGTAAAATTATCTCAGAGAAAATACACTTTGGTTTTGTAAAATTATTTGACAAGTCCTCACGCAGAGACCTGTAACAAGTTCAAACCACTCTTAAAGCTAAAATCTGAACCAAGCTTCTGAAAAGGAATCTGTGTCAGTTTCTGAAATGAACTGTTCATTTACATTCCTTTAATGATCTGACTGTATTGAACCCAATGCACCGAGCAACCCATGCAAGAAAGCTCATTTACACTTCCAACTTTGTTTTTCCAAGGGAGCTGTATTATTTACCTCCTCATTTCCTTTGGAGCATTTACAACAGGAGCGATAAGCTAAATGTTTCGAGCAATACATGGAAGATGAAAGGTGACCAAATATATTCAAGCGCGTAATAAACAGAGAGCATTTGTAGGTGAAAACAACCAGCTTGGCATGAGAGAGAGGGAGAGAGGGAGAGAGGAATAGAGGGAGAGAGGGACAGAGGGGGAGGGGGAGAGAGAGAGAGAAAGAGAGAGAGGGAGATAATGCAGTGGGTTTAATAGGAGGCTTTTAACGTTTCCTGTTCAGGATTGGCTGGCTTATTAATGATTTAAGCACAAATTGAATTAACCAAATATTGAACATATGTTCTTTTAAACTCTCTTAAATCTACCAGAGCCTTGCAGGAGAGAGCTATGCGGCCATGCTGTTCAAGAGGGGGGAGGATGACAAGGGGGTATTGAGGGTGACTGGGTAAGTAAAACATAACCTGAAGGTGGTCAATTTAATGCTGTGTTAGTGGCCTGAACTTTCAGTTCCCAAAGGGAAAGGATGATTAATGCCACTACCAAATGTATACCCATACCTGACCCTGATCTCATCAAATCCTGCTGCCACCATCTGCTGTTTTTAATTCCTCTGCAATATTTGTATTTGCTACCTCCCTCCTAAAAGAGAGGGAGAAAAAAAAATGTTCCCTGCTTATGAATGGTGTGATCTGGTTGTACTGGCTGAACGCTGGCCAGGAGGCATCTGTTGCTTATAGTCCTGACAGCATCTGCTACTATTTCTCACTTTTCCCAGCATGCTGTGAGATATGGTTTCTCCCAAAGGTGGCCTTTGTATGCACCATTGTCAATTCCATCATTGTCTGCCACAGCCTGTTCCCACGATGCAATGGTAGTTATTACCACGCTGCAAAACCTTTTCTTGCAGGCTATCTGTAATCTAAGATATTGTGTGATTGAGTTATGCAGTTAACCCTTTTCCTATGCATCAAACCATTAAAATAAAAAGAAACAGGCTGGACCATTTTTGGTAGAAAAAGCTTCAGAGCTTGCAACCGATGGGAAAATTAAGCAGATTTTTTTTTTTCTTTTTGTTAAGTTGCTTTGGTTTAGGTTTGAGGGGGTTTTTTGCTTTTAAAATAGTGACAGTTTGGCATTAAGTCAAGGTTTAAAAACAAACAAAGATATGAAAAGCTAAAAAATGTCCCAACTAGCAGTTTTAATTCCTTTAAAAATACTATAAAGGATGCATTGTTTTTTCTCCTGATTCCTGATACGGCTATTAAGCATTGTAACCAAATGTGTGTGAATGCTATTATTTATGTGTCTGATCTTTAAATACCTTCTGCTTGTGGGATACAGACTGAGACTTCTGATGGACATAGGCGTCCCAAGCTGTCATCTTGCCTTGTCCTTCTGTCAAACAGTTAGTGTGTCAAGCACTTCTCCTGGGAACTTTCGGAGTATGAGCCTGGAAGCGCAGAACGGTCCCGTCTCCAGAGAGCCACTTTTAACTCACGACAATATCCTTGGTGTCAGCTCAGAATAGCCCACTATGGGGCAAGGAGAAAGAAAGCGCAACAGATGTTACTAGTAAAACCACGTTTACAATTGGGTGAAATTACTGCCCTTATGTACCTTCTGACCAAAACCCACTTAAAAGACGGCCAGGTTCCTGGCAGTTGGATTTTTTAAGTCAATTCTGTTCAAATAAATCTTCATGTAGAGAAGCAGTGCTATTAAAAGAGACATCACACCTCTCCTATGTATGCGCCTTTCCCATTCCCCCCAAATCATCTGTAACACTGCGGGCTTTCCACTAATACAGTTATCACTTACATCTGTATTTATGGCATTTGCTATATCCACATAAGCACTGTAAATATCTCGCCCTATAATATACAGATCACAAGTGATATTTTATCTCCCCAAATTATTTCATGCATCTCTTAACCTCTTTTTTTCCTCTTCAACTTTTCATTAATTTGGAGCTACTGACTACATATAAAATCACACTTAATCCCTTCAGAGATACTTTTAAAATTTCATAGTAGTTAAAGTAACCAAGGTGGCTGACTCTGGAAGTAGTACTGATAATTAGCTGAATTTTTAAATCCATTTTAGTGCTGACCAAAATACTGGGGAGAGGGAGGGGAAAAAACAACTATGGAACTTGTGAAGAAGGCTTTTTAAACTAAGCCCCAAATCATCATTTCTCCCTCCGTCTAGTCTCAAGGAACTGTCAAGCAGTGCAATACAGCACATGGTGACAAAACAAATATCAGAGAAGCATTTACAATACTCCATTTACAAGACTGTTTCTCTTAGTCTCATTTGTATTATAATTTGCATCATCTCTATTACATTTTTGGGTGGAAAAATACTGAGGTAAGGGAAAAATTGTAGCATTTAATATCTCTGTGGTTCCCATTTTAAATGGGGACTCATGCTATTTCAACAGTGTTTTTACACTGCCAGCTCAAATAAGGCCAAGTGCAGTAACAGCACGGAAGGAACATGAACAAGTACTGTACAGACATACTACTCTCTTTAGCACCAGATCACCTTGCCTTCACATATTTGCAAGTTATTTAATGTCCATTTTCAGTTTTACCATAAATTAAAATGAGGACTTCTGATTTAAAACTGGATTGTGTTCAGTCTGAGCATGAGTTTAGGGAGAATGAGGGCACTTTACAGGCTAAGCCAGGTGTGATGTTAGACAACAGATCTGTTGAGTTGCTGCTAGTTAAGACCATTTAAAATACATTGCTAAATCCATGATCAAGGTCCTCTCTGCAGTCTGAAACCCTTTTTCCACAGGCAACAGGTAACAGAAAAACATGTCTGGGTAACTCACTTGCAACTCTTCTACCACTAAAATGAGATGAGCTTGGGGAAGCACAGACTATCTAGAGCTGGACCCCTGGAATTAGCATCTAGTCTCCACAATGGCTACAAAATCTGAGCAATGGAGAAATTCACCAGTTCTTTTTTAAAAACAGAGGATGAAAAAGCGTGTATGTGGAGGAATTCGCACATGCAAATTGTGTATGATCCACTTTTATAAAACTTTATACCATAGGCAGAAAGCAATAAAATTATCTTAGCAGCCAGAAAACACGACTGATGACATTGAGCAGGATTGTAACATACAAATGCTCTGAATGACAGATTTGAAGCTACAGATTCTTCCCAGGTTGGCTGTGAGAGCTCTTGTTGCAAACCTACCACCCACCGTTCCTGAGTCTGTAGGTCCCTGAGGCACCACTGCTTCCTTTGCTACTGCCATTAAGATATGGGATCCTTTACTGACTTTTGCAGGAGGACCTGTGTGTTTATTATTTCCTGTAACAAGGTGAACCAAGCTGAGACCTGTCATGAAGGGCACTATGACATTCCCAAGATCTTCAGTAAAACCCAGCAAACCCCAGATGTGATGTGAGAAGGCACATAAGCACCGCTTTCGACAGAAAGAGATTTGCACCCTATTGGCATAACAGAGCTTCAATGAGCCTCACTGGGTATTTTTTCCAGCTCCAGGCCAACCACACAGACTCTGATGCTTTTCATTTTCACCGCTCTCTGCTGGTGGCCTGGATGGAGCCAGCACATGGCTCCTGTGAGAGGTGCCAGCCAGGGGCACAAGCCCCACCTGAACCAGCGTCAGCCAGGCTGCCAGCAGCTGCCCTGAGTGAAGAGCAGCACTGGCACATTTACAGAAAAGCCTGTGTATAAATGTTTTCGCGTGTCAGGAAATACTGCAGCGGTGATTGTTTTTCCCTGTTGTTCCAGCAGCAGAAACAAGTATGGACAAAATTCCTTTTAGGATGGGCGTGCAGGGTATTTAGGTGAGGAGCTGTTGCCTCTCCTCCTCCCTGCAGCATTACTGCCAGCAGATCCGTTTGCAAACTGGAAAGGGCCCCTGCTGTGTGCAGGCAGGTTTGGATGGCAAGCAAGAGCCGCTGGCCGCCCCTGCTCACCCACCCTCTGTTTGCTGCGGGCTTAGCCAAGCGGCTCCAGCTCCCGCCCTGCGAAACAGAGCTGGAAATACAGCGCAGTAGCGGCAGGAGAGGCCCGGCCCGGATGGGGAAGGGGTCACAAGGGGAGCAGATCACGGCCGATCGCCTCCTCGGCAGTGGCCGCCCCGGTGCTCGCCTCAGGTCTCGGGGCCGCGAGCGACCTCCTTCCCATCGCCCATGAGGCCTCCGCCCGCCACTGCAGCAGCGCCCAGCAGCGGGGCCGGCTGCGATCCTTCCTCCAGCCTCCTCTGGCCTTTGCCGGCCTTCTCTGGCCTCTCGCCGGCCTTCCTTCCCCGGCAACAGCGGGCGGCAGCCAATGGGGCCGTGGCGGGTCAGGGCGGCACGGCGGCGGCCGCGGCGGTGGCGGCGGCGCGGGCCTTTGTGCGGGGTGGCAGGTGACCACGGCGGGGGAACAAAGCGGGGTCAGGGCGGGAGCCGGGTCCCTTTTCTCAGGCCCATGTTCTCCACTCCTCACAATCTGTCTGAATTTAACTTGCCATTGAGGGCCCTGCCTGTAGAAAACAGCTTTATGTCGACTAATCCAGGCAGAAGTAAGGGTAGACACAGAGACAGGTTTGAAGGCGGGGACATGGCTATTCTGATGCCTCCTTTTTTTTTAACTCCCCCTCCCTTCCCCACTGCCTCCAGTGAAAAGTTTTCTGAACCAAAAAAAAAAAAAAAAAAAAATGGTGACAAGATTAATCAGCCCGTGGAGCTGAAACACATGCTTGACTTAAACAACCTCTTTGCTGTTATTAACAACTGCTCCAGCATTTCTCTTGTTATGCTAATGGTACAGATTAGAGTAAAATCTATTCCTTCTTTGCTGAACAGGCCAATTGATAGAGGCTGATCTATTTTCCTCCCCGTTTTAATTCTTTTTTTCGCCAGGCACAAGTGTTTGCAGCAGCAAGAACAGAACATGAAAAAAAAATTCCTAAAAAGCAAAACTGCACACAAGAGTGACTAGGCCCCACATTCAGTAAAATCATTAATAAATACAAATCTATATCATTCTCCAGCCTACAGCCTGGAAATAGTGGCTGAGTGTTGTAAGATACCGACCACAAAAGACAGGAAATTCAACATCGTGTCTGATGTCCTGCTTTTAACTCATTCTTTTTTTTTTAACTTGCAGACAGCAAGTGCCTGCTAAAGGAGATGGCTTTGATTAGTTTTAATACATTCCTTGGATGAAATACGAAGGAGAAGGGAGTGTTGCTGGCTAGTCCTGGAGAGGGCAGCTTGACTCAACACCACACCATGTGCAGGAGCTCCATTCGGATGGAAGGAGAGAGTCCTGTTGCCAGCATAGGTTGTAAGGCCATTTGCTCTATGGCATCAAGGGGAGCAAGGAGGGGCCTGTGTGTCAGTCTGGGCTTGGTGGTTTGTGCCTCCTGTTAACTTGGGCCTGACCCTACGTGCTCTTTAGTTTTGTGGTGTTTCCCCCCACACCCAGCTTTTTTGTAATCAAAGCCCAGGCGCTGTGTCACAGGTAACAGCAAAGATGACATTGCAATCTATGAGTCTACAGTATGGTAAATATTTAAAAGCCTAGTATGTCTGACATGCCAAAGAGGAGCATTCAGCCAGTAATAGCTGCTGAATTAGAATGACTGCACCATCAACTTCCATTAGCAGCATGTGTATGGTATTTATATTAAATCCTTTATCACTTCCTCTGGATTTGAATTGTTCCTTTCTAAATAAGTGGAAATATCATCACCCTGGTTTGGCATAATCCTAAATCAACTTAAATCAGTGACAATCCTCCTACTGATCTTGCTGATTTTCTAGATTTGGCCTACCACTGTATACAGTGTATCTGTATACAGTCGCTGCCAAAAGGTTAACATCTGCTGCTGCCTACCTCCTTCTTCAACCCAGCCAGACCCAGTCACAGCTGGTAGATACTGTAAACTTGCTCAGTTTCAACATTCCATTGCTTCAATGAGTCCGTCCACTTATGATGCCTAAGGTAACACCAGGCTGATCTGCCTGGCTCCAAAGACATTGAAGACAGTCCTAGGGCAAGCCTAGATTTGGAGGTCTGCACTTGGCTAGCACTAAATTTGATCAGACAGATTTCATATTTGCACAAAGACCACAGGGATTTTTAGATCATCTGCTCCGACTTTCTGTGTACCATATGCCATCATATTTTTTCCCAGTTATTCCCATATTGAGCCTAATTACCTGTACTTGATTAAAACAGATCACCCATCCTGCTTTAATGAGTAGAAATTAAAGGGAAAAAAAAAGGAAACTGGTACCTCCTGTGGTAGTTTGTGCCAGTATTTTAATGACCTTAAATTTGAAAAACATGTACCTAGTTTCTTATTTGAGTGTGCCTTGCTTCCATGTCCATTTTTGCCTGATTTGGCCTTCCTGAACCTGACTTTTTCACCTTGCAAAAATACTTCTTCACAAACTTGTGTCCATATTTAATTTCTTTTTTGGCAATATAAACTGTTTGAACTCCTTAAGGTGTTCAGTGAAAGCTGCTACCTTGATCTTTCTTGGCTATTAAGTGAGGATTGACTGCTGTCGCTTGCAAATCCTGCGCAGGTACCCAAGGACTGTTTTGACCCCTTTGCCATAGTTCAAGCAGCTTGTCCACTGTAAGTGCCACCCCTTTCCAAAATTGTCATAGTTCAGGAGGTAAACCCACTTTTTCCAGGAGTGGATCACCTATTTTGCTCCTAAGTATGCACTACTTTGGAGTTTTAAAGATGTTTTGTTTGTCTGACACACAATCACATTGCTCCATATGAACTGCTGTGTCCTAAAGCATTCCACTAATCTTTTTATGTAAATTTACATTTAGAAGGGCAATTTTTTACTCCAAGATAAGCAGGATGAGGCTTGCATCTGGCTGTTGACAAGCACACTAGGAACAATCTCATTGAAAGATAATTATGCAGGGACACCTTCTTTTCCATACACGCCGATGTCTAGCTCTTGATCTGTTTATAATATGATCTGTTGTGATATTTTAAAGTATTTCAATCCTACTTTGTGTCCCACAGCATCGATGCTGTATGAAGTATATTTTATCTCCGCAGTTATCTTTAAAAGTTGAACTTTAAAGTCTTTGAATCTCATTAAAGGAGTTGGCAGTTATCTGGCAAGTTCAACTTTGTTTGGTGTCAATAATCCAAAAAATATTTCCATCATCTAATTCCTTATTGATTAAAATCTTTGCTAGTGTAAGAATTATTTGCCTCAGATAAATGGTGGGCTAATTGGGTCACTGTTTCTTGAATAATCCTACTTGCTCTCTTTGAATGTTTTGCACCTTTTACATCTGGAGTATCTGGCTCTGAGGTGGATTTAAACCGAATGTCAACAAACTGAGGATTTCATCAGTCAGTGGTTTCTGAATTTCTGTGTGTAAGTTACTGATCCCTGATGTTTCATGAGTGACTATCCCTGAAAGATGTTGCCTTGGTTTTTTTCCAGTAATTCAGGGTCTGAAAGATACTTCTTTGAAAATAGGAGTACATCAAGAAAAGGAAAAAAAAGCTGTGAAATATCTATTTTTCCACATCTGAATAATCAGTTTTTGTAAGCTTCATCTCTTAATATTTATCATATCAACAGGATTTCTTTTGTTCCTACTGTAGTTTAAAAATTTGGGTTCATTGTCTTTAGCAACTTCAGATACCAATTTAGTGAACTTTAGCTTTCCCTTATTAATTTTCTAAATTTTGTCCCTTATTATATCCTTTAGAGGAAGCTGTTGGGTTTTAAGAAGAGTCACCACATAGTTCAGCACTAATGCCTCTTACAGCAAAAAACTGCAACCCAACATAGTATTATAAAAAGGGATGAAAACAACTTTTCCTGCAAATCAGTGAGGAAAGAGCAAAAGTGGCTATAGTTGTACATGTTAGTTATATAATAATATTTGCTGTTATTATTATTATTATACATATTTTTTATTCCTAATGCTTCTGCCAGAGACAGTGAACTTCCTGTCACAGCAAATAGTCAGGAAAGCTGAACAAAACTACAGTTTCCATTTACCAGCATTCACAGAATTTGCTTTGGTCAACATAGCATGCAATCCCTGGTTTACCCAAAAATAGCTTGTAGACAGAATCTGTGCCTAAAAATAAGTCAGCAAGGGAACTAAACACAGTAATAAAGAGACTTTGGTGGTATGTGTACATTTTTTCAAAAACTTGCACAATATCTAGCAATAAACACTTTTTCAAACCTGAACTACTCCATCATTAGTTGTGTTGTGCACTGCCTCCTGTGTTGTTTATGTTTTTGTAGCATTCAGAGTCCTATTTGCGGACCCATTATATTTAGGCATCAGCACTCTGTTGAACAATACCAGATTTTGTGGTCTTGCAAAACAGCTACTGGTTGGAGAAGAAGTAATGCAGAGTTGGGAGACTTTCTCAGTGTGGAAGTTATCAGGCTTTCTGGATAAGAGACTTGTGACAGCCATTCGCATTTCTGTCTGTCATGAGGTAGCCTTAAACATTTACCTTTTAGCTCAGTGCACTCCAATGGGAATATTGTTTCATAAACTAGCTCCTTGGACAGCTGGTGGTGTACTGCACTCAGGCTGGAAAACAACTGATTAGGCAGTATTTCATAAAAGCTCCAGGGGACAGAGTTTTTGGAATGAATCAGAACATAATAAAGAAATGCCTAGACTCTGCATCACTGACTTAGGGTTTGGCTGCAAAAACCTTTGTAGGCTGACACAAGCTCACTCTGCCCACACTCCAGGGAAGCACAAACTCTTTCCACCCTAGTCAAAACCAAGGAAACTTTGTTCTAGCCACCGTGCAGCTGCATTAGGGCTGCATGGATCCAAGGTGGTTTCTCCTGCATCTCTCAACAGGACTTCGTAGCAAAGGCTCAGCGTCCCTTTAGCCACAGATTTCAGTTTGGAGCTGCCATGGGTCCAGTTACCTCACTAAACAAGCAGATTATCACACAGCATCTTAAAAAAAGGTATTCTGTATAGTCTTGAGTGCCCAAGAGATGGGCAAAACCCAGTCAAAAGTCCATTTCATAAGACCTCTCAGCAAAAAGTATTGCTGGACAATTCATAAGAAAAAATCTTGTTTCTAGAATTTGTTGTAGTTAGACAAAAGCAGGTCAGAATCTTCTAATCTGGAAGTGACTTCTCCAGGAAAGAGGCAAAAATATCTAGTCTAGCAGTTTTTCAAGGGCAGAATAGTGTTCTTCCCAAGAAAAACAACTGGTAAAGCCACAGGTATCAGCCCCATGCCAGGACTGTGTCAGACTGCAGTTGTATACTCTGAATGAATGATGCCACTGCTGTATTAATTTGGCTTGTATAAGATGTTCTGTTAATTTTCATAAGTATATGTAATTTTATAGTTTATCTTTTATGTTACACATATCTATTGACTTTACAGCAGGTGTTGTCAGTGTGTGACAGTCCTGAATTTAGCTCACCACTGGTGCTCTGTGCAAATTTGAGCTGTTGAAGCAAGATGCGCAGAAATTGGAGGAACCCTCAAGAAGATAAGAGAAGGCTGAATAATTTCAGCCGGTCACATTCAGAATAATCTGATTGGCGCTAGGATAAGAGTCTTCAAATATGCAAAGGTCTCCAGTAAAGAAGAGAATAACCTGCTCTTCTTATCCTCAAGTCGGGAGTTTAGACATTGGAAAACAGGGACATGAGAAAGCCTTCCTGACAGTTGTCACAGTGAAGCATCCAACTGGATCACTAAGAGTGGTCGCAGGATCTGTGTCACTAAAAGTCTGAAAGAAGCAGATAGAAAATATTTCTCAGGAAGGGGGATGAGTCTGCCTTGGTGCAGTGCTATGGACTTGGAGACCTCCCAGGGTACCTTCCAATACTATTTTTCTGTGTTTTCAGTATTACAACCTGAATATAAAGGGCACACTCTCCATAAAAAAAGAAAGAATTCTCTGTCTAAAGACCCAAAGACTAGTGTGTTAGCAAGCTCCAGCTTGTAAATGCTAAAAGCTTCAGAATAAGGGCTAGTGCCTGCACATTTCTGTGGGTTAAATGAAAGTGTCTGGAGAAATTAACTGCTGCCCATTCCAGGTTCTCAACCATCACCCATATGCTGGAAATGCAACTGCAGACATGACAAAGAAGCAATTATCCCAACAAAATCAGTTATTACCAGTGATTCATATGGTAATGACAGTGGTGAGGATGATGATGGTACTGCTGAACTGCAGCGAGGATGATAATAACCAGTGTTTTAGGGGACGGATTACAGGTTTAATCAAAATGAATAGTTTATCACAGATAATGAATTTTACAGGGGAATATGGTCCTAGAAAAATGCCTTGTTCTGAATGCCTGAAAATTACATTGATTTAAGTAGTGGGCTACCATATTTGCACTATTAATTTAAAAGAAGAGAGAATGCAGCATTTTTATGTGGATATTCTTTGCCATCCTTAAAAAATGGGTATTAATGTCATGATCATGGCAAGGAGAACCACTGCAGAGTTCCACATCTTTACTGGCATCACTTGTATAAGCCCTAAAATTTTACTTGAGTCCTATTATTTGTTTTGTCCCTGACATCAAAAGAAAAAAAGAAAAAAAATTATGCGTGTGCTAACATAAAGCTAAGATTTGTGAGCATCTTGTGAATTTCATAAGCAACAATTCAGGAGAATATTGGGGCTCCTATTATTACAGTGGGACTTAAGCATAGATGAGTGGGAAGGTCTCTCTAACAAAGAATAAATAGAAAAGCTCTGGAATAGTATATTATCACAAAAATTTGTTAAGCATATTCATTTCCCAGTATATGGGAATATTCTTTTCTCTAAAAAAGAAAACATTAGAAGCTTCATTTATATGTTGTAGAGGGAGACTAAGGAACAAAAATGAGAGAGAATGGGATGATAAGATAAAATTAAAGAGTTGTCCATATTTTAAAAATGGTTAGAGACATTTCAGATCCAAGAGAACATTGCTTTATTCATCAAAAGTAGCAGGCCTGGGCTACTAGCATATCTCCTGTCCCATTCATTTTAATTTTTCCTTGTATAGTTTGCATGTTGAAGTCTCTGTAAGACTGATTCTTGTTCATGCTTTTTTGCTGCTGTTGTTGATTTCAACCTATGCTCTGGTTTACTTCACCAAGTACCCTCCAAATTCAAACAAGCTGCAGAAATGCTGAAATCAATACACGCCTCTTGAAGGATAGATCTTTTGTAACACAAAGGGGAGAATGACTAAGAGATTACTGAAGCCTTAACAAAACCTCAACAGATCCCCATATGGTGCATTGCAATTAAAAGAGTAGAGGATGGATTTCTAATTTTTTGGGTGGAGAAAAAAAAAAAAAAAAAAAAAAAAAGAAAGCATTTTGGACAAGAAAATGAGTGAGATGGAGACAGAAGTGATGTGTGACCATACACCAGATAGAAACCCTTCTTTCTGAGCCTTTCATCTCTGGGTCACTGGTTCCAATCGAGCCCAGGTCGATAGTGAACAAAAATCATTTTAATCTGATGGCTGTTTGCTGACCTATGTGAAATGAACTGGTTGTGTCAGTCCACTTCCCAGCTGACAGCTCTCCACATCATCAAGCCCACTGCTACAGGTGGCAGTAATTGGTGCTTTTTTGAGGCCAGCTCAGCTAAAAGGCTGAAGAATGGAAAAATCAGTAGGGCTGAACCACCTCCTCCTCTTCAGCTGCTCCCTCCAGGTGAGTGCTGGGGGAAGCTGGCACTGCTGTTGCCTGCACCACATCTGCTCTTTGAGCCAACAAAAGACTTCAGGGCAAAGGGGAGTCCTCTGAAGTGGTAAAGACCTCTTGTCAACACAGATCTTGGGGAGGCTGAGTGGTAGTAAGGCCCTAGGCCAGCAGTGCCCTGCAGGTGGATACCGGTGTTTGTTGGTCGCCCCAGGGGCAGATACCGTTTTTTGTTGGAGCTCACACCAGTGTTGGTGTGAGCATGGGGCTCTGAAAGGACCCATCAGGCTATCAAGCCCACTCCCTGGGGCCTGAGGATCTATAGTTAAAATTCTGTTTGCAAAGCAGGACCAAGCCTAAGCCCAACTTTCACTGATGTGCGTGGAGGGACACTGGGGCTCACGTGCAGATATGTGAGCTTTAATAAGCTTATGTGAGGGGTGACCTGACAAAGTGAGCTCAATCTAAGAGGTTAAAATAATGTAGGAAGAAATAAAATGTGAACTTTGATAGCTTAATAAAAAATAGTGCCCTAGAGAGGAGAGCTTTAATCTTTTATTTGATCAGTGTTTCTCTGAACAGCTGATACCTTCCCTGTCGTGAGGAGAGAAAGTACTAGGAAGAGGATATTGTGAGGAGGACTTTCAATTACACTGTAAGCCGCAGCCACCTACCTTGTGTCCTTCAGTCACCTCCTGGGAATGCTGATTTTGCCATGGGACATCAGAGATGCCAGGATGGTCTGGCTAGCTGGGGCACCAACAGGTACTCCAAAGCCTGCCCAAAGCCAGCCTGGTGCTGGCCAGTGATGTTTTCCACAAGGTAAATCTGGGCCTGCCCCACTGCAAACAAGAAGAAAAGCAATGAAGGGTGTCAGAACTGACAGCAACGTTGTCAAATCAAACCTCAAAAAGTGGAAAATGCACCTTGTAAGTATCTGTTTTCCCTTTCAGGGACACATACAGAAGTATTAAGAGGGTGCTGCTCCCATCAGGCAGTCTCCAAGTGGAAGGATCCATGCTGCTCGTGGATTACCTGACATCTGAATGAATATTCCCAACATTGCAGTTCATGAGAAATTTGTGTGCAAGTACAGCTATGACACATAGATGCATGGGATATGGACAAGGAATTAAAGAGGCCTTAAAAATTAGGAGGAATCTGTCTTTTGCACATTGTGCCTTGTGCAAGTCTTTACCATACGTGCTCCTCTCACACATACACAAATGTCCTTTTCACCGCCTACATCAAGCATCACTGTTCATTGGCAGACTAGGTAGTAAGAAAAGCAGCACCTCAATTTTTAAAGAATATTCAAAAAAAGACATGGTTGTCCCTCGTATGGTGCTCTCCTGAGCTCCTACAGTTCCCTTTCCATCATCACATGGACTATGGCTGGAGGCAGTCCGTGTGGAAGGCTGGAAGTGGTCCTCACAGGCATATATAATCTCTACTGCATTTCTCTTGAGCTGGAGAGATATGTGATGCATCTGCATGAAGGATATTCCTTTTCAGTTCTCATTGGTGATCCCCCAGTTTGATTTCTCCCAAGAAAAGAGAACTGGAAACTTTCAGCAGCTTCAGTCTGGACATTAATGAACATGGTCCACAGAAGCCATCTGTGGACACTGAATTCCCTTGTAGCTCACAGTCTGAAGAATGGGAATTCTCAGGAATTCCAAAATCTAAAAGAAAGCTGTTGCTTGTTTGCTAGCTAAAAGTATTCAGAAGGCTGTAAGAGGAAGTAATGGCTTAGTAGGCATTGGTCTCACCTGATCCTGAGTCCATCTCTAGGCAGGAGGATGAAGAGCTACCACTTAGAGGACTGCAAGTCAGAGGTACATGTGATGACAGCTGAGCTATCTGAGCTTTGGCTGAAGCCTTTCCTTTCTAGGATCCTTTCTCAGTTCAAATGAAGTTAAGCTTATTTTGCTCAAAGGTTTACTAGTAGGGTAGGTTACAAGGTTAATTTTGCTCCCATGGATAAAGAGTTTGGAATGAATGTCCTGCCATGGGCAAGAAAGTTAAATGGCAGAGCCAAGATGTAGTTTGTAGGATGAGCCCATCTCCACAGTATTCTGTGGGATATAAGGTCTGTGATTCACAAAAGGGTGAGGATTTGTATTAAGAATGTCATTCAGATATCATAAATGGGTAAGCTAAAACATGCATTGCATGTTACATGCTAGTCTTCATCTCTTAGACTACAAACCAGAAAAAAAAAGTTCAGGACAGATAGAAACATCATCCAGACGTGAATTGCACCAGTGAGGTTTCTGACCTTCCTCTGAATAATTTGATCCATTCTTAAGTTAGATCAGTACTGGAATAAATAGGTTGCGAATGGCAGAATGCTCTTTCAGCTGGAAACAAATTTCCACAGTGGCTCAGACCTCTGGTCCACTTAATCCAGTATCCCAGTGGAGTCAGCAGCACATGCTTCTTCAGAAGCTGTTACATGCCTGTAATAGACAGTTCTGTGAAGATACACCTGTTTTAAGCTGTTTATGTCTTTATACTGCAATATTGTCAGCTCTTCAGAATTTGGTGAGGCTCAGTGAATATTCATAACTTGTAAGCTATGAGGTTTAGGGCACTGGAGTTTTACGGTAATTGGGAATTACATGAGACCACCTACTTCATTAAAACAAAATGAAAGACAGAGTCAAAGCCAGGCCTGCAAAGGTAAACAGTGCATGAATTCACTGCCTCCATATTTAAAGCCTTCAAAGCCTTTCAGTTAAAATCCTTTTCCGCTCTGGATCTCAGCATGAGTCTGGCTGCAGGGAGGTTTTGTGTGGTGGCCTGTCAGCTTCCATCTCCAACACAGTGAAATTCAACTAATTGTAAGTGCACATTGCTTCAGGCGTACACTGCACACTGCCACTCGGGCCATGCACACGCGCCGTGACCCCATCCACCTACTGCAGAATGTGCTGTTCTCTCCCCAAACACATGTACTTTTCTTTTTTGTTACTTGCAATCACTGAAAAGATGACAGGCCAGAGCAAGGAGCAGAGATCCTGTTGTGTTTCTGCAAAAACCAGTATGGAGGGATTTAGTCCCACAACTACAATTGTGCCAAGAGTTGCAGCAATCTTTGGATTGTGTCTCCATTAATGAAAATGGGTTGGCCGGAGAGCACAGTGTGAAGCTGTGCCTGCCTGTGGGCTTTGATCTTACCTGCTGAAGCTGACCTCCCTGCCATGTCAAGCTCTGCAATGCAGCTGAGGATCAGAAAGCATCAAGAGAAAAGGAGGAATAGAAAAATCAGAAATACCTCACAGTTGAAAACTCTCTGTGACCCAAAATAGCCTCTATTAGTGCTAATTTTGAGTTGCTTGTAAAGTTCTGCAAGGTTCATAGGAATAGAGCTGTCACAGACTACTGCAAACTGTCCCCATCAAACTTTTTTTCAGCACATACTAATTCCTCAGATTTTTCCATCTGAACTTCACAGAAGTTATCTGCGTTTGTTTCTCTTTCTAGTTTGGATAAGCCAGTCTTTAGTTCTGTCAAAGCAGAATTTCTTCTCTAACTCCTTAAACAAGAATCTTTTTCAGCTACTTAATTTGGCTATCAGCGTGACCATCCCAGGTTATGAGTGATGAACTGCTTGCATGAATGCCACTATCTTCAACTGGACTCGCTCTTCTGGGGGACTACATTTGCCTTCCTCCCCGCTAAATTTCCTAACTCTTCAGCTGAGGATCACTTGCATCATTTCTGCTGCTGCCAGTTTTTCAGCAAACTACGATGTCTGCAAACCATACATTTTATCCTTCTATGCTCACACTTTGTCTTTCTCTTTGTGCTCAGTGAGTTAAGCAATCAGCCACCCCACCCCACCTAGCATCCTTTGTACGGGCCTCCATGTTTTGGGGTGCATTAAGATCCAGACACACAGCAAGGTCAGTCCCGTCAGGATTCTCAGGCAGAGCACAGATGTCTCCAAAGTTCAGTGAGCTGGGCCTGAAGGCAAGTGCCTGCCCCCAGAACCATAAAGGTCCTGTAGCTTTATGGATGAGGGAATTTTAGGGAACTATGTGATCCAAAGCTCAGAACCTAAATGGTACCAAGCATGTCCCCAGCAATGGGGAACTGGGTTTCTAAATCAATCCCTTTGTGCCTCAGTCTTGTTTAACTCCTGTACAAGGTCCTGGAAGGGGTAATTTCAATCCCATCCTATGACTTTATTGTGTGTTAGTACCTGATCCTTCACTGCTGACTCAAGGTGCCACGGTTGGATGAATCATGTAAATAAGATTAATATTTGGTTATTTGTTATCACAACCTTCAGACTGATCCTCGTAAAGTTAAGCTCAGTTCTGAGCAATGTTCCTGATGTGACTGGCTTTTATTTTTTTCAGTTATTCTACCACAGAAATGTTTCTTATCAGTCAGATCATCTAATAGTTCTGCTCTCATATTTGACCTGTGACACTCTGTAATTCAATGCTGCTTCAGTGACAAAAAACATTGAAAATCAGCCACACAAGATAAACAATTTAAATCAATAGTTCTGGCTGCTCTAAAAGAACTCCTAATCCAAAAGGCTTTCACTGCCACTCACCACTGAACCTCACCACTTCTGCTCACCTAATTATACAACACTTTTCTTCCCAAGCCATTGCACCTGAAGTGCTGATTATAGTGTACTTGGAGTGCTGTATGCTCTCTGAAGGGCTGTTTGCCATCTCTGTGAGGCTGCTACTTACTTCCTGACAGAAGTGATCCCACTGCTATTTCTACTTTGTTTTGGAGGGAATAACTGGAGTGCTAATGTTCAGAGGTGCTTCTAAAACACTACAAGAAGTACAAGTGCAGCAATTCAGTTTTTGGAGATAGGAAATTGGAGCATAGCAGTTAGCCCAATAGCTTGTCATCAATTCAGTGTGAGAACTATGATCCAGAAGTACTAGACCCCTCTCCTGATTGTGAGAACACATTTGTCCAAAAATATATTCTAGTTATGGGAGCTCTGAGGAAGATAATTGCTGCTACCAGCTCTGCCAGAAATGCACTGAAGATAAGACAGTCTCAAAAATATTTGAAGGAACAATTCAATTTCAGTAAATAAATGTTAAATCTCTGAGGAGTTCATAGAAAGAAACAGAGTATGGTGATGTGTGTGGTGTATGTGTGCATGTATGTCAGAGATATGGATACAGATAAAGATACACATGTGTAGGAAAAAAAAATATATATACACATATATATAGTCTCTTCCTAACTATTCTCACTAGTTTTATTGCTTCATTTCTTTATTTCTAGGTGTTTGATAAATAAATTTAAAAGAAATAAGTAATTCTAAGTACTAGAGTCAAAAATTACTTTTCTTGAACCTTTTGATGTTGATATGGAATATACTAGATTTTTCTTATAGAGCAAAGATAGCCTCTAAACATATGGACAGAAGGAACTAGTGTGCCAGTGAATTCTTGTTTTGAAGCCTTAAATGCTAAGGACATATATATACTTATATATGACTATATAGCTTTTTACTGATATCCTGCAAGACATGAGTTCCATGCACAAGGCTTCACAAGGTAAAAAGTGGCGCCACAGCAAACTGGAGACACAAGTATTCTTCTTCTCACTTGGCCTGAAATGTCTCACCCATTTGAACTCATGTTTCCAAGAAGAGATTACAATTAGGAAGAAGCAGATTAGATAGAATTGAGTGGCTCAGCTGATCTTCACGTGTGTTCTGATAGGTTTTGTGTTTCTGGGAGTAGCTGTTCAAGAGTTAGGGCTCCTTCCTTTAAAGGAGACTCCAGGTCTCTCATACCAAATGGATTTTCTCAGAACACCTCACCCACCTTGTGGGCAGAGAGCCAGTGTCTAACACCAAAGTGTAGTGGGAAGCAAAGCTCAAAAGAATGACAAAGATAAATCACGTGTCCTCACATGCCCTTCTTTACACAGGTTCTCAAGAAGAGCCAGACCCACCATTTCTACATATTTCTCAGAGCCCTGACTCTTGTCTCCTGCCTTAAAACTGTTTTCTGCAAAAGACTAAACTTTTCCAACCAGGAAACTCTCAAAGGCTATCTTCTGACAGCTGAGCCATTGCATTTGCAGAGCAAATGGCTTTCCATGCTTTGAATTTACAGATCATCTGCCTATTGTCAAGTCTGGATTTTTCCTTGAGCATTCTGGAACTGAATGCAAAGCATTTTCTCACAAGAGGGTAAATTTACTTGCCTATTCTCCTCTGCAATTGCCCTATGGTTTCTCTGAGAAGTCAGAAATTACTGGTGTTATTGCTTGTATGGGTGATTTTTGCCATGTTAACAGTAAATCATGGTGCAGAATTCAGAAATACTGAATTCCCCCTGTTGTATCTTTCTTCTTGCAGCTAAAGACATTTTTCATCCCTTTGTTGTCATGCTTCTTCTAAGATATCTGTCAAGTACAAAACTCATGATTAGTCTTCCACTCTTCTAATCTTGATAAGCAATATTTTTAAAGAGTTACTGAGAAGTTGGGAGGAGCTGTTGGTTTGAGGTGCAGCAGAAAATCGTTAACCTTCAGCTAGTTAATAATCCCCAGGAAATGTCCACCCTGCAGAGATTACTGCTCTGATGATGAAAAGTGTTTATAAAAACAAGACTACAATTATGAAGTGGGAAGCAGGGGAAAAAGTTGTTTTTCTGAGAGTAAGTGCCCTCCAAATTTTATTTGGTTTTGATTTCCTTTTCCTAACAGTATTAAACATAAGCAGAACGAGCAGTGGGTTGCTTTAAACCATTGCTTCCCTCATATGTAAGTCAGTTTGTACAGACAAGGGGGGGTTTGGGCATTTGTTGGGGGTTTTTTGTTTGTTCTTTTTTGTTTGTTTGTTTGGGAGGTTTTTGTGGGTTTTGGGGGTTTGGGGTTTTTTTGTTGTTGTTGTGGGTTTTTAGTTTGGGGTTTTTTTTTTGCTTTTTGGGTTTTTGGTTTTTTGGTTTTTGGTGGTTTGGTTTTGGGTTTTTTTTTTTTTTTTTTTTTGTTTCTCTGAATACTGTTTATTTAAGTGATTGTTGGCTCTTTTCCTGTCCTTTGTTGACCCCAGGAAACAACTTTTTTTTTATGTGTTTCCGTTCTGGGATTTCTATTATCTACTGCCTTGTGCTGGGTGTACCTCAGTGAGCAGGCCCAAAAGAGAAGGAGAGAGCTGAAGTTCCTATTGAACTAAATCCAGCTTGTCCTCCAGATTGAGGCCCAAGAAAACCATCACTTGAACCAAAGCACTTTAGAAGGTAGTTTACAAGTCTACTTCCCAAGAAGAAACCAGGATGCAGTGTTATCACCTTCATGAAATTAAAGGAGGTGGTTTTACGATTTAGTGGAGAGGAGCCATGCTGTTAATTAGTCGCATTTATTTGACAAAAAAGTGGGGGAGGGTGAAAAGGGGAAAGGAAGTTGGGAAAGAAAAACAGAACAGAAGGGAAAAAATCTTTATGATGAGGTGCTTGGCAGGATGAAGGAACAAAAGGAAGGTTTTCTGCCTGTCTCCTGATATTTTCCAACTCAGCAAAAAAATCCATTGTGTAGCTTAAGGGGAAAAAAAAGTTAAAGTTGAAAGCTTAGTGTGTGAAAGCAACTGCTCAACCATTGTGTAATAAGGGCTAATGTAATGTCACTGTTTCCCCATGATGTAAGTTGCGATTTTTGTTCCAGTTGCTGTGGTCAATGTTATCGCTTTCAGTTTTCAAAAGGGGGCAAGGAGGTGCATGGAGATGGTATTTCTCTTTACCCCCATCACCCCTTCCCCACTCCCAAACAAATACTTCTGTTAGGACATATCAGTGCTGACCAGATGTCACTGAATTTTTTTTTATTTTTTTCTGCATGTGTCCCTTAACAGCTGGCAAGAATATCAGCTCAAATTATTCACCACAAGCACACTCTTTCTGTTTGTCTCCAGATAAAGGGATTTGAAATCCTGGTTGTCAGAGAGGGATGCTGAAAACTGTGGAATGGATTTCTTTGGGGAAAGGGAATACTTCTTCAAGAACTTTAAACCAGTTGGGGATGGTCATGACTTGGATGCACTTCCAAAGATATCCCTTAGAGCTGGTACTTCATGATTTTGTTTTGAAACTGTTTTAAGCCCAGGATGTTTTCTTGGAACCACTGTGAAGTGTTCATAGAAATCAGTAATTCAAATGCAGAGACTGTTTTTGTTTTGGTCATGTCAGCTAAAAAAATCTTAGATGTGGTTACAGGTGATAAATACAGAGGGTGGATGGCAAATAGACACCACTGTGCAGGATGTTCTAGAATTGCTTGGGACCATATCCATGTGTCTTTGCTCCATCAACCTTCAATCTCTAAATTTTGCAAATGGGCTGAGGGCCGTGCTGGGTTTGCAGTGGGAGCCCACACAGCCCTGGTGTCACAGCACTTGGAACATGGCAGTGGGGACATAGCAAGTACCATTACACCTAGAACCGCGTTCATTGGTGCCATGGTGCACAGCACACAACATAGATTTATCTATGAGGATAAATCAAGGCTGATTTATCCTCATAGATCTTGAGCTACTGGCCCTTGTCATCCATGTCTTTACCTTCTGCCTAGCCATAACCTTCTCCTCCTCCCCTCACATTTACAGTTGTATCTGCTTTTCTCTCCAAAACTGTCACCACTTACCAGTGTTGTATAGAATTGTGCAGTGTTCTCCTCAGTTATGGCTGTGTTGCAAAATAAGTATGTTTTCCTTGTGTGAGCAAATATAATTAAGTGGGTCAGTATATGGAAGTCATGGCTTGACAGCATTTTTAACATTATCTTCAGACGAGTGAGTGAAAAAAAAAACAGATCAGATTAAGATAACTCAGAGTTTATGCATGCTTACAAACAGTCGGGATGCAAAGCAAGACTTCAGCTCTGTCCCTAAACTGTAAAAAAATCTCTGTGTTTATTTCATACTGCATCTTGTCTTTGGTGATGTTTTTAAATTACCACTTGAAAAGAAAAAGAATTTTAATGAACATTAAGCACAGAAACTCACCTAGGAAGAGTATGTAACACATGACATGCCCCAGGTATGGTAAAGCCCTATTAAAGTTTGTATTCTATTCCTTATTGTCTCTACTGTTGTCTCGCGGTTGATAGGAACAAGAATACTTTCCTAAAGCATGCTAAGCTCTTGCAATTGTTCTTATTGTTCATATTTACCCAGTCTTTAGTGAGGAAACTCTAACATTTTCTTATGACACAAAAGCCTTTCCATATGCCCCACCACCTTCACCAGTCCCTGAAATCCATTCAGTTATGAGGCCACCTGCTTTGAAGTGCAGAGATGGGAAGTGACTGTGGATTCTGTCCATTTTAGGATGCAGGGAGATGGGGCTCTAGACTACTGGAAAGGCAGTCTTGAGTGACCTAGATTTCTGTAAAAAATTCTGTCTCCATCTGAGTCAATACCAGCCTTGCCATTCACTTCAAAGGGACCAGGATGCCCCTGTGCCATTTTTGCTAAAATTGAGGTATTATGGTAGTTGCCATTATTTCTGAAGTGGGTTTACATGCATTTATTAATAAAATTATTAATAAATTTACATGCATATATTTAATAAAATTATTAAATAAGAATTAATTCTAATTATTACTGTATTTTCCATATTCTTTTCCATCACACTGTTTTGTTTGTTTCCCTGATGGCCTCAAGGCACAGAGCAGATGTTTTCCCTAAGCTGTCCTCAGTGACTTTTAAATTACTTCATCATTGAGAAATGGCAACAGTGGCAGTCTTTCTTGTGACATTCAATCTCATCAGCCTTGATATGCTTATTAAAAAACCAACTTCAGGGCCAAATATAACCAGCATTTGAAACACCATCTCCAGATAGGTAAAAAGAAAGAGGGGTGTGGAGATGTAAAGGGGAGGAAAGAGCAGGGAACAAAAACAGTGAAAGAAAACAAGAAGGAAATTGGCAGAAAAAATAAATTAAAGAAAGCAAGTAATCTGTGTAATTGAGAAGTATTGTGGTTTGAATCCTCCTCAATTATTGATGGCCTGAAATTCAAATATTAATTTAGATTAAATCTTGAATCTGTTTAGCCTTAGAAATAATGGAGCACATTATTAGAAAAAGGAAAAAAACATTCTTCTAATGTCTTACAATGGAGTATTACTAAAAACTTCTGATTCCCCCAACAGAAAACCTATTTTAAAAAAAGACAAGTCATTAATCAGTAACAGCTGCTCCCAGCACCTGTTATTTATTCCAGTCATTAACACTTCCTTTAGCATTTCTGACAGAAATGGGTATCTTTTCTAACTGATAGAAAAGTGATCTTTGGAACATCCCCAGAACTTGGTGGCTACATTTGATCTACAACAAATGTGTAGATGTGTGTTTACATCTTATCACAGCTTTTCTTTTTCACTTGTGGGCTCCTTCTTTTTTTAAAGCATAGATTCTAAAAGCACTGAACATACCATTTCCTTTGTTGAACATTTGTGCAGCCTCTAATTTTTGGTGTGTCCTGGTTAGCTGGTCACAGAGGTGGGGGCACACAGTGCCTGTGGGGTGTGTACAGGTGCCAAAGGATTCCCAGCCAGCGTGGCCCCCCAGTGCCTAATTCTCACTGAGGTAAATGCAAATGCAGAGAGCATACAAACTGGGGGTTTGGTGCTGAAAGTGTTGCAACGTTTCTGTGTCACTTTTGCCTTCTGTCAGAGCTCCTTGCTCAGATCAAGCATAGCCAGGGTACCCCACAGAGCTGGGGAGGAGGTTCCTCACCTGCCTTTCCCCACCCTGACACTGTCTAGAGGAGCAGGGTTCCCCAGGCAAAACCACGTCCTGCCTTACCTCAACCCTACAATAACCCTTCTCTTGCCAATGTAGGAGGCATCTGAGCCTGATGAATCAGGAGACAACAGAAAATCAAACAGCAACAAGCATTGTTCAGAAATATTTTCCTTGTTGTCTATTACCTGTAGACTTCCAGCAGCAAAGCTAGTTTGGCACAGCTGCTTTCCACAATCATCCAAAACCCTCTGTCCGTGTGCAGAAGTAAGGCCTGAAAGTATAGCCTGGATTAAACACCTTCTGGTAAACAGTAATTTATAATATAAAAGATGTGTAGATGTGGCATGTGGGGACATGGCTTAGTGGTGCATTTGGCAGTGCTGGGTTAACAGTTGGACTTGATATTAAGGATCTTTTCTAACCTGAATTACTCTGATTCTCTATTTCTATGTGTAAATACAGCACTAGTGAAGAAATGTAAGCATACATGTAATAATGCTGCTCTTTGACACTATTTTCTTTTTCTAGGTCTCTTTTTTTGATTAATAAATATCTGTGAAATCTGTTTCATGCTTATTCACAGTTAAAACATTGAGATTTTTAGTGGTTTCCTACCACCTTTAGATAATGCTTTTCATCTGAAAGCCACTGTTTTCATTTAAGACTGTTGACGTTGTGACAACATTTCTGTTAGTCTTGGGGTTTATAATGTTGTTTTAGTAAAAAGTATGCATGGGGTTGGATTTAGGAGAACATTGTTTCTTTAATACAGATAGATAAAGAAAGCAGTGTATTGTATTTATCAAAAGGAAATGTCAGCAGAACTTTATAGTCTGGTAATTAGATAACGCAGATAAGTCTGCTGAGTTTGTGTGCTCACAACTGCCATTCCAGATAACACTTCCTGAAGTCAATTAGAAAAACTTACACAACATCATAGATTTTTCATAATTCCTTTCTTTAAATTGATACAGAAAAAAGAAAGAAAGAAAGAAAATTAAGATACAGGCTGTGACAAGCAGGATATGTAGTAGTTCCACGTTGGTTTTTGCTCTGAACAATCCTGCTGGCTTTGTGTGAGAGTAACGGGCATCCAACTTTTCCAAAGACACCCACAGTCACAGGAGCAGCAGCTGTGTCAAGCCATCACCACTGTAGGCCAATGGAGAATTCCATGGGCCCTTTGATTCACACTAAGGTAAAGCCAGACTGAAGTGAGAGGCTCACATTTTTCAGACAGGTGGCCTTGGTAAACACCCCCGATTACATGTATGAAAAACCTTGTAAAGGAAAATCCCTTAGTGCCTTAAAAAGGAAAGCACACAACTAATAGCCAAATTGTCTTGGGTTGCAGAACATGGATCATGCAGAAGTCCTGGTTCTCCTCCATACAATGTTTATTTTAAATGTAGATGAGTGTGTGGTTTGACATAGCTTGGGTTTTAGTTAAGATATTAGTTAAGGTATAGTTAAGGTATTTTCACTGAAAACTTCCTGAATTGTTTAGACTAATGGTAAAATATTACAGTAAAGTTCATACCTCATAACACATTTTGCCTCATGTAATTAGATGTCCTTGAGAATACCAGTTTTTCCTTTTCCAGGCTGCCATTAAAAGTATTTTCTGATATCTGGCCAAAAATGCAGTTTGCTTATACTAAGTACAGCCCTCCTGAGGACATTGAAGTGCTACTTGGGGCCAGAAAATGGGGTAAGGGGGAGAACTTATCTTTAAAAATGCTTGCATTCTAAAGCAAAATCAAAAGTAAAATATACAACTTTTTAATGAGACAAAATTCCCAGATCAGTTCTATTTTGCGGGGGGTGGAAAAGAAAAAGGAAGTTTATAGATAATTTGTTGTTTGCTGGGAAACACTTGTCATTTTGCTATCTTGCTTCATGAAGAAAATGAAACTCATAAGAGATTTTCAAGAGGGTATTTCAGTTTACCATTGCTGAAAAACATTTTCCCCACTGAAAATCTCCCCTTTGTAAAAGCATTGACTTGTAAGTGTCATAAAACATAGTTTTCTGGTACGTAAAAATTCTGATTAGAAATGACCATCAGCTGCCTCCAGCATGAATGTCTTGGCAATGGTGGGAGCAGAAATGGCTCTGCAGCACATCCTTGCTGCAATAAGAGCTGGTCAGATTTGTCTATCTGCTGTGTTCTTTCCCACAGAAAAGTACTGTCCCCACAAAGTTCCAGTTTCATGTTATGAAAAAGAACACAGGTCAGCCCAGTTCTGATCCTTTCTCCTGCTCAGCCTCCAGCACCCTGGGAAATTACCATGTGAAGATACACTAACTTGGTGTGAGCACTCAAACCTTATCCAAATGGCCATGTAATTTTTTAATGATTCTTGCTTTTTATAGCTGCACAACCATGCTCTGGAGAACAAAATGGCACAAACTTGCCTTTACTGGCACACTTTAGATAAATAAATAAAGGAAATAAACTGATAAACAATCAGTGCAAATACCTATATCTGCACTGATTTACATGACTTATAGTTTCATCCACAATGGCTGTTCAGATGGAATCATTATATACAATTAAAAAAATTGCACTTTTCACATGTAACACATGCATAAGGCAGACTGTAAAGTAAGAAATGCCAGTTTATATAGTTGCCCTAGCAGGTGAAATGGATCTGCACTGACCCTCAGAGTTACTCCCACAGCTGACACAGACCATTCTTCATCTGTGCCAAGGAGGAAGGCATTCCTGAACACGTCGCTAAGATACTCCGGATACACCTGTCCTAGAAAAGCAGATTCTGGTCTCTAAAATGCAATCATTTGTAGGGTTGCACTGCTATGGTGGTCCCTGCCAAGCTCTTGCTCCCACAGTTATCAGAGTCCCAGGCTGTTCCTTGGCACAAAGCAGGAGCCATCCCTCACAGGCAGGGTGGATGTAAGCAGCTGATTTGGTGGAGTAAGGCAGTTTAACACTGTGGGTGCAGACTGATCCACACTGACTGGCTACAGGGCCAGAGAGCAGCCCCAGCAGTGTTGAATTTATTGGTGCAGCAGCAGGAGAAAAGACTGAGGATGTTTCTTCCTAAGAAAAAAAGCCAACCTGTCACAAGGATGCTGTGACTTCCAGCCCCACCTCCCGCACAGCCCTGGCCCAGTGAAGAGGCAGCAAGCCCCCAGTGGCAGTGGGTCTGTCATCCACCTCTGCTTCACCGAGAGCAGCAGCCTCAGCTGTCCTGTTGTCACAGCAGCAGGCTCCAGGCTTCATCTGAAAATCTGTCTCTCAGTACCTGTTGGGTCTTTTCTGGCCAGGCTCTTGATTTCTCTGATTTGCATAGCAGGTAACACAGACACAGGCAGAAAGCCAGGTCTTAACGCCAGCTGAAAAATGTACCTCCCAAGGAGGGAAGGGAACAGAGAGGCTCCTCATTCTTCTGACACAAGTAGATGTCAGGTGTCAGACTGCTTCTCAGGTTGGAATTTGGCCTAGGAATAGTTCTCAGGTAATTTTTTTTGGAGTACATGACTTTGGACGTTAGGCTGTAACAATAGGGAAGTTTCCCAGGATCTGTCAGTGAAAAAATACCATCTGTATCATTTCTGCAGCTTTCCTCCTTGACCTTCATAGTTCCAAGCTGAGTTTAATCTTTATCTCTACCTGCAAAATTGTTTTGCTGTAAAAGGACCTACCTACAGCAGTGACAACTACAGACCTTGATTGCAGATGCTGATCTGCAGGAGGAGGCTGATGGCACTGTGGCCATCCATGTCAACACTGTGGTGTGTGACATCCTCTCTGGGCCATGGACACACAGCTGTATCACATTCCCCCTGCACACACTGTGCACACACATTCCCTCCCCCTTCTAGTTTGTCTCCTCAGTGCCAGTGCAGGGTCTGCATATCCTTTCTGAGATGATGGATGTTTCAATTGTGAGAGGGGGCTCTATTCCATGCAGGCATCTGAAAGTGCTTGCAAAAATAGCTCACACCTCACAGACAAGCAGTCTGATGTGCAGAAATAGGAAATAGCCTTACTTGCCTCAAAGGGTGTTTTAACATTCCCCACCACCACGGTATCCTCTCGCAAGCACAAATGACCTTCTCCCTATTAGAGCAACCAGGAGGCCCCCATTTTCCTAAGGTCCTGGAAAGATTAAGTGACACAGGTCCAAGGTTGCACAGGAAGTCTGGAGGGAGTGCTGGAAATAGAAGGGGGCCCTCCTGAGTCCCTCTGCAGTGCCTTGACCACAAGACCATCCTTCCTCTCCCAAGGTTATGTATCAGGTCTGTGGTGGAGCCAGGAATAGCACCCAAGTTTCCTGACACACAAACTGTCCTGCACTGTGTACAAAAGAAGCACAAATATAAATTTAAATAAATTTAAAAAGCTGTGTCTTGCAATTAAACCTAAGACTGCTATCTGAACCTAAAGTTTTCTATTAGAAGCCCTGTATTGAAAGATGTGACACTCTTAAGAAATCTCTGTCTACCACCAGGGCAGCTAATACCTCCCAGCACCTAATCTCTCCTGCTTCTTCAGGGCTTGTCCTGTCTGTGCCAACAATGCAAATGCCACCTGCCACAGAGACACAGGCTGGCAGAGGTGTGGGTTGAGGCGTGCCCTCTCTGGCCACCCTGTTGAGAACTGGCCCCAAACAAGGAGGCCAAGTCCTTTGGGGCTGCTGCGGGATGGAGAGAACAAGATGTTGCAGGTTGAATTAACAGTGCCACAGTGACAGCCCGAGGAGGGACCCCAGGCCCCCAAAGTCCTGGCTCCAGGGGGATGATGACCAAGGCACAGGCCTGGCTGGACCAGCCACAGGCTTTCCTGTCCACCACCCGGAGGGCCACACGCTGCATCAGTGCCTGCAGCTTCCCTGGGGAGAGACGGAGATGTGCTGTGTCAGGAGGGGCACAGTGCCATGTGTCCCTGCAGTTTGCTGGAACCTTTCCATTAATTTAATGGGCTTTGGATTGGGCCCTGAATTCCCAGCTAAATGGACTCCCCAGGCAGGCTCTCCTCTCGTTTTAGAAGGAGGAGGCCATTTGGAGACCCTGCTGACCAGGAGGTTCCTGCCGTTCTTTGGCAGCAGAGCTCCCAACCTGGAGTGAGCACTGCCCCGTCACTGCCCCTTGGCCACAGTGTGCTCCACCTGCACACAGGGCTCCACACCTGCATCTGCCATCCTCTCCATCAAGCAAGACATGCTCCACCCCCTGCCCGGATCACAGGGCATTTTTTTACCCAGTAAGGCCCAAGTGAGGTGAGGAGAATGGAACCAGTGCTCCACACTGTGTACCTCAACCCGCTCTGGTCACTGAGAGCCACTGTATACACACATACTCAGGGCTGGGGGACTTGGTGATCCTGTAGAAGAAATAAGTCCTGTGTGTGACTGTAGCCCTAAGCTTGCTCAAGACAGAAATAGAAGAAGCCATTGGGCTGATCTGTGTAGCCATCATTTCAGGAGGTGTTTCAGAAAGACAGGACCATCCCCTTCCTTTTGCCTATAATTTTCTGTCACCCACCAAACTCAGCAGTGCTGATAATTAGCACACTTAGACAAACTTATCTTTCCAAAGGTGTTTTATTTGTAAGCAAAGATAGGTAGATGCCAATGCTGTGCTGTTACAGATATATTTTCTGAAAAATTTTTGCTAGGATTTTTTCTCCTGAGAAGCTGAGAAATCTCAGAAGAAAAGAAAAACAATTATCTGCTGCTGTAGAATGCAACAAGTGCATCTTTAATTAATCTCATGTAGTTGTTTTTAATTAATAGCCAATCACATTCCAGCTGTCTCAGACTCTCTAGTCAGTCACAAGATTTTACTTCCACTCTTTTCCTTTGTAGTTTTCTGATAAAATCCTTTCTTCTATTCTTTTAGTACAGTTTTAGTATATCATTTTCTTTTAATATAATATATATCATAAAATAATAAATCAACCTTCTAAAATATGAAGTCAAGATTCTCATCTCTTCCCTTATCCTAAAGCCCCTGCGCACCCACCACACTGTGCATTTTCACAAGAGCGGAGCTGTGTGCTTTTCCAGACCTTTACCTGAGAGTAAATTAAAGTAGATCTTGCTGTAGCACTGAAGACTTGATGTTGCAGAGGTACTCAACCACTGATGTCCTTCCTTTTGTTACTGCTGTTTCTACAGAAGCAGCATTAAGAAAGCCTAGCAAAGACCATGGCACTGACTGCAAAGTGCAGTACATCATAAGAGATGAGCCTGCTCCATAAAGCTTGGGAGGAAGAGGAAATACAGAGAAATAAAGTGCTTTGGCGAAGGTTGAAAAACAAATGAGCAACAAAGATAGCAACAACACCTTCCAAGGCTCACTTTTCTGTCCAATCTGTGAGATTATGTTGCACTGAGCACCTGCTGCCATACACACCATCATGCCTCATTTAATATACGATGCATTGACTGATTATTGGCAGGTTGTTATGTCACTGCTCAGATTCAAACTGCTGTTCAGACTGTCGCTGACAGGCTGGTTTTCAATCCCTCGCGTCACTCTCCTTACAAAAACATTCTTTCAAAGGAGAGTTTTTAGGATAGATGAAGATGATAACCGCATCAGGAGACTTTGTGGGAAGTGAGCCTGTATGATTTGTCTAAGGTTTCATTTAGCAAAAAGCTAAGCTTATAAACAGACAAGCCTCTGCAGTCAGTGTGAGTTTTCCACTGACCTCAGACAAAAGTGGAGTTCCAGTGGTTCATGTACTTATGCACACTAAAATAAGGGGAATACATAAAGATCACCAGCTGCAATAATTGCCTGATTATATCTGCTATCCCACTCTTTGTGTTTAGGATATCATCCCCCTCCCCTGAAGTGAATGAGGACAGAGGATTTTCACCATCTTTAGAAAGCTGCAGAAGGTAGCCCACAATGGAGTAAAAAATGAAATTATTCCCTAGATTTTCTTATTTTCCTGAAGTGGAAGAACCCTTTGCCTGTTTCTGAAGGATCTCTGCAGATGAACATGCAGCACAACGTGAAGGCGAGCTCGTTAGGGCAAACTAAATTGGGGAAATTGCCTGAGCATTCAGAGCCAAGCCAGGGGATGGGATCACACTCTGTCCCACTATGAAGGCAGCAGGCGCCAGGGGGCAGAGCAGAAACCAAAGACACAACTGGTACTTCAGTAGGTGTTGTAGTCAGGGGAGTTGTGGCCACCAGTCAGTTCACTGTTATTTCCTGGAGAGGGAAGTCTGGGGGAGTTCACAGCCCATGAGAGCGCATCAAGGACCTGAGCTAGGGGCCCTCCTTTGCTGGTGTGTCCCAAACTTCCCTGGACTCCAGGCAAGTGTTTGAGCTTTCAAAAAATGAAGAGTTGAGTCATGACATGCTCCAGGTCTGGATTGCAACGGAGGGCACTCAACTCTTGCTCTTCCTCAGGAAGTGACTCCATATGTGTTTACATAAACACACAGCCGAACATGACTGGGCAAATATTACTCAAGGTTTTGCCATTTGCCTTTGGGGTAAGACTGAGCACAGCCGTGGGGTCAAAAGGTCAGAAGGTTAGGAGGGGAAAGATGGAGGGTCTACACGCAACAAGTTGTTCCCCAGTCTTTGTAACAGTCTCAGTCCTACTCAATGCCCCCATGAGTCCACACAGGCCTGTCAGATGCCTGGTTGCAAATGTCAGTCGGTCCATCATCAGATATGGAATAAAACATAGCACTCTGGCTATCATTAATAATATTTATTTTGGAAAAATATTTTAAAAATGAATTTCTTCATTAACAAAACGGTAAAAAAAATCAAATAACATTTGCACAATATTCCATAAATACATTTATATACAAAAAAATATAGTCACATAGACCCGAAGTGCCTTTGTACATATTTACCAAAAAATTTAAATTATAAAAAAATGAACATCACAAAATACTCAAGCTTTACAATTATCATGAAAATATTTTTACAGATTCAAAAAAATAACACACTTTTTCTCACCTAGTAAAAACACATTTTAGTATCAAAAAAGACAATAAAGGCAGTGTTTGTGTCTCTAATTCAAGAAAAGACTGGCTCATAATAATCCAAAATATACACTTCAGGCAGTGCATGCTTCTTATGTAGTAATTAAGTCCATTCATTTAAATATATATAGAAAAGCAACTGACCATAGTGCAATGATAAAATTCATAAAAGGCAGTGCAACAGTAATCCTTGAACACAGACCCTTGCCTGATGTCCATCTTGTTTCTTTATTTTGCAGTCACTTTGCTAACTTCAGTAGAGAACCAGCTCAAGCCTGAATTTAGTTTCTCAGCAGCAGTCAGTGAAGGAATCTATCTCCCATTCCTCTTTCAGCAGCATTCATTGGGGCACGTCTCCTCTGAAATTGTTCTGAACAACCACCTTGCCGTATGACCTCTGGTTTACACCTGGAAAGAGAAAACACAAGCAGAGATCAGGAGAGGTTAATGAAACATATGAAGAGGGCTGTAAGGCTGCAGAGGGTCAGGACTCTGCATAAAGCACACCAAGAGGTGGGTCAGCACACGTCAACCATTGTACCCTAGTCTCCAAAACTTGTCAAACCCACAACATCCACAGCAGTAAGTCACTGAGCTTGTCTTTGCAACACCCACATCATCATAAACTCAAGCTGTTTGGATTTCAACATTACAAACCACTGTGTGGCATTATGGAAAGGAGTTTATCTGCCCTACCATGTATTGGATGGGAGCTGTGGACCAAGACTTTTCTCTGCTGTTCCAACCCTACTAACCTCAGTTGCTATGATGCACTCATCTTTCTCTTCTGATATGACATACACCGACTGGTACTTTGTGTCCTTTGAAGTGGAATATACTGAATCTGGTCGCTTTCTTTCAGAAGTATCACTATTGAAGGAAAAAAGAGAAAGAGCAAGTCAGATGACTGTTGCTTAATGCTACCTATGAGATATACACTCCCCCTTCAAAGCCAAGCTGCCCTCTGCACTCAGATGTGAGATACCTCTTTAGTTGTACTGCACTTTTCTCCTCTGCCTCTGAATCATACGTTTCACACTTGGCTTCACATTTGCTGTGCTCCTCCTTAACTGAGTCCTCATTCTTGAGTTCATGCACCAAATTGTAATCCACTGATGGGTATCTGACTTTGTAGCCATTTTTATCAGAGTTGTCACTGTGAAAGTCTACTTTCTTATTTGTGTTCTTGATCTGAGTGGCACCAATGACACTTATGGAAATGTCCTTCTCGCGCTGGCAGTTTGCCAGGTTATTCATAGTCTCGGTCTCACTCCTGCAGGCATCAGGCTGGTGGTGCCTCTTCTGCACTCTGAGCCTGACGCACACGACCACAGCAGCACAGCCCAGCAGCAGCATGAGGACCAGAATAATCCCAGCGCAGACAGCAATCCAGGGGAACTGGGAGCTCTGGCCTTCCGTGTACTTTTCAGTGAAGTCCACAATGACGGGTCCCTGTGGCGGCTCGGGGAGCAGGAACTGGCAGTTGAGGCCGCCGTAGCCCCCGGGCACACTCACAGACATAGCGGTTGTTTCTTTCGTGGCAGGTGGCCCCATTGTGGCAAGGGTTGTGTTCGCATCTGCTCACCGGGGTGCTGCAGTTCTTCCCGTTGTATCCTGGGGGGCAGGTGCAGGAGTAGTCATTGATGCCATCCTGGCAGGTCCCTCCGTTGACACAGGGGAAGGAGGCACAGTCGTCCACGTTGTCATCGCAGTGCCTCCCAGTGAAGCCAGCCTGGCACTGGCAGATATAGGAGTTGCCCAGATCCACACACTGGGCTCCTGCAAGACAGCAAGGGGGAAGAGCTGAGTGGTGGGCAACCAGACACAACAGCCCCCCACTCGCTGCTCTTGGGGCAAAAGGCACAACCAGCAGCTGAGGAAAAGCTTTCCTTTTTGAGAGGTCAGCTTGACCTTTCTGGATTGACAAGTCTAATCCAACATAAAAAGCACATGTTTTTAAGAAAGATTTTTGTTAAGCAGATTTATTTTTCATTCTCAATTCTATTCCTTTTTTAACATTTCACTCAGCTTGAACCAGAACACTAGTCCAGGTCAGATTAACACCACATCTCATGTTACAGAGTTTGAGTGGCAATGAATAAGGAGGATTACAGTACAGAAAGTCTTCGCTAGTTTAATCAAAACAGGAAAATTACTGTTACCCAGATTACAAGTAATAATGTTTAGCACTTGTGTGGCCATTTGTATCCGCAGACCTCTAAGACTCTTTGTAAAGGATTTGAAAATATAATCTTCCACGTTTTCATGCATGAAACTCAGACCAAGTTACCTGGCCACAGCCACCCCCATCAGAAAACACAATCTGCAGCAATGCCCCAAGCCAATGCCACAGCTTTCTTAGTACAGATCCTCCTCCATCAAGTCAACTGTTGACATGACAAGGACTTTTTTACAAGAGGATATAGTGGTAGGGCAAGGCAGAATGGCTTTAAACTGAAAGAGAGCAGGTTTAGATAAGATTGCTGTGGAAAAATTCTTTACTGTGAGAGAACAAGTTGCCCAGAGAAGTGGGTGGATGTTCCATCCCTGGCAGTGTTTCAAGGCCAGACTCGATGGGACTTTCGACAGCCTGGTCTAGTAAAAGGTGTCCTTGCCCATGGCAGGGGCTTGGAACTAGATGATCTTTCAGGTCCCTTCCAACCCAGACCATTCTACAATTCTATGATTGATCAGTGTGCCTTGATCAGTGTGCCTCGTTATGAACTCCCAGACCAGACGCCAAAGTCAGTGTTTGCTGTTTGGCCTTACCATTAGCACAAGGGCTGGAACTGCAGTAATCGATTTTTCTTTTCACAGTTGAAGCCAGAATAACCCAGTGGGCAGCGGCAGCTGTAGCCCCCCGTCAGGGTTGTCGGTGCAGCGCCCGCCGTTGAAGCACGGCCCGTCTGCACAAGTCATGGCACTCAGCTCACAGTTCTTCCCATAGAAGCCTGGGGGGCAGGTACAGGAATAGCTGTTCTCCAGATCCTGGGGGGAAGAAATGAGAAATTATCAAAACATTGTCTGAACTTGCTATGAAATCCAAAAAGGGATTTTAAAAATTAGTAAAACTAACATTGACTCCTCCCTTGGAGGAGTTTAACAAAAAACTTACAGTGCAGCTTCCACCATTCTTGCAAGGGTTGGCGTCACATTCATTGATTTCAATCTCGCAGTTGGAGCCTGTGTACCCAGGTCGGCACGAACAAGTGTAGCTCCCCTGACCAGTGTTGGTACACGTGGCACCATTCTTGCAGGGCTTGTGGTGGGTGCAGTAGTTCAGGTCTGCAAAAGATATGTTTTCATTTTTTAAAGAGAGCAGCCAATGTGCTTGCTACTTTGCAAGACTAGCAGACAGTGGGTGAGCTGAAAATAGTAGTTGCCTGTTTTCTGCATTTTAAAACAGATGCTCAGGCAAGGACTGACAACTCACCCTGGTTGCAGAAGAGGCCACCCCAGCCTTCCTGGCAGTTGCACTGCCACGGCTGCTGACAGGTACCATGAAGGCAGCCTGGGTATCGGATGCACTCATCACAATATCGCCCCTGCCAGCCCACTCTGCATCTGAAAAAAAAAAGATGACAAAAATTTCTCTTCAGATTTAGACTTCTCACAGTTGGAAACCCTATCACAAACTCTGCAAGCACACCAATGCCAGGAATCAAGTTTCCTGAAAGGTCTCGGTGATCCTTTATGTGAGAAAGTCACCAAGTCCAGTAGAATCAGCTTTCATCAGTCCTAGCTATTTCTTCTACTTCCTTAGATAGACCCATGGTTCTGATAGTTAATTTGTTTACTCTAATAACAAAGAGCCAAACCTTACACACAGCACTGTAAACCCATTAGGTTAATATTAATGGCACTGATGTTTGACTTATGGAATAATACTTTGATCTGGCATCAACCGGATATTTCAAATTTCCATCTAATATGAAGAAAGGCCTTTAAATCAACCCTTCAAATGTCCAATGGCTCATTTAACACCAGAGCATCAACACTGAAAGACAAAGAAGGAAGCAGGAAGGGAGTGGAAAACTTACTTGCATTCCCCCGGCTTGTCGCAAAAGCCGTGCTGCTCGTCACATCCAGGCAAACAAATCGCTGTAAACAAACCAAGCAGGGAAAGACATCAGCACTGATGCTAAAACAACTCTCTTTTACAAGTCTGAGTCTGGGAGCACCTTGTGGGTGGGGAGTGAGTCCCTTTTACTAGGTTGGGGCAGTTAAGCACAGCTGAATTAATCTCTGGAGTCTGAAGGAGTATTGATCTTGCCCCGTAACTGGGCACTTTACTTATCACCAGGGATGAGCATTCTTCTTAATACAGTTGCACACAGACAAAAGAGGGCTCACAATTGCTCCCTTCCCCACAGTCCCTCACCCCCCCTTCCCTTCCCAGTGAGGGTCAGAAGTCCTTTTTTCCAATTCTATGCACACAGCTCCACCTCTTAATATCCCCCGAAAGTGTGTGTGCAGATAAGAGTGGACAGCTGGTGTGCAGGGTGCCAGTGCAAGACAGCTGCTCTATTGTCTATTCTCTCCCAGCAGCTGCCCCACTGCAACAATACCCCGGCCCCGGAGCCAATGGGGCCGGCGGCCGGCGACCGGGCAGCCTATCCCTGCCCACAGCTAATCTATGGCACGCGCGTGATTTCGCTGCAAAAAAACTTTTTTTTTTTCTTATTCAAATAAATAAGTCTAAAGTTCTTCCTCCCTCCCTCCTTCCCCCCTCCGCCCTGCTCCGAAAAGGGGCGGGCGGGTGGGTGCAGCCCTGGTAAAAGAGGTAAGCGGGCCAGCGGGAGGGAGGATGAGAGAAGGGAAAAAAGGGACTTCTGCTCATTACTTTGCCTGGTTATGGAACTCATTAAGCAGGCACTGCAAAGTTTTAATTCAACAAAGCCAGCCGGAGACAATGGCATGCGAGGGGAAGGAGGGGGGAAGAAAAAGAAAGAAAGAATCAGTGCTGATAATCAGATCGCCTCCAAGTTGGAAAGAATGGAGCTGGGGGCAAGGCAACGGGAAGCAATCTGCAACTGGCAGCTCCACTCACTAACGGCAAAACATTCTTTTTGCATGCACACATAAACACATCTCCCCTGCCTAGTAGGTTTGTGTCAGTGCTATAAGCTGGTTTTTTTTCTGAGAGGGAAAACACAGCAAAGAACGTACGTAATGAGTCAAGAAAGATGGGCAGCCTTCTGCTTCGCTGTGGGAATAGCAGAGATGTACAGGCATTCAAAAGTGCTGACAGCCCCAAAAGAGCTCATTATCAAAATGCTTCCTTTTTCCCCACCCCTTGAAACAACTGGGCTAGGCACTTTTGATCACAGGAAAGGTTGTAGCTCTCATTTAAAACACTATCAAAGAAAATGCGAGCCCCTTTGCCTGCTGTTTATTGTGCAACATCTTACCGTGAACTGCAAAAGCATCCTAGCACTCACTAACAGTGTGAATAATCAATCAGGAATGGTTTGATAGCAGCTCAACTGAGACCACGGTGTAGGTGGGTTTGAAGAGAAACAAAAACACAACAAGAAGAAAGCTGAGAGGCTGCTTTACAGCCTGGAACTCTTTTCTTCCTGCCTGCCTGGCCCTTTGATGACTGCAGAGAAGCAGTGGCCCAGTACGTCATCTGCCAGCATATTTCAGATCCGTGTATGCACACAAACAGAGAATGCCATCACAGGCTGCAGCAGGGGTTCTGTGTGCACGTTTGGGTGTACACTGCTATGGATCTACAAAGGGCGGAATCTCGTACAACCGGAAAGTATCTGACATCCTGGACTATCCTGTCTGTGATCTGCTTACTGTCCCAGCTTTTCCTGCTGTACCAACACAGCACATTCCTCAAAAACTTCAAGCTCTGGGGTATGTTTCATGTCCCTCACTACTTTATTAGTATTAATTATCATGACAATGGGACAGAAGGGAGCTGGAGAATAAGTTGAATGTTCTTGTGCAGAAATTCCTGTTAGTGGCATCATATGAGTACCCCAAATGAGAAATGTACAGTCTGGAAGCCAGAGAGAATGTCTTGGACTTCGCAATATTTTTCTTAATACAAGGCCGCAGAGGATCAGACCATAGCAAGCCTACCCACAAGGCTGTCACATGGATGTTGCCAAAGCCTATCTCCCTCCTCTGAAGCTATGTGCCCTCTAGGACATGAAATCAAAGTTACCTGGTTGGAGGGTGGATAGGTATAAAAAGTAGTCCTGATATATTTTAATAAATCCTCAAGCAACTGCTGAACATTTTGCTTCCAGATTAAACGGTCTAAAGCAAATGAGCAAGAATGTAGTGTTGGCACTGACATTTTGTTGGCTTGAGAACGGGCTGTCTGCATTAACTTTTTGTGGCAATGCTGACATCTCCCATCCCTCACACTGGTAAGGCTTGGGCATGGAACCAGACATCCATCCACCATTGCTTGGTTCTCCCTCCCCATGGGGCCCAATGTCAGAGAAACAGCCCTCCACCAACCCCAAGAGCTCAGGAGACACTGCTGCAAGGGGCACCCAAGGAGACAAGGAGGCAGACACTTACGCTCAGTGCAGTACTGGCCTTTCCAGCCCGGGTTGCAGACTTTCTCGCCACGCTCTCCGCAGGTGAAGTGACCAAAGGCGTCATCCCGGGGCCGGCAGAAGACGGAGCAGCCTTCTCCATAAGAAGACGGAGCAGCCTTCTCCATAGTAGTGCTCATCGCACACGAAGCGATAGGAGTACTTGAGGTCAGTGCGGCCGCTGCTGTGCAGGTCCTGGGACCACTCTTCACCCACTGCCAAGTGTCTCTGGGTGGCAAGGCGGCTGATGAGGCGTTCAGGGTTTTCTGTGGGTAAGTGGAGAGGAGAGTGGTTGGAGAGCCCAAAGCAGGCAGGGCATAGGGGGGGGTCTCTGGTGGGAGGGGAGCTGCAGAGGCAGGATGACATGGCTGCATGTCAACAGGTTGGCCTCTGATGCCACAGGCCCACTCTAGAGGAGAATGTGCTACACGCTGCAGAGAAAGGGGCCAAATAGGGCTGCAGGACTGAGTTTATTACAGGGAAAAGTGTGTTTCAGGACACTTACCAGTGGTGAGGTCATCAGGTGAGTCCGTATGCAGAGCCTCAATGATGAGCGAGAAGGTGCCCTGGGGAAAGAAGGAGCAGACACAACAAGGAGAGCATGAGAGCAGGTAGGCCCAAGGGACAGTGCCACCAGTCCCCAGGAGTTAGCAGCCATTGTCCCCCTCCCATCCTGACACTTCAAGGGGATTGGTGGCCTCTTGGAATGGCACGGGACAGGATGGATATGTGCCGCCTCCTCCAGCATCGCCCCCCACTTACGGGCCAGGTGAAGCCGAAGGGGAAGCGGATGGGATTGCTGAAGGCGGGGTCGGCACCGCCCGCGCCGTCGGGGACGCTGAAGGAGTTGGCGCCGAGGACGGGGGTGATGGCGCTGCCGTAGGTGCAGGGCGGCTCGGGGGACACGCTGGCCTGGTAGTGCTTGAGGCAGACGCGGAAGAAAGTCTTGCAGTCGCACTGCTGGAGCCCGCCGGCTCCGGGGCCGCCCCCGCGGCAGCAATTGCGGTTGCTGAGCAGCCCCTTCTTATTGACAAACTCCTGCAGCTTCAGCTCGAAGACCCCGGAGGAGCCGACCTGCGGGGCGGGGACAGCGGCCGTCAGCCCCCGAACAGCCCGCTCCCCAGCCCCCGAACAGCCCCCGAACAGCCCCCGAACAGCCCGCTCCCCAGCCCGGTCCCGCTCCCGGCCGGAACGCCCTCCCCGCTCCTCGCGGCTGCAACGGGCAGCGACAAACGCCGGCATCCCCGCGGGACCCCCCGGTGCAGGGACCCCCCCCGGTGCAGGCATTCCTGTCCCCGGCATCCCCGCGGGACTCCCCGGTGCAGGGACCCCCCGGGTCAGGCATTCCTGTCCCCCACCCCGCGGGCACTTACCTGGCAGCGGCTCAGCAGCACCGAGAGGACGGCGAGCGTCAGCAGGAACCGACCTCCCATTTTGGAGGTGCAGCTCTGGTGCCCTCGCTTTCCTCCCCCTTATCTTCTCGTCAGAGGGAAAAGGGGAAAGTGTCTTTCGAGGTGAGGGAAAAAACACAGCGGCCAAAGCCGCTCGTCCCAGCAGAGCTGGAAGAGTTAGTGTCACGGTCTCCTTCTTTCAGGAGTGTCTCTGACTTTTTTTTCCCTTTTGCCGATACCTCTAGATGTAGCCTATCGGCAACTGACAGCTCTTTGGGATGGCAAAAGAAAAAGAGAGGAAAAGAGGACGGGGGAAAAAAATAATATTTATCTGTTAAACTCTTTTTCTTTCGCAATCCACGATGCTCCTCCTTTTCTCCAGGAAGAAAAAATAAAAATAATAAAATAAAAGCAACTTAATTCCCAACAGAGGCAGAGAAAAGGCTTCCCAAGGAAGATTAAAAATTGGCGATCTGGAAATCCCTGCAGAGGCAGCGGCGGAGGCAGCGGCGATAATTCCCGGGGCGGTGCGATTCGGGAGCGGCTCTGCGCGGCTGCGCTCGCCCTGCGCACGTCGGGGCTGGTGGGTGTCAAACAGCAGCGGTGGCAGGCAGGTCACGTCGGAGCCTTGATCCCCTTTTTCTTTTTTTTTTTTTTTCTCTTTTCCTTTTTTTTTTTTTTTTTTTTTTTTTTTTTTTTTTTTTTTGCTAAGGAAGCGAAGCTCTCTTTCCTTGTTGTGGGTTTACTTTTGTTTTTAGAGGAATCCCAGCCAACAAAAATAAGCTCGTGTCTCAACAGCAGCGAACAGAGCGTGTCCGGGTGTGCTCCTACGGGGGAGGGGGTGCCTGCTCTGCGCTGCTCCGCTCCGCGCCGCGGCTCGGCTCGGCTCGGCGGCTCTCTCCGAGGGTGAAGCGCTAAGGATCTGCCTCTCCTTGGGCGCCTGCCGCCCTTATATCCCGCCGGCCGACTGCATGCCTAATGAGATGCAAATGAGCAGCCCCCCAATCTGGCTAGAGCTGTCACAAAGGAGCCACTTTTCCAAACCCTCCTCTCAATGGATCGCCAAATGGTCAGTGAGCTGTAAAATGTGCAACCCTCCTCCCCCTCCCCTTCGCGCTCACAAAACGTGTTCATTTACATTCCTGCAAATTTGGTAACCGCAAGAATCCCCCTTCTGCTCCGGCGAGAGGGTAACACCCCCCTCTGCACCGGGGAGAGGCAGTGCAACGCGCTCCGGCCAGAGAGCAGCCGCGGGGACGGCGGGCTGTAATTGCCTCTTGGAACGTGCAGAGCAGCCGCCGTGACCCCAAAAAGTGACTCGGTGATCGTGACTACTCCAAGGGGCTTCTCCGGCGTTAAAGGGACGAGGGAGGTGGGAGCCATCGAACCACAGCGAGGGGAGTCCCGTCCCATGAAATTCACACTGCATTTACCCTGGCGTAACCGGGGTAATTGGGGAGGGGCACAACGAACGTGGATGAAGTGACCCGGGGCTCGCTCTTCCCGAGGCTCCGCTCACGGCGCGCATCCCGCCGGCGGAGGCACGGGGGGTCCCCGGGGTCCGGCGGCGAGGGAGGACGCGGGCGGGTTCGCGGCGGGGACTCGTGGAGGGGACCCGTTTGCGGGGCTCCGCGGGTCCCGTCCCCGCCACCACCGCTGCCGGAGAGAGCCACTCGCTGCGCCCGGGTCCCGCACCCCTCTATGATTATTATCATCATCACCAGCAACCTCTCCCTCTCCGTCTCTCTCTCTCTCCCTCTCTCTTTTTTCGTCCTTCAGCTTAGTAAAAAGTGAGTTTGGTGTGTGTCGTTCGCGTGGCTGTCATTAAGGCCGTTTGTTATTGTGTGAGGGCTGAATCAGTTAGCTCTTTGTGCTCTCAGCTGTATGGTAATGTAGACAGCACCTGCTCCCTGCACAATGCGAGGGAGAGAAAGAGCTCCCCTCGGCGCACGCTACTGCCTCTACAACAATGTCCGCACATTTTTTAAAGAAATCCCTTCCAGCACTTCCCCCCTCCGCAACACACATACACACTCACATACGCGCACAAAATAAACTAGCCCGAATTTACACCAGTCGTCACCTTTATAAATTTTTTTACGCACCCATCAGACAGTATAACTTTTGTTTTGATCTTTAAAATACCGAAAGGAGTTTATTGGCGCGGTGAAAAAAGGGATAGAGACTATTACCATTTGAGCAGTTTCTTAATGATGGATGGAAGCAGGGGATAAAAGTTGGAGGGCAACTCTGGCATGTCACTCGAAGCAGGGTTTTCCACTTTGTTTAGGCCCTCTGTTTAAACACCTTTGGTAGGCGCAGGCGGATTCATTAGGATGCAAGGTGTAACTGTCTCTGTAAATGTCATTTTAATTGTAACAGATCATTTCAGCACAGATTAAGCTTGTGTGCGAAAGGAGAGGATTTGGCTACAATAACCTCACTGTAGGTATGCCGTGCTAAAAGCCTTATTATGGCGACTTTATTGGGTTGAAACGTGCATTTGCATGGCAAAATGTGGCTTCCATTGAAGCAGATGTCTTGATCACAAATTATCTTACAATGCGCTAGGAAAAAAAAAATCTTAAAGACTTCTTAAAGTAAAAGCATTGAGTAATACCAATTAAAAGAAAATCACTAATGAGTTCATTCAGCCCAGCTCTTCTTGACTGTTCCAGGACTGTAGCTGCCCACATTCATTTACTAGGGGTTTGTGGCACCTACCCCAAACCCAGGCCACCTACTCCAACCCTTGGTACAAGCATCCAGATCTTGACAACATTTTGCCACTCAACGTGCATCCTTTACATCTAATTGTAGTTGAACGAGACATCTACATCCAGGTGCTCTTCCTCTCACCTCTCCCCGCCCCTCGACGCATAAGCAAAAGTTTAAAATGTACAGGAATGTTTTGGGGGTTTTTTATTTGTTTGTTTTGGGGTTTCTTTGGGTTTTTTTGTTGGTTTTTTTTTTTTTTTTTTACCCCAGAGTTGTCGTCTGGGCAGAGTGGGGACCAGCGATGACATAGTGCGAGGACGTAGGGCAGGCGGCCCAGGAGGGAGCGGAGCGGAGTGGGCGGCGGATCCCCGGAGGCGCGGCCGCCCGCCCCCGCCGTGCCCGGTCTCAGCAGCGGGGAGCGGGGGGGCGCATCCCGCAGCAGCGCCGTTTTCACTGCACATTACTTTTGCCACCTAGCGTCAACATCTTTTCAAGTGGCTTGTCGCTGCTTCGCAAACTTTGCTGCGGCGTTATCCCCGGGAAAAAGAGAGAGAGGGGGAAAAACATCACTTCGTATGAGGTTTACTAAGCGAGTGGGGCGGGGGGGGGGGGGGGGGGCGGGGGTGAGCGGCAATATCTTTCTTGAAATTTGGGTGGTGGCCCGTCGGCGGAGGCGAGAAGTGACATATCAACGCGGATCTTTTAATCTACGAGAGATAGAAAGTTGGTGCATTAGCATCTCCTTGCTTAAAAAACTGGAAATAAAAAGTTACACGCGCGAGGGCTTTAACCTAGCGATGGGAAAAAAAAAAAAAAAAAAAAAAACCGAAAAAACTTGCCCCCAAATCCTTAACAACCCCCCTTCGGTACCGGGTATTTGTTAAATTGACGTGGCACAGATTTCTCGATTACCGCTGCTGAGCGTGACTGAAAGGCGCCGTGAGAGCCGGCAGGATCCTGCCCACGGCGCTCATTCTTCTCTGGCTTAATTTATGCCACGCGATTCTGTATTGGGGAAATCAAGCAGAAAGCTCCTTTTTCTGCTTTTTTCCCCCCTCTCCCTCTCTCTTTCAGATGCTGGACTAACGGGGAGACTGTTTAACTTAAGTGTTTCTATAGGAGGCTGTTGTAGTTTAACTCCTGCCCACCAGTAGCTGAGGCGAACAAAGGAGGGACTCGAGGTCTAACTATTCATCCATTCTCTGCACTTTAATTTTCATTGATTTCGAAGACAAGGGGAGCCCTTAGGGATTCTCGCTGAAGGGGGATGACACGCCTTTAGACGCGATCAGCCCCCCAGCCAGCCATTCTGCTCCCAACCAAATGGCGCTTTTTCGCTCCCAACCGCGTGTCTCCGCACCGCGCTCGCCCGCCGCCCCCCGCCGCCCCCCGCCGCCCCTGCGCTGTTCGCCGTGCCCGCGCACCGCCACCGGCCCCCCGCTGCCGGGCACGGCCGCCCGGTCCCGTCCCGTCCCGTCCCGTCCCACCCGCCCCCGGGTGAGCCGGCTGCGGGACCCCCGGGGGCGGGCGCGGGGAGCGGGGCCCGCCAGGGCGCGGTGACCCCGCACGGCCGGGACGCGGCGGGCCCGGCCCCGCCTGCCAGCGGCTCGCTGGGGCTGGTGGGGCATTGTGCTCTCCCTCCCTGCCCCTAATTGATACCCTTCCCGCAACGCCGGCCCCCCTCTCCTGCTCCGGCGAGTATTTACGGTCGCGCGGCGGAGCAGCACGACCGAGAGCTCCCATCAGCCGCAGGTTTTATTTCTAAGCGAGCCAGATTATGGGAAAAGTCACTTAAAAAGGGGGGTGGGTGGGATATGTGCGTATATCAATTAGGGCGACGCGCTGCCATAGCTGGCGTGCAACACTGATTTTTCCCGGGACGGAGAGCTCCGGGCATATGGCGAACGGTGCGCCGGCGGAGGGACGTGAACGTGTGGAGCTATGTGTAGCCGAGTGTGCATAATATTTTAATTAGATCTATAGTCCCTACGGAGGTATGTGTGCGCGGCTGCCCCTCCGCCGCACGCCCCCTTCACCTGTTCCTCCGGGCCGTGCCGTGCCGTGCCGGGCCGGGCGGGAGGGCACGGGAAGCGGGGGGAGGGCAGGCAGGGTGCCGCCGGGCCGGGGCTCCGGCTCCCCCGCTGGCCCCAGGCTCGGCGGCGCGACCGGGGGTGCTGGCGCTGCCCCGGGCCCCGCCGCCGGGCGCCCCGAGCCGAGGCGGGTGCGTGGCGGGCGCGGAGGGACCGCGGTGCCGGAGGGGCGCTCCGCCGCCCTTGCCGTGTGCGGGGAGGAGGATTAAGAAGTTTAGCGTGTAGGTTAGCCCAAAGTTGCAAAGGCATGTGCTGATTAGAATAAGAAAGGGCAGTCGCGTGGCTCAGCTGGCACACAGCGAGGCCAGATGATAGATAAGCAGCTCTGGGTCTTCCCTTCCCCCCAGCCCCCTTTTTGAAATCGCAAATCATCTGCTCCGGCCCTATCCTAGCCCCTCATTTTCATTACAATGGTTGTGTGTTTACCTGTGGTCCTGGGACGGGGCATTCCTTTGTCTCCCGAGGAGATTACCGCAGCCAGCTGCTCTCCAACCCTTCCCTGGGCAAATCCCGAAGTGGCCCCTATATGTGTTTTACTGATTGCACACGAGGAGAAAGCCAGATACCCCCTCCCCCCGTCCCGGCCCCGTTTCTCTGCGCTACTTGTTTGTTTGGGTTTGCTCCCTGGCTCGCTTCCGACGGGATTTAGCTTGTGGGAAACTAAGAGGGATAAAATTGATCACTCGTGTGCGTGAGCTGTCATTGCTCCCAAAGTCGGGAGGGTGAAGGGCTGCTTACCTCCGCCCAGGGGGCCAGAACCACGGGACCCCCCAGGGAATGATAGGACAAAAGGGGTTCGGGGAAATAAGTTTTCCCCCCTCCTTGCCCTCTTTTAGCCCTCGGGTTCACGCCCCCTCCGCCCGCCCCGGTCTGGGACATAACTTTTCCCGAAACTTCTCGTGGGTGCCCTGAGCTGGGCAGGTCCCATTCCTTCCCCTGCCCCTGCTCTGGGACACGCAGTTTCAAATGCTCTTCCTGCCCGTGCCCCCTTGGGAGCACCTCGGCCTTGCATTTGGAGTACTGGCATCTTTGCCTGCCTTTAAATTCAAGGATACCCAGGGTCTTCACCACACCAGAAGCCAGAGAACACATTTGAACTAGAAAACCTTCTGAAGTGCCTTAGCACATTAAATACCCCTTGATCCTGATATTTATCCTGTGCCCTAGCACCCCATTTGCCCTGTCAAGCAAGGCCAGTGTAACCCCATGTGGCGCTGAGGCCTGGCTTGTCTTGGCAGCAGTGTCACAGAGGGAGGGTGAGCGATAGGACTCAGATCGTGTACAGGGGATAAAAAATGTGATGGCACTCCTCAAAAAAATGTTCTGCATAGCAGCTACAAGATTCTGCTGGATGGCTGGAAAGATCCTGTTCTGCTATCAACTTCAGTAGCAATATTCACTGTCTCTGCCAGTTCTGGTAGGAAAACTCCCTCTTTTGCCCAGAATTATTAATCATCATCTTAAGCCGGAACTATAAATAGTAGCTGCAAACCACCACTCCAGCACAGGTCACTCTCTAGAGCCCTGTGATAGCACAGAGTGCTGCTGCTGTACTGTGTTGCATTCCATGCATGAAGGGTTTTTGTGTTGCCCCCCTTTGCACAGTGTATGCTGGTTGCAGTGCAAAACTTGCTGCTAATAAACTTTGGGGGAGGAGAGGGGCAGCAATTTGATTACGCGCTTCCAGAGCTTTCCAAGCCACTTCCAATTTGCTGAGTTTTTATTTCTTTCTTCATCTCTCCACGTTCAGGGTAGGCAGGGGGTGGGAGAAGGTGCGGGCAAAAACTACTCTGCAGAAGGTGATTATGAGAAAGAGGATGGGTATGGATGGGGCGGGCCTGAGCTTTTGGAAATGCTCTCCCCTTTTCTGAGAGCATCTGCCCGGAGACGAACAGATGTGGGCACCTGCGGTGACAGGCCACATATGCTCCGTCCTATTCACAGGCATTCAGACACAGCCACAATGGTGAGGCTTTGTGCGCTCGGAGTCACCAAATATATTAATCTGCACTCCCCAGAGCACCGCTCTCTTTAATTTTTCACCGGCAATAACATCTGATCTAATCTTCCCATGGGCTCCCCCGTGTCCCTCTTGCCCCTCCCGGAAAGATGTGAAGTTATTCAGGTCCCCACCTGTTGCCGGCGGGCTGCGAGCGGGTCTCGCTCCCGGCCCGCACCCAGGGCGTTATCCCGGGATAAAGTGCGGCCCGGGGGACAACGGGGGTTCCCCACCGCTGGCAATCGTCGGGCACGACAAAGCGAACCCGCCCCCCGCCAAAGGTCGCGCTGCCCGGGGGGACATAAATCTCCCAAGTGCGACTCGGGGGAGTTTGAAGCGATTTCGGTGCGCGACGCTTTCATGTCCCCCGCCCCGTCCCCCCGTGCCGGCCGGGTTTGTTCGGGGACACAATGGCCCCTCCGGCCCCATTGTGGCCGTACAAAGCCCAGGGACCGCAGCCCGCGGGCGGGGACAGCCGCTGTTGCCAGCGGTCCGGCCCCTCACGGGCACGGCCCGGCCCCTCACGGGCACGGCCCGGCCCCTCCACAGGCACGGCCCGGCCCCTCCACAGGCACGGCCCGGCCCCTCCACAGGCACGGCCCGCCCCGCCGCCGGGCGCAGGCGCGGCCCCGCCCGCCCCGCGGGAAGCGGAAGCGGCGCTCGGGTCAGTGCCGGGCGGTGGGGCCGGGGCCCGTGGGCTCCCCCGGGTCGGGCCGGGCGGAGTGGGGCAGGGCGGGGCGGGGCGGCCCGGCTGGGGTCCCGGTCCCGGGGTGCGCGGGCAGGGCGGCCCGGGAGCCGCACGGGCCCCGGGGCGGGGGGCTCGGCCCGGCCGGGGCTGCGCGCAGCGGGCCCCGCACCCTGCGAGGTGCTGAGAGGCCCCTTCCAAACCAAACTGTGATTAAAGAGGGTGGCATTCAGAGCTCTGTCTTTACCTGATAGGTTTCGGGAATGCTTCTAAAAGCTGTCTATTCACTGTACTTTGTAATCTCACTTTCTTTACGTTTTGAATACCATAAGCATGTATATTTCTTAATAAAAACCAAAATCTGTCCTCGTTTTTCTTGTCTTGTGTACTTTTCTATACGCTGTTAACCTGAAGTCTCCCTCACTAGGGATACTCAAGAACCGTCCAAACGCAATCCTGTGCTGTATGCTCTAGGATGGCCCTGCTGGAGCAGGGAGGTTGGACTTGTGGTTCCTCCCAGCCTTTCTCATTCAATGCGAATGAATGAGTGAATTTTGTTTGGTCATACTTTCCAGAATCTTTTGATACTTGTATTTTTCACTGATACAAAACCGAAAGTGGAAGGGAAAATGAATGAGTACCTATGTTCGGTTTGCAGGGGGGAAGTAAACTGTTTCAAATTGTTAAAAGCTGGGATACACGAACTACAGCTGAGCAATGAACTATCAGCAAAAGCAGAAAAATAACGGTTCTGTTACCAAGCAGTTTTAAAAAAATATTATTGTAGAATTTCATTGTTTTCCAGTATTGCATCTTAGAACGTTGTTTTTATTTCTCTTCTTTCAGACTGCTGTGAGTTTTGGAGATCAGCCATGGGTGTTAGAGGCTTGCAGGGATTTGTGGCAACAGTTTGCCCTGATGCGTGCCAAACGGTAGATCTGAGAGAAATGGCAGAAAAGCATCGCATTGATCATCCTGACTGCCCACCTGTTATCGTGGTAGATGCCATGAGTTGTGTTAGGCGCTGGTACACTCCAGAATCCTGGGTGTGCGGTGGCCAGTGGCGGGAGTACCTTGCCATTTTAGAGGATTTTATCAATGCTTTTATGGCAGCTGGTATCAAGTTGGTGTTTTACTTCGACGGGGTGGTAGAAGAGAAAAAGAGAGATGAGTGGATCAAACGGAGGATGAAGAATACTGAGGAAATAGCCAGATTATTTCAGTTTATCAAGACTCACAGGAAACAGCCAGGGAGAGAAATGTTTGTTCTTCCTTCAGCTCTGCCTACTTTTACACGTTATGCTCTGAAATCACTCGGTCAAAAAACAGTCTGCACGTTGCAAGAGGCAGACTTTGAGGTGGCTGCATATGGTTTGCAGCACAACTGTGTAGGAATTCTGGGGCAAGATAGTGACTACCTCATCTATGACACATGTCCCTACTTTTCCATTGAGAACCTCTGTTTGGACAGACTGGTCACTGTTATGTACTCTCGAGAAGTTCTTTGCCGTATGCTGGGTATTAGTTTGACACACCTTCCTCTCTTTGCGTGCTTGCTTGGCAATGATATTGTTCCAGAAAGCATGTTGAAAGGATTTTGGAACATATGTTTAACCCACAATCGCCAGAGGAACCATGGCTACAACAGAAGAACAAACATACTGCTGTCTGTAGCAAATTACATCTCAAATATGCCATGCTCGTACAGTAGCCTGAAACACTTGGAAGACACTCTACCTCTGGGATCAGACAAGACATTGCTCAGCAGAGGAGTGAACTCCTACCTTTTGCCTGGGCAGCAGTCTCCATGGGTTCCTCCCAATGAAACAAATTGTCAAATGTTATCCCTTCAACAGCAATCAGCTCTCTGTCAAGATAAAGAAATCTTTCAGGTAACTTGTTTTTTAAAGCTTAATGATCACTTCATTGCCATGACTAGTTAGTGGAAGTTAGTAATGAGTACATCAATCCTATTGATTTAAATTTGCTTGTGCAAGAATCTTCTGTCTGTTAAGTAGAGTCCCAGTTATGATTATTGCATGCATTAATATGAGCACAGACGCAGCACATTTAATAAAAAGTAGTTTCTCTCTTTTTGAAATGTCAGGTAGGTCACGTAATGGGGAGCAGCTCCTGTCTAGGCCAGCAGCTGGGCACAGAAATGTACTTCCCATGTATTATATGATTTCCCATGTTAATATAATTTGTGTATTGACTTGGTTTTTACTTTGAGAATCCACAGGTCAGCCATAAGCTGGTCAGTGATCTGCTTGGCTGTGCCTTGCAGTGGAGGTATCAAAGGTAGCTGTGCTAAGAATGCAGAAGTTGAATTTGCTTGTGGTGGAGACATGGAAACCCCTACAGAATCATGTCATAGAGTCATAGAATGGTTGGGGTTGGGACTAAAGATAACCTAGTTCCAAACCCCTGCTCTGAGCAGGGAGACTTCCACTAGACCAGGTTACTCAGAGCCCCATCCAACCTGGCCTTGAATACTTCTAGGGATGATCCAACTCCTCTCTGTCAACCTATGCCAGTGCCTCACCACCTTCACAGCCCTTCACAGCAAAGGGCTTCTTCCTAATACCTAATCTAAACCTACTTTCTGTTGGTTTAAATCCATTGCCCCTCATCCTGTCACTACACGGCATTGTGAAAAGTCCCTCCCCAGCTCTTTTGTAGCTCACTTTAGGTATTTGAAGGCTGCTCTCTAAGGTGTCTCCAGAGCCTTCTCTTCTCCAGTTAGACAACTCCAGCTCTCTCAGCCTGTTTTCATAGCAGAGGTGCTCCAGTCCTCTGATGATCTTTGCAGCCCTCTGGACTCACTCCAACTGGTCAAAGTCCTTCCTGTGCTGGGGATGTCAGAGCCGGACACAGCACTCCAGGTAGGGTGTCACCAGAGCAGAGTAGACAGGGAGAATCCCTTTCCTTGCCCTGCTGGTCACGCTGCCTTGGATGCAGCCCAGGATTCAGCTGGCTTTCTAGGCTGTGAGCACACGTTGCTGGTCAAACTCACAGGTCAAGCTGCTTACTCAGCAACACCCTAAAACCCTTCTTAGAGCTGCTCTGAATCCATTCTCCATCCAGCCTGTTGAACTTGGTGAGGTTTGCCCAGGCCCACTTGTCCAGATTCCTCTGGATGGATCCTTTCCCTCCTGCATGTGGATGGCACCACACAGCCGGATGTCACCTTGCCAAGGGAGCACTTGATCCCACTGTCTGTGTTCCTGGCGAAGATGTTAAACTGTGCCGGTCCCAGTACTGACCCCTGAGGACACCACTTGTCACTGGCCTCCCCTTGCACATCGAGCCATTAACTACAACTCTTTCAGTGCAACCATCCAACCAGTTCCCCATCCACCAAGAGGTCCATCTGTGAGATCCATGCTTCTCCAGTTCAGGGACAAGGATTTTGTACAGGACAGTGTCAAATGCAATAACTCTGTATTTTGTCATTTTTCGTTCCGGTTAAATTACCCTTGTTTTCATTGTCCCTGAATGACCCCAAAGCACTTCAATGCGTTTATTAATTCCCAAAGGGCAGGGGTGCAGTAGCAAGTTTTAGTTATGGCATCCCATATGGACAGGGATGCACTGGTGTTGGGGTGAGATATGGTATGGCAGATTGAGTCACTCTGGGAAATTGGATGTATCAGCTTAGGGTGGTGTACCTGGCTAATAGAAAATGTGCTACCTTGCATCAGAGTTTATGGTACCTGGCTAATAGAAAATGTGCTACCTTGCATCAGAGTTTATGGTACAGTAGTAAGTCTAGAGTACAATTCTGTCAATTTGTGGCAATTAAGATAACATATTGAGATTTTTTAAAAAATCTATACAAGGAAGTGTATTTTAGACCCTATATTAGCCATCTGTTACTCCCTATTTTATTAGGTCCTTGTAGAACTTCAAACACAAAAGTTTTTTTTTCTTTCTCTTGCTTATCTTGAGCATTTTCTTTAAAACTATTTTTGTTTCCTCATGTTACTGTAAAGTAACAATATAATTTACATTTTGCTTTCTAAAAAGACTATAAAACATTTTATAACTGCATTGTAACCTATGCAGTGCTCATTTCAGTTAAACTGTAGATATATTTGTGTTTTTATATTCACCACACATAGCTACAGTATGTATCACTTTTGACTGTTGTAGTTAAATAGAAGATATTTTAAAAAATCAGCAGCCATACATCATAATAAGGTGTTGAAAAATCTCTTTCTGCTTGAAGTGCAAGGAATAAACAGCCAGAATGCAATTATCTAGGTTGGATTATGGCCAGGAAAATAGTGGCAATATCCTTATTCCTTAAGAGAATGTACCATGTGGTCTTTATGACAAATGGTCATTATTTCTTGGCTTGGTCTTTAATTTGAAGGATTGAAGTTCTGGAACATCATGCTGAGCTACTGCTCTAATAAAATAATAATGTTTAGAAACTCCATTGAAGAATGCCTCCCTGTTGCTGCAAGAATCCTACATGAAGCCAGTCCCTGGGCCAAGGAAATTACTGTCAAAATGTTAGACATGTTAACTTCTCTTTTGTTTCTGTTACAAGTGTTCAAATATTTGTATATGTAATGTGTGTGCTTTGCTTCATATTTTGAAACCCATATGTAGTTCTGCTTACCTTGCACATTGTCTGAGCTTCACGTAAATGGCACACAATGCTCAATTCCCACCATGAGGGCACAGCCTCATGTTGCTGTTTCTCTCTGAAGAGCATAACTTTCTAGCTGATTGTACGTATGAATCAGAAATATTTTTCAAGATACAGACATTGAATACAGCAGTACTTTTGAAATCAGCTTGTAGTTCTTTCAGTACATAAGGATGAGTAGCTTACTGGCAAATTGCAATAAGCTAGTGTTGATGGTCTCATCTGTGGCTGGTTTCTGTGCAATAGTTCAGTGCTTCATTAAAATCATGCTTAGAAATACTTGATGCTCTGTTTTTATTTTATACAAAAGTATACTTGAGATTACATTGCTTACACATATTAGGAATATTGAAGTATTTCTTGCAGGGAAACCTTTACTGTATTGTGTAAGCACTCTGTTGATTGGCACTGTACACAGAAAGTATGACACCTTAATAGAATTAGTTTTGATCACTAATTACCCAGTGAATGACTGCAGCTTTGACCTGCTGAGTTCCTGGGTTTGCAGATATTGGAATTCTGCAGAAATGGTGAATTTGTTTCTGGCCAGTGGTCCAGTAACTCCTGGTGAAAGAATCTGTGGTAGCTTCAGCTGGACAGCACAACCCAAATAGTACAACTAGCATGACACATGCAGGGAATGCAGAGCAGAGAAATGTCAGTACCTGCTCACCATATGGCTCAGGTCCTGGAGAATTTGTTAGTGGCACCCCATGGAAATATTCACTCTGCTCAGCTGTTTAAACACCCCAAGTTTTGGTCTGGGGTTGTGAAGTAGAAAGTCTGTCTGTCTGTGCACTTGACCAATCCAGATTGCCAGTGTTACTGGTTAGAATTCTGTGCTGATGAGCGCAGCATGATGCTGAGAGCATCTTTGTTGCTTTCTCATCTAAGCTGTTCCAGACCAGCAGACCCTGCTGGTACTGAGGCTGCCTGTAGCCAGCTGCTGTAGCCAGATGTGTCTGCATCCACTGTGTTCTTAATGTGCAGTCTGGGTGATGCTGTTCATTCTTCTTTTCAGCAACGTGCCTGCAGACCTGGTTTTCCTCACTAGAGTAGATGGCATTAATTTCACAATGGAGAGCTATTGCACAGTAAAAGTGTGGTGAAATTAAGCATTCTAATTTTACCAGAATGTAAAACTACACCAAGTCAGGCTGGGAAAGAAATACAGCTGTCTTATATAGTTCATCTTGCTATAAAATTGAAAGTTTGCATTTTGTCGTGCCTTCACTCACTGTTTAAAGAAAGAAGATACATTTTCAGGTGACCAAAGGAAGGCAGCTATACTGGAATTTAGAATTAACTTTAGGAATAGTTACTTTCTAGAAAACTGTTGTTCAAGCTCTTAAATTTTAAGAATTAAAGGAGGGGCTAAGAAAGGTAATGACAGTTTTCCTGGGGATTGCTCTCCACAAAAAGATGGATGTCTGAAAATAAACTATATTGGTATTATTTGAAAAAGCACTTGTTCCCTCCCTGGCTGTTCCCTCCATTTCTACTGATGGAGAAATATCTATTTCCTCAAACAGTGAATACATGTTGTTACTTTTTGATTATTCTTAACTTTGGAGATAATGCCTTCTTCCTTCTTTGAACAAACAGTTAGCTAAAGAACAGCATATCCAATCTGAAAATTATTCAATCTTCAATATCCTGAGTCATGGAGAGATTGAGTGCAGCAACTCCTTGGAAGATGACTATGATACAGAGATTCCTGGACAGGCACTTATCTACCGCCCTGCTCGTCAGCATATTTATTCTATCTTATTGGAATCTGGAAAAGGTAAGAATTAAACTACTTACACCATTGTACTTTCAATTTTGAAATATGAAATTTTGAAGTCATTGCTTCAGTGGCTGTCTCAGCATTTAGGATAGAAAATTCATTTAGGATAAAAACTCCAAGTAGCTGAAATTAATTCTTATGGAAGTAAGAGAAAATGTGAAATTGTGGGGCTTTTTCTACATGCTGCTCCATTTCAGTGCTTTTAAAGTGATTTTTAAAAAATTGGAGCTTTTTTCTTGCTAAATGGGAAATTGTGAAAGTTGTTAATGATCAAAAAATTGAGGAAAGCAATGGTCTTTACAAGATTTTTGAAAGCTTGAAGGTATATGAAACCAAATGTTCTTGGGTAAGTGTGGCTCTGGATGAATTAGTGAGTTCTAATACAATTTTACAGAACAATAATGCACTGTTAAAGTTTTACCTTCTGTTGATTTTAAGTCTGCAATTTTCAGAGAAGTCAAATAAAGTTACTGTAATAATACAAATGCAAGTAGTCATGCCAACTATTATTAGTTCTTTCATCCAAGTGCTAGAAAATATGATTTTCTTATCCAGTGGTATAAACAGATTCGGTAGCAGGTACTTATATCTGTGCTTGCATTCATCTCCTTGAAGACAGAGAGTTCTTTATTCACATCCTTGGACCAATTTCATGTTCTTAAGACTTCCCTTAGTTAAGTGTTATCTTTACAGTGTCTTTCAGCCAGTGACTTGAAAATTAAAAGTGCACTGAACTTTTTTCTTTTGAATGTGTTGATTTCTCCGTGGTAATCGCTTTACGTTTTATTGATGAAAGTGCACCGCCATCAAACCTAATATTCAAACTGTTTGCTTAGAAAGGCACAAAAAGGTAATTAAGTACATGATTTCACTCAGCAGCCAGAGGTTGAAGTTGTGCCATAATAGGAAAAACTGAATCAGAGTTTATATAGCAATTTGGAGAGAATAACAAAAATCCCAGCAGTAATCATGCACATCTGTCATTTTTCATTTTTTGGTGTACTGCCTCCAAATTTTGTAGATAATTATAACTTGGTTGGGTTTTACTTATTCATCTAAACAGCAGGATATTCATTGATGTTTTCAGAAACACCCAGGCCAAAATTCCTAATTAACAGTTGTTGCTGCAAGATGGCAGGGTAGTAGGCAGGTTAGCATTTGTGTTACAGTGGGTTTAGTACTCAGAGAAGATTAGAATTGAAATACAGAAACCTTTATTTAGAGTAATATTGAAAATGAAATTTTAATGTGAAATTTGTCTTCTTTTAAGGAAGTGATTTTAGAATAAAACCACAGATAGCATGGGTTATTTATTCTCAGTTCAGGCCTCCAATTCTAGAGATAATTTTTTAAACTAAGTCATCATTTAGAAAATCAGTCCTTAACCCTTCCAGAGAAAAGTAGGTAGATTGTGTCTGCACGGGTGCCTTTATTAAAGCTGCATTTTCAATGCACGTGTCTACCTCTAACTGCTTTAACCATGTCACTTCCTAGTAGTTCATGAGTTGTTTTTTTATTCCAGTGTATAGTTGCTTCTAAGTCAAGAGTGTAGATCATTAGTCACAATCTGTAATGGAATGCATAGGTATGTGTAAGCATTAGTTTTTATGGATTCACTGCTAGACCTACAAAGAAGCTTTGTTCTTTACAAAGTAAGTAGAATCCTTTGCCAGTTTCCCTCAGAGGAGGTAAAGTTGACTGGTTTTTGTAATTTGATAAGGGATAGGATGGGAAGTAGTCTACACTGTTTGTAGGTTGTAGTATAATGTAGAATGACATTGAATTAGCATTATAAAAGAGTTTACTGAAACAAGACAACGAATTAAATTAGTCCATGTGGAGTCTGCCACCATTATACAGCTGCTGATGTAGCACATTTGAAGCTAACTCTACACAATGTTTGCTCCAGTTTGCAGTGGTCATGCATGTGTTAGTGATCCTCTTTTTTACTCCTTAATATCATCAATTAAAATATGGTGGAAACTGACCTCTTTTCAGTTTGCAGATCTGCTTATTTACTGTTAATTGGCAAAGCAGCCAAAATTTAGTAAAAGCAGTGGTTACAGTGGTAACCTGTTCTTTTAGTAAGAACAGGTTAAAGCTAATGTGAACTGCTTGCCCTACTCTGAAACAAGAGACTGTTAATTCTGAATGTCTAGATTGTGATTTCCAAGGATGCTTAAGAGACCCACAAATCCATAGGAGCAGAATGTCATGTCCTTTGAAGCCACTGGCCCATACCATGCTACTTTGCCTGGAGCCATAGTGGGATGTGTTGCTTTTCCTATCAGTGCCACTTTAAATAATTTTTGTGCACAGCCACTCATTTCAATCCTTGTACATTGTCTCTGTTGTGCTGTTGCAGCTGTTTGTGCAGCTGTGTGGTGGCCTGGTTTGAGAAACTGAAAATAGCCTCTGTCTCTCTTCCCTAACTTTTTTGTAGTCAGGTAACTAACCTGGTCTGATTCCCTATCTGGCTCTGTGTAGCCACAAGCAGCTGTGCTGAAACACCCCGAGGGAATGGCAGGGAGTGAGAATGAGCAAATCAGTGCCTGCCTATAAAGATAGCAGAGCTGCTGAAACAGTTGCCCTTGGTATAGTTTGGGGTGTGGTGTGTGTATGTACCTTTACTCATGGAATGTTGGAGAATCACAGCCTTATTTTTGACCCTATAGAAATAAATAGGGGGCTGATGGTGATTCTGACAACACGGCATTTGTTGTCTGTGTATTTCAAAAGTGCACTTATAATTAATTGATCCATTCTGATCAGTATGTGAAATATTGCATACAGTGATAGAAATTGTCAACACTTTAGCATCTTTCTGAGAAAAAGTACTTCTGGAAAAATTCAAGTAGGAAGGGAAAATAACAGTAAATAATACACCCTGATAGGCCAGCCAAGCTTTCTTATGTGTGCAAAGGGTTCAGAACAAAGCCAGCAGCTTTTGGCACTAACACAGTCCATGAAAATACCTGCACCTGCATGTCCATTGCCAATTAGGAGGTTATGTAATGTAGCCTGAGCCTGTGGCCAGCTCCTCGAAGTCCTGGCATCACTCCCAGTTCTAACATTAGCAGGCCAGACTGATTCTTGCTTTGACACTGTCAAAAACAGTCCCTTAGCAGAATTTTTCCAGTTATCACCAGTGACTGCTCAGGAGAGTTGATGCTGTTGCAGGTATAGAGGAATGCACATAACAACATTTTCCAACTCTCTTGTGGTTTGCACATAGTTGAAGCTTTCCTTAGGCTGCCTAGGCAGTGCTGTCACAGGTCATTCAGAATCTATTTAAACAAAGGAACTGCTATTTTTTTTTATTTCGTTGGTGATATTCTTTATATGCATTGTGGGGAAAAAAGTTGGGGTTTTTTTCCCCAAGACATTTCCATGCAGAGAGGGTTTACATTTAGGAATCATATCTCCACTTCATTCCTGGTATGTTAATGGGCCGTCAATTTGCAGGACTTTGCTTTCAGCTATATTTATTTGGCTGTTTATGTGAACAGTGATATATGCTTGTTCCTAATGGGCTATAGTAGTGAAAAGCACTCAGCTGATGTGGGGCTATGTCCTGTACCTACATTCACAAACATTAGAAGAATGAAACTGCAGACTTCCTCTCGACTTCCTTTTTTACTGTGCATGAGTTCAAGGGTTGATGTCAAAAATGATCTCTCACTGGTATTTAGAATTGAGACACATTTCGATATGTTTTTTTCTGTGAGTTGTGGAACTCATAATGCTCCTCACCAGCAAAGTTATTCTATTTCCATGCCTCTTTATACCATCTTAACTTCTCCTCATGTCCTTGACAACTCCCTCCTGCAGTATATGGTGTTCCTAAGCATGTTCCCTGTTGCTTCCTGCCCTTCCCAAATCCCAGCTACCTTTTCTCTCATCTCTAGCTTTTCTACAGCTATTTGCGTATTGATTTGCCATTCAGTCTAGATACAACAGGTAAGTTGACTTTCCTGCCTTTCTTTCAATTGGTGCCCTAATAGGATCCCTCTGTCAGCTGAGTCTTCAGTTTCACAAAATGTTTAGGACTTTTGAAATCCATTTGAAATCACTTCTCCTTTGGCAGATGTGGTTGAAGCAGAGCAGTGCATCCATGAATTAATTATAAGACAGATGTCCTAATTGCATTAGGTTTACCTCCTTAAGAAACCAGGCTAAAATTTAGGAGTCTGAGTGAGCTGAATAAACTGAAGCAGAGTAATCCACACACTAAATCTTAAAACTGAATGTTAAAACATCAGAATGTTTCTGAAAGTGACTTTGGGTTATTTGATTGAAGGGTTTTGTTCATGAAATAACGTTATCATAGACAATGGTTTATAATCAAGATGTGAGATTATTCAGCTATTGGAATGTACAGTTTAAGGCTTTTCCCCCCTGTAGTGTAGGCATTTTAAATTTTATTTTTAGTGTCATTGGGTTTTGAATAGATAAGCATGGCAAGTCATGTGTAACACAGTCTCTCATACACCATGTGTTGGTTCTTCAGTCCCTCACCTTTATTGGGAGTTTGTGCTGCAGGTCCATGGGGAAGAAAGGAAGGAAGAAGCAGGGTTGTAAAACAGATTTTGTAGTGTTCTTTTTCCCTTCTCTTACCCCTGACATTAGAAATTCATCTGAGGAATTTCTGCCCTTGCACCATAGCTCACTACTTTTCCTTTCATGTCAACAGTTATCTCCAGCATTGAGCTATGAGTGAGATCAGGAAATTGTGTGACAAAACCTTTTTGGGTGGACAAGGAAAGGACAGTGTTGGAAAGGTTTGTTTGGTTTGGTTTAATCTAGGGGAAGTTTTTGATTAGGGTTCCCATGGCATCAAAAATACTTGTGCAGTAAATTTTAGGGAGTTTGGAATTGGTGATAAAAGGCAGGATTTTTAAAGGATAATGGCTTCAGTATTGGAGAGCTGGAAGAAATTAGAGATGCAATCCTGTGAATCTGGAAAGGGACGAGGGAGAGAAAGAAAGAAATACTTGAAAACTTTACTACAAGTGCCCAGAACTAGCTAAATCTCTTTAATTCATACTGTTTACCAGACCACAGAGAGGAAATTTAGGGCACCATGACATGGGTACCATAACCAAAATCTGGACAGAATGCAAAACACCTTTGATAGTAGCACCGATTCTATGTTTGTTTGTTTTTTTTTAATGACGACTTGCATTTGAATGATTTTGAGCTGGTTCTTGTAAATTGGATAGTCTGCTTTTCAAAAATTCTTAAATGCATGATTTTTTTTTTCCTGTGGGTTAGTTTGTTTGGGTTTCTTTAAGCATCAAGTAGTTAGATGCAAAATCCCTGAAGTCAATTTTTTAATTTAAGGGCCATCTTTAGAGGGGCTGAGCAGGGTTCAGGTTAGGGACTAGGAAGGCCACTTGAAGTATTATGTATAGACAATTCCTTTATGCTCAATGAAAGGTCTGGAACAATGGGCTGTAAAAGCTCTGCATCTGATGGTGGTATGACTCCATTGCTGTCAGCTTTCAAATAGCCATCAAGGCCTCCCTCTTAAGATTTTGGCTCAAACCCTGACACAGGAAACATCAGGGCAAGCTGGGAGGTGAATAATATTAAGCTCTGCCTGGATATGTGACAGTGCTGAGAGTCTGAGGTAGCTCATGCAGGTCCCTGAGCTATGCCACATGCCTCCAGAGCTTCCTGAGCTGCCTTGGGCTGGGAAGGCCTAAGCCTGTTTCAGAATGTTTTCCACAGACTCTTGTATTTACAGTTTTGGTTGCAGTTCCCCAATCCAAACTCATGTTTATAGTATGTAATTGAAACTCTCTTTATTTGTTCTGATGATTTGTCATAAAGATACTGAAACAATTTTTTCTTGGTTTGTTTCTAAAGCTGTGCAAACAAGTCATTAAGAAGTGCCTTCTATTTAGAGTCCTGACCACAGCTTATCCCAGCTGTTACAGTAGTGTCAATACTTGCATTTGACTTACTGATCCAATTCTGTCTTTTTCAGGTGGAACCTGTCCTTCGGTAAAAGAGTGGTTTGTCTATTTTGGAAATCCTCTCAAACAGCCAGACCTGATACAACCTGTACAACCTTCTGTTACAGGTAGAATAAAAATGTGCATAAATCCAAACTGAAAGAATGACTTCACTAAAATGAGGTTGGACAATCCATCATATGTTTGATACAGAATCCAGGATGACTGTGGAGAACAAGGAGCTAAAGAGCTGTACGCTTGTAGTTGCTTTTAATTACCCTTTGCAATTATAATAGGATTCAACTTTGAGATACATGTTTTTGCTGATGTTTTGTCTTGTTAAACTCAGTGCTAATTGAAACATCAGTTCTAAAATGCAGACAATTTCTTAGAAGTTCTAAATACTGCTCTGAGGCCAGGATAAGTGGTGTGTGGGGCCATATTAAAACTTGTCCATTAAGCTGTTTGACAGATTGTGTTAATGAGAACAATGGAGAATGTAAAAAGTCATTTTTATATAATCTCTGACAACCCAGAGAGAGATTCCAGCTTTTAATTAAAAAAAAAATAAATGGGCTGTTTCTGTGAAGCAGTTTCTGCTTTCTTAAGTATATTGTGTGGTTTTATCTTCTTCCCTTTGGTAAAAAAACCACATTAATGAGCACTCTTAGTGAAATTGGAGTTATGAGAGATATGCTACATTTATAAGGAAGTATCATACATTTCAGTGAAAAGATTAAGCACTGTAAATATATATAATTATATGTATATACAATTGTATTATTCAGTATAAGTTTAGGATGGGAAGTTAACAATTTTATTATGTCAAGGGGAAAATTGTTCTAAGTGTTCATTTGTCCATGCAGTCCAAGCATCCTTGATCTCACAGGTCGCTCTCTCTTTGTCATCTGTTAGCAAATGGATCGGCAGCTCAGGGATTTTTCTAGTCTTTCACATGAAATGTATTTGTTCCACTGATATACAGTAGCATTGACATTTCGTTAAGAAAAGTGACTATCTACTCAGCTTTTGGAGAGTAATTACCAGCGCATCTTCCCTCAGCATCCAGAGCCTTCTGTAGCAGTCCTTGTGCTGATCTGGTCTAAATCCAAATTCAGAAGCTGAAATGCAGGCACGTCTTTGTAAATTTATAGTAAATTTTCTTTTTCAGTATCCAAAGATTGAATATTTATCTTCATATTTGAAACTCATATATTTAATGAAAGTCTTTGAAATCAAAGATGAAGGCAAATCAGTTGCTTTTTAGATATCATCCTTTTCAAAATCCTTTTTAAAGGACTGTTCAGAAAGAAATTGGTTATATAGACAAAGTACAAAAGAGTTTTTATTTGATATGCAGTATTTTCACTGTCCAGTACCCCTGACACAATATTAGGAGAATGATTATCTAATTGGCTTTGAGATAGCAAGAAATTGCTGTGAAATTTTTCAAATTTCAAGTGAATATGCAGAGTGAAAATTCATCAGTTCATCTAGTGCAAATGTTTTATTTCAGCATACAGTGGTCTGGGAACATGCTGCAAAACAAGGAAACAAAACTCAACAAAGTATAAACCCTACCTGTGTAGTTACATTTCACATTGTCTGGCAAATATACTGTATTTATTGTTGTGAAATTTTCCCTCCCAGATAGTATACTTCCTTCCTCCCTTTCTGGAGAATGCACTTAATCTCATGTACTCTGGTTCTATAGCTCTGCAAACATACAACACATAGAACCCACCTTCATGTTGACAATAAACAGGATTTTAAGTGTGTTTGTTTATAGCAACCACATAAATGGAGTTTATAAAAACAGAATCTTCTCAGATACAATCTTTACTAACTCAGTAATGAAAGGCTGTTCAAGCAGACTATTAAAAAATGGGAGGAGGACTTTTAGTGTTTATTTTTAGTGCTCTGTTGTCATTCCTTCAGCAGACAAATATTTTTCTAAAATTTTTGCAGTCCATATTTGTATGCCTTACATTCGCTCATGCGTCTTTGATTTTCCACAGCATGACTCTCTAATTCACCAAATAAGGTTCTCAACAGCACATCACATTTTTCAGACAGGGATCATATTTAGAGCTAAATTTAAAGTTGTTTTAGGAAGTTAGAGTTCAAGACTGTCAATCAAGATCAGGTTACTCAAAAAGACAAAAAAGAATTTTATCAAAAACCTATTTGAAACATCAAAAGTGCAATTAATTTGGGAAGGTTCTTCGTTTTGGTTTTTTTTTGGGGAAAAAAGCTGATAACCTGATCATCAAAACTACCTTAGAGCTGTACTGAGAATCTATGGAAAACCCTGACTCTCTTCCAGCTTGATTTAGATCAAAAAGTCTAGAGAAACAGTGAACTTTAAACTCTAGTGTACACGATGATAAATACTTAAAATTTTGCATAAATCTTAAAAAAAATTAGAATTCCTACTACCTTTGTGTATGTATAAAACAGCAGAAGTGCCGTGCATCTGGAAAGGTTGCAGGTGATAGATTGAATGTTAGCTTTTTTAAAAACAAAATATCGAATCCTAAAGGCAGGATGGTAAGTAAGATGATAACTTAAAATATATTTAAAATATAATATGTATTAACTATATTTTTTCTTTTTGAGAAACAGTCTTCTGAATTAGCATCTGTGCTTGCTTGCATTGTCTGTGTCTCTTTCTTCCTTCTAGAATGTTTCTTTACGCTTGAATGAATATGATCATAATTTACACTCATTGATAGAGCAGCACTTATATTGATAGAAATTGTCACTGGCAAATAAATTTTGTTTGAAGATCCATGATCTAGGAAAATACTGTTTCACATCCATATCTTGTGAACATAGCAGCTATAGTTGATATGCCTGTAGTTTATGTTTTCAGAATAGAAAAAATTCTGAAGTCTTTGCTGGAAATGTATAGATTCTGCTGTTCATTTTATTTCTGACAATGCATAGGATATTGTAGCTTCATACCACAGAGTTTGGATGTATTTTCAGTATTCTAATCATTGCATCCTTCATTAATGTGTCATGAATATGTTTAATTTCAAAATGCTGTCTCTGTCTTTAATGGTCAGATTTAATTGGCATTTGAGTTTTTTGGCCACCGTTGTTGAGAAGTTACTGTCACGTGTTCCTAGCAAGTACATTTTTATAAACTTATTTTTATTGCTTGGTATTGTAAAAATGAAGAAATATTAAAGTTCTATTAGTGGTGTTATAAAATAAAATTTCGATAGTCATTACTTCAAATATACATGAACATTTACTATTATGCATCTATATATAGAGTAATGATGTGTTTTGAGTTGCTACAACTTAATTTGCTACAACTTCAGTGTGAGGATCACCTTTAAGTGTTGAGTTAAATGATATAATAGAATTAATGCATTCCACAACTTTTGCATGTATTGCATATCCATAAATCGATTATTGAAATTCAAACAGATGAAAAAAATGTTTATGTGGTCCCTTGAAATGCTTTTGTTTCTCATGCTGCTTTCTATATGATAATGGTATTAAGTGTGTGAGTATAAATGAAAAAGGTAAAAAGTGATTTGTCCATACTTATTTTTTTAACCTGTGAGTTTTCTGGTTTTGTGTTTAGGCAAGTAGTATCTCACCTCCATGGAGGTCTTTTTAAAGCTCCTCTTCTTGAGGTTCCTGAGAACTGCAGTTCACAGAGTGTTGAATATGGTTTTCCCACAATTTTGTGTGTGTTGAGAGTAATTATGTTTGCATATGTTTGTGTAATTCATGGGAAATTGTGGTTCCTACAATCCCAACAGATAATTCTATCATTACTAGTCTTTATAGTAAAGGTGTTTCAATTAGGTACATATAAATATGTTTTGGAATATTTTCCTTTTGTTACTCAGTTTTGGTTGTTTTTCAGGTTAATTTAGTAAATGTATAGACATGCTCAGAAAACAGAATATTTCTCTTGCCTCTCCAAGTACATTTCTATTGCAGAAATGTTTTCTAATTACTGTAAATAATGTAGTAAGGATATACATAAAGCAGAGAACGTTTTGAGGGTCTACTGTAGATGAATATTAGATCTGCTGTGGCCTGCATTTATGGTGGGACAGTGATTAAACTTTAGGATATTTTTTTCTTTGTTGTACTTATCTTTCATTTGATATAATAGATTAGTCTTGGGTATTACATGGAATTTTATTACTTGAAGAAGAGAACTCTTCAGAAAAAAAGTGCCTTGTGTTGGTGTGTTCCAAAAGGAGACAGCTTCAGGTTTTCTTTCCCAGAATAAATAACTCATAATTTATCGGTACCCTTTTTTCCCAGGCACAAGTAGATGTTTCTGAAAGTGGAAGAAACTGTTTGTGGAAGAGATGTCTTGAATTTTTTGTTGAGCACTCTCAGTATAGATCTATAATCTTGAATATTGACAAAGTTAATGGTTTTACTCTGAAGAAAGAAGGGTTTCTGTTTTTAGCTATGCCCCTGGATGCAAAAGACAACTTTTCTTTTAACTGATTCTTGGTGTATCTCTTCATGAGCAGAAACCATCAAAACTGTTTGAGTTTACTCATGTACAGCTTGTCTCACACATCAGAGTTGCTTAGGCTTGGTAGCAGAAGTTGGCTTTTTTTTTTTTTTGTTTCATGCATGTTATATTTAATTTTCTTCCTGAAAGTCAGTCTCTGCTATTCTTTTTTTTCTCAAGGCAGCAATTTCCAATCTCAAAACCAGTAGTGTGAGTCTTACTGGGCTGTCTATACTACCCCACTCACTGCCACTATTTACTTTATCTCTTTCCTGAATTTCTACCTCAAATCAAGCAACTGGGTTTTTTCTCTTAATAATACATTTCCCTTAGAAATAAGGTTAGACACATACGTATTTTATGGTAGTAGTTCTTTTTATGGCTAAAATTTTTGACAGGAGAGTTAGCCTTGAAAATAGTAAAGGAAACATCCATCAGGGAGATAAAGAAAGAAAATACTAACTTTTCTTCTAGTTTCCCCCTCTCCAAAGGATTAGTACCATTTGGTTAATGGGCTTTCCTGGCTAAATAAACATCATCTATGTAGATTTCAGCACCTTGTCACTTTAACCATTTATTATCACCAAGTGTTCCTAACTGGTCTGCAGCTGCTGCATGTCACATAAAAAAGGAAGAGGTGTTACCAAATGTAGCTTAATTAGTCCACATTTAAAATTCACACCTCGTTTTATTTAACTACAGAAGCAGCCGTACTTTATGGTACGATTCTGTCTTTTATTGAGATTCCCAGGCATAACCGGTTCACTGTTCTGTTATTTCACGTGCCTTAGTGTTTATTTTGATAACAGATTAAATGTAATTTAAATGAGGAGCAAATTTTGCATTAGCCTACGCGTGTCACAAGCTGGAAGATGGCAGCATGGGGTCAATATTAAGGATTTAGAGACAAGCCTGAATGATACTAGAGAAAGTCTGGAAAGATCCATTATTCATAACTGACGACAGTTCTTTTGTGTGTGTTTGCAACAGTGTTTCATACAGTAGCTTAGGAAGTGAAAAACAGCAGATCCCCTTGGTTTTTGTTCCCAAACTGGAATGTGCTGCGGGGGAGCCAGAGCCGTGCCATGCCTGGTGGAGAGATGCTCACCACCGAGTGACTTAGGTGTTCATTGAAACAGGTGACCATGAGGGAGGCAGTGTGAGCATCCTTCAGAGACCCCTGATATGTTAACTCCAGCAGAGAGAGAGTAAAACAGACCTGGTGGTTCTCTGCTGAATCACTGTTTTACAATGAAGTGAGCCTCATTTAATGCTGTGCGTCCCCAAGGGAAGGAACACATTTGCAGGCAAACTTTGGCCTTGCATAGGTTAAATGCTTGCTGTCTCAAGGTTCTCTATGTTATTGTAAGGATTGAATTCAGTCCACTCTGCTTAAACATGCCTGTATTCAATAAATTTGGTTTAAATTACAGGCCAATTTTTTTTGTTAATTTTTTTTTTTCAAATGCATGTTTTGTCAAATACATTTTATTTTTGACTCAGTGGTCCTGGCAAGTGCCAAGAGCATTTCATTTCCTTTCCTGCCAGAGCAGTCATTTCCTTTCAGATTGTAATGAGGTAGACATGTTTCATCTTGTTGCTGCCAAAATAAAATAATGGATTTCTTTTGTAGGTGGAACACCTAATTTGAAAACACTGTGGCTTGCCAAGGGGCCTGACGTGGAGAAGCAACGGTATAGTACATTTCTGGCATGCTTTCACCTTCAAGAGGAGGTGGAAGAACTCCAAGCTCTGGAAGCACCTGTTGCAGGATTCTGCTGCTTGCTGGCCTATCTTATGATGCAGGTAAGAGGGACAGTTGCTTTTCCCTCAGTCAGGGCTGTCAGCCCTGATAAGTGCAAAGAACAAATAAAGTGGTTTTTACTAGCCTCTGCTGGGCATTCCTCTTAATCCTTACTGTAGGCATAGCTGATCAAATATAATAGTACTGCATTACAGTGTTTTTAATTACTCCACTTAGCATGCACCATCCTGTTCAAGAAATACTTGGGGTTTTTAGTAGCTAATCATGACTCTCACGTGCCCATGACAAAACCCTCGGGCAGTCTAGCAGAGAGAGTATAAACTGAGGGATTTCCCCTGCTCTTTGGGATCTGTTTGCAAATTAAAGTTGCTCCTTTTGTCTTTCCTTTGTGTCATCAAAAGGAGACATTCCCTCAGGTGACTATGCAGACTGTGCAAACAGACAATATAAATATTTAGTCAGCTCTCACTGACTCCTTTTTCATGCCTGCTTGTCAGTCTACTAATTTTCAAGCCAGAATTGAGGATATGGCCCTTCTCATTAATTTCTAAGTAATAGGGGATTATTAAGTAGCACTTATGTTATAATTCCAAATACTTGGCATCCTGCAGACTACCTTAATTGTAATAAAAAGGGACACAAGATTAAATACAATATTGCTTCATTATTTACTTTTCTCTTAGGTATTTAATATATTGTCTGTACTTGCCACATTTCAAATGGTGATCTCACAAGCAGATTTTCCTCTCTGAGGATGAGCAGATTATGCATTTATCTAATCTGATAAACTCAGTTTCACTTGTACTTAAACTGAACTGCATTTTGTCTTTTGTTCTGCTTTTTTAGACTTCAGTTTCCTCAATAACAGATTTGTACTGGTGTGCGATACATGAAAACAAGTTCTCCCTGAATTTTCCTTTCATTTCCCTTCATATGTTTACTCAAACTTAGATGACATTTTGAGGAAGTACATATGGGAATTACACAAATTATCCGTATGGGTCTTTTTTTTTTCTTTAATATAACAGAATACAAATTGAATTTTTTTTTAAGATAATACTTATTAAACATCATTTCATGCCTTGCAGTTTCAGGTCAGCAAGATCTGTATCATGTACCTACCTTTTAACATACTTGAAGTGTTTTTTCCTATTAGAATATGAAAATGCAGTTTCAATTATCACTATTCCACTTATTTATTGACTTATTCTGTGCACCTTTTCATAGCATGATGACTAAATTATTTGAGAAGGGTTTCTTTAGTGGGATTAAGAAGAGGAGTAACAGGATGGAACACCTACAGAGATGTGGATTTACTGAACCTTGATCACAGGATATTAATAAAATAGAAAAAAAATGCTTGTCAGGAAAATGGTTTTCAGAACTTATTATCCAATGACCACTGTTATAAACAGACAAAATCACACTTACAGCTCTTGCTTTCAACGGGAGTAACAGCAGAGAGATCATGCAAAGGGCTCAGTTTGATGGAAGGTTTTTCATGGCAGTGCCAGTTTCACAAGAACTGCCCCATTTTCCTGATTCTCTTCTGCCCTCAGAGTTGCACTGATATAATCTACCCTGGGAACCAGACTGAGGAACTGATTTGCAGTAAAATGGTTTCCATTGCTGAGTTATTTTAAACTTTGGTTATTTCTCTGATATTGTCTGTTTGTTCTCTTGGGATGTTTGAGAGGAAAACATGAGGGCAGGAGTGTCAGTAGCCATGCTTTGAGCTGGCCATATTGCTTCCATTTGTTTTATAGCTGAGAAAACAAGGCTTTTCTAGCTGTGTTCTGACTCTTGTCTTTACACTTTGGTCTTAAATTTTTATTAGAGAAGGAGGATGAATTGTTTCCTCAGAAATTATTTAAGTTGAGAAAATTGTAGGTTGCCTTGAAGCAGGCCTGAAGTCTTCCTTCAGCTCATATGAGGGAAAAGGAACTTCTTTAAAATTTCATTACTTATAATTGAGTCTAAGCTAAAAATGAGGGTTTTGCAGGAACCAGCATATTAACCAACCCATCTGGCTTCCTCAGAATGTATGTGCAAGTATTTAATGAAAACTTTAGATGCATTTTTTGAGTAAGAAAAAAAATCCACCAAACAAACCTTAACTATGTAAAAAAAGTGTTGGTTTGAAAAATGTTTTTTTCAAGGGTACCTTTCAAATAGTCTCTAAATTAAAAACAATAGTGAAAAAATTATAAAATATTAGGTCTGTCTTTAAAGTCAGCAAAGCAGCAAATGAATTCACATCAAACAGTGAAGCCTCCAGACAAAGGGGAATTTTCTCATTCAGTCTCTAACAGTTTTGGATTAAATCTGACAGTGGAACTGTGATAACTCACCAAGTTTGATCACTGAATAAAATATTTCTCTGAAGAAGTGTTTTTACATTCATAAGCATTTTTGGCTGATCTGCTCTGTTAGGGGCATTTTCTTGCTGTTGTCCTTGCAAGCAATCTTTGATTTCTTTTTCTTAGGACAAAATTGTGCAGGTATTAAGAAGTGTTTGTAGATAAAACTCACTTTTTCTGTTACTTCAGTGTATGAAATGTGCAGGTTTAGTAAACCTCTCTTGTTGCCATCTACACAGAGGTGACACCTGACTTGAATTACAGGGTAAAGGAGGGCCATTATCAGATCTTAGCAGACAGGTGGAGTTAATGAATACCAAGGAGCATTTTGAAAGCTTAAAATGTTTCTTATATCCCTCACATTCTTGTGCCTTATGCAAGATTTACCAGCATCATAGAGGAGAAAGTATTTTACGGTGGGACAAGCAATGGGCTTGATTAAAAAAGAAAAAAATCTGAATAGTGGTTGAATTATTTTTATCCTATTAAAAGACAGGCAATGGAGAGGTTCTGGCAGCCTCTTCAGTGTTCAGCACACCCACAATGCACATTTCCACATTTTGCAAGAGAAACCTTTCCTCAAGTTCCAAATGATAAGGAATTGTAATCCTCTGTGGATCTCACCTTGGAGCTCTCTGCATGTCCTCAGCTGCTGTAACAGATAAGTGCTCTTGGTGCACTTGTGTAACACACAGTGTTTTATGGGAGCAAGGAAAGGATTAGAACTCCACTGGCAGTGTCATGGAATCATGCCAGCTGCTCTCAAGGTGCTGTCTGTCTTCTGAGCTGATCATGTGCCTCTGCAACATCTCTAAACACTTTCTCACAGCAGAAAAAGTGCCCATCCCACCTTTACTGATAGAAGTGAATTGTTACATCAATATAGACTTGTCATTTCCTTTTCCCCACTTGAACATTTTAGGTTTTAAAGTTTTCCCTGTTTCTATATGTAGCCTTAAAACCTGAAAGAATTCAATATGTTTTGATAAGTCCTGAAATTTATGTTAAAATAGGTAATTGAAATATTTTTGAATATTTTTGAAATTTCTAACAGATAAATGTGTAAGCATTTTTTAAAAATTCCTAATGGTCATCATATCTATGGCTCATTGAGGTGGTTTTTATGCTATGTCTTGATTATAAAGGAATTTTTTTTAAATCTCCTTTTATTTTACTATGCTTGATGTAACAGAGAGGGAGAAATTTCCTGTTATTAAGAAACTCCAGGGGAAGGGGAGAAAGGAAAAATGAAGGGTGGGCATTTTGTTTGGTGTGTGGAAATCCATGTGTATACAGTTTACACAAGCATGGGGGTATGCACTTGCTTCAAGCTGTGAAAGAAAGGATTTTGATCCCTGTATGTTTTCCTAGATGATGCCTTCCTGGTGGTCATCATTGAGGTCACTCTTCCAAGTTTGATGTACTTGAGCAAGAGAATTCAATTTTCAGAAAGCTCCTCTTCAGAACCTTAAGATAATGTGTCATTTTTTCATCTGTTTTAGGTCAGTAGCCTCTCTCTGGAGGACTTAAATGCATTTCTGGCACTCATTCTCTGCCTCAAAGGGAAATCAGCAGCTCAACTGACAGGCCTGCAGGTATGCACTGCAATAATTATGTAGCCTGAAATACGCATGGAAACATTGTGATGAATGTTTTGGGGGTAAATCATTATTTTTTTTACAGATACAGAAACTAAGGATCAGGGTAAATATGTAGGGTTTTTGTGTGCTATATTTTGTGTGAATACTTATATTTGCTAATCACACAAAAACTTAAAATGGAAGGGACATTTTGTTGCAGTCCTAGAGTGAGCAAATTATTCTCAGATTTCTTCCTTCCTTAGCTTCCAAACTTCCATCTGATGAAAAATTGGTAACGTGAATCCTGTCATACAACATTGCTTCATTTTTTTTTACTGAGGAGGATTTTGGTTTTGGATGTGAGTTTTATGAAAATCTCTAGATTAAATTAAATTTTGTTATTACTGCTTGAGGGAGAATATAAACAGTATAAATCTAACCAGAAAAAAGTTACCTAATGTGACTCATTGCAGTGAAAACCATTTGGACTACACTGTTCTGTAACTATTTGGAAGTTCTTTTAAATATTTTATATATACTCCATGCAAATCTGTTTTTTTTTCCTTTCTTATCTTCTGCCTTTCCATGTGTGGATTGAAGGTGCCTCGATGGTTATTGCAGAAGAACCATTTAAAAAGTTCTTCCTGCACATGAAATTACGCAAGAGTTTTTTTGATTTCATAGCCTGATATTGCAATCAAAGTATTAGCAACGTGTAGCACAGACTCCACATGTCAATTGCCATTTGATTTGTGGGTTTACATAAAAGTGGGAAAGGGTTAGAAATGGTTAGAACCTTAACATATCTTCATTCTGTAAATCTTGCTTGTGTTTCCAATAAATTCCCTATTTCTTTGAACAGTCCATGAGAGAATTTTGAAAGTACTTTTTTGTTGATCTCAAGGTTACACTCCTGTTACTATCCATTTGTTTCTAGTGCACAAGTACCAAAATAACAAACCAGTGTGATCCCAGTTCCATTATTTGATTCCTTATAGTAGATGATGTCCAGGCTCCTACAAGTTTTTTCAGAGTCATCACAAATTTGATTTGTAGCTGTCTGTGTAACAAAAAGGAAGCAATGAAATGAAGGCAATATGGAACACAGCAGAAATGTAGGATTTATTTCTGTCATACATTAGTGCACATAGTGCAGCACTCAGCATTGGGAGGATCAGTACTTCAAGTCTGCGTGGCAGACATTCAGCAGCAGCATAAGGGAAATCAAGCCCAAGCAGGAAGTGTTGAAACAACTTGTTTATAGATGCATTTACAGGGATTGTTACATAAGTTTCTAAAGTGCTTCTAAGTTTATTCTGCTTGAATCAGAGGCCTTTGTTTGATTCATTTGTGTCGTGGCTCTTTGAAAATGCAAATCTGCATCCAAATGCTTAACATTAATCAATGTATGCTACTTATCAGCATTATGCTGATTGAAAGTTGTTCACAAGATTTTGTTATTTACCCACAAAGCTTATGGCAGATCAGCTGTGCACACAGAAGTGCAGGAAGTGTGAAGCTGGTCTTACACTGTGTCATGTACCACTTTTTGAAGTGGACAGAATGTTGTTGGAATTGACTTCTGATGCTATTGGTGACTCCTTTCCAAAGTTATGTCACTCTGCTGCTTATATAAACACTTCATGCACTGTCCCACAATGGCTTCTGCTGTGCTAGAAACCAGCACAAGATCCATTTAACATAGCTGAGATTTTTTGTATCAGGCCACTTTGTAGATCAGCTCCTTGTCTAATTCTGTCAAAATTCACAGTAGTGCCTTTGGTAATAGTTTGAGCCAGAATAAATCCTTCTGAAGGGAACAGTGAGGAAAGATTTTGGTCTCTTTCTTTTCTGAGGTTGTGAATACATAAATAAGAGTTTCAAAACTTTCCCTCATTGCCTTCAAATTAACCTCTTTTCCTGTGTTTTGATGACCTGAATTTCCCTGTGGAAAAAAGTTGCTGTTTCTCAGTTGTATGTGTATCTGTGTTGTGTCAAGCTGCATCAAGAATAGAGAACTTAATGATGTCCTGGGAATGCTCTCTTGAAAGGGCAGGGGACTAAATAAATAGAATATCTTATACAAATATTCTAAGAATAATGATCAGTAAAGCTAGCTTTCTGAGAATTACCATTCAAGCATCTAATTTTCAAGATACCATCTCAGAATAGCTTTAACAGTTTTTACTCATTACTTTATTTATTTAGTCATTTTACATACTTGAGTTATGCTCAATAGAGTTATTGAGTTGTTTTATAGTGAATAAGGTTTCAATAGGTATTTAACAGCTTCATTTTCTAGATATTTGTGTTTAAAATCAAAGGATCCAAGTGCAATGAATTACATTAACATGTAGTTGATTAATAAATGGAGTTTACAGTAAGAAATCAGGAATAGAGTTTAATCTGTTTACCATAGTTTTTATTCTCCATTGAAAAGTTAAAAGCAATTCCTAGAAACAGCTAAATCACAGAGCTTCCAAAGAAAATGGTAAAATTAGTCAGCATCTGCAAAATTTTATGAATATATTTTCTCATTTGCCACTTTGGACTTAACATTATAGTATTATTTAAATGTAGAAAAAATGTTTATTTCTTGTAAGTATTTCTTTGAAGAATGCTAATTTGATTTTGAAAAATATCTCTTTCTGTAAAGTCAATTAGCAAATATGTTTTAGCAGAATACTTAACTTCCAGTACGAAATATGAGAGGAGATATAAATAGAGCCCATTCTGATGGAATAAAGAGAGCATTTCAGCCTTCACTTTCAAATCTACTTTCTAATATGCTGTCCATATTTCATAGTTAATGAGATCCATAAACCCACAAGTCTCTGAAACAGAAAAGTCTATGGTTTGAATAAAGTGGGTTAAAGCCATAAAAAATATAGTTTATCTCATGCTGAAAGAAAGTGGGCTGTGAACATGTAACAACACTGTACATTAAATATTACTTTCTGAGAATAACATAATGTTTATACATGAAGATTTGATTATTTTTCAAGATCGATGGTTTCAAAATACCAAAATGTGCACACGATAAAAAAGACGTTTTTCTGGTTAGATTTTTTCTAGTTTTCTTGTGGTGCCCCCTTATATGGTAGATTAGCATTCTACTTTGCCCAAGCCTCCCATAGAGCTTGTACATAAGGTCAGAATTAAATTTTGGACCCCAGGTTGTCTAGTTCCCTTCTTTCTATTTAAATCTGGTGTGTGGTGTTGGCAAAAAGCCCAGAGAGCCATCAGTCTAACTTGGAGGCCATTGCAGAGAAAAAGAGGCACCAGCAGTTGTGCTTCCAGACTCGTTTCTTACATTGTGCTGGCCCTGGTTGTTTACAAGTGCAATTACAATAATGCATATAAAATACTGCCCAAACAGGAAAAAAATCTTAATGAATTATAAACACAATTGCATTTTTTCTAAGATTTCTCTAAATATGTGACAACATGAAAAAATTGTGTTGGAAGTGTCAAGCTGTGAATCACATCTTTTCTGAAAATTGTGACCAAAGATGAGATGGAAATTTTTGATTAAAAAGGAAATAAAAACTGGAAATCCGTGGATGAATTTTGGGTCCTGATAAATTATTTTAGAAGTGAAATGTATGTCATAAAATAGGAAGTCAAAGTTAATAGCAGGTGTGTGGGTGGACATACACATCACTGCTGGAATTTAGGGCATTTTCAAACCCTTGATAGCTTTGCTTTAAAATGTCCCATTTTGCCAGAATATCTGCTTAAGAGTAATAACATCTTTTGTACCACTTGTAAAAGGAGCAGTTTGGCTCCCTATGAGGTATAAGACAGTCAAGCGCTGAAATATATTCCTTCAATTTTTTAAGAGCTTTTTGTTATTTAAATTTGTTACTGATGTGAAATGAGCACAATTATTTTAGATGAAATTATAAGATTCAGAGAGTCTTTGCTACTTGATTGCAAATGAACTTTCACACAATATGTATTAGGTATTATTTAATTTAATTTGGAATAATAATAAGAAGAAGTACTTAGCAAACTAGTTAACTAGCTTGAAAGCTGGAAATAGCTTTAGCAAGAATTTTAGTTGCACAGAACTTTTGAGTATTTTTCATTGTGCAGTGTCATAGAAGCATAATTACCTTGGTTTACCTTGCTATTATACCAATATTACACAAGGTACTTTTATGTGATTATTTTCCTGAGGGATACTTGGCCACATCCATGTAAAAAAAGCACTATATTTTAGTCATACGTAGTAGTGTAGGTGTCTTGGTTGGGATCCTTCAGATTTAAAGGATGTTGCTACATCTGTTCTGTGTTTTTTCTTCTGTGCCATGCAGATAGAAAGACATAAATAATATCCAGATTCTGAACACTCAATAATTTCAATCTCCTGATGTGTTGGCAAGCCAAAATATGTTTGTCAACACCATTATTTGTGATATTCTTCAAACAGACCCCAAACAGCCTTTGTGAGTTATCTGTATTTGTCAAAATATGATTGTTGGAAAAAAATAATTTTTTCCCCTAGGGAGTATATGTTTATTGTGCCTATGTGACTCTTTCCTAATTAATATTTGCTTGAAGTCTAATTGGATTGAGTAAAACATAAAATGCAAGTAAGAATATTGTAAAGATCTTAGGGATAAACCCTTCTTATATACAAAGGACCTGCTTCTGTAATGTACATTAGTAGTAACTAAAATGGAATTTGAGTGTGTTCCCAGATGCTTTACTGAATCAGGGTTCATATTCCCTCAAAATTTGCATCTGTCAAAAGTGTTCTAAAAATTATAGGCAGGATTGTAACTGGCAGGTGGTGGAGAGCAGGGGGGATTGAGGTGATTTGCTGATCTTGGCATTGCTCCCCAGCCCATTTTCTCATCTGCGGTCTTTAGGTTTCCTCAGTGTTCTGGGCTAATCTGGAACTAAAGTGCAGCAGTATGGGATGTGATTTCAAGTTGGTATTGGTTCAATCCCTGTTCAAAATTAAAAATATTCTTCTCATATACTCAAAATCTTAAATGAACCAGTCCAAATAGAACAGTTCCACTGCACTTATATGGGTCAAGCATTAGTGCAAATACAATTATGTTTCAGGAGCTGTAGTTACTCACTGCTTACAGCACTTTTCAAAGACCCATCTCTAAATTTGTGGCTATTTTCATCTTTTAAAGTTCTGAATAAAGTTTTCTTAGTCTGTTGACAACTAGCTCTACCTTTTTTGCTGCTGTTGGTTCATAAGCATATTAAAAAGAAATCTTGGGCATAACTAACCTATTCAACTTGCAGACAAGGTTGGTGTTCTGCCCCACTCTCCCCATTTTCTTCTTGACAAAATTTGGTATATTTATTAGTATTATTAGAGTCTATTTCCCTGAACATTTTTTGCAGTTGACATGAGCCCCAGTGTCAGAATTCACATAGCTGTGTCAATTCTATTATATTAAACTGGCACAAATACAAACCACAGCATAACTAGATCACAGAACTGTCAAGGTTGGAAGAGGCCTCCAAGATCATCTAGTCAAACCATCAGCCCAGCACAACCATATTTAACATATTCAACAAATTTAACATATTTACCCCTAAACAACATCCCCAAGTGCTATTTTCAGTTGCTTCTTGAACACTTCCAGAGATGGCAACTTCATCACCTCCCTGGGCAACTTACTCCAGTGCCTAACCACTCTTGCAGTGAAAAAAAATTCCTATTTTCTAATCTTTATCTTTCCTAGTGCAGCTTAAGGCCATTTTTCTCTCATCCTTTCACTTGAAGCATGGCAGAAGTGACCAACCCCCACCTCACTGCAGCCTCCTTTTGGGTAGCCATAGAGAGCTGAGTTGTGGGTCATCTCTTCCACTTTGTGAAAAAAAATCATTTGTTTACATGGATTCAGTTTGCCCAGGGAGAAAATCTTCCTCAAGCTTTTGAGCAAGGGTCTTAAAAAGAGGATTTTTATTCCTTTGTGGAAGATGGTCTTGCATGTTTCTGCATAGTTGTGTTAAGTTTGCTGTGCATTTCTGTGAGTTTTCCCCTTTACTGTCCTGTAGCTCATAATTATCAAGGTTTCAACAACATGGAAATGCAGCAATGTTTCAGTTATAAATTGCTTTTAAACTGTATATAGCTTAAAGAATATTTCAGGATTCTTAAGGTAAAAGACACTCTGGAATTTCAGATAACAAAATTGCTGTTAATTTTTAATCCATGCCAAATAATATTGCAGGAAGTGAAACATGTTTGTTAGTAGTGAGGGCAATAAAGCTCTCCCAAAATATCAAGCAAACTGACAGCTTTGAAAAAGTCAGAGATAACTTATTACAGAGAGGGGGAAATAAATATTTCTGGTATCAATTGGCATTTTCCTGCCAAGTTTGTGTTGGTCAAAGTGTACGTTTACTCCTGAGTTCAATAGTTCTCACTTCCTTGCCCATTGTAGGCTGGAAGGAGCCAGCAGCCCGTGGGGGTTGGAGGTGGTGTTTGCATGGCGTGGGTGGGGTGGCTCCCCGCTGCCTTTGAGGGCTGACCTGTGTCCCCCAGGGCAGGTGACATCCAGGGGCAGGAGCAGGGAGGGAGCGGTGCTGTCGGGAAGCGGCGGCACGCGCGCACCTGCCCGGCATCTGCTCGGGGCGCCTGCACCTGCCCGCGCCGCTGGCACGCCCCAGCGGCAATGCCAGCTGCACATCTGGCCGCGCTGGGCCTGGAGAAAGGAGCAGATGGCTGTGGGCAGCTTCAGAGAAGCCAAGTGTTCGCTGAAAGGAGCACTGAGAGGTGGATGCATTTACAGGCGTGTGGCTACAGTGCTTTGCTGGACCTACTGGAGGTTTTCAAATTACTATGGTAGAAATATTCATCTGGAGGATGTCAGAAACAGCAAGAACTGATTTGTTCCCTTTCTTTTCAAGTGTATTCTTGATTGACATGGCCACTGTCCAGGGGTTAAAAGTCAAGACAGTGTCCAGTTCCTATCTGTTGCTTCTTCTATGACTTTGGTCAAATTGTTCAGTTCTTTCTTGTATTTTAGTTCTTGCTTGTAACAATAGTCTCAATATTATAAGTTTTTTTAGCCAAAATTGCTGTGTGAAAGTGAACTTTTAATGTGTTAACATAAATATTGATGTCATACATGTATTCTCCTCCCCTTCATCCTTGTTTTGGGATTATTTCATTTGATGTTCACTGAGAAACAGCTGAGATGTGCTCGAAGGAACTTTTTCTAAAGAAATGGAGCTGTATTAAGAAAAAGGTGATAAAAGTACATTATATTATCCCTTCCCAGCATTATTTTTTAGCATCCAAAGACATAATCACTTCTTAAGACATTCTAACTCCAGTAATACATATGAGGAAAGAACAAACAGGGACAATAAACACCAAATGTGTAAAGGTAGTTGTGTATTACCTCCAAAGAAAATTAGTGATTTATGGAGAGATTTAGTTAAGTGTTTATAATCTCATCAGCATGTCAGCATGTTTAACTTTCTAGCAAAATCATACAATTGTATGTTGTATTTGTACCCTGAGGCTCCAGTAAAATAGAGAAATAGTTCAGCCTAGGAGCAATGGTAAGTAGTATTTTTCAATTACAGGAGGCTGAAAGCATAGTTGTGCTCTGCAGGAAGTTTATTTTGGCACAGCACCTTCTGCATTTAAAAAAAAAGGGAGAAAAAAAGGTATGCTTTGTTTTAAAATGGCTGGGGATCAGTTCCTGAGGCTGAAATGTTATCAGCAAAGTGCCTGCAGAGTCCAATGCTGGCTGAAGGGCTGCAATGCCAAAGTTTGGCTTATTACAGAGCATGCATTTTCTTTAAAACAACATTCTTCTCTTTATTCAATAAGTCTTTAAAAATGGCCAAGTTACTCTCACATTAACTGTATCCCTGTTTATTTTTAATTTGCTCTGACATAGTGCTAACACAAGAAAACGTAGAATACTACCTGTAAATAATTTTATTTTCATTAAAAACCTAAATTTGTAGTCAGTTCTTGAATAGCTCAGAAGATTTATCTTTATGCAACAGCTGTGTGCACCAGAGACGGTTTCTCTAATTTCTCTGTATGCATTCATCTAAACCACAGCACAGGATTGGCATTCCTGTGCAAAAGGCAGCAACTTTCAAGCTGTGTCTGGCAATTTTCCATTTTGAAAGGAATAGGTGTTCTGGAAGTGGAAACTCTATTGTAGCTTAGTTTCAAATGAAATCCTGATATCTTGAACATCCCTGATCACAGGTTACAGTTTGTCAGTTCCCTTCACAGGTCATCTGAAATGCTGCTGCGTGACTCATTTGATTTGTCTTGGAGCTTGGGATTGTCATGAAATAGAAGCAGACAAGTTCTTCTTTTCCTTCTCAACCTGTGGACTTAACACCTAGAAAATTCCTTAGCCAGAGCTGTTTGCTGTGGCCCATATCACTTCAAAGGGTGAACCGCAGTATCAACAATCTTACTGTGCAGCTGCTTTGCAATACAAAGAAACTCGAGGGGGGGAAAGAAAATCTACAAAACCTATATTGCACTGGCAAGCAATATTTGCTCTACTAGAATTCTCTACACAAGGTATCTTGGTTCAATGACAGTTTTATTTGAAGAGCTTATGACACGAGTAACAGTTATGATAATGTTTCTGGAGCTGCAGTGCTGCAGACATGCTGAATTTTGTCAGGTCTAATTCTGTGAAATTCACTGATCCTTCTGTTTTTTGCAGTGTGAAATAAATCAGACCCTTAAGAAATATAAACTCAAACAGCTTAAGAGAGGGGATGATCCTACATTAGGACAATTGAATAAACCTTGAACCTCCACTCTGAATCTAGGGAGGAAAATAAAGAATACTGATTTTTAAGCTTGGCTAATTAAGTCTGGGACAATTGTAGCAGCAAACTGAGCAGTTTCAGGCCTAAGCAGCTGCCATTTGCCAGTGGAGTCTGAGGCTGTGAAAGGACAGACTGCATCAGCAAAGGCAGCCAAGCATACTCTGCCCAGTAGTTCTGTTGGTGGCAGAATTTTTATACCTAAAACTGTGTTCCATGGACCAGTCCTGTCCCCTTAAACAAAGGGATGGTGCTGGATTAAGGTGTGGATAAGGACTTCAGATCAGGAGTATGGTCAGGATGAGGCAGCAGCAAATGAAGACCCTCATTTTGAAGATTTTAGTAATGGAGCTAGACAGTGTAGAGTAGAATACAGAAATATATAGTGAGTGTCAGAAAGTAAAAGAGTGGAAAAAGCTTGGTGTTTGAAGGCTTAGAGTGGAAAGTTACTGGGAGAGAAGTGACCTTTTGCATGCTTTCTAAATTTTTTCTCTGTGTCCCCTAATAAAGTTTGAATGTGTTGGCCAATTTCAGCTGCATTTGACAGAAATGTAGGAGTCTGGGAGAGCAATACTTACTGCTGATTATTTTAAATATACAGCAGGGAAGATGGGGAAGGCACTCCAAGTTGCCCAACAGGACAAATCTTTATTGTGGCATCCATGTGAAAGGGAGACATTGCTACAGTGGGCTACAAGAATTTTCAGAGCCCCAAAAAATTAAAATGTGTTTCCCTACCAACTAAATTCAACACTATCCATGTGATGGAAAGGTGAGGAGGTTTGAGGATGTATCCAAAAACATGAACAAATATTTAAGACACTAGAAATTAAAATCCTTTCACATTTGTAGAAGGGACATGTCTGCTGGCTGAGCTGCAGTCAAATGGTTAGTTTGGTGACTATATTCCAAAACTGATGTCAGCATTCTGTAGATGTCATAGGTACTGTGGACTGTCACTAGCACTTTAGATCAGAGTTGAGCAATTGTGGCTAAAATAAGGGAAGTAATGTTATTTTAGTCTTCCTGCAGGTGTTAATGTGCTGTCCATTGCAGAATTGAATAAATAAGCTGAGAGGACAAAACTTTTTAATTGTGAAATTAATTATCGCAGTAGTGTCACTTAGGGGTTTGTTGTGGATATGATAAAGATTTCTGATAAAAGCAACTGTTTATGAAAATTAAACCGTTTAATTTTCATAAAGAAATGAGATGTAATCTTTTTGGAACTGAAGGAAATTTTTTCTAGTTGCAAATTGGTTAGCAGTAATACTTTTGTGTTATTATTTGTGCTTAATGGTGCGTAATGGTAAAAGCAATATTTAATTTTTTTTAAGTTTACTTCAGTGGTGGTTTTGGTTTCATGTAAATACTAGTGTTGTTCCACAGAGAGGTATCATTTTACATCAAAGTCCTGATAAAACACAGTAAATAAACTTTCCTGAGCATATAAATACTAAACAACTGGGTTGTTTACAGCTAAATATTTACTTCAAAGTCTTAGAAGTGTTTAAAAACTGGTTTTTCTAGTTCCTGTTGCAGCCAATGCCCTCATAGGATCTCTTTTCAATCCCCGTTTTCCTTTGCACACACACTGTTTAAGCAGGAAGAGCTTAATTTAAGCCATAATCTTTCATCAGAATAAACCTTAGTCTGTTTTCAAAATACTGGTGCTCCTCTCCCCCCTCAGTTTGCCAGGGCCCAGCAGCTTATTGCTTAAAGCTGACTGATGCCTAGTAAATGCACTGTTTCACCAGCCCACCTCTGCAGGGTGACACTCCTGTAATTTACCAACATTGCACCAGTGTGGGTTATCCTTTTCTCAGGAACAGAGGGTAGCGCTCCAGTGTGCAGGGGCTTTAGCATCCTTTGCTCCCACTAGGAATTTATACTAATGGCTGAAGGCAGGACAGTCTGGTCTCTGTCTTGGGTTGAGGTTGTTTAGTGATGCTTTCCATTGCAAGGACTTGCCTCAGCTGAGCGTTCATCTCTCTATATTTAGAACATGGTGTGCCTTAGAGCTCGCAGGCAAAGCTAAGCCTTACTGTTCTAGTGACAAGTTCCTGAGATAGGATCTACCTGCTGCCTTTATTGCTCAAGCACAAATTGCCTATGGTTAAATATTTGATCATTTAAGACACAGGTGGCTGCTAGGGGAGTTAATGTAAGAAACAACAATACTGATGATATACCGACTGAGTTCAAATGGATCTAAAAGGAGCTGGTTAAACCAGACAAGTACACAGATTTTGATCACTACCACTTGAATTCCAGCAGTTTATTGCATGGGACAAATTATATTGATTTGTAGCTATTGTTGATGAATTGATTCATTTTAACTAGGAATCATCAAATACTAACCTGTCCTTGAGTGTTATGTTTTCCCTTTGATCACAAAAACGGTATGTTCTTTCATAGGGGGGTGAGGAAAGTGGGGAAAGGAGAAGTAGAGAAATGCATTATGTAATTTTCAAGCTTTTTCTTTTTAAATTTCTATGTCAAAATGTTAGCCACGGTCATTTCTTATGTATTCAACTTCACCACAGGAAGAAGGCAACAGAACCAGAAAAAAGTAAACTCTAACCTAAGAAACAATTATTAATACAGACTTTTTACATTGAAAAAGAGCATGCCCAGAATGTTGTTGAAAATCCTACTAAAGGAACACATTTTTAAATGAAATGTTATATTTAGTACATTGAGATACAGAGGACTGTAAAGTAGCACAAGTAAAGAACTGTGAAATTGTATCATATATTTTCTCCTTGGTTTCAAAAAATTCAGATGGTGAGATGGATTTGCTGTATCTGTTGACATCTGCATGTTCAGATACTCACCCTCACATTTCTACTGTCATAGAACCTATTTATTATAATTTTGACAGAATCTGAAGCTTTTAAACTCCAATCAGCTGAGGGGCAAACGGGTTTTTTTGTATGCTCCTGGAAATAGTTTTAGCAGCTTTCAAAATGCATAGTACAAGGTTTAGACTTTTATCAAAAATCCCTTCTGAATCTACAAAGAAGAGTCAGAGGACTATTAGTATTTCCTTAAAACATCCTGATTATTTTTTAAATTATTATTTTATTAGATGAAATTTTAATTGGAAGTTTTCATTTCATATACAAGATCCATGTGTTTTCTCTTCCTGTAAATTAAAACTCTTCAGCAGGATGTGCAGTCTCAGTCTAGACTTGCAAAGTGCTGCTGTTGAGCAAACACCTTCCCCCTGCCAAGCCGCTTTCTGTCACCAATGCACATGCACACAGCCACAGAGATTGGCCTGAACTCAGTGATATAAGTCTTCTAGCAAAGAGATTTCTGAAATTGTTAGAAAAAAACTTCATGCATAGTGTTGTGGATGCTGTAGCACTTCTCTTGCTCTTTTCAAGTAGCTTACCCAGTTCAGATCAAGCCTCTGATATCAGTAATCTCTGCTGCAATGATGATAGAGGACTGGGAACTTTAAAGTTCTTCAAACAGGAAAAAGTTCTCTTTTTCCCCAAGTGCTGGGAGGGTGGGGAGCTGCCATTGGTAGGCTCAGCAGCAGGGCCACAGCAGAGGCAGCTGGTGCAGGAGGAGCAGTTCTTACACAGTCCCTGTGTCCCTCACACAAATGTCATCAGCTGGTGGTAGGAGTAGCAGCAGCGAGATCACAGGGCTGCATCTCACGTGGTTCACTGGGGTCCTGAGTTTATAGAAATGGTAAAAAGAGCAGACACAATTTCCAAAAGGAAGTAATCTCTAGGGTGTAATGCCCTGCAAGACAAGACTTCTTTTCTTTTGGAATTTTCCACTTCTCATCATGACATCTTAACATTGCAGACACCAAGCAGTTGTGAGCATTCCCATGGCAAGGCCACTCTGTGGTTTGCCATGTGCCCAGCCTCATTGTTACGGACTCACTGTGCTTTCATTTTCTTTGGTTTTCATTGCCAGACATGGAAAATAGAAACTACCCTTTAGTCAATGTATTTCCTATCCTCTTAAAATAAAGAAATCTCTGTTGATAGCTCTTGCATTGGTCTTGCTCATACTAATTTCCATTAAAACACCAAGCCTTACTTGATATCCCTCACTCACACACACACACACACAAACCCTCCACCCCCCAATACTAAATCATTTCAGGAAAGTCCTGGGCTGATATCCCTAGACAATGAAGTCTTCTAACCATAGGGCCTGTCACCAACAACATTATTTTATCTTTTTGGTCACTATGTCTCAAGTGTAACTGAAAAGAACACAGCTACGATTGTAAATGATGTGGACACACTTCCTTAGCAGATCTTCAGGTTTGATCTGGTGATCAGAAACAATCTAGTAAATGCAATGTGAGAATCTCAGCTGCAACATGATAAGTAACTGTGTGCACTCTAGCAGTTTACTTTAGTACAAATACTGGTTCACTTAAACCACATTCCTCTTTCAAGTACCCTTCAGCATCGTTAAACAGTTTGCAAACCCCTGCTTTACTTGCCAGAGCAAGAGAGTTATGAGTGTGCATGTAGTTACTAGTCTCAGCTGGCAAAATGGTAGCTGACATCTGGAGGCAGTCACTTCCTGAAACTCAGTGGCCTTATCCCCTACTGAAAGTACATTTATTTTAAAGGGAGGGCAGGAGAGAGTCTCCTTACTCTAATATGAAGTGTCATGATCAGAAAAAGATGGACCTTTCATTTTCTAAATGACTGCTCAAATTCTAGTGGGAGGTGTCCCTGCCCATGGCAGGAGGCTTGAAACTAGATGAACTAAAAAGATGAACTTCTAGGTCCCTTTCAACCCAAACCATTGTACAGTTCTGTGAAATTAGCTTGTGTTGTCTGCATTTGTCTGGATGCCAGTGGTTGTCGCCAGTTGTCTGCACTGGATGAATTTCAGCTACTGACTGTCATGTTGGGTCAGTGCCCTGGTGGCCAGCCTGATGCCTTTCCAGGAATCACTAGAGACAGAAGAAGTTCCTCCCAGAGGGCTCTAAAGCTCCCTGCCTGGCAGTCTCCTGCCTGCATCTTCATATCTGAGTCCTCTTTTGCTTTTGCATTTTGCAGAAAGCAGCCCATGGAGATGCACCTCCTATCTTCAAGTCAGCTTAACAGAGCTCTACTGCTCCTTGTCTGTGGTTGGGGAGAGCCCCATCACAGAGGTCAGCTTCACCTAGTCAAATTTTGCAGCAGAACTCAGCTCATTGTATAATAGTGCAGAAAACCTAATTCCTTCACCAGGGTCTGGCTCTATTCTCCAAACAATTTATGATTTTCATTTTTGGAAGAAGCTTTGTAGCTCTTTTTTGCTAGCAAATGTTTCCTGATTTTGTTATGTGGACCTTAGGAAGGAAAAATTCTCATTCATTAGTACTACATTTCACGGATTTTGCTACTACTTGTCATTTTTTAAAACATAAGGCACTGATGCTGTTATGTTCATACTTTTAAGTCTTTTTGGAGATCTTTCAAGGTGTAAGATGTAATAATAATGGCCAACACTCTCCACTGTATTTCAGACAAACAGTTCACAGCTCTGCAGGAGCTAGAGCTAAGACAATTTGAGTCACTTTTTGCCCATTCTGTTCTGTTTTGGATACTATTCCATTTCTGGTATAATTTATACCCTAAGGGTACACCAGCTACCAGGGATTACACTATGGATGGCCACACTGTTATGAATCTCTCCTGATCCTAAGAGACTGCTGTGGAACAGACTGGAAAAGGCATTGCCCACTGAGAGCTTTGTACTGTTTAAACAATACTTAAAATCAGAGTTTTCCCCCATACTGGATTCAAGGTTTTTATATTTTGCTGTCCTCTGCCACCACAGGATGTTAAATTCACACATGGAGTTTATCTTGGCTGTGAGTTTTAATTGTCTTGTTGAGCTTCTCATTTTGCATTTTCTAAATGAGGTCACACGATTCCAGTATTTCTTCTGGAGACATCCAAGTTGAACTGAAATAATTTGACTTTCAGATTACAGTCAAAGGAAATTCTGGAGTGTTTAAAATAAAAAGCTAGGATACAAAATAAACTTTGTTCTGTCAAATGTTGTAATTTAAATGATCTCTAAACACTGTAACATTTCCGGGGTAAGCAAACTTTGGAAGGTCAGTGGATCACTGTACACATCAATTTGTACTCCCAGTTCATGTTTTGCTTTCCACTAACAGAACATTTTTCCCCACAGAGCTGCTAATGCTTGAAAAATACCATGGAGCCATTAATTTTGTCTTTCCATTTACATTTTGGATGTATTTGTCTTAAAAACTTGAATGAGATGCTGTGTTTGTTAAACTTCACTTCTTCCACTTTATTGAACAAAACTAGATACAGAACCCTCAGACAAATTCTGCTGTGGAGTAGAGGGCCATCATTGTCACAACATCGGGACAGCAGACAATTTTCTCTGCTGCTTGTGTGTTTATATGGTGGTATAAACATCATATAAGGTGGCTCATATTTCCTGTGTGTGTGTGTGTTCCCAGCTGGCAGAGGTAGACTCCAGGGCTGTACACCTGGGTGCTGTCCTTATCCGTGGCCTTACAACATTGCTCATGGCCAACAGTGCCTGTGGCTTTCCGTTCAGGATGGATGATCTGATGCCTTGGGCAGTGTTTGATGGAAAACTTTTTCAAGAAAAATACCAGAAGGCACACCGAAGTTGCTCTGTTGAAGAACTTTTGGAAGGCAATGTAAGTAATCACTTCCCTTTAATTCTGCATTCTTTGTAAAAATGTACCTGTTCATTTTGTTGGTTGTTTTTGTATTCATGTTTACACTTTTCCCCTTTTCTTTGTATTTTTTCTTCTCTCATTCCTTTTTCATTCTCTCCACAAAAAATAATTTTAAGAAAAAGTAGAAATATTGAGCTTATAAAGGAAGCTGTAATTTTACCTTTAATTTTGTTCCCACTACTCAGAAAATAATAGAAGGAAAATAGTTGTCAGTTTCAAAAATGAAAATTCCCACAATAGTTTTCTAGTACTGAGATATTAATGAGATCTTTCTCCCATAAGATTTTAAGCAACATATTAAGAACACCTTTAAAAAACCAAATGGGTAAGAGTGATATTTTTAAAGGCATTAAGGAACCTAAATTTTGAGATGAAGGTTTGGCAAATTCAAAGAGGAACATCAAATCAGAAGAAGGTACATTCTTTTAGAATATGTAAATATGGGTATTTCTTTTAGAATCTCACCAAGTACCTTCCTGTAGCTCTAAGTCCCTATTTGCCTCTCAGTTACACTTTATCTTACAAGTCTGGAGCTTTACGAGATTTGCATGGTGTGTTACCAAAAGAGCGGTGGGATTTCAGACATGCCTGGGCAGGGAGGTCCTGCTGAGCACTGGGCACTGCTCAGGGGCAGCGTGGCCAGGCTCACAGGTGGGGTTTGCTGGGCTCAGTGCCAGACTGTGCTGATGCACTGGGGAAGCCTCAAACCAGGCCTGCCTTGTGCCCCACCAGCACAGAGTAGGTGAAGAGATGCTTGAGTAGATCTGTACCCATCTGGGAAGGTAGATCTAAAGACCTTCAATTAATGTGTCTTTCTCAATTAATGTGTCTGAAAAGCCTGTATCATTTAATTACTTTTGAAAATCTTACCTTTGAAATGCTTTTACCTGCTACTGAATGTATCACTTGAGGTTAAATTAATTACAGAGAAAAAATGTTTCAGTTTTGATTTATTTTAATCTTACGCATCAGTGCCAGTTGTTTTTGTATAACTGGTTTTCTTTTGTGATTTTGTGTCCAGCTGCATACCATGCTGGTCTGGAGTGAGGAGTGCAGCTCTTGTGGGTGGGTGGAATGAACATGTTTTTAGCATGAAGGAGGAGAATAATCCTTTCCATATGTGTTCAATCATATGATTAGGACCATAACCTCTATCCAAATCCTGTGGTTCCTATTAATGGGTCTGTTGATTTCAGTAGATTTTGGATTGGACTAATGGTTCATCCAGGAATTTCATGCAGGACTTTTACAAAACAATAGAGGGTTTAAAGAATAAATGGGGAAATGTTAAAGTATCCAAAATGAAATTGATACTTGTTTTCCTCTTGGGTAGAATTCAGGTTGGTAGGTAACTTTGACAATAAAAATTTAAGTCTGTACAACTTTTATATTAATTGATACAGGTATTTTTAAATTTATTATGTAGTATGTTTTAGCTAACATTCTAAAAACCTGTGTTAGTGTTGGAATTCTATTTTATTCTGTTTTATAATGAAGACAAAGAAAGATCTTACTTTCCTAGAACTGAGTTAGAAATATGCTTGGTCAACTGAAATATCTAGGTTCGGGTTTTTAAAAGCCTGATGATCTGTTTTAAACAAACCCCAGATAAACTGTTCTGTTGTGAGGAAAAATACTCCAGCTATGTGAACTTTCAGAGTAGTTTAAATACTTTTTTCTTTTTTAGGTACAGTTTTATGGTACATATATGGCAGAGATATGTACCCAGACTAATAAAATAGCTTTCAGCTTATCAGTTTGAGGCAAGAATCTGTTCTGGGGAGAATTGCCAAGAGATGCCAGTTTACTTGGGAACACTGGCAAGGGAACAAGTATATGTGATTGGTTTTTCCTCTTATTATAAGTTCAACTTTAATAAGTAAAAATGGTACTTAGTTCCTGACAGAGCTTAATGTACTGCTGGAAGCCAAGATCTTTCAGCACTTGTTTGTTAACAATCTAACCTTGAGCTTCACGAATCTAATCTGGTGATAGTGACAGTACTGTATGCAGAAAAGATGTTATTCTACATGGTATGTTTTGTTATGGAAAAGAAAAATTGTAGGGAAAAGTTATTCCTTTGGTTGTTCAGTGCTTGACTCCTAACTCCTAAGGTCCCTTCTCTATTATCTGGACAGTTGCATTACTTCAGGGACTTGAGGCAATCTCAGAATGTGTTGTTTTCAATCTGATAGGCTTAAATACAGTTAATAGGTTTCTGACAATTACAGTGGAAATACAATCCTGGCTAAATATTTACATGTGTATAAAAATTTTTGAACATCTTAGGGTTTGTTTCCTACCTTCCTTTTGGTTCTTATACCAAAAGAAGAAAATGTGTACACTAAATGCAGTTGATATTTTTGTGGGCAAGTTTTTGTCTAGTTCAGCTCTTTGTAGCCTAGCAGCTGTTACAGATTAAAAAATGGACAGCTTCTGATAAGAATAAAAATAGAGCCATCCTGGTTTTTTACAAAATTATGCTAAGTTCATATTATGCTAGTTCTGTTTTTCAAAACTGTAATCATATTAGTTTGTTTATCCACACAGAAAATTGGCTATAATAGTCTCATAAAGAAGTGAGGCAATGATATTATCACTTTATTAGCCTTTTTATTGTGCTTCTCACTAATGAGTATGTTCATGGTCAATTTTTTTAAATTAAAACTAAATTACATCATGGGACGGCATAATTGATGTTTTGTCCTTTTCTGATCTCACTTTTCATCCAACCTTCATTCATTCTGATTTTATTCTCCCAGGAATAAAATGAAAGGTTTTTCTTTGTGCTCTTTACAGGCTGGACCCAGATTGTGTGGTAAAACAAAATTTTTTAAAAATCTGTGGGTTTTAGTCAATTCTCTCTAAAGATGTTTGTTAACTCAAGAAATGTATTAAGGAAGTTAGGGAAGTTTTCAGCAGGGTTCATTCAGGGAGTCAGACTCTACCTTTAATTTAAGAAACCTCTCTAGTTACTACAGCTGCCTATTAGATATTTTTACCTTACCTGTCATCTTCAAAAGGAAATGTCATCCTGTAAAAATCAGTTCAATTTTATGAAAATATCAAATTATGATATTATCCTAAAATCTCTCTTCTTAATTCTCTTCATTGTGTAGTAAATCCCACATGCCCAGTACCAATCAGGAAAAAAAATACATTCTAAGATCTGACACTTTTTCAAAGCTCAGAAAACAGAGAAAGTCAAGGATGTATCACATCTCTCAATATTCCACCCATAAATAGCTTCACCTTGTCCTTTTAACAGTAGAATTTTTCATCACACCACAAGGTCAACACCTGAATTTAATTCCCCCATTTCTTTTTAGACTTTGTTATGTTTTATCAGCCAGGAGTTGGGGCAGATGTATTACTGTTGGGTAAGTTCCGTTTGTAACACATGAGATTAAGAGACTGATTCTAACTGCTGTGTTTTCCATGAGTTCATCAGTCCTTTTCTGGAGGCTTTAACCATCTCTGCCTGAGGTATTGCAGATGGAAGTCTAGTTAAGGGTATCTACAGGTGCAAGGTCATAGAATAGGACAGGACAGCAAGGGATTTGCAGATGTGAGCAGAGAAGGAAAAGTTACTTCACTGAGAAAGGGGAAAGCATTTCTACTGCACCCCTACTCACTCCTCCAGGTATCCACATTTAATATTAAATGTTCAAACTTTATTTCCTGTTAAAGTGTGAACCAGATCTACCAGCTTCATGCGTGCACAAGTGCAGCTAAGACAAGTCTTAGAGTTGTTGTGTATGTGTTTGATTTGTACTACACCTGAAGAAAGAAGAGCAGAAGAGTAATTGATTTTTTAACTGTGTTTTCTGCAGGAGTCTTTGTACACACCCTTCCAGAATCTGAAGTCTCTCATTTGCAAGATTTGCATGGCAAAGAACAGAACAATACAGAGCAGACCAAGAGGGAATGTTCTTAACACAGGTTGGCATTGTGTGAATTTTCTCAATAAAGTTAATATATAGATGAGCTAAATTATCCTTCAGCAGCAGCAGCTGCCTTACATAGGCAGCCCATCAAGCTAAGTAAATTTGAAGTTCTTTCTCCAAGAAGCAATGAAAATATCTAAGAAAATATTTACTCTTCTTAGCAATTTATGCAAATTTGATTACCCAAGTTTATATAGAATAATATTTCCATCTAGGTACATAGCTAGTGAGATATATGCAATAAGTATCGTTAATTGACAGAAATATCACTATTTATTCAGTGACTAAAGATATTTTTATAGGAGAAATTAAATGGCCCAGCTTTTTCTTTCAATCCCTCTGGGGAGCTATTTAACATTGATAGCTGAAGGTCAGAATGAGGCATTGAAGATGAAATACTTCTTATTGCATTCACTGACATATTTCAAAATAGAAGAGAGCTTTTGGGCAATTTGAAAAACTCTGCTTTCTTGCTTAAGATCTTGCTATTTTCCCCAACTTTATGGCACAGTTTGCTAAAGAACTCAGTGTGCAGAATTGTTTTCCCTACCTGAGTTACCTGACGTTCAGGGTAAAAAACATCTGAAAGGTTTTTTTAATCAATCACATATCAGCCTGAATATTGAGGCTTTGAGACTTTGACATAATTTACACTGAATCTCAGTGTTTATGCTCATATTATATTTATTACCTGCTCAATACCTGATCAGTTATAATGTCTTTGAGAATAAAAATTACCCCTTCAGAATTCCTTGAGCAATTTACAATAGACAGAATTATTTTCTGCTAGTTCAGTACTTTGCATTATGTGGCAGCAATACTTCTGATGTGGCTCTACAACAAGCTCATGCTGGACACTCAAAATTGAGGATATCTGTTGGTGATTTATAATACCAGACCTTGGTAACATCTGCTTTTCCTTGAGAGCTATATTTAACCATTTTAATTATGATTTGTGATTCTAATTTGGAGAGGGATTTCTGTTTGTTTTAATGACTGCAGTCTCCAAATCTGTGTCATAAAATTTTGATCTGGTTTCTAAATACATTTGTTAACAGCTTGTAATCATGATGTGCATAGATGGAAATGAGGACAAGAACCATGCTTGTTAAGCTGACTTTAGCTTGGAAAGATTGTAATTGTGCTTGAGTATTTTGGCACAAAACTAAGAAATACTGTTTCCTGAAAAAGAATACACTGTCCCTCTTTTTCTCCATTTAATCTTACATATTGTCAGAGTTGCTTAGTGAATACTATTTTTCAGGAAGGGAACAAAGAGATTTTAATCCCAGGGTCCAGCAGCCACACAGAAGTCATCTTGTTTCTCCATATCATAACGAGATGAGGGAGTTCACACAAAGACATCTGCAATCCCAAGGTAAAAAATGGGTGCATGTTGTGGGTTTGGAATTGTCCCTACCACCAGTCTAACAGCTCTGTGTCTACCTGCAGTTCATGTTTATGTGTGCAGTAACCCTCCAGCAGTCAGCAACAAAACTTGCATTGATGCCTTAAGTTTTAGCTTTTATATTTTTCAGATTCTGTGCTGCTTTAGTGTGTAGCTCTAAACTTCACCTTAAGGCTTGGTAAGCTCTCTTCACAGAGTAGGTAGACAGAACAAGTCCTTTTCCAGCTAGGGACCAAGGATAATCTATACTGGTCTCGGGCCCAAGAGCATAAACAATGTGGACTGAAGAGAGAAAACAAGAAGAAACTAAAGAGGTTTCTTAAGCTGCGAATGGACAATTAACTCCAATATGCTAATGAACCAAAACTTATAAAAATGTGAGACCTCATGACCAGTCATCCATTTTTGTGACCATTTTGGGGTTTTTTTGGGTGTGGCCCTGTCTGGGCTCTTGTACTGCCCAAGGTGTATCCATTGAGGGCTTTCAGTAAATACCTACTTCACTCTTTAACTCTGTCTAGCCTCTGTTCTAGGTCAGCTTTCACAAGGCATCAGCATCAGTTGCACAGTTTTGTATTGCCCCTTGCAAAAACCAACTCTGCAGGGTGAGGTGGAGTGTAGCACTGTAATCTGCAGTCATCTTCTACTCACAGTGTTCTGGGAAATAAGCTTTCATGTGGTATTTGTGATTTTCATGCTTGGTCTCAGCTGAACTGTGTTTAAAATTGTAACAGTTCTAAAACAAATTGGCGCAGCTGCACAGAAATGTGTCTGAAGTCTTTAGCTGCAGATCTTTGTTCATACTTCAACAAAACCCTCAAGCATATGAATAAAGTTAAACACATTCTTAAGTGGTTTTCTAGATCAGGGTCCCTGCTTCCAGGTCACTGCCTAAGTGATACAAATGCAAGTTTTGTCTTGCCTTGGCATTAATCTTAAGTCATTCACCAGTCTCACTTCTTGAAAAGAACAGACATTTCAGTGAAACACCACAGTGGATAACACTGTTGAGCTGACTTAATTTAGTTATACTTCTTTGTTACTCTGAGTTGAAGCAATACACGTAGATTAAAGAAAATAAGCAAAAGGAAGAGAGATGTCTAAGAAATATCAATTATTTTATTAAGTCTGCAGAACCTGAATTTCTTTTATGTTTCCAGATGAGGTTTTCAAATAAGATCACTGATGTGATTAGGAAGGATAAATAATAAATAGATACAGTGTTTCAGCTTAAATGTGGTTCAGCTGCCACTGTTGAATGCTTCACGGTAAGATAATGTCATTTGATTCACAAATAATATTATTTGATCCTCTATGTAAAATATAAAGCTAAAATATAGAGTATGTATGATGACCATATGCAAAACCCAAACTGGTCATTGTTACCAGTTCTTGACCATCTGAAGAAACCTGATATTCATGGGTCAGATAATCTCTGGCCAGCTCCAGAGGTGTATTCCACAAAGTATGTTCTACAGTAACTGTGCTGCTGTGTTATAAATGTCTTTCAGTAGCATTATTTAAACATCTTGGCTTCTTCTACACTATCCCTATTTCTTACCCTCAGGACACTCTTAAAACATGATCCCATAACTGCAGTTAAATTGCCTGTGTTATAAGTGAAACAGGTTTATTGGAAAAATACATCTGTCCTTATTAAAGAGCCCTTCAATGTTTTAGAGCTCCTTTTAAAGTGATCTGCCAACATGACTCATTTTGGCAAAATTCTTCTAATAAGTTTGCTAATATTAGCACAGGTATTTGGGTTACTTCTCTATATAGCTGTTGTCTGTTATGTGTGTGTCTCAGCAAAGAGAGAGAATAAAAGAACAGCCATTTTTTGTTCATGGTAGCTTATGTGATAAAACTCTCTCATAATAATACTTATATCTGTCTATCCCATCCTCTATGTACCTTTCCATGGCACACTGTTATGGCTCCTGCTGTTGCATATAATACATAAATCATTGGATTAAATACAGTAAAAAGTAATGGAACAGTAACCATGGGACCCATATCTTCTGTATCAGGAGTGTATATACTGATTAGGCAGCCTTTGCTCTCTCTTATCAGTTAATGTTTAAGAATTCTGTGACAATGTCTCAGCTTCAGCAGTGGAGGAAAGTGCCACCACCAAGAAAGCATCAACCCTAGAAGCAGTGGCATTTCTCTGAGAGGATGGCTGGAATCCCTTCAGGCAGAACAAGAACTGGACTCAGACATCCTTCATTACATGGCCAGTAGTAGCTGCTGTACCCAGCTGCTGTAATAAGCAGCTCTTCCTCTGGCTGTATTTTCAGTGCAGGGAATTCAGCTGTGACTTTTGCTGCATTTTGGGAAGGTTGGGGGAGGGGGGTTTGATTGTATTCATTTAACTTCTCTCCATGAATTTCTTGACTGTGTGTTACAAATGGATAAAAGCACATCTGTGTTACTCAGAGCAGGACATCTAAGCCTCGGGAAGGTAGATTTTCCCTTAATATTTCTTGTTTGATAATTTATGTATTTTAGGTTTGTGGCTGCAACGCCGCGCCACAACCCATATACCGTATTGGTAGACAAACTTCATTAATTAGAAGTTAAGACCACTAATACATTGGTTTACATCACAATGTTAACTCACTCTATAAGAACCTAAAAATAAACTGAGCATTAAGAACTATGGAAATCCCTGTTAATTATCCATTTCTTCACAGAATGTAATTGCATCAGAAGGGTACATTCACTTCAGTCTTAGCACACTGTAAAACACATAAATGCTGATAATACAAGCAGACTATCATTCGCAAGATACTTAGTCAGGTCTTCCACACTGGTGTTGCTTTCAACCATGCTTCTGATTAATAGGATTTTGGTAGAACTGTAATGCAGATGGGACCTGGTGGAACTTCAGTGCTGAGAAAAGATTTAATTTACATTCTGAGTACTGCTTTGCTAATAGAGCTCTCTAACTAAAGCAGCAAAGTGCACAGGCACACTTAAACCAGTATGAAAATATTTGTAAATATAGCTTATGTCTGGTTCTAAACAGCATATTATCCTTACCTGAATTCATAGAGTCGGATCTACCGGGCACAGATGAGATTCACTATCCCAACCCATTAATTGGATTAGGTTTAAAAGTTACAGTCACTTTAAGGAGTTTTAAAAAGAGCCACCACACACTTTATCCTCCAGGATCTCAGAATACTAGCCATAATTACACACCAGCTGGGCAGGGACATGTATTTTTTTAAGATATGCATCAATGTAACTTTTCTTGCACACTATCTTAATAACCCCTTGTTTTCCTGCTTTAATGTTCACTGAATGTATTTTAATTCCTCTCTTACTCTCTCCAGGTAGAGGATCAGGACATCCACATGGGAGGAGGTATCACCTCCCTCCTCGGTAAAGAATTCATGTCTACAAGTGGCAAATGGGATGGTGGAATAGTTGCCACTGGGATAACTTTTGTTTATTCAAGCTTTCACCTGTTTTTATGAACTGTGCAGAGTAACTGGACAGTGTGACTGTGGAGGAAATCACACAAAGCTGAGGCTGTTCAGCTTGTTAATCACTTATCATGTTAGACCTAAGGTTGTTAAGAGACCAGAATCACCAAAACTTAAGTTACAGCTACCTGAGGCACAGTAGCATCCCAGTGTAGCTACATTGTTTTGTCCATTTGACAAGGGAAAGTCTGAATTGTTTTTTATAACATTGTGAGGTATTCCTGAGTGTAAATTTAAGACTTAAACTATAATTTTTGCATATTTTTGTAATAGATGTTTATATTACAATACTTTCCTCACCATGAATAATGTGTGTCATGTCTACGCTGTATTGTGGTTTATGTCTTGGTTGTGGATTATATCTGTGTTTTAAGGGTTATACCATTGTTTCTGAAACCCTGAAAAGTTTGAAACATGACATCACTGATGTAAGCATCATCTGCCAGTGAAACAATGTGACTTTCTTGTAAAATGTAACAATTTTTTACAAAGGAAAAAAATTGCTTTTTCATTTGATACTTTTAGTTAGGGAACATTTTATAATTTTTTCAACTGAGGAATCTATCATGCTATACTTCTATAATGAATAAATATATTTTTCAAACTCTGCATATAGCAGCAATCCAACAAAAAAAAGCAATAAGGATTTCTAGTTCTGTTAAAAGCATGAGCCGACACCATTTCACACAACATGGCGTCTTGATTTGCATTTCAGGAAATGCACTGTCATCATAGGGGTATTCCTGCTTCCTTTTTCAATCGATTTTCCACTGACTGTAATTGTAATATCATTTTTTTTTACTATCATTTTTATCCCTCCCCTACAAACCTTTTGCAATAATGTGGTCTGAATTTTATGGAAACTTCTCTGGTTTCCGGGATCTCATGATGTATAATAGTGTATTTTAAAAGAATGTGATTTTGTGCCAGAATGTGTTGGTAATTCCCTCTTCAGGCTTTGATATGAGAAAAGATGTCTGTTATCCTCAATAAACAAAGCTAAATACAGTCAGAGTGGGAGTTTTGCTGTGCTAGCTGTGGTATGAATTGTTGGTAATAATTACCCTGATTACTGAAGAATTGATAGCGTCTCTGGGAGGTTGTTTTTCTTCCTAATGTTAGACCATAAGCAGAAGCTGCTTATTATTATTTCCAAGCCAGAAGGTTTTTTTCCCCACCAGGAATAGTAGAGGGAAAGCAGAAGCATGAAGATGAAACACAGAGGTGCTGCTTTCCTGTCTCACTGAACTTTGAATTGTTCACAATACCACAAAGCTTATGGACTCTAGAAAGAAACCATATCAGAGAACATGACCACTAAGGTTCCAGTTTAATAGGGTTTCCTTAATACGTGGACCACAGGGTTGTTTTGAATGGTTACAGAACAGAGGACAAACAGACATGGATTTGAAGTGAAGGAACGTGTGTTTGGGAAGAAAAACATTCTTGTTCTGCTGTACTGCTTAGTCTTCTCTAGCCTGTTCACTGGGTAGCTGCCTTTCATCAAATATTCACTGAAGTTGTGGATTGATTTAATAGCTTTATGTGTTCCCCTTCTGGAAGGGGATCCAGAGAACATTCTATAACATCAATAACTTAGTCAGCAGTGACTCAGCAGAAATTGTGGCGTGGTCACTGTGAGAGTGACTGACGGGAGCATACCTATCACCTTTCCTCTTCATGTATCCTTCCTCTCAAATTACTTTGCTCATTTGTGACACCATCACACTGGCAATCTGAATCTGGGCTGAAGAAAAAACCCTGAAACAACAAGTTAATCTTATGATGCTGTGGCACTGCAATTATCAAAACATGTAGCTTGTACCTCTTTTATAAAACAGGAGACTACAGTTTTAATTGCTTAGCAAGTGCTGTGCTGAGATGGAGCTCTACAGATCTTTTTGTGCCATGCTGTCTGAGCAAAAGTACAAGGATACTCCAAAATGGGATATTATATTGCAAAGGTGATCTTTATTTAAATGCTGGGGAGGAAAATCAAAAGTGTACATGTTCACATTTAAACACTGACTCCCCACTGGCAGATAAACTGGCACTAGTATATGCTCCTTCACTTGGAAGTTTGATGGGACAGTCCTCTGTGGTGCAGAGCCTCTTTCTCTTAGAGGGTATCTTTGGGTTCTATAGAAGCATGGTCAGCCCAGTAAATATGCAGAAACCTTGGTATTTCTGCTCTAGTGCTTGGGAGCTCAGGAATGCCATAGGGTTCTGAGTCTGGTGAGGCTGCCCTCATGGGTACACACTGATGGCCTGGCAGCTCCTCAGCGCAGGTCATCCTGAGGTTGCTCAGGATGGGGCTCAGTGGTGGTGACTATTACAGGCACCAGTGTTTCCCCGTGTCCCTGGTGCAGAGGTGACTGACATCTCCATGCCTGCATCCTGAAGGCACTGCCAGGCTCTCCTCCTGGTCCTCAGAGGGGTTTGACTGCCTGCAGCTGGGTGCTCTTGGATCCAGCTGGTCAGTGAGGAAGATCTGTTGTGAGAGAGCTGTGGGAAGCCTCCTGGGAATCCCACGAGACTCTTGACTCAAGAGCAGTGTTTAAGCCCAGGTCTTTGCCCTTGGTGCTTGTCTAATCTACTTTGCAGGAATTCAGCCCTGTGCCTGTCTGATTCTGCCTTTGCCGTGATGATTTGACTTCCTTGTGTGACATGGACATCCCTCATCCCCATAGACTTGTCCAGTGATCACAGGACTGTTGTGTGACGCTGGTTACTGCCATCAGACCTGCTCTGCTGCTCTTCAGGTATTGTGGGACTGCACCCTCAGCAGTGAGAGCACTGCCCTGTGTTGCCCCTCCACTGCTGGCTTGCCTTCCCTTGTGCAGCAGGCCCCCCTTGCTGCTCCATGACAGATTTAAGGCCCAGACAGCAAAAGGGTCAGGAAGTTTGGCTGAAGCCACCTGGATAGTGTCAAAACAATAGATATGGCATGTGGGCTGAAAACAGCTCAAAAAACTGAAAATGGCTACAAACCAGCCAAGTGTCTTTGTGCATCCCTGCAGAATTAGAACCTTGCTTTCATTGCTTTCCTAAAGCTTGCAGCTGACACCCAGACCTTTCTCACCCACAGCCAAGCTGATGGGTACACTGTGTTTCAGCTGTGCCCACCACAAATGTGAAGCTGCTTCAGAACACAGATGCTTATTTGATAAAGAGTATGTTCTTGAAGCTCATTCTTGTAGAGCACTGTGGCTTGTACCATTTTTGGAGCCCTAGGTCGGTGATGAGGCATTAAGTTTAGCCTGCAGTTTTTACCTAGAAGTATGGGATTGAGACAACACATGATGAGTTGAAAAGTTGTCTGTAACAGACAAGGCAGCTGGCAGAGTATTCTGTCTGAGTGCTCACCAGCCGAAATTTATTTATCTTAAAATTTATCTTAAATTTACCTTACTACAAAATTCAGGTCTAATGGGTCTAATGTTTGATTTTGCTTGTGTCAACTGGGAAAATACATCTTTATTGCATTAAAACCCCTCGACCTTAGAGTCTGGAATTTTTGTTCAGGAAAGAAATCCAAACCAGTTACTGACTGTGGTGCTGTACTGGGTGTTGCTCATTGCCTGGGTGGCAGGTCTGGTAGTGCACAGCTTAAAACTCACTAACACACCTGAAATCAGAGTGCAGGCAGGACATCAGCTGTAGCAATTGCAACTGCTGTCTCCTACACCTCTAAAAACTACAAATACAAATATACAGCACCAAGCCTGGCAGAATTCAAGGAGAGTTTGGACAGTGCTCTCAGGCACATGGTGTGACTCTTGGGATGATCCTGGTCAGGACTAGGGGTAGGACTTGATGATCCAACTGGGCACATTCTGTGATTCTGTGATTCTGTGAAATAGGGAGATAGGCATTTCTTCACGGCAAAGAACTGTTCCGAGTTCAGAATTTCAGTCACATGGTGTTGTATTCTGCACTGGGTGTTCATGCTCAATATCAAAATGTATCTTGCCAATGAGCATCACCAATAGACTCTCTTCTCCTCAGCATTGACATTTGTGATGACCTTTTACCATTCCTTTGGAGATGAAGGACTTGATTTGGTGATCAGATACAAGCATGTACCTGAAAGTTACACAGGCTAGGGAAGCAAGGACAAGACAGAATGCAAGGTATGAGTGCACACAACCCATCAATTTAGTATTTAGAGTATTTGAGTCTTTTTGAGTATTTGTCTTTGCATTGATTCTTATTTTCCCAGTTACACATTAGATCACTTATCAAATGACCTTTTATTAGTAGTGGTCCCATAGATAAACAGGGATATATTAACTGCTAATATAGTTAATCTAGGCATGATTTTTTTTTATATTAATACATTGATATTTCAAATGCATTAAGCTTCTCTTTTTCATGCCAGAAGATACAAGAAATATTAGTCACAGAAACCAATCCTGGATATAAGCTCTCTGAAAATGCTTGATAGCTGCAGGCTTTTTAATAGAAAATAGTGCACCCTGTCTCAAAAATTAGGTAGCCAAGTCTGCAGCTGAGTTTTGGACTCATATTAAAGAGCAAAACTGTAATGTAAGAGATGTTCTGATATCAGATGTGTTTCTTTAATATGCTTTAGGTGGCTTAAAAACTCATTAATCAGTGAAAGCAATCATAGTTTTTAGAAAAGGGATGAGACACTTGCATGGCATTTATGGCATTTGGAAAAGTTAGGTCAAGGTAACCATGCAGGAGTTACCTTCGTGACATTCAGCTTTATTTTAGGCAAGAGATTGTTTGTTAATAGCAGAAGACCAGCAGGCTCCTTATCTACTTCCTGATAACACTTAAATTTTCACTTGTGATCACGATGCAGCTCTTCTAAAAGGGATGTAAGTGCATAATGTGCTGCCTTTTGATAATCATCTTTGTCCCCTAGTTTAATTACCCATCAGGTCCTTCAGTCCTTCTGATCTGCGTTCTGCTGGAGGGTTTTCAATTCCAGTGATGTTTATGGAGGTCTGAGGCAGGGTGCTGTGACAAGGCTGAACCTCTTGTTACATAACACACATAGGAAAGATCACCACATTTAAATAGGGTGATAAGGCTGCCCCCAAATCCTTGAGCAACTTGCAAAACTTTTCTCTTTAACAAAGCCTTCATTTTGTGGGTGTGATTTAATTTCTGCTCCACCTTCCCCATGCAGAGAGGGGATTTCACAAAGGAGCAAATAGGAGAATTTCAAACAAATGCACTACAAAATTGCATTTCCAGACAGAAGAGGGAGAGCAGCTATACAGTTGATGTAGAGCAGCACAGAGCTACTGTACATTTAGAAGTTGGTCAGTGCATCTAGACCAAAACTTCTAGGTTTTAAAAACAAATCAGAAACCTTGAGCATATACTGGTTTGGAATACACTTAATGCAGATTTGTTTGTGGTTTTTATTGACTACCTGCCTATCTAGGCTCATCTTGTAACTGTGTGACACCAGTGCAAGTCTAGGCATTGATTGTGGTTTATGCTTTAAATAAAGATTAGATTTTAATGATTTCCTGAAGTTTTTGAACAAAAGAAGTACCAACATGCAAATTTAGCCTTCTTTTTTTTTTTTTTTTTTTTTTTTTTTTTTTTTGAGGAGGGAATTATTTTACTTATTTGCATTGCTGGTTACTATATTAATTCTTGGCAACAGATGGTGCTGTAAGAAACTTTTGCTCCAAGCAATTTAAAAAATAGCATCAAAGAAAAAATATTAAGTGCTAACAGGAGCCAGTTTGCATGTCTTAACACTTCCTTGTTGGAAGCAGGAAAGAAATCCCAAATTTGTCACTGTGCATTTGTTTACGCTAAGGTGTTATTGCTTAATCACTCCACCATCCCTCTCCCTCATGAACACCTCCTTCTGCCTGCAGAAAGAGTCCAGCTTAGCAAGGCTGATCATTTCTGATGTTAGAAAATAGGAAGAGAGGGGAGAAAGGAGAGGGCAAAAAGAAAAAAAGCTAAATAAAGCTTTTCTTCTGTCCTTATGATCCAGGAGTGCAGTTTCAGGGGGGGTTTGACCGCGCTGTGTAGTGCTCACTAGGGGCTACAACTGGTGCCAGCTCCAGCCTTCAGGCTTTGAGAGGATGAGTGTTCTGCCTGCTGGAGGATAAGATGCCTCTCTGTGTGCTGGATATGATCCATCCTTTGAGGGGAAATAGTTTCAGTCACAAAACAGTTGTGCTTTTAGGTGTGTGAGGGTAGCATGTGTGAAGTTTCTGTAAGAGACTCGGTAGCATTTTCCTCCCTTACCAAAAGTTTTCTTGCTTTTTATATGACTTCAGTAAAATCCCTAAAGAGCCAGAGGGAGGGTCTTTTTTTTTTTTTTCCTGAATTCTGTTGGTTTTAAGTTGGGACTAACAGAACAGAAGTTTAAAAATAATTTTAAGAAAGAAAATTAATCAGATATGAGGCCAGGGCTGCTTGAAAAACCAAAAATTAAAGGCTATGCTTTTGTCTCAGGCACCTTGTGCAACTTATTTCATATGAACTTCATCCTTTTAGATGTGTTAGGCTGACAGTGCTGGGAAATTAGCCCAGGCCTTCTGACTTCTGGTAGTTTCTCTGACTGCTGGACTACAAACTGGCATGACAGATTGCATCCAGCACAGTAGGCTGCAGAAAGCAGTTAATGGAAAATAGACTGCTTTGATGTTCACTTCTGGTGGGCTGATCCTCTGGTTTAAAGGCTAAACATCTATTGTCCCCAGTAGGAGTTTTCTTTACGAAAAAACTTTCACAAAATCTGTAATTTCCATTTTGTTTTCTGAGACTGTGGTTTGCTCTATTTCTACATTGAGTAGCCAGCAAACATTTTCAAGAGTGATTTGTAATTTTCGTGTCTCTAACTTCAGAGGCCACAGACATGGCCTTATTTCTCAGAAATAAGCTAAACATCTGTCCTCTTCTGCAAAAGCAGATGTCCCTAAAGTATTTCCATCAGAGCACCAGAAATGCAGGCACCTAAACACACTGCCTACTTTGCTGGAAAATGGGGCTAAGCGCTGCAGAGATGCACCTTAGAAAACAGGCTTGGCTAGAATTAAAATGGGGGGCAGGGTGAGGAGAGTGAGAGCAAATACAGTAACAGCCTGTGATTAGAAATCTTAACAATGACAGTGAGTTCTGTTTAATTCCTAACTGCTTAAAAGCAGGCCTGGGGAAATGCTCTGCTTAGAAATGTCATGGAAAGTGCAGCTGGTCCATAGGCTTTATCTTGAAAAGCAAAGGATCTTTCCCATTTTGCAGTAACACTGCCATTTACTGGGCCATACCACTAGCAATTTGCAACAATGGGAGGGAAAAAAGCTGCCATTTGACCTAGAATGCAATTTTCAACTAATTAATAAAGTGACCATTAGTGCCCGAGGGGATAATAACAGGAATAAGAACAAATTACTGTGGGGTGCAAAGGAGGCTTGGGCATTGTATTGCAAATTTCTTATGGCACTATTCTTCCCCCCCCACTAATACTTTTAAAGTGCCCCCACTCAACACTTGCTCCTTGTAGGACCCTTGCAAACCACATAAGAATTAGCCCTTCAAAGATGAATCGGGATCTAATTGTTGCTAACAAAGTGCCACCTGGAGAGAAATGTTACAATATACCTTCATTACAAAGCATTCAATCTCTCTCTCGCTCACAAGTCCTGGCTACAGTACAGACAAAAAGAAGCAGTTGCTAGCTTTAAGATCAGGCACCTGCAATTATTTGTAAGACACTGCCAGTCCCTGCACAAATATGCCCCTGAGATTGCGTGAGCCCTGTTAGAACTGCTCTGTTCATGCTGCTTCAGAGCAAGTTTTGCTGGGATCTCTCTATTTGTGACTCTCTAACCTGTCACTGGTGCCCTCACATCGGTGGGGACATCAGGAGAAGAAGCTGCACCATTTGCCCTGCTTTTTCAGGATGTTCTCTTGCATATGCTCTTAGTAAAGACTCTTCTGTATTTTATGGATTGACAGTGCCCTGGTTTCATTTCTCTGCCTGAACGAGGTTTTACTTGTGGGTGCAGCACATCCACTGCAGGTCCTGCATGTGGTCGCACTTTGCAGCTTCCGTGGTTGGAGCTGAAGAAAAGACCCACCAGTGTCTGCCACGTTTGTGGCTGTGTGTCCACAGAAGTCAAAGGAAATGACACTACTCCTGTCTGTCCTGAACATTCCAGCCATGTGTTTTGCAGCAAACTGAACACTACTGTCCACAGGCTCGCTTTGCTCATGCCTTGTTCACAAAGTCAGGGAGTCAAGCTCTCAGGCTTGACTGAGAGAAAACCTCCCCAAGAAACTAGCAACAAACTCCAGCTTTGGATCAGTTAATCTGTCTGTTGTGGCCAGCACAAAGAAGGGACAGGCACTGGTAGCTGGAAGCAGGTGAGGGAACACAGGACCTTCCCTTCCCTTTAGGAGAAGGACTTGCTCCACATTAAGGTGAAACCAGTCTCGCTTCCCAAAAGCATTTTGTAAAACTTTTTTGGTGGTTTTTTTTTAAACAGTGGGAGATATGGAATCACAGAACAGCCCAGGTTTGAGGGGGCCTTGTAAAATCGCCTGACCCAACCTTCCATGGGAGAAGGAGCCCAGATGAGATTATTTAGCACCCTGTCTGATCACACTGTGAAAACCTCCAGTGATGGGGACCATACCACATCCCTGCAGAGGTTGTTCCAGTGAATGATTGTTCTCATTGTAAAGAATTTATTTACTATATTGAAATGAAACCTTTCCTTGCCCCTTGTCTTCTTATTTCAGTAAACATGGGTATCCTGCTCATTCTGAGGATCAGGAAGTTGGAGAGTGAAGGAGAGGTGGAAGCAGTTTCTTTCTGTTCCTTGCTCAGATTACCCCTGTGCTTACCTGCCAGATTATCCATGCTGCTTCACACAACTGAGGGACTCACTAGAACGGAATGCTCAGGTACCTCGGCCAGGTTGATTTCTTAACTGATGGACATGGAGGCAGGAACTTCTGGAGATCTAAGCAATGTTAACATCCCTTGGCTGCTGATTTTCCTAGAAAAAACACCTCTGTCCAGAAATAGCACACTCAGGGGCTGCTTTGTTGGATAAATAATCCCAATGCCCCACTTGCCTCGTATTTTGGAACATATGTAGTGCAAATAGAGATGCAGAACATTTTTTTTTACTCACAAAAAGCACATTATATGAAACCAAACCAATCCTTCTGGAACCTGAAAGACTTCAATTATTAAATGTGATTCCAAATGTTCTTAACTGGCAGAAACTGGCTGTATATGCTCACCCTGCAGCTGTTTTGTAAACAGTCAGCATTACTGCTGCAATTAAAACACATTCCTTGGATTTTTCATTTGACTTTGGCTATCATTGACCACCTCCAGCTTCCACTAAAGAAGACTGTTCACCATAAAGGATCTGCACTGCTTTAACATCAGTGAAGATTTGCCAGAGGGCCAAATGATGATGACTGAACTACAGTCTTTGGGGTAACTGGGAGAGTGAGGCTGCACCAAATCAGTAAGCATGTACCAGCTCTGGTTGTACATGCAGTGGAGGAAAGGAGCAAAACATCCCCTATGACTGGAACAACATTCCCCAAACAGCGCTGAAAGAGGTGGACTTCCAAGAGCACGGTCCCAGGCTTGCGGATTGCCTTTCTGATACTGAAAGTCATGGATGACATAAAGCATAACGCAGCCCAGAGCATAAAATGAGCATCTCTCAGCAGTCTGGCACCCTTGTGCTTGAAATTGATCAAAAATGGCTCAGCTACTCAGTCTTCTCAGATTAAAAGTGTTCTTAAGTGCCTTTGCTAGAGGTGCAGTGCTTTGCCTCTGGCAGTTAGCAACAAGAGCACAGTCCTGGGATTCCTTGCTCCTTATGCGGTGATCTGCAGTTTCTGTGTGTCTGTCCGCTCATTGGCACACGTGGTTCATCAGGGAGATCTCACTGAACACATGTGTTCACAGTTGATGAGGATCTAATTTGCTCTGCTGTAAGAGGATTCTGTCTAATCATTAGGATGGGGGTCAGAGTCAGGAAACCTGACCGATTCCCCCGCACCTTCCTAGAGCTGTCATTGACCTTGCTCAAGATACAGCAGAGTCTTGTGACACTCGTTGTCATCAGCTGGAGCACAGATCCATCTTTAGAAGTTTCTAGGAAGCTGAGAGACGTGGGAAGTGATTGCTGCAGTGTGTATTCCACTCTAAATGTGTGGAATATTACCCCAATAACCCTGTAGTGCTGAGGCCAGATACCAAGCTGTGCAAAACTAGGAGCCTCTTGAAAATATCAGCAGATGACTCTTTGTGCAGCTCTTTGCTAAAAAGCTGTATTTATCTCTCAGAGATACTGGAGTTTGAAGAAGGGCAGGAGATGCTTGTGTGAATTGGGCAGTACAACTGCAGAGCATCTGGGTACAGCTCCAGAGAAGAAGCTGTGAATAAACAGGAGGATGTACAGGAGGTTATCCAGGCTGCAAATCTCTGACCAAATTCATGCTCTGCAAAGAAAGGCACAAGGAGCAGAGATGGAAGCATTTGCCATTTCCAAAACAGCTTGGCAGTCCCCCAGGACTTCAGACAGGCTTCACTGGAGGGTTTGTTCTTGTGCTGACACAAGAGATGGATGAACGTACGAGTGCCATTAGCATTGAAGGGAGGTGCCTGCTAAACTTTCCCACGAGCTGGTGGGGGAAAAGGCTTCTAAAGGTATCTCACAAGGTAACAGAAGGCTGTGGCTGCACATGCTGCCTCTCTTTAATATCTGCCTATGATACAGCTGTACTCCTGCATCACTTGGATGCATCTTGCTGCCTGTCACAAAGAGGCACTTTGGAGCCATGCAGCATGCTTGCCCATTATCCTCAATGCAAGTCTGTAAATACACAACTTGTGTGTAACCTGTTTGTATACTGATCCTCAATCCCAAATTGATCAGTTGTTGATTCCAAGGACTACAATCTCCTTTGAATCCTATTTTTATTGAATGTTCATCAGCAGGAGTATATGTTTTGTTTTCATTTTCTTTTCCTTTTGTGGTTGTTTTTCTGTCTTTTGTAGCAAGCATTAAAGTTTATTTGGGCCGAGGAAAGCTATGCCCTTTGTGACAATGTGTTGTGGAGCTTTATTTAATCCTGTGGGGTATTTGGGTGCATTTTGTTGGGGGAGGGATGGGAGGAGTAAAAGAAAAAGCTGTAGAAATAGTGGAACTGGAAATCTAGACCCCTAGAAGGTGGCAATCTGTTAACTAGTGTTCTTGGGAAAACCTGTCTGTGGTGAAAATAAAGCCCCATCGTTAAAACCCAGCGCATTTTCCTTTTCTGCCCCTGAATGTTGTTAACAATGTTGCACTCTGGTTAAGTAAAAATTTAAAACTGCAGTGAAGTGTTAGTAATCGGTTCCTGAGCAGATTCCCTAATGCTATTCACTTTTCCCTGCTAATCTTCCTGTGTGAGTTATAACAATGCAGCACCAAATGAGAAGGAAATGTCAGGTTATGTTTCAGGGCCAGCCTCCTGCCCACCCTCCATCTGTGCTGATGTCAGTGCTTATTGGAACATATGCTGCCTGTTGCTCACTGACCATCTGTTAGCTGAGCTGATGAAGTGTTCCCGTTGCTGGGACAACCCGGCCCTTGATTGCCAGTGGCACCGCAAACATTTTCTGCTCAGGTTTCACTTTTATCTGTGCTCTGGAATGGCAGCTCCGCCGTGGCAGGGGTTACCCCATCCCTGCAGCGTCCCTCGGCCTGGGCAGGGAGCGCGGCCAAAATTCAGGGTGCAGCTTTTGGGGCAAACTGCTGAGAGGCTGCAGCAGAGCTAATGTGCCTGTGAACTAGCTGCTGGCATTACAGCTCGGACCCAGGGCCAGGCATGCTTCCAGTGGGAGCCCAGGGTGGAGGGAGCGTGTCTGGCAGTGCTCAGAAAGCTTTTGTGGAGAGGCTGTGACTGGCATCATGCAAAAACACCCGCAGCCCCCGAGACATGCAGGGCTACACGGGGATTTTTGGAGAAAAGCAAAAGGCAAGGGATGGGCTATTTTTCCCTTGGTTAAGAGTCACTTGTTCTGAGACTTCTGCATGTTGCAGTTGTGCCTGACAGCCACAGATCTTTTGGATGTAACTGAATCCAAATGTAACAATTCTTTTTTATTGTGAGGGCCTCAGTTTAAGCCATAGCAGTGATAAAACCATTTGCACTCACCCTTCTAGCAGCTCTGTCTGGTGAGCTTCCCCCTCTCTTAAAAAGGTCTGCAGACATTAATCAATGCTCATGACAAGCCTGTGGGGCTGGCAGGTGGCATTCCCAGTTTACAGGGGGAGAAGCCAGTGTGAGAGCTGGCACGGATGGGCGGCATGCCCACCTCCCAGCCTTGCCTGCTGGGATCACCAGAGCAGATTGCCCTTCATTACTCACCAAGAGCCCCAGCTCTGCCACGGTGCCAAGGGGAGCTGCATTCCAGACACCGGGGCTGAGAAGACTCTGCCCTGTCGTTCCTCCCATCTTATATGTGAGGAGATAGAGAAGCATCTGATGAGGAAATACTGTTGGTGAAGCTGACCAGATAGAGAGTGAAATGTGGCAGCCTTTAGGATACAGAAAGTCTGGATGCTTGGGAATGTTAAACACTCTGAAGTTGTGAAATATCTTGGTCTTTCACTTGCTGTGTTGGTATTCCTCAGTGTTTTCCTCACTGACCCAGGGGTTTTGGTTCCTGGATGATCTGATCTCTCAGCCCCAATTTGGAAATAAAGTCTACCCCATCATCCTTCCATTTGTCTCAATTCCCATCCCCCCAGCGTTGCTTCTTTCAAGTTTTCTGAAAATCTTTTCTCAGATATATTGTCCTTTTGCAGTTCCTAGTTTGCAAAAGCAAACTTTTTAGTCTTTCATCCCACCTATCCTTTCTGTTTCCTACCTCAATCCAGTCATTCCTGTAGCCTAGCCAGTCAGCTGTGCTCTGGCTGGCCATTCTACCAGCTCCCCTTGCTTCTTGTGCTTTTAAAATCCCCTTTTCTTCTGTTCCTAGCACAAAATCCTCTTCCCGTTTCTATCAGGTATCTATACCATCTTTTCATGAGGCTAAGTTGTAAGTTTTTCAGGAAAAAGGCTCTTTATTTTTCATCCTATGCATCAATTATTGTTTTAATTAAATGACTGAACAGTACAATAATGTTGTGTGCTCAGAGACTACATGACTTGTGGTAGAGCAGGATAAGATATGATCCATTCTGATGTAACCCTAGGTGTTAATAATAACGTACAATTTCAGCAAATGCTGCTATTTCAGGATGTTCTGGCAGAACAGGCTGGTTTTACTCACCCCAGGGACAAGCACATGAACAAATTACCACAAAGCCAGCAAGGGTGGGGATTTACATGGCCTCATCTGCTTTGTGGTGAGTGCCTGAGTGTTGGGTCTTATTCTGTGGTGCATGTGGGGTAGTGCCCTGTGCTTGTGTCAAGCTGCATGCCAGGTCTCTTACCTTGCCTTTACTGCGGTTTTGACAAAAGCATTTATCTGCAGCTTATCACAATTACCACCACGGAGCCTGAGCACTCTAAATTCAAACCATCTCTTGTGGCAACTTGTTTCATGCCAGTCTGCTTTTAAATCCACTTTGGTGTCCTTGTTGGTTGCCAGGAGGGTGCAAATGTGCCAGCATGCAGATGAAAATTAGGCCAATCTTTTCTCCTCTCCAAGAACATCATAGAGCTTGGTAGTTTTTGTTTACAGACCTAGACAACTCTGCATTTTGAATCAAAACAAAGCAGAATTTAACACTTCGCGTCAAGATTTGACAGCTTGATTTTCCCCCAGTCCAAAAATGTGAAGGAATACTAACATCATAAGCCATTAAAAGTCCAGCCCCCTGCAGGATTTGTAGTTCCAAAGTGAAAGTGCTATTTTTACCCAGGGCAGGAGTGCACATTTGTGCAGTTCTTAGGCCCAGATTAAACAGTGGCACTGCTTTCTATGTGTGCTAAAACAGATTACACTGTGTCTTAACTGAGTGCTTTGAACAGTGAGAGTGGTCAATTAAAGAGCTTTGAAGCCTTGAGATGCTACCAGCAAGGTGAGGTGAGGCATACACGTGTAATTTACCAGAAATGTGCAATGTCAGTGCATTTCTAGGGAAGTGTAGGGGCCAAGGGTCCCGCTGAAACTCCAAGTAGCAATTCCCTTGCTGCCATCATGGGCACCTATGGAATGACTGCTGTCCTCCTCTTGGGCAATGCCAGAGGTCCCTGGTGCTGTGCCTTGTGCAGCACTGGAAGGCAAACTGCAGATGTCTTACTGGAAGCGCAGGTACAGGGGTGTGAGGCACACACACAGCCTCAGCCTGCAGAAAGCAGAGGGGTGGTCACAAATTGCCTGCCTGGTGTTGCTTTAGGCAGGTGTAGCACAGCCAGAAGCGCTGCTGGGCTGCTAGAGAACTTCATCAGCTGGGCCATGCTTATTGACACCATTAGAGAAATAGTGATTTTTGCCAGCCAAGAACCTGATCTCTGCTGTGACTGGAGTGTCAGGCATTCAGAGCTCTGCTTAATCACAGCTTTAGCACATTTCCTGAATCTGGATGTCTGAATCCTGTAAGAACAACAAATGCTTGCCCTTCTGCGCTCTGAGGTTGGACGCGAGGAGCTGTTGTGTGTGCTTTTGTGAAAAAATCCCATCCTCACCCCAGTGCTGGGGCAGGCTGCCACCAACACCAGTCATGAGAGGATTTGCCCTGCGCTGCCTGGGCTCTGGAGATCACTCTCTGCACAAATTAATTAAAAGATGCCTTAGGTAGGTGTCCAGCCGGCACAGAAGGAACCCAGCTCCGTTACTAGCCTGCAATCCCCGGGTTTCCAGCTGTCACTATGTAATACGGTCTCCCCCTCACGTAATTCCTTCCTGTAGCCCAATAGAAGTCCTTTAAAGAAGAAAAAAAGAAAGAAAGAGGAACAACAAGCAAGTAATCCTGTCATACGATCTGCCCCAGTAGTTTGGGGCCTGTTTCTCTTTCAGGGGCTGTGAGCTTGCTTTGAGGTGCACAATAGAGATGCCTCCTCCATTGAGTGGGGAGCTCAATGAGCCCAAGCGGGCAGCGGCCCCGCCAGCAGCAGCGGCGGCAGCAGCAGCAGCAGCGGTGCAGCGCAGCAAAGGCCCAACTGTTAACTGATTTAACACTCTGCCAGCTGCAGTCCCTGAGCTCCAAGAGCAGCTTTCAATATTACCTTTCAGCCAATTAGACATATGTCACTTCATAAAAGCTCTCCAGCGCACTCCCGTCCAGGGGAGGAGCTGCTGGGGATAAGGAGGGCACCGCGATACCTGCGCCCTGCCTCCCTCGAGGAGGAATCTCTGGCTGTTTCTGGAATTACTTTCAGCAGATATCAAGAGGACAGAAGGTGCTGAATGCAGAAGCTTGGCCTTACAAAATGAATTTCACCAAAAAGCAATGGCCATGAAGTTGTCAGCAGTGAGCTGCAGCTCAGGGGGAGCGCTGGAAGCTGTGTGCTCTGTCCAAAGGGGCTGCAGCCACCGAGCCAGCCAGCACAGCCAGGGTCTGCAGGGCCGTAGAGTAATGGGAGGGCAGCAATGTCATGGATGCTTTTTTCCAGAATCAGTGTAAAAGGAATATGGTTTTTTTTCAGAAACACTGTATATCTAGGTCAAAGAAGAGACTTTTTACTCTTTCAGATTGAACAAATATTTTTATTACAGTAAGGCTGAAGTTCTGATTCAGTCATGCCAGTTTCTTTATGCTCCTTATATTAAAACACTCAAAAATGCAATATTAAAAGGGATATTAATTCATGATAAAATATGGCAGATTATGGTAAATTTTTAAAACAAAATACTTACTAAAATGTATTTAAAATAATTTGATTACAAAAGCCAATTTGATAAGAAGTGAATTGAAGCTAAGACATTGTGACAAAATTAATAAAATTAAAAGTATAAGGATTTTCTTTTCATAGCAATGTAGAAATCAAAGCATCCTGGAGAGCGCGGCTCTAATAGACAGAAAGACATTTACTTTAAAATCCTGACCTAAAGCTTTCAAGCTGGCACTTGTTGCTGACACTGTTAGTGAACAGAAATGAGTGAGCCAGAGCTGTGTGAATAATGCCTGTTTTTCCCACTGAAGATGAGAGCCCTCCATGGGGTTTGCACACTGTCAGAGCTTGACAAGAAACTGTGTGTGGCATGCAAGAAAAGAGGGAAATAAGAGGATGGTTTTGCTTCTGTAACTTGGGAGAGAAGTGCTCAAGCTAAGTTAGGTTGGTCTCTGAATGAGTGTGAGCAATTTATTCAGCTTTGGCTTTGGGTTTTTGGTTTTCTTCCTCAGTCCCTTCAATCATCTTCACAGCAGGATGTTCTCTGCTTTGAACTTTCAGTGCTCAGTAATCAGGCAGTAGTGATTGTCAAGGGCAATGAGACAAAGTGGGTTTTGGGGTGATCCAAATGTGTAGGAGTAGTCTTCAGGTATTCAGTCCTTTTTACACATGGAGAAAGCCTTGAGCTTAATTTTTGAAAAAGAAACCCTCTTTTCCATAAAACTTTCTCCTTGCAGTGTTTTGACCAGCTTCAGGCGGTGATGACAGGATTATGGACTGGTAATATATAGGCTGGAATGAGAAGCTATTTGGAAGATCTCAGGATTGCAGTCAGACAAATAATTTAAGCTGGCATAAGTTGTCAGTATTGATAAAAGCAGTAGATCCACACTTCCTCTGCTTCTGACTGCTTGTTCTCACCCTGTGCTATTCTCTTCCTTCCACAGTACTTTTACTAGCTTGATGGCAAACTGGAGCAGATTCAGCTGGAGCTGGGAGAGGACAAGGGTGTACCTGAATCTGCTTTGCCCAGACTGATTCATGGCATGAATTGCCCATGTTTCAGGAGGCAGGACAAGATACCACCAGGATGGACAGTGAGAGCCAGGACACAGAGAGACCAGGGCCACTTTTTCCCAGGGTTAACACTATCTTATTGTCTCCGCTGAAATGTATTTAATTTCCATTTAACAATGACAGTTTCCCATCTTAGCAGCTTTGAAAGGATCATCTTTCAATAGAAGAGAGTTGAGGAGATCTTAAAATGCACAAGTGTCTTGTCCAGCCAACATCTGGTGAGCCAAGGTCAGGCATTCCTCTTGCTCATGGTTCTGTGGTCAAAATTCTTCTGAAGCTCCCCGCAGGTGCTGCTGCCTCTAGACTTTGTGTAGATGTGCAAGCTGCCTCAGCGGGGTAGTTCAGAGCTGCTAAGCATGCTTTTGTTGACAACCTTCACTTTATCAGAGTACATAGTTCTTGGACCAAAAAAGAGGCTCTGAACACAAGTAGGGAACTGATAATTTTAAATATACCATAATAAACAACATTATAGTTTCCCCCTGTGGAATGATGTCAGATATTTGCTTCACAGGTCTTGTATAACATGATTATTCCCTTTTAATATTTCTCTGCTAAAGCTGCACTGAAGTGATCTTGCAAACTGTTCCTTTCAGTCTTTTACTTGGTACAGCTTGGAACTTGCATATCTCTGTGCATTTGAATCCATTACTAATGCATAAGCATTCATCATTTTGGCAGGAAGGGACACTACACATCTGTAATTCATAAGCTTCAAGATAGTTTTTGGTGATGATGATTCAGGCATCCACTGAATGTCCAAATTCCCTTTGGCATCAGTTGTCCAGCCATAACTTGCTGGATCCAGCAGAGTGGGTTCACATTGCAGGAATCATCTCCAAATGCCTGCTTAATGGTTTGCATGCAGTTCATGCTGGAATAAGCAATCTTTGCATGGGGGGAGCTGGCTGGAGTCAATTTCATCCCTTTTGGCAGAGAAGGATTGATAATGGCATCAGTTGTTGCACTTTTAGGGACAAACAGATGGCATGTGAATTCTTGTAATTTCTGAAAGAAGCCTGATGAAAGCTCCCAGGGTTGTCCAAACACTGAGAAGTTATATTGATAATGACATTTTCTTTGCATGAGTTCTAGGGCTCCCAGTTTTCCTTTGTCTGAAAAAAACACCAACAGCACTGCATCCCCAGAAGACATGCAGGCCAATCAGTGCCCTGCATGTGTCAGTCCCAGGGGAGCACACTATTATATTTCTGCCAGGGAGTGATGCTTTGTGGCTGTTTTCTGACTTTCTCATGCATTAGCCAAGATCTATAATTCTGCTGGGTTGTGTCCATTGTTTGAGCATGCAGTGTAACACACATCTTCCTTCTCTGAGAAGTCCTGTGTTCTTGTGGTAGTCTCTGGCTAGGAAGAAAGGGAGGATCACAGTGGAATTGAGATGTACTTTACTGTTGTGATTTACACCCAGACCCCCACACTATCTTTAAAGATTTTCATGATGTTTGACTTGCTGATGGGACAAGAAAAAAAACTTGTCTCTAATTTGGATTTCACATCCTGCAGTTGTGTCCTTGAACTTTTTGCTGGCAGAGGATCCTCTTGGATTTCTCAGTACCTTTTGTTGTTATTGTCTGGTAAATGCTTAACGATGTTTTAACTTTATGACTTTCTGCACCTTCGTATAGTTCAAATGAGCAGAGATGCCTTGTTAACACCACTCAGCCTTTGGACAAGTCTTTGTTAATAACAGAGACAGATGGGATAGTGATGGTTTCAGGGGGGCTTTGGTGGACTGCTTTTTTTTTCCCCCATCTGACTAAATAAACTAAGTCTTAGTCAAAGAGGTTTATCCGTTGCTCTGTTCTTGCTGATGGGCTTAAGTCTTCCTTCTATCCTGTTAGCATTGTATGAGGAAGCCATGTGCGCTCGACTTAATTCAGTTCTGAGCACTGAAAAGGCCACAGCTCACTCTCACTGCAGACTTTGATGTCTGCTGTCCTCTCTAAAACTGCTCTACACAGCACCACTCGGATGCCTATTGATTTTTACTTGGTTGCTTTCAGCTCGGTGTTCAGCACTAAATTATCTTTGGCAAGCATATCCATCAACAAGTTGTCTGGATATGTGATTTGTTTTCCCTTTGTCACCATGGCTGATACATACCTAGTGTCTCCTTCAAACCTGGTCTGTTGGGCTCCAAAGGCTTTTTTTCTCAGCTGAACTATTATTTATTGGTTTTTATTTTTTCTCTTTCAATAGAATCACTCTTGCTTTGACATAAAAGTTGCAATCATATCTGGACCGACAAAGACACTTCATGAAAAATGCAAAGATAGCTTGGTATGCAAACGGGGTTTTCCCTGTGAAATATCCAGAATTTGGATTATCCATTTGGTATTTTTCAGTGCTGTTATTTTGGTTGCCTTTGCTTGAAAGTAAAATAGCAATACCACCAGAAACTAGTGAACTCTTGCAGCCACAGTTTCTCTATTGAAAATGGCAAGGAACTGGTTCTTTGCAATGTTCCTTGAGCATCAGCACATGGAGTATTGCATCTTACAGGCAATTGCTACTCCTCTGTCTTCTCAAGTATTTCATGTGGGGGGATATTTTGCGGGGCCGTGGGTTTTGAGTTTTGTGCTTCTTTTCTTTTTGAAGACAAATTCATACTACTTGGATCCTGGGTTTTGTTTTTCTAGAAATGTCTCTCTGTGCAGCCATTGCTGCTTTAACCCTGTTATCCAATGACACCCCAGAAGATCTATTTTTGGCCATGGTTATTCATATTTTCATAATCTTGAATATGTGATGCTTCACTTTTGTTCAAGCCTCAGGCAGCATCCTGAAACAGAATCTGGTTGCAGATTTAGGTGGCTTTGAGAAGAGTATTTTCAAATGAACAGTCAAATGTGACTTTGGCTTAGAGCTTGGCATTCCAAAATTGTGTGAAATGTTTGGACCCTGACACGTTTTCTCTGTTGTTTCAGAAAAATTGACTTCTCTCTCCACTACTTTCACTGATGTAACAAATTTGCAATAAAAGATGTGTACAGGTGGCAGCAGCAAATTCACCATCTCATGTAATCATAAGCAGAATGAGCACATGTATCACGAAAACTGATATTGTGGTATTCAGTTTTCATTTCTTTGGTTACCATCTTGGAAAAACTAAACCAGATTGACAGCAGTAATTTGTCATCAAACTGCTAAAACACACAGATAAGTTCTGTAACAACAGACAAACCAAAGAGATAATGAAAAGTCTGATGATTCCTATAAAAATAAAATTTAATAAAACCATCCCAACTTAAAATTTGGCCCTTTGAATTATACACTTAATTACCAGAGTCATTGATTAAGAATAACAGTGCTCTATTTCCACCTCAGAGAACACTCAAACAGGAATAGGAGGAGGAATGCAGATATTCTTTACACTATCCCTGACTTCCCTTAATCACACAGAGCATGTGAAATTTCAGCCAAAAGGCAGAATTTGACAACTTCAGTAAGATAGAACAGCAAAATAATGCAAATATGTATTTCCATCAGAACAAATTGCTTTCATTCAAATTTTTGCTTTATTCAACTCATATAAATTTCTGATATTGCTATTATTTTACTGACTCCCCTTTAGAACCAGATAGAGAAGTCCCCTGCTACTGGATTTTCATAGTCTTGAAAACTGAAACCTTTCCATTCATTCTTTACTGTCTCTGTAAGAAGAAGTGACTAGTTGGATCTGGACCAAAAAATTGTTGAAATTAATATGTTCCTGGGAATAATTTAATCTTTATTAAAACAACATATTTAGCAAAAACTTTTGTGGTTGCAAATGCTCTCTTTAGGCCCAGAGAGCAGTATTTGGTAGTGCCATAAATGAAATAAATTTTACCCTCAGAAAGCAACACCCTGTGCAGAACCCTGTTGGTACATTTCTCCCACTCACCTTTCTTTGCTCACCTGCATTTGGATGGACAAACATGCAAGACTAAACAATCTGATTAATAAGGCAGACTGACTGCCTGTATAATGCTTTGTATTTTTGCTTTCATTTAGATATTTCAAAAGGCCCATAATGAGCAAGGCAGGGAAACTTGAGAATCATCCACCTAAGCAAATTAGTTAAAATTTAAGGCAAGAAATTCACAGCAAGAGTTGAGGAACTGGAGGAGCATGATGTCTGCAGGATTTCTCCTTTGTGTTTATATACTCTGATATTTAATAAAATGTTGTCTCTAGTCATGGTTTTTCCCCATGTCTGAGAAATTTGTAGTATTTGCCATACAGATTCCCTGCATCTAGTAAGCTTTAGCATTTTATAGGAACTTGTCTTCAATGAGGTCATTAACAGAAGCACCTTCCTCAACCCAGGTGTCTGTTTACATAGAGACTTGTAGGAATTTAATAATTTGTAGTGCAATTTCAGCTTCCATCAAACCTGGTGGAGAGTGGCCAGTCAACTTGAAGGATATTAAGAGAGCTGAATGTACATGAATCTGGGCAAATGTGCAGAAAAATTACTGAACAAACCTCTTTTTTAGTAAACTTGTTGTAAAATGGTTGTTAAACAACAGGCTCTTTTCTTTGTTTAATAATATTCTGTCCTCCTCCTGCTTTTGTTGCAGTTGTGACTCCATGATGTGTTGGGCACTTTCTTATCTGCTGATGTGTCCATTTAGGAATGTGATGTAAAGGTCACTTTTCCTAACAGCCTATCTCCTTTGAAAATTTAGGCAGGTACAATGAACATAGACATATGTCTCCAAATGTGAGGTTTTGTCCTGTTTCAAACAGCTCCACATGCTTGAAACCATTGGTCATTCTTGCCTATTTTTTTTTTTCCTATGCCTTGGAAAACTTGAGAGTCAAACACAGGCAGTAGATCTGTCTTAGAGCAGGACAATTAAGGTAATTAGCCAAAGCAACCCCTCAGTCTGTGTAAAGCAGAGCTGAGGAAAATAGGAGGGAGTTCTCACCATGAAAGAAGCAATTGAAGTTAGCTCCATACTCTCAGTAACTGCTGTCAACTTGAGAATTTAGCCACATGCAAACCAAAAAGAACAATGCCCAAACAAAAGAAAAAGGGAAAACAAGGCATTTAAGGCTATCCCAGAGGAGATTAGAGGAAGATCCCACTACAGGAACTCTTGACACTCCAGCCAAGAGCTTAAGAGACTGCGGTGAATTAGAGGTGTCAGAAAGCAGAGCTAACAAAAGCCACTGTGCCCAGCAGGCTGAGCCCTGCTCCCCAGAGGCCTCAGTGCCCATCAGAAATTAGTCACTGGGACAGAGGAGGTGGGAGAAAGGGAGCCTGCAAGTCCGGTGAGCAACATGGGCAGGAGGTGTCCCTTGGGATTGCTGCAGTAGCCCCCATTCAGAGCAGGGCTATGGGGGTAACAATAAATCATCTGAGGTGCTTAGAGATGATGGAATAAATGTCAAAATTGAGTGGCTGTAGAGAAGCACTAGGGCAGGAGCAAAGAGTAGCATTTTGCACTTGTCTTTTTTCGGCTCTTTGTTCCCTCAATATTTCCATTGTGGTGACATTTGGACCATAGTGGGACATGCTGGTGCCACCCATATTCATCCCTTTCATGGCAACCGGTGGCTGGTGAGACATGGGAGTGATGGCTCTCTTGCCCCACAGCTGCTGCAGCTCAGGAAACACTTGGAGCAGGGTGTGCTGTGAGCCATTGCAGGGGTTGAGGGATGGTGGAGACATTGCTTTGCATTTAGAGCTCAAGCTCAGGGCATTCCTGAAGAACTCCTTGCAGACAGTGTGCCATAACATTCTCTGTAAACATACTTCCACCTGAGCTCATAAGAAGAAATGAGGAAATGTAGATGTATCTTTAGGGATTTATCTTTCAGATAAATTTAGAGATGTATCTTTTCTAAAAGCTCCAGCTCTTAGGTCCTGAGGCTGTGTATTGGCAGTACTATATGTTGATGACTGATCAGAGTGTTCAGCTAGGAAATCTGTACATGCAGGCTGGGGCAGGGCTCCTGCTAGCAGGGCTTGGTGAAATGTATAACTTTGCAGGTGAGTGTCCTTCTGTCCCACGGGATCTATCCTGCAGAGTGCTCTGTGTCACTCTGTCCCACGGGATCTATCCTGCAGAGTGCTTTGTGTCACTCCTCTCACACACACCGTGGTGCAACACGCAGGAGCAGATACCTCTTGTCATTAACTCACCAGCTACTGGTTTTCTAACCCTTCCCTTCATCTGAGTGTCAGATTTTTCACTTGCAAATATCTCCAGAGCAAGCCTTCTCATCCAGAGGAAGCAGAAGGAAATTGCCCTCCTTAATGAGCATGGGCTAAAAGAGGAGGAATGCTTCCTGTCTCCTATGAACACAGTTGGTCCATCCAAGATACTGTTTGATGTGCCTGAACTTCTCCTTCAAACAGACTCTAAAGGCAGGCTCCTGACTCCTTCTTCTGTTACTTTTCACAGCTGGCAAGTGCCAACTTGCGCATTGCAGCTAAATTCCGGCTAAATTTGGAGTAACTGAACTTCTCCCTCTTATCCACATGGTTTCAGCTCTCTCTTGCAGGTGTTGCCCTGAACTGCTGGGTAGCACTTCATAGGCTCAACAGCTTCATTGTGCCACACTTGTCAAGGACAACCTCATTTCAGTAAAAAGTTTGTTTTGCACGGCATCAGCCACAGGCTGAATCCAGTGGGGTTCTTACTCCAGCTGGTGTTTCCCTTGCTCTGCATAGAAATGTTGTGAGGAGAAGGTTAAGGTAAGGACTGCAAAATGCAGACCCCAGTGCCAGTGTTGAACTTAATTCCTTCTCATCAGCTCTGAGAGACTGAAAAGCCTGCCCAGTCACCAGCCAAGTGCAGCCATGGGATCTGAGTCTGTATGTCCCCCCACATATGACAGCACTGTGGAATTGAGAGTTAAAATAGCCTGTGGATTGATGTTGCCATCATTGTATGATATCTTTAACAGGCTAATAGAATAGCTGATGGGAAAAATTCTGGCGGGTTTCTTTTTGTTGTTGGTGGGGGTTTTTTTTGGGGGGGGTGTGTTTTGTTTTGTTTTTGGTTTTGGTTTGTTTGTTTTGTCTGGGGTTTTTGGTTTGGTTTTGGGTTTGGTGTTTTTTCATTTGTTTGTTGTTTTTTTTGCTTTGGTCTTTGGGTTTTTTTGGGCTTTTGGTTGGTTGGTTGGTTAGTTTTTTGTTTGTTGGTTTGGTTTGGTTTGGTTTGGTTTGGTTTTTTTTTTAATGACCAATAGATCAGCTTAAAAAAAAAAAGTTTGACAGGTTTAAATAAGAGCTCAAAAAGATCCTGGAAACAGAGGCACTTCTGAGAACTCCAAGTGTGAAGCTGTAAAGTTTTCATATGCTAAAAAAGAGGATCTTTAACACTTCAGCATTTGTCCTTTATTCAGCTATCTTGTGTTGCTGCAAATCCAGTAAGGGCTGAAAACAGGCAGCCTCTTCAGAGTGCCTTTTTTTTTTTTTTTTTGGCTGTTTAATAAACATACACTAGATACAAATTTAGCCAATAAAAGGTTCATGTAGTATGTATGTATGTATAATACATGCACAAAAGGGCCATTCAAAATGCATAGCAACCACTCGGCAGGGTTTAATTTTCCTTAACAGTTTTCCATTTTCCTTTAAATTTGAGATGGGAGTGGGGGGGTAGCAATCAGAATCCTCGGCATAAATAGGATAATAATAAGGAAGTTCCTGGTATTGTTGAAGTAACAGTTCTTAGCAAAGCATACAACTGAATTCAGATAAAAGAAAGTTTCTGATTAAAAGGGACTGCATGAATGAAAAATGTGAAAAGTTATTGGAAAGTCCTCGTAGCTGTAAAACACTGCTGTGTTAATCATATGAGAAATGAAAAACTAGCTGATATTTCTGTAACACGTTTCTTAGTCTGGTTGACACTTTAAAAATATATTTTAAACACTATTAACATTCTGCATGATAGCACACATAAATTATGTCAGCCAAACAGTACAGCAGGTTACATCATTGCCTTCTGTGACATTTATGAAGCCAGCATCTGCTGTGCACGATGGGTTGGCTTTTTCCAAAGCCTATCTAAGGGGTTTACAGCTGGCTTTCCAAATATATGCCCTGCCATGTCCTTAAAGTGACACACACAAAAACACACACACACCCCGCATCATTGGCAGGTTTAGATTTTCATCCACTTTTCTCACTTAGTGGAACCTGTTGGAGGATCAGGTCCTGTGTGTCCTGGCAGGGAAGACCCAAGTGTTAAACAGATGTTCCTGTTACAGTAATGCCTGGATGTCCAGATTGAGGCCATAATTCCATTTTAGCACAAGCAAAGTAGAAAATGTTGGTAGCTGTTTGTAGCACATTTCTAGGGGTTGAGACTGCTGAGTGTTGTAAAACCTGAAGAATACAGAGGCAGGGGTTATTTTAAAGTTTTTGATGCCTAATGATAAAGATAAGATTTTTTTTTTCCAGAATCTAACCTTCTATTTGTCACTATAACCTGGTAGCTAGCTGCCTTCAGACGCTGAATGGCCCGGGGGCTGGGCTCTTCTCAGGCACCTAAACAATCTAACTTTGGCATTGTGCTGGGAAAGGAAAGGCTGGGAATGTGCCTGCAGGGTTTTGTGAATGCCAGGAAGATAGGGTTTTAAAGAACCTGGCCTCTAGAATGATGCAGAATCGGGAGTGGTGATAAAATAGCATCAGTTCTGGCAGCCTCAACAGGACACTGTGCAAGTCAAACTGCCTGGTTCCTTTGGACCTGTTAGGTTTTTTGGTTTGTTTTGCTTTCTGTATTGAACAGCACAAATCTGTGATGTATTAGTGAAATAGGTGGAAGAACATCATCATCTTCTGTTTGCTTCTTTATCCTCCTCTGCTACAGAAATAACTTTTTGCTGTCTAGATGGACAGAACAGTCTTGTGATGCGTGGGTGCAGATACATGCCTGCATGCATACGAGCATACGTGCCTCTGTGTGTGTGTGTCTGCACAGATGCAGCTGAAGCACTCCACCCATAAGTCCTGAAATCAAACAAAGCCTGAGGCCCCTGCTGTGCACCAAATCCTCCTGCAGGTTTGAATCTGTGTAATGCAGGCAGCACTTCTTCCTCAGAAAGGCTTTCGGTGCCCCTCTGTTTACCTGGTTTTCTGAGAAGCAGGCAGAGGTGAAAATCATGTTACCCAGAGGCATCCCAGCTCTCTCAGCTGACTGAAGGAATCCGCTTCAGATCCCACTGCAAAATCCACCTGCAAAATGCAAAGCTACTACTTTGCCTTTTTTTTTTTTTTTTTTTTTTTTTTTTAACCCTTAACGTCTTCAGTGGCTTGAGGTACCCTTCTTTGGGGCAGCAGTTCTTGCAAAAATCCAGTCATTTCATCAAAGCCCCAGACTCTGGAGAACATGGGCTGTGCCATCACAGGGCTGCTTTTCAAGGAGGCATCTGTGCTTAGCATATGGCAACTATTTATTATAGCTGTTGCATTGAGAAACAACAATTCCCATGATAATTGTTTCTCGTATATCAAGATGCTTCAATCTCTGTTTCCCACAACATTCTGCTTGTCTGGTATGTGTGTGCCAATGTCACCACAGTCCTAGCAGACAGTTGTCTACGTTTTGTCATTACTGAGGGTAAACAGACATGACTTGAGTGGGAAGGAGAGCGGGGGAAGTGGACTGCTAATTTAGTCTGTCTTTAGTGGTGCACTGTGAAAGCAGCACTGAATGATTTGTGGGCAATATTTACAAATCTCCCCTCCCTCAATGCATCCATCCCTTTTCTTCAAGCACACATTGTTTCAGGGCATTAATGCTTATTATTTGCCAGCCTGCAGTACAGACGATGCTTGGTTTTGCAAGGGGATGGGGTGACTTTTCCACCCCCCCAGTCATCTACTGCTCTCTTCATTATTCCAGGAGAAGCAGTCATGTGTTCCCTCGGAAAGGCACAGCATATATGGACATTATGTATGAGTACACTTTCAGCATTCTATACAACGTACACCTTTTCTCCTTTTACATACAGTGATCACATACATACCTTTCATATGCTAGATGTCAAAATCCCTAAACATATACATTGATTATTAAAATTATTAAAGAAAGAGAAAAGGAAAGAAAGAGGGAAGGAAGGAAGGAAGGAAGGAAGGAAGGAAGGAAGGAAGGAAGGAAGGAAGGAAGGAAGGAAGGAAGGAAGGAAGGAAGGAAGGAAGGAAGGAAGGAAGGAAGGAAGGAAGGAAGGAAGGAAGGAAGGAAGGAAGGAAGGAAGGAAGGAAGGAAGGAAGGAAGGAAGGAAGGAAGGAAGGAAGGAAGGAAGGAAGGAAGGAAGGAAGGAAGGAAGGAAGGAAGGAAGGAAGGAAGGAAGGAAGGAAGGAAGGAAGGAAGGAAGGAAGGAAGGAAGGAAGGAAGGAAGGAAGGAAGGAAGGAAGGAAGGAAGGAAGGAAGGAAGGAAGGAAGGAAGGAAGGAAGGAAGGAAGGAAGGAAGGAACTATAAGGCAGCCTCCCAAAGTCTTGTCACCAGCAAGACCTCAACTTCTGCTGCCTGACCTGGCTGTGATGTTCACTTACAGGCTTTGAGTCTTGGAGAACATTACAGGGACATATTTTGAAACTGCAGCAGTTCAGCATCCAGTCTCTTTGTTTTCATAAATCAGTACAACTCCATAGACTCTCAGCATTAATGTCTTCGCCCATGCCAGATGAGATTTAGGTCCATGAGATATGATAGTGCTTGCTTTTTTTGGTTTGTATGTTGTTTTCGGGGAAGATCAGGGATAAGATACACCTTTTATGAGTTACTGAAAGTGTATTATAACTGGAGGTGGGTGAGCAAAATCAGCATCTAGGAGTTCTGTGCAACAGATAAACATTGTACTCATTTCCTCAGATAGCCAGAGCAACTCCTGAGAAGCTGTAAGCACTGAAAATCACAATTTAGTTTATATAAATGGAATTTGGGATTTAAATTATACATAAAGGTGTAAGTTTGATGCAGCAACCCAGACTTAGGTAGGAAGGGTGTTGGCTCTTGTAATGTTTGAACATAGGCCAAGGATAACCAAGATTTGATTTCAGATCATTCTGTGAGTAGTAGATAAGCAAAAAGAAGAGTTTATTAATTTTTGAGAAATTAGGGTCTGTTCAAAACACAGAATTGCTCCCTTTTGATGGTCCCAAGCTCTTCATGTCATGTTGGGCAATACTCAGCATTTATGAATCTGACTCTTGTTCTTTTTTGTAGCACTGATGTGTTTACATTGACCACAGGGCATCCTCATGTACTGTGACATTGCTAAGTTCCTCCCATTTTAATCAATTTCTGTGTTTTTGTGTTTAAAATCTGAGATGAAACAATTTTAGTTGTCACACGAGGTGGTGCAGTTCTTTCTGAAGTTACATGACTGCTACTTTATACCCTCTTGACTGGGTCCTGTATTTGCATGTAAAAGTCTGACTTCATAATGCTGCTTTATTTTTGGCTTTGTGCAAGCTGTTTCTAGTTGAATCAATAGTTAGAACTGCTCCTTAAGGCAGATAAATATGTAATTAGTAGAAATAATGGAGCAGTAGTCAGTCAGCTGCAAAACTGATGCTTCATCTAAATGTGTGTAAGGCACTTTATTTAGTTGGCACGTTTCTAACATCTATTAAGTTAAATTATGAGAAGTGTTTTGAGGCCTTTCACACAGAATGTGAAGCCTTTCATTCCTTATTTACATGTGTGAATATATATGCATGGAGATTTCAACCCATGAATTAACTCCAGAGGAAAACAAACCACCAGATAAACACAAAGCCTGGGGTTGTGTTTGGGTTTAGTATTTCTTCCCTTTAGAAAGCAAAGAAGCATCCTTACAGAATTTTCTGATTATTTTATTCAAAGAACTTAATTGATGTATCACAACACAGTGCTATCATTTACATCGCATTAAAAAACGGAATTGCTTAGCTCATCACACTGACAGCAGCCAGCTGAGAGAGCAGCATGAAGTCAACCTGTGGTGGTCATTTTTATGAATCTGAAATGTGTGTTTCTATTTAAGTCTGACTGTGCAGTGCTATATTAACACCAGTTAACACTGGTAGGGATGGATGGATGGATGGATGGGTGGATGGATGGATGGATGGATGGATGGATGGATGGATGGATGGATGGATGGATGGATGGGTGGGTGGGTGGGTGGGTGGGTGGGTGGGTGGATGGATGGATGGATGGATGGATGGATGGATGGATGGATGGATGGATGGATGGATGGATGGATGGATGGATGGATGGATGGGTGGATGGGTGGATGGATGATAGACAGACAGATAGTTTCAGATTCTGCTGGAAGTCACCATACATCTAAGAGTTTTAAAGTAGATACAAAACTCATGCAAAGCAACTTCTGATCTTCCCTGCTGGAAGAGATGTGTTTAATTTATCCCACCTGACCCTTCAGGGTTTGGCTCTGGGCACCTGGACACCTCCACAGGTGCAGAATGGGGCACAGCTGAGGCACAACTGAGATCTAGGAAGTGTCAGCTCTCAAACAATTGATGTCTCTGCTCTGCAGCCCAAGGTTCTCTACCAGCATCTCTGCCAGGAGCTGCAGGGGAGATGAGGGGTGAGAGGAGAATAGATGGGTGAGAAGAGAGTGTCTCCCTGTGCCAGGGTGCTTTACCAGTAGCATAAGAATAGCTGGAAAAAAAATTACAGATCTTTGGTTTTTCATCTCCCTGCAAGCATCAAGTACCTTGTCACACTGCCTCATAAAGATCTTAAAGATGATTTTAATACTTGAAACTTCCTCTGTCTTCAAAGAACAACAAGGCTTTGAGACAGAAATGTGGGAATTCACTTAGCCAAGCACTGCAATTTCAGTTTGTCTGCAATGATCTGCAAACCACAGACTCTGAAATGAGCAAGGGGTTATGTGAATGTTCCTTGTAAGTATTTATTTTTATTTTCTCTAGCAGAAGCTGTCAAATAAAGCATGTCCTGCCCTTCAGAGTTTTTGCTGTCTGTGCAGAGCTTCTGCAAGCCAGGCCTTTGCTTAGTACACATAATTAGAGTTTGCTTATTATAACAGTGGAAAATACAAGCTGGTTTGACTCTGGGAATTAAATTTTGCTACATTCTATTCTTGGTTACCATCAGTTGCTTCCTAGTATTGGCAAAGATGCTCCTGAAATCTGGGCATGTCTGGAGCAGGAAAGGTTAGCAGATTTAACAGGGAGGCATTAAAAGTTGATTTAATAGAGCAGTAGCTTGGACTTTAGTGTGTAGCATAATTTCATCATTGCTCCAGGGTAAGTATTCAATTTTGACTACTTTTTTTTTCTTTCCAGACTAAATGAAACAGATGCCTCTCAATAGTTGTCTTTGATAAACATATTCTGAGAATCCTCCATCCAATTGTTAGTGATTACATGGCTAAAAATGCAGTCTGTAACAGAGAAAACAGATGTGGTGATAATTATCCCTGTGCCCTGCATATCAAACATTAACTATTGCTGCTAGAAAAAAAAGGGCTGAAACCAAAACAAAGTGGGATTTGCTACACCAGATCAGACCGTCCATTCACTTTGCCTGGATCTCCAGATATGGGCAGAGCCTGATAATTTATAAGGAAATCAGGAATGCTTTTTCATAATTTTGTAAAGAATGTATAATGTTTCTTTGGTTCACTGTCAGTTGCTTGCACAATTCTTCCATGACAGACACAAAACTCAGAGTGTCCTGAGTCTAATTATAATTATTTGAGGGCTTTAAATCTACAACTTCAGTTTTCCATACAGTTTTACTATCCCCCAAAAGCAGTAGGCAGCTGTGCTCTGTCTTCTATGGGAATTCAAATGCCTTGATAGGACGTTTGAGGTTGGATCACTGAAAATAACTTATGCCTGTGGCTGTTGCGGAAAATTCCATGTGGATGTGCAAGCCTATCATCTGACCCTCCAAGATGCTGGTGAGATTAGCACTAGCCACAGTGACCAGGCTGTGTGCAAGATCTCAGCCCAGGCTGGAAGGCTTCTTCCTTCAGCAAAAATCATTGCAACCATTTCTGTTTGCTCTTGTTTTGCTGTCACACAGCTGAAGATGATTCAATCTGAAGACCTAAGTGTTCAATACGTAGTCTGCAACACGAATTTATCTCTTCTGCTATTTTTTTCCCATTCTTTTTTAAAGGGTTTCAGTTCTGCAAATGTGAAGCTGCTCTCTGAGGCTGACAAAGGTATTTTGCCCAGATTCCCATCAACGAACTGGAGGCATCTAACCTATGATACCTAAGGGCACTCATCCAGCCTGAAAGCTGCAGATCCAAACTGGAAAGATCTGTCTTTCTTCACTTGCCAGTCCAGGACATAGCAAGTATTTTCAGAGGGCAGTTGAGGCCCTCCTAAAAGAGGTGGGAAAATATTCTCCTAGAGGCACTGACTGTGCCTGTTTTGTTTCTGACTGTAAAGAGACCCTGCAGAGCACAAAGTAGAAGCCTGGTGGCTTGCTGGTGGTGGCGTGGCTCCCTGAGGTGCGTTATCCCAGTCAGCCTCATGGCTCCTCTGCTTCTGCTCCAGCTAGGGGAAAGCCAGTCTCTTGCACAGGTTATTCAGGTCACTCGAGACCTGGATCTGTGCTTGGGAAGTGCTGCTTTCCCTGTGACTATTAGAAATGGGCAGCTCAGATAGCACTGGGATGAAAACAGATTGTTTTCCTAAAGTCTTTTACCAGAGTAGAGGGAGAGAGGACATTTTGCAGAACCCAGGAGCTCTGTTGGTTCTCTGGAAATCTCTGGGACCTGTTGCTCTCCCAAATAAGGAAGACAAAGTGTTACCATCTATGGGACAAAAATGCCGTTCCAAAAGCTTTGGACTTCATTAAGTGAAAATACATGCTACATTGATTAGAAAATAGTCTGCTGTGACATCTGAGCACAACACATTCATGCCAGTACATTTAATTAAATCACCTGCTTTTATTTTTAAAGCTAAATATAATGAAAAATTAAAACTTGCCAACACATTGCTCCGCAGGAGTGGCCTTGCTCATGTTTGTCCTGGTCACATTAACACAAGCTAGAAGTATGTGCCACTGTCTTCTGATGTACAGATAAATGTGGTAATTTCTTCCAGTTGTCCAGAGTGGTTGGTCAATAAGATCAAGCTACTGTGCCAGGCTTATCCCTTCAGCTCCTCCTCAGCTGGTCAGGCTTTGGACATGGGATGGACTTGCTGATCAGGAGAAGAGGCATGACCCTGTAACACAAGCTAGCCAGAGGCTGGTGGTTAAAAGAGGAAACTAATGCAACTGCTTACCATTGACAGGCAGGTAAACCTTAGAAATTGGGTGAACTCACCCATGTGAATTGTGTGAGAAATAAGGCCAAGCTCTCTGTTAACCCGCTTTAATCTCCTTCAGGGCACCGCAATTTATCATCCTCCCAGAGTCAAAGCCCTTCTCAGCACAGAAGAATGGGCTGAAGTTTCATAGCCAGGATCCTCGGGACACAAGTGCTCAGGTCAGAAAAATCTCATGGATTTTCTGGGGGTTTTGAGTTTGAAATTCTCCTGTCTACAATATGTTCTGATTATATTTTTCTGTTGCTCCACACATGTCAAATACACTTACAGGTTGGTCTCCCGAGGGATGTTGTGGGGGCAGACAAGGCTTGGTTTATTGCAAAAGTCTCAAAAACTGGGCAAAATGTTTAGCAGTATCACATATGTGCACTCATCTAGGAGAAAGGCATGATATGTTAATATGGAAAAGCATGTGTCCTGCTCCTGTTTTAGATGGAAGAGATGAGAGAGAACTCTTGGAAGCTGAAGGCAGCTCCCAGGACACAGCTGAGAGCAAGCTGGGCTGGTTCAGAATGCAAGACCTTTTCTCCGCATTCTCCTGCACCCTGTGCTGAGCAGCAGCAGGAGCAGCCACTGCTTTGGTTCAGCAGCAATCACCATGCTAACCTTTCATTAGTGTCCAACATTAATTAGCATGCCTTGAGCTCTTTAAGGAGCACCAGATAAGTCCTCACAGCTTTTGCTGGCAGATGATAACTTTCATTACTTTACCAGATTTGCTGATCTCCTGGTAGGTACCTCACCCCTTGCACAGCTCTGTGGCCAGATTGTATCAGGCTGCTGAGCATTTCCAGCCACAAACAAGAATGATCTTGTTTGATTTTGAAAGCCATGACTTGGGTAAAATCCCATTGATCTTTCTGATCCATCTCTGCTGACATGAGCTTTATGCCTGAATTCTTTCCAAGCACAGTCAGAAGAACAAGCTGCAGGTTTAAGCTCACTGTGGGCAGTGAATTCCCTCTCGCATCTTAAAAGCCTTTTGCTTTTCCACAACTCTGTAGCATCTTGTAGGTCTCAGAGGGGGAATTACAAGTTGTAAATTTCTTTACCCGTCCCCCTTTCACACTTCTAAGAGTGAAAAATAAAATGCTGCCAGCATTTTATTTTTGCAGCAGGACCATCCCTCTGCCTCTGAATAAACATTTGTGTGAGGGCTCTCATTCTTGCCAAGGTGTTAGGATAACATTCTCATGCTGATTCCCCTGTCCTCCCTCAGCACCCCAGTGCTGGAGGTCCACTTCCGAGGCTTTGAAATGGCCACGCTCTCACCTCAGCCCATACACATGGAAATGAGATCACCAGAAGCAGGGAGCTCATAAATCCCATGGGGAAGCCAACAGGGCAGGTTAGGAAATTATGACCTTCAGTGTATTGATGACTGGGTGAAGAGCTCCAGATGGGCAAAGAGGCTGCAATGAAAACAGAGGAGGCCAGGTTGCCCAGGGCATGGAGGCACTGCTGAAGGTCTTGGGCCTCTTTTCCTTCAAACTCCATGGCCCATTTCACCATTGTTTCAGGAAAAGCCAAAGCTTTTCACTGTTGGCCTCTTGTTACAAGCAAAAGACAGAAGATTTCTTATCATTAGCATCAATTATCATTATCATTGTCTGCGTAAGGGTTTGGATGTAACATGACCAAAGTTGTGCTGAGAATCAGCAGGGAAAGTACTGTCATTGTGCTCATCTCTACACATGCACACTGTAGAGAGACCAGGTTCTCAGGCTGCTTTTCATTTGGCTTAAACATCAGGTGTAAATACTTTTGTGTACCTTATAAATCCTGGTGAAGGTCAGTACTTCTCTCTTTAGTGCAACAGAGGTGTGCTAAAACCCAGCAGGATTTACACCCATGTGGGCCTGTCTTAAGAAGCTCAGCTGTAAAAATAATTCTCATCACACATTACAAAGCTGACTGTGGTGTTAAACACAGCAGACATTTGGTGAGGCATGCTCCTGGACAGGACCAAGGACTTGTTAAGCACGCTAGGAAACAGTTCTCTCATTCAAACAGAGGCCACCAAAATGGTTTTTGAATAAGAACTCAGTGAGTTTTCTTTCCCCTTTCATCTTGTCAGGAAATCTCTGTGAACTTCCCTCCTCTCCATTTGCCTGCCTTCCCCTTTCTCTGCTGTCATTTCCCAGCCAGACTGTTTTCTTCAAAGTACCCTCTAAATGTCACAACCGCTGAACAACCACGGCAAATAATGGAAATGCCCTGGTAACCCTTCCCAGAGCACTTATACACCAACGCTGCATAATTTGACCTGCTCTCATTCTTGTTCCCATTCTTGGGAACATATTTCACAGCAGTGGCAGAGGAAAGAGAGTGGGTTCAAGATTTTGTTCCCTTTTCTCTTGGTTCTCTTTTGATGTAAGACAAACTCTACAAACACGAACTAGAAAAACCCTACAGTCCAAACCAGACACCCCTCAGAAGGAGTGTGCCAGATAATGCAGTGTGAGGAATATTTCCATTTTGAGTGCTGGTGTGCATGCTTCACCACGTACCCCTAATTATAAGAAAATTACTTAAAAGTCCTCGGGGACCTCTAAAAAGAATAATCCATAACAATAATGGGCTTGGATATAGCAAAGATGTGCACATGTTTGAACACAGAGTTTCACCCTGGGAGACACAATCTGTGATACAGGATTTCAGGCAGAAATCCAAGTCTTACTTAAGTTTTTAAAAATCAAGAGTTTTTCAAAGAGCCATAGGAACTGCTCTTTTGCTGATTCTTTCTAATGCATTAAAAGACACTTGCTGGAAAGGCCCATGATAATAGGCATTTAACCACAATAAAATATGTTAAGATACCCTACTTGACTGATCTTGGAATTTTTGTATAATTTCATTCAGTGTTGGTACAAGTTCTCATCTCCCAAATGACTTACTTCTATCTGTTTTTTTTATCACTTTGAATTTCACACTATTTTGTATTCAAGGTATGCCTGAAGCAGTGTCTTCAAACCAGCTCTTACCCAAGATGAGAAAACAAATATTGAAGTCAGGACTTAAGCTTTGAAGATGATCTTATTGTAGCCTCAACAAGATCTCTGGATCTAATCTAGATCAGGGTTTTGGTCACTGCCCCCTTTCTCTTTTACAGGGTCAGGGCAATACTGAATGTATTGTCTTTCTCATTATGGTTTCCCCTCCTTCCCTCCAGGCCTTTCACTGTACATAATTTGTCTTTCCCTAAACAAGCCACAGGGACCTTATCTGCTGTCACCAGAGAGACACTTCAAACCTAATCTGAGTTACTCACTCGGCGTTACAGGTCAGGAGTGAGCAGAGGTGTCCCCTTCAGCTCCCAGAGGTGATGGTTTAGCCACACACTTACCTGTTCACACATAAATTCCTCCTGATCTGGCTCTCATCTCCATCAAACAGAACAGCAGCACTGAGTGCAATCAAGCCCAGGTCTGGGTTCTGAAGCCCTTCATCTCTCATCTCTCAGCTTTGTGGTGAGGATGATCGTGGCACATGTGGTGCCTGGTGTGACATGTTCCTAATCAGTCTTGTGGCAGAGCACATTCCTGTTTGGAGCATGACCCTGGGAATATTGCTTAACCCGTCCTCTGTGTTATTATTTCCCAAATTTAAACTCAAGTTGCTGCCTTGTTTGCTGAATTGCATGAGCAAATTAATCAACCTCTCAGAGAAATTTGGTGACATAAATAGAGCTGGCCAGGAAACTCATCTCAAACTCTTCAACTTGATTGCACATCAAGATGAAACAATCTTTCAAAGGTTGTTTGGTGGATTGGTAATTGAAAAAAAATACATACATAGAACAAACATCATTTTTACAGTGTCTTCCTATGGAATGTGGATTCACATTCAAATTGTCATTGACTTCAGAGGTCTTGAACCTTGGGCTTTACTTTCCTGGAAAATTTCAGAATTATGGTACATTATAAAAGCTGGTTGTGTTAAGGAAAAAAAATCTGAATGGATCTGAACATAGTAAGAATAGGAGGAAGGCGATTCATACATGCAAATTTTAAATATATACCAACAGAGAGAAGGTAAAGCACAAGGGGGAAAAAAAAAGAAAGAAAGAGAGCACAAAAAGGCCTGCATATCTATCACCAAATGTGTCTTTTCCAAAGCACGTGGGAAAAGAGCATCATGGAGAGTGCAACACAGCAGGCTAGGTGCAGACTGAATGCATAAACCTGTCCTCAAAGCCCTGAGTAGTGAGGTGTGAAACAGACAAATATAAAGAAAGGAGAGCTGTGTCAGCAGCAGCATCAAAACGTAGAGACTAACACAGCCTTGTTTGAGAGAAATTAGAGGCAGGGAGAGAGGGAGGGAGAAAGTGTTGATACACTATAAGATTATCACACATTTCTAAAGAGGCCTGAAAGAACTGACTTCCTGCTGGGGGGTTCCTCTCATACTGGTGTGAAGAAGCATCACACCATCACCTGCAAAGGCTTTAAGTGCAAGTGGTGACACTTCAGTATTCACTGCCTGCCTTAGAAAATCCAGGGGAAGCAAAAGAAAGATGAAAAACATGCAAGTCAAAAGGGTGTTGCTCCCATTGTTCTCCTTGCTGCTTGGTTAACTGGGAATCCCTTTGAGCAACAGAGGGGTCACATCTGTCCAGATGTGCTGTGCCTGCATCAGAGAGCAGGGCACTGTGGAAACAGCTCCACACAAACACCTTTCATGATAATAGTACAATGAAATCACCCTTCTTGGCAGGACCAATCTCTCACAAAAGCATGTTTTCAGCAGAATATATACCTGCAAGAACACCACCTGGGGAGGATGACTATTAATTACCCATGATAGGGCAGCACAGGGCCTTTTACAGGATAGGCAGGACTGGAGCCACTCAGGGCTGTCACGAACTTCATGGACTGCTGAGACTGAGCTGCCCAAGACAAGAATGGGTGCATCTAGACCCTCTCCAGTTAGGGCCTTGGCCATGACTGCTGCACCCCTGGCCATGAGCTCCTGGGGGTCCTGGGCCTGCCTTGAGGCCTGGATGTGCTGCTAAGTAGGTGAAGACCCAAAGGTGAAGGAAACCATTTGTGGCTGTGACAGAAGGGACCCTGAGCCTCTCAGTGTAATAGCAATGAACACGTCAGGCACCAAAAACAGAGGGGAAAGGAAAATCAGCCTGAGTTCTTGACACCAGGGAAAGTGGTGGATCAGTGGGGTCACTGGAGGACTGTGCTGAACTCCAAAAATATGTTAGCCATGTCCCTGTGTTTTGCTGCAGGTGTTTCACACCTTGCAGACAGCGCAACACCACGGAGTTCCCCAAAGAGAGCGTTGCCTTCCAAGGGGCACTCTGCCATCTCCAGCAGGGAGCAAGGGGCTGCCAGTCTTGCTATGGCACAGTGTAACAAGAATCTGGAACAAGCAGGGCTAATCAAAATCCTTTATTTAGGTCATACAAGACAAGTAACAAAGCCTGGCTTATTTTTCAGGAAGGGATGTATGAGAGGGTTACTTCTGGGGGTATGGGGAGTATGCTTTCAGTTTTAATACTTATTTCTGGTTTGGATAACCTCGTTCATTTGATGTCCAAGCCTATAAAAAAAGACACAAATAAGGATGAGAACTAACTTTGTGATGCACAGCCCTACAATATCCCACAGCCATTTTCCGAAACAAAAAAGCAGTTCATGTTCTTGATTCTTCTTGGGAGACAAGATGTTTTCTATAACCACCACAAAAAAACAATCAAGCAAACTTTAAATGTTTTACTTTTCACTCTTATTAACCCCTCCCCAGCTGTCCATTTCTCTTTTGAAACAGTGATATAATGTGTCTGGCAGGCACTCACTAAAGAGCTGTTTGAGCTTGCTTTCCCTGCATTTCAAGAAAAAGTTATTTTCCCCCTTTTAATGAAAATTCACTTCTTTTGGTCCTCCCTTATTCATTTATTTTTGAGGCCTTCCACCTCTGTTAACTGTGGGAAAGGCTTTGCTTTGCCAGGGTACAGCACGCATTGTAAAAGTAATTCAATTTTACACCATAGCAATGACATGATCAAGGGAACTTTGAGCAGGCTTTGTGACCAAGAGCATTTAACAAGTATGTGAAAAGCTTCCAAAGAGCCCTCATGAAAGACAGAAAGGTTATAACAATAGGAGAGGCAGTTTGATAGTGGTAAATTAAGAGTCATAGGGGTGACTCTAATCAGGTTAAGCTTTAAAGAAAGAGAAGCACCTTTATATCTCCTGGGTACAGGCCTGAGTGCATTAAGAACTGTTGAATTTGTGTTGGGAAGTACACAAATCCCTGTGGCATTGAGCATTTGCTCCTCCTTGGGCTGAAGAATTCGGCTCTGCAAGGAGAAAGACTCTCTAGGTAAATTAAGTCAGACTGCAGAACTGGACTGAGTACCTTGGAAAAAGAATATTGAATTTTTGGGTTTTTTTAGTTAATATCTAGACCGCTTTAGGACTTCTTATCTTCCATTTTGCTCCCTGTGGAAACCTTCTGGCAGTTCGAGTGCAAGCATGGGGACAGTCTGTGCATAAAAGTAATGATGAACAATTCACACATGTTACTAGTTTTAGGATCTGTGGAGCCTGAGCCAGATGCTGCCCTGAGCTATACCCCAGTGAAGTGCATCATGTACCACATGCAAGTGACAAATATTTATATATACCGTGGGTACTCACAGGCACATTGGGTACAGTGGTTCTGAGCATATCATTAAAACTTTGGGTTGGTAAAGAATGTGTGTAGAGATGTACTTTTTAATAGAGAGTCCAGCTATCTAAATAAATAACAGCTACAGGCAGACCATCAAGCTGTGAGAGTTAGTTTTGTTGTTTCTCACATATGGCTTATTCAACAACTTTTATGTATGTGTTACTGTGAAAAATGCTTAGAATTTATTTTGCCAAGGAAAAAGGTTATAACTTGTCTTTGTTAAAAAAAAAAAAAAAGGAACTAAAAAGTTGGGGCTACCTCAATTTTGCAATCGACAGGGACACCTACAGGAAGACAAAATTAGCACATTGGCATATTGGGTGTTTTCGGCTTTATTTGTTCACAGCTTGAGCCTATTACCTAATAGAGACACAAGAAAATGGCCCATCTGTTTGCAGTGGGCAAATGTGTGAGTAGCACTCTCTGGGGCTGCGTGGGAGAAGGGCTGCTTTTCAAGGACGTATTTACTTTACTCTCTGTTTTCTCAACGGTGTATATAACTCAATACTAAAAGGCTAATTTGTTTAAGAAAACCAAACCTGACTTCTTCAGTTAATTGCTTGCAGAAAAGGCGTAGGTATTGCTTGGATTCTGTGTGCTTTGCTGAGTGCACTGGAGTGGCCTCCGCTCCGTGGCCTGCAAGGATGCCTGAAAGCCACCCCGATGGCAGCAGAGCACTCATTGCTCCTGTCCTGCCTGCTGTGCCGGGGCTGCAGCTCCTGGAAAATACTGGGGATGTGTAAGGAGTGGGAGAGAGATGGAGGTCTGTCTATCAAGGAATGGGGATGAGGCAGCTGGGAGGGAGAGTCTGCTCGGGGGCACGTGGGATTTGGGATATGATTAATGCTTTGGCAAAATGTTAACGAGAACAGGATCTGGCAACTGAGAGGAAATGCCTCTGTGTTCTCTTGCAACCAGCCTCGAGCCGGAATAGGAGCCTGTGCTTGTGCCAAAGTGAATCCAAGCATTTGCATGTACATGAGTGGAAACAGGCTGTAAGAGAAAACATGGAATTTGGAGACCCGCATCCTGCTGGACCCGTTCCTCCAGTGGGAGCTGGGTCTGCTTTCTAGCTCTTTTTATCAAAGAGAGACAGAAGAGAGTCTTGGTAAACAGCAGTGCTCTCTCCAAACAAAGTCAGCAGTCACTGCATCTTATCCCCAACATCTTCACCACTCAAGTTTTTAAAATAATTTTTAAAACTCCTCCAGTCAAAACCACCGATGCCAGAGGTAGCCTTTACTTCTCTCCAGCCTACAGGGGCAGAACTGCTTGAAGGTATTAGCTATGCTAAGCTTCTTAAATAACTATTAAACACATAAAACTCTTAAATGCACGCAAATCCTGTGTAGCAAATGGCAAACAATAAGGAAAAGCTGATCAACCATTATACAGCAATTTAATCTATGCAATTTGCATAATTTTGCCCAACAGAAGGAGGCTATGGCAGAGTTGCTTTCTGAAGAAAGGCAGAAATACTGTACCAAACAGGTAAACAATCAGGAATGAGGATTTTGCAAGTCCTTGGCAAGTTCTTGGCATATGGACAAAGGGAGTGTGATATAATTGCAAGGGATATGATGCAGATGAACCGGAGGAGACAAAAGACAAGTTGAGAGCATGAAAAAGAGTCATTTCGCAATCAAATCAGGGAATTTAGAACAAAGGTTGAATATGTACTTTTAGCTCAGTCACTCTGTATCATTGCTGTAGACTGAGGTGCTGGCATCCTGTGCCTGAGCCACAGAACTCGAAACTCCCACAGACAAACTGCAGCTACCTGCGACACTTGTGCCTGTGCAGCACCTTCGTGTTGGGAGAGATCAAAGCCTGGTGACTTCCAAACATTCTGCTTTACTGATGCTTGGCCACAAGGCAAAGCAGCCACCAGGACCAGGGGCCACCTCACAGTATAGCCTATGTCTCCTCTGGGGCTCCTACACAAACTGTTTTCTCTGGTTTACAGTCTGCAAGGTGAGTTTTGCATTTCTGGTAATATACCTAGCACATTGTGGACTCCATAGCACAAATCTAAACTCACATGTTTAGTATGCAGATATTTCAGTGACAGGAGCTGTGCAACTTACTTGTAAGTAAGTAAATGGAGGCTGCATGTCACTGCAGAGCCACCTGCTTAGGGGCAGTCCCTGCACCCCATGAATTTACACCAGGAGCTCATTAACAACTTCGTGTTGGGCTGCAAAGCAACTTTTCTTTTTTTCAGAAATATCCACTATTATATTCCCAGCAATCTGGTGGTCATCAATGCCTTGCTGATAAACTGGAAATCCTCACCTTCTTCGATCCTCACCTCTCAAATGACCCATGAAAGAGTCTTGGAGATCAAAGAAATCCTCTTCCATCCTTATCCTTTGGACAGAAAAACTGATGGGATTTAGCACCCATGTGGGAATATGAGCATTGGTAACTGGGGAGTGGCAGGGGTGGAAAATGATTGGGGGAGGTGGTGATGGAAGAGCCCAGAAGATGAATTACCTGGGGAGGAGGTGCATACTGAATTGTGGCCTCCATAGCAAGTGTGAGAGGACAGGAGAGAAATTACTTCCTCTGCTCCAAATAAAGATCAAGGGGTATTTGCATTCCAAGGAGTTGGGTTGTGCACATACCTCTTTGTCCCCCTTCTTTTAACTGGAAATCCTCACTAATTAATTGCTCTGCAAGTTCTGCTTCTGCACATCATATAACTGAAGGGCTTGCTTGTTTCTCCAGTGCTGACTGCACGTGTTCCTTGCCCTTGCATTTTGCTCTCCAAAGCCAAATGAAAAGTATAAAGGAGTTAGGTGAGAAAATTAGGGGATTCTGTGAAACTCTAAAGAGATCCTTCAATTCCAATGTGTTAAAATATAGACCTATGTGCTACAGATGACCAAAAAAATGTCCAGTAAGAGTTATCCATTGTTATTCCTATTTTTTTTTCCCAGCAAGTGTAGGTTTTATCTTGAATTCACTTAGTAAACTCAGCAACTTTCGGTCTTTTCACAGCACCTTAGGCAGAGTAAAGTGGAACTGATGAATAATCAGTGATGCAACAGCTGTTATCCAGAGATAACAGAGGACTTCAGGCTGCAGATGTGCATGGGGTCAAGGGAGACAATGTTCTGCATGAAAAAGTCATACAATGGAGTTCTGTGTATTTTCCTCAGATTTCAAGAACAAAGAAGCAATGACCTTTTGTCTGCTGCTGTCATTCCCTGCTTCACCATTAAGGTAGTTTTCTTTTCTTTTTTTTTTCCTTAATGGGAGGTATTTTGAAATAGACCCCTGTCAATCATGCCCTGAAAAAGATGAGCCCATCCCTGAGCAGAAGCCTTTAAAAAAGTTTAAAAATACTGAATGTCAAAACATGTGGCAGTAAGGTTAACATAGGACTTTGAATACATGTGATGCGAATTTATTTATTTCAAACACAGGTTCTTTTTTAATCACTAAGAACGTCAAGTTTTAAAGGAGAAATGAAAAATCAAACAAGACTTGTGTTCAGTGAGGATCTTTCCAGCCTCCCACAGTGGTCAGAAGAACTGTGTAAGAACAGAGCTAACAAAGGGAGACAATTCTTCCTATGTACCCTCCTGGTACCTGGCATTCTGTGATTTAAGAATTTCTGAGTTCATGTTGTATCCATATCTTTGTGTTGAATTGCACTTATCTAGCTTTGTTTCTTTGTCTTATAATTGATATTATACAGGGAGAGATAACATTCTCTGTTTGTTTTGACCTTGCTGTCTCATTGTTTCAGGTGAAGTCCATTAATATTTTTACTGCAAGAAGTGGTGAAAAACTTTTCCCTTGTTGCCTATGTCTGTCACGACGTTACACAGCGCTGCTGTTCCTTGGTCAGAGCCTGTGTGCTCAGTCTCCCCTTTCTCAAAAACCACCTCAGCTTTTAAGCATCCTTGTGCAGTACTTGCCCCCGCTCCTGTGCCGGGCTGTGCCCTCGTCCCATGGAACGTGCCGGGCTTGCCTGAGCCACGAGCAGTCCCTGGCAAAGCCCAAACCTCTGCCGTGCCAGGTGGAAGCACGCAAGGACAAATCCGTGTAATCTGCGCCACGGGCACAGCTTGCCAGGAAAGCCAGCGCACGTCGCCCGAGGCTGGGCACAAACCTCTGCCTTCCTCTTGTCAGGAAGGAGTGCAGCTGTGAGTTCAGGGGCCCCGGGGCAGAGCCCTGTGCCAGCTGTGAGTTCAGGGGCCCCGGAGCAGAGCCCCGTGCCAGCTGTGTGCCAGCTGCGTGCCCGGAGCCGCCTGCAACACCCAGCCCAAGCCTCTCCCTGGAGCTGGCCCCAGGCTGTGCCACGCGCTTGGCCGCCTGTCCCACATCCCCACCGCCCTGCCGTGCAGCAATTATTTATTTCTCACCTGAGAGCCTTAATGAAGTTATTACATTCTAACTGATGGGCCTTTTTTTTTTTTTTTTTAAGGGAGGTGAATGCTCAAGGACCATCTCCCCAGCTAGGCAGGGGTGCACTCACCCTCTGTGGAGCGTCCAGCATATTGAAGAGTCAGAGTTGTGCTGGGTTTAGTTGAGAATTGTGATTGAGAGCACACAGCAGCCCAGTTTATTTTTTATGGTTCCCGTCCCCAACAGAGGACAATGGCTTCTGTTGCTCTTACAACCCACGAGAAGCTGGTGCTTGACAGTACACTCCCAACACTTCAGTTCTGTTTTTCTGTTTGGGTTTTATTTTACTGTCGTTAGGATTTGAGCTCTTTTTTGTTGTTGTTTTGGTTTTTTTTTTAATTGCTTTCTCCCCTCCTCCACACTTCATTCTTTTGGTATAGGACTGCCACTCACCAGCTGTTCACAATTCCTTCACCCCTTCTGTTTTTCAGTACCACACTACCATGACATAGACTCAAAGGACATTTTATTCCTTGCAGGAGGCTTTCCACACCCACTGAACATATTTAATGAAAATACTTTTCTCTCTCTTTCCTACCTTAGAGAAAAGTTAATATATCTGTACTTCTCACAAAATTCATATTGACCAATCTATCATCCTCAAACTACCTAAGTTTGATTTCTTGAATGGTTTTAGATCCTAGAATGACTTATATTTCTCTCTTCTTGAAAGAACAAGCTTATCCACAAAGTGAGTACTCAGTAAGTGCTTTTCAACAAAATTTTGCTTATCACCTCATAAATTTCATGTCCAGCTCCCTACTCTTTCCATTTTGCTTTGTGTAATAGGATTTTTTTTTCTAGGCTGAAACTTGCCCAAAATCAGCACATTCATAAATATCAGCAAGTGGTACCCAAAAGAGGAAAACTGGGATGACATTGTGAAGCAATCAGTTACAGCAGAGCTGTCTGCTGAAGGAAGAAGAGCTATCACTGGGCAACGTGCAGAGCATGGTAACTCCCACTGTTACTAATGGGAGAAGAGGCTGCTGAACCCCTCTCAGGAATGCAGTTTTTCAATTTCTATTTGAATTATTTGTTCACTTGTTAAAGAACTCATCTCTTAGGGCAGTGTCCCTCAAAGACAAAAATAGTGTCTGCATGCAGCCACCAGGGAATTAATTGCAGCCACAATGCAAAAACTTGCTCCGGTTGTTGTTCTGTTGTTTTGATTTTAGCTGTCAAAACTGTGGCCACCATCAATTTATTGTATCACATGTCACAGCTGCTTGTCTGAGAGTTGCTGGTTGGTCCCCTCTCTCTTTTAGGCTCTTGGAGCAGGAGTGCCCAAGGTGGAGTTTATTGGACCACATCAACTCATCTGCAAAACCATTGTAACACACGTCACGTGTGTTCTATCCCACGCTGGCATTGTGTCTCTCATGCTTGGAGAAGGAGCATAGACAGATTGCAGGGTGCTCTGTGGCTCCAGAGGAAGTGTTGGCCCATGACAGTTCATGTTTGCTCTCAGAGCAGGTCTCTGTCAGTCTCCACTCACAAGTGACCAGTGCCTTCTTCTGTCTAGGTTCCCTGTCCCTGGTTTGTATGTTCCAGGTGCCTCCTTTGCCAGTGGAGCAACCTCACAGGCATCAAAACAACCCCAAAGCCTGTTTTTCTAAGGAAACAGCCATGCCAGACTGTGTGTAAAAAAAGACCCTAATCCAAGGGTCTTTCATAGCAAGACCAACTAATCCCCATCAAAAAAAGATCCTACTGATGAGATGGCTTCTCTTTCGCTGCTGATGGATGATGACTAAATTAAACACACCATACAGACATATTTTCCAAAGGCAAATTTGCAGAATTTCACAAAAAATATGCACATTATTTTTAATAGTTTTACTACTTTCTTATTTTTTCCTTTGGTCCTTATCCAGCTTCTGGAGAAGCCAGTGCACAAGGAGAATCTGCATGTTTCTGTGATGGAAGCTGAAGGGCAACATCTTCCCTATTTTATTGCACAATGTGCTATACTGTTCCCTTACCATAACTGTTCCTCACATTAAACAGTTTTCTCTCCTTTAAATGTTCCGTTTTGTATTAATTTTTTATTATTTACCAGCATAACATCAAACCCTCTGTTTTAACAGCCTCTATCTAAAGCCCAGCTCTATAGGAATATTTGCTTAACAAAGGACTTGCACGTGGTTGAAGATCTGCAAAAAATAACCCCAAAGAGCAAAAGAAACTCAAGAACTTTGCCTTTAAGGATAAACATTGACTATGGACAAATATTAGTAATGTCCTAACAGTGAGATAAGAAGCTATTGAATTGCTACTGTATGAGAACTGCTTGCAAAAGGAAAACAGGGGGGACCTCTGAAATCCCTGAGACGTAACCAAGCAGTCATTGGGAAACACTTCTTACAAAAACTGCAGCCCCAGTGAAGTGAGGCATCCAGGAAGGGCTGCAGCTGAGTTGAGTAAATGCTGATGAAGGAAAGTCAGCAACAACCTGGGTAGGCCAGAAACAGCAGTGAGAAATAGATTCTGCTTCTGGGTTTGCGGTTCTTCACAGGGGGAGGCTGGATGAGACTCCTGTAGAAGAGGTGAAGGCTCAGGACCAGTGAAGCTTGGATAAGGAGATGCCAAAGGCTGGATTATTGTGTTTTAGGAGGAGAGTTTGATCTTTCTGGCCTTGTGAACTCTTACAGTGTTTGGGCAGATAGTCCAAGGGCACGTGCACGATCTGTGTAGGATATGAGCAGGGGGCTGGATGTGCTCTCCCTGCACAAACCCACCATACAGCATGCCTGGTGTGGCTGCTGCTGCTTGAACCTCAGTTTGCCCTCTCCAGGAGTGCTGGGGAGTCTCCAGGAGAGATGGGGTGAAATACCCAGGTCTGCAGCATCTGCTGTGGCCAGTGGAGGTTACTCTCTTGCCTGTGGGTTATGAAATACTCACAGTAGACCTGAGCGAGGCTTCTGAGAAAGAGAGGTGATGCACTTGCGGCAGATGTCCTTGTTTGCTGGTGATGAAGGAGCATGCTGCCAGCACCAGGCTGCTGTGCCTGTCTCCAGCTGCGGACAGAGCCTCTATTCTGCTGCCTCTGGTTCCTCTCAGGCAGGTGGTACATGTCTGCAAAATGCACAAGTGGCTTAAGTCGCTAAAAGTCTCACTTGCTCCTCCTTGATGTGTAGAGGCTGAGTTCAAGAGATCCAGGAAGTTGCCTGTGGGCAGATGGGACTTTGTGCCCAGACCCTCCTCAGGGACAAGGAAGACAGCCCTTCCTTCTCCTTTACTCTCACAAGCAAAACAAAAAAACAGGGATTACTCTTTTTTTAAGGGTCATGTCTCTTAAGACAGCCAGCCCAGTTGTGGCTGGCACTGTAAATAAGGCTAAGGTAATTTAGAACTTTCTAAGATGAGGCAGCAGCTAAGCATACATTTTATTTTGGTGGGGTTTTTTGTTTGTTCGTTTGTTTTTTCCAAATAATTACTTTGTTTTAATTTTTTTAATAAAGGAGCCAGTTTTCTCTAAGTCAAAATCTTTTTCAGTTCACATCCCTCCCCCACCCCAAACAGAATGTAATAAAATGAAGCTGGGTCAAAATACCTTTGTGATGTTTCCTAAAATACCATTAAGAGCCCATGTCTTCTATGGCAAGTCACTTTTAAGACTGAGATGTATATCTGTTTTGTGGGATGCTGTGGACTATTATTTGATGGTGGGTGCATCCCAGACTAGAGAACTGCAGCTTCAAAATCTTCAACTGAGCAAGTCCACCTTTATCCAGAACAGCTTCTGCTTTCAGCAGTGAAGGCAGCTTACATGCTGTGAAACTGCTGAAGGAAACCCAAAACCTGAAAGGGTTTTTTTTCCCCTAATAATGCTTCAGTTCAAAAATGCACCAAGCCAACAGCAGCAAAGGGGCACTGAGCAGTAGCATGTGAATGTAATACAGGGCATTCTCAGCTATGACGTTATCTCCTCTGTTTCAGAAACAATACAGTTTTCTGGCATTTAAAGCCCAAATCTGATTTTACTAGATTTGTTTTGTCTTGAATTCACTGTTTTGCACCTATTTCTAGCACATACATGACACGCCAATCAGAAGACAGCTGTGCTGGAGAAACCAATGTGCAAAATAACCCTGTATGCTGGCTAACACCAGGCACAAGGGAGAGGCATGGCAGCTTGCTTCTGAGCTTATCCTAAATCCTTTGCTCCCTTAGAAGCGCTAAGGCTTGTGGTCAAAGCTGGGCTTCTTCCAGGTGAGGAGGGCACTGAGGTGTGGGGCCAGCTCTGCCAGTTCCCAGGGTTCATCTGCACTAGCAGAAGGGCTGCAGCAAGGCTGCCCTTTCACACGAGGGAGGGAACTGGGGGTGCAGCCTCAGTGCTTGTCAATCCATAGCTGTGTGACAATATTTTATGCTTCTCTGGCAGATTTGATAGGATCAGCTTTGTTTTCAAGTACTGCTGCGGAGATTTGTCATCAATTTCTCCATCGCATCATCACTCTGTCCTCCTCCCCTCCCTGCCCTCTGCCCCCTTATTGGTGCCCCTGCACCTTCCCCCTGCTCAATCGCACTCAACAAGACATTCTGAATTTTCCATATCTATTTTTTTTTTCTTTTCCCCCTCTTTTGTCTTCTGGTAACAGCGTTTGGCATTTCCCGGACAGCCCGTACTCCATAAGGCCTCAGTGTCTGAATACGAGGACGGCTTGAACGTTGCCTGCTGAGACTGAAGAAGAACTTGAGTTAAAATAATCCTCTCTTTTGTTCCGCTTGGGTTGCTTTTTGTTTGCCTGACAGATGTTCGGCCCCTGTGCGTGTGCAAGGAGCGGCTCCTCCGCCGGGCCCTCTGATCCGCCAGCTTATTGATTTCTGCCTATCTGTGCGCCTTGTCTGCAGCCCTTACAGATGCGAGGGCTGGGGCGGCAGCCCCTCTCCTTCTCACACAAATAGGGCAATCCTCTATTGTCAGGGGGCCAGCGGAGGAGAGCGAGCCTCACTCCCTCTTGAGGCATTGTGACAAATTCAGGCGAGTTTTGGGGGACAGAGGGGAGATTAGGCGTGAAGCATCGGTGCCGCGTTCTGACAGCGTGTGACGCCGCTGCACAGGTGCCTGAGGAAACGGGAAGGAAGAGGCTGAGTGAGGGCACGAAGGGCTCAGAGCTCTGCACTGTGCCTGTGTGTTATCTCAAGTTCTTATTTCAGTCATTTCATTGGGGAACGTAAGGATCCAAGTTGTGGCTATGGAAAATCTTGAAAACTGCAGTTTTGCTCTGCTCTTCCTAAATGGCATTGCTGTCCAGTGCTTCAAGTTTCACTGACTGGGCTAACCATGAAGTCACTGCATGCAAGACTTCCATCTTGCAGTTAATGGCCTTGTAAGCCACATGTAATACTTTTCTTCTACCTTGCTTGTTTTGTTTTGTTTTGGTTTGGTTTGGTTTTGGCTTGATTTTCTGCCTCCTGAGAAGTGTGTCAGGGTGCTCTGCAAGAGAAGCACGCTGCAGACCTGCATCCAAGTTTTGGCATACACTTGCAGGCTCACTTTGCTGCTGACAGCAGCTTGGCTTTTGTTTAACCCTTGACATAAGCCTGCGGAGGTCTGACCTGTCACTGGCTCTGGTGCTCGGGATGGAGTGTGGAAAAGGAGGCAGTTGTTGTGCAGCACTCAGCTGTCTCCCCTCGTTAAGCCCACGTCCCTGGAAAGCAGCATTGTGCGTGCTGCCCAGCACATCCCTGGGGCAGCAGCTCCTCACTGCTGTCTGTGATGCACGTGCAGAGAGGATGCACTCACAAGGAACACCCCTTTCTCCGGGGCTGGGACAAAGGCCATGAGGGCAGCTCCAGCGTGTGTATCTCCCACCTGCCAACCTTTTGCACCTACAGTGAGCTCGCTGTCTGCAGAGCAGCTTTTCTGCTCTGTGCCAAGTTGCTCTGCCTTGTCTTCCCTCTCTCTGAAGCACATCATTTGCTGCTGTGCACATCAGAATCTCCAGAGCTCTGTGTTGGCCAGGAATGGCACATCCTTTGGCTTCGCTGATGTTACCAGGCACTAGGTTATCATTTACTGCCATGGTAGCTGGGTACTAGTTTATTGAAAACTACCTAGTTATCCTGCTGCTTGACAGAATATTTTACCCCACAGAAACAAATATAGACACGCTAAGTATTGCTCTTTGCTCACAAGGGTTGGGGTAGCTCAGTTTGGACTTGTTAAGGCAAAATTCCCACTCTGACATGTTGTGGTCTGTTGGGTTTTACTGAGAGGCTGTCAAGAGCTGGCAGAGGTACTTCACATGGTGTCAAGTGAAAAGCAGGCAGAGAGTTTTCAGCCTGTGGTGGCCTGTGGTGCAGCTCCAGCTATGTTATGGTTACTGGATCTGAGACAGAAACCACAGCTTGGTGCCTCAGTCCTTGGTGGATGCTTCCCACCAACAGCTTACTGGGACAGGGCTAAGTCGGAGCTGATGGTATAGGAGGTGGCTCTGTTTAATATCTCTTTGAATAATGACTAGCAGGAGGCTGGGAAGAGAGACTTGGACAGCATATATGGGGCAGAACAGATGCTCCACACAGTCAGATGTGCCCCTGCCCCTCAATCCTCTCAGTGTACAACAGCATCACAGGGGTCCCCTTCACTCTCATGGGTAACAGGAACAAAGTGTCCTCTCAGCACCAGCTCAGGTCTTGAGATTTGCTTTTATGATCTGTGTGTCATGCAGTCCAAGAGGGGTGTGTTCATGGGTCTTTAATTTGGGGGAAATAACTTTGACAAGCCACAGTGAATTCTAGAGCTAGCAACTTTCATTACTCTGTTAGTCTTGGATCCTCCTCAACACATATTTAAAAATAAGGCAAAGTGGCTCATTTGGAAAGAAGAGATTTGTAAAGTTCTCTCTGGTTTGACAAGCAGGACCTTGCCATGCCTGTGGGACCTCCTCTGATGTCTTTTTCAGTGTCAGCAGAAGAGGATCGTAACCACTGAGAACCGCTCAATTAACACTCTGCAAAGGAAATTTTATCTTGGGAGCATCACCCAAACACTCCATGGATTGGATTGTGTCCTAGTGACATTTAAGGCATTGTGCTCAACACGCTGAAAACAGGTGGGACCTTGCCTGTAGCAAGCTGTGGGGATGGCCAGACTCCTAGCTCAAACCAGGAGGGATAGCAGGTGATATATGAACTGCTACCCAAGGGAGGATGAAGAGACAAAATTCCAAAATCCATATCCCTTGATCACATGCATGGATCACACCTGCAAGTCAGGGTGTGGAGTGATAAAAATTTCCTCTGGCTTTCAGGAAGGAAATGCCTTGTGGGTATAAGTGGATCAGTGAATACAGCCCTGTGTATCAGCTGGTATCTGTAAGACAATATAATGCACTGCCTGGCACAAGGGATTTTATATATGTGCATTTTTGCAAAGGCCATGCTATAACTCTCTGTAGGCTCTGTTGGACCAATAATACAGTGGGAGTTATGTACAGCAGTCGTATTTCATAGATGGCACCTGAAACCCAAGCTGTGCCCATGCTGAGTGTTAGAAAGGGGAAAATCAGTATTTGGATTAATTCCTTTCACTTGTTTCTGCTTTACTCTTCCCCTTGCTCCACAGCCTGTGGGTGATGTTGTTGTTTGCAGGGCTGTGTGCGAGGCTATTCTGTGACTTTTCTTTAATAGCAGTTCTTTGAAATTCTGCTGCTTCTGTAATGGGGGGCTGAGCGCGGTTGCGTCACTGTTGTGATGGTCTGTCAAGCCATCTAATTGGTTTGTCTCATTAAAACTTACAATTGGCATTTACAAGGCAGCAGTCCTGTAGTCCAACACTGTAGCTGGAGCCACACGGCTGACCATAGCACTTGCACGTGGGTTTTGGGATGTGGGTGGAAAACTGTGTCTCTCATAAATTCATCCCACAGCTCCTGAGCTAAATCTTGAATGTATCAGACCATCTCTGACTTCACCTTCTCTGTTGTGAGACTAACTGGAGGAATTCACTTAAAATCAACAAACAGCTGGCTTTTAATCTCCAGTTCAGAGACAAGACTGCTGGGATCTCAAATGGGACAACTCAAGGGCCATCCATTAGCTGCTGTTGGATAGCTTGGCCTGTTGGAGGTTCTTTTGTTGGCAAGAGGGTGATGAGGAAATGGTGCAAGAAAAGAGCAGATTTGTGTAGCCTCTGATAGAAACTAAATTCTTGGAGTAGTTCCAAAATGCATTTTGGCTTTGAATGGAAACATTCGTGAAAACAACCCTCTACCTGTGCAAGTCAAAATATTAGTTAAAACAATGCAAGTGCATTCTCTTATAAGAAGTCTATTTTATTATTAATCTGAGCCAACTAGTCAAAAGGACCTCACTTACTTCAGGAGTCTGATTCATTGTCCTTTTTAAATTTAAATTGCAATGATGACTTCTGCAGCATAGTTAAATTTATCTGAGAGCACGAATTAGAGTTCAGAGCTCTAGGTTTGCGCAGAGAATGAATATCAGTGTAGCTTTTCTGCTAACACTGGGCTTAAACTAAGCACTGGGCTTAAACCAAAACCACCAGAAACCTCCTGTTAAATGTTTGTCCAGGAATTTTATGGGTTAAATTAGGTATGTGAATGCCAGCATATAGATACTGCTTTGGCCACTGTAACTTCCCAGCTCCTGAGAGAAGAGCATTTTGTTCTGTTTGGTGCTTCACTCTGTTTGATGGACAGTGTCCCTTTGACAGAGAAGCATCTTAAACAGAGGTGAAGGGCACCACAGCCACTGACTTTAAAGGCTGTGGAGCCAAACAAAATCCATTGAGTGGTTTGGATGTAACAGCCTGCACCGAATCAAGAGTCTCTCTATTCAAGGCTGTAAGCTCAACAGCTCTGCACTGAGAGCCTGAGAAACAAGGAGGAATCGAGCTACGTACCAGCTGAAAACACTTTGCATCACCCTTTAAAATGTTTTCACTTTAAATGTTGCGGGTTAGCTCAGGGTAAGCACTTCTCTTGGCTTTTGAGAAAAGCCATAAACACTAGGACTTTGTGACTTATTTTAAATCAGAGAATGAAAACACATTGCATGGCCCCCTTCCAAAGACAAATTATCTTTAATTTTTAAAAATCCCATCTAATTGTCATTAATCAAGCCATCCTCTGTGCCTAATAAGATGAAGGCAGGGAATGGCATGCCATTCCAGCTCAGGCAGCTGTTGTGCATGTCAACCAGTTTTCAAAACGCTTGGCAAAAGTTTGTAAATGCAGTTCTAATGAGATCGGCTTGTCTGCAACTAGCAAACACATACCAGCCGCACCAAAATGTTTGTTTGCTGTGGGACTAAGTGGAGATTGTGTTAACTGTTCTGCATTCAAGGGTACATGTCAAGAAAAGTTCAGATCAAGCACAAGGCAGTGACACTGGAATGCAGCTTTCTCCAGAACAGTCACTTATATAAACCCTGAAAAAAGCTCCACCTCAGTTCATGGTTTTTGTTGTGCGTGGGGGGCGTTTCCCCAGCAGGCTCTTGACTTTCTGGTATCTCAGTGCACGAGTTTCTCCTCAGAGGCTGCATAAGCAAGCTACAAACAGAAGTGTGTTTCCTACTGGGATGTTTGGAAGATTGGCTCCTGGTAGAGGACCAACTTCCAAGGCATTTTACAGCATCTCTCACCTGCCAGGCACCCCCAGCTGGTTATGCCTCCATCAGCTGCCCAGGATGGAGAGGAGGTGCCTCAGCTGAGCCACCCAGGGGCTCCAGGGTGCGAGCATAGCCTTGAAAGAGCAATGACCAGCTCGATCATCCACCCAGCCTGACTGCCAAGCTCATCACAGCCAGTTCCACAAAGCCTGGTTAAACAGAGCATTGGTCCAGAGGGGCTGCAATCCTGTTCAGCTAAGCCACCTCAGTGGGCCAGGCACCATGGGTGTCACATACCCACACCTGGCTGGGCACCTAGGTGAATCAGCACATTGGAGATTTCCTGTAGAACCATCAAGGCGTTCACCAAATCTGTGTAGCTGCAGAAAGCTAAGCAACAGAAATACCTATGCTTCGGAGAAGCCAAGTCTTAGGAAAGACAATAGCACTTTACCTCAACCATAAAGTATCTTTGTAACCCCACAAGCTTCAACACCTTGTTCTTTTCCTCAGCACCAAAAGGTAATCCTATTTTTTAACTTTCTTTTATGGTTCTTGAGCTTAAGTACAAAGGACTGGTTAAATTTCTGGTACCGTGACTACTCTCTTGGCCAGTAGCCCTTTAATCTGTGTCTTGTGCCAAAGAATATTAATTATTGTAGGCTGCAGTGAAGTCCATCCCTACCCCCACTTGAGCTCTGAAATGAACAGTGAAGTTGAACTTTGCCAGCAACTGTTAGGAAAGGGGCCAAGAACAGCCTAACAGGAAAGATACTCAGGATTTTTTGTTTGTTTTTTCTGCTAAACCATGTTTTTGTAATTATGAATACTTTGTTGAAATTGCTTGGAAAAGGAAGTACACAGAAAATGGTCCCGTACAATTAAACTAACTACATATTAGTGTTGAAAGAATATAAAACTGGTCTCACTCTGTTGCACTCACACAGACAAAACCCCTTCTCAGAAGGAATTTGGCCTTGAGAAGAGAGATCTGGAGACAAATCTTAGTTAACTTCAGGCCCATGTGCCTTATTGTCCTGGTTTACGACTTGCCCCAAATGGCCTAAAAGCAAAGGACATTCACACTAAACAAAAGCAAAGGCTGAAAGAAAAAGAGGAACTTGAAAGCTGTCATTTCCAAACCCCTTTACTCAAAAGTTGATTCCTGACTTTCCATAAGGAACCCTAAATAAGGCAGCAGTTACTTTATACTCCTAAAAACTATCTTCAACTAGACCGGAGAGAAGCAGGACTACTTTAATGTGCTTGGATTCACGTGAATCAGTCCCCACTTGCTTCTACCACCTTTCCCCAAGTTTAGGTTTGTAAAATCCTGAATTGATTGCTAAATATATAGAAAGAAATTGCCAAAGCAACTTTCTAGGATGTATGATTACAGTGTATCAAAAAAGGTTTATCAAATGTGGAAAATTACAACTTTGTCCCCTAAGCTGATAAATACTTAAGAATATAAAGGAGTAAGATGCAGCAGGACCACTTCAAACCGCTGTACTTCATATAGTATTTTATAATTTCCATTTAAATTGTTTTCTCTAGTCAGCAGCCTGGTCCTGGCTCCCATCACTCTAAGGCATATGTAGTGTTACAGGCATATCTCAGTGTAAAAGGAAAAATGTCACCCTAGAGTAAGAAAGTTTGGTATTTGGTTTATATAACAACATCTTATGATTCAGCCTCAATAAAGTCTTGGTTTTAGTTAAAAGAAAATTAAACTTATCCTTGACTGATATATTGAACTAAATTTTAGAAGCATATATATAATATTTATGTCCTGTCAAGCACTTTTCATAGTAACAAGCCCCCTCTTCAGTACTTAAAATGGACTTGATGCATAAACAATATTGCTGAAAACACGTCCAAAATTAGTGAAGAAGACTTTGCTTTACAAAACTAGTTGTTAAGGCTGATTGTGACCTTGTACAGTCCCTTATGCAAGCAAGGGTACACAGCCATTCGGCTGAGATCAAAATAAAGCCCCCCATCTCCTCAATAAACAGTACCCAAAGCGCATTACAGCGGGGCACTGGGAAGTGTGTATGGCTATTTCCACCCGCCCCGCGGGAATTGCGCCCAGACCTGCGAGAGGAAGCAGCTATTGCCACCTTAGGGCAGCCCTTAGTACTGCTGCAGGTGAAGCAGAGCTGCCTGCTCCTGCTCTCCTTGGGCACCCTTGGAGCTGACAGTGCTCGCTCCAGGGTCATTCCAATCCTGCAGCGCACCCTCTCTCGAAAGGTACATACATTTAAAATTAATAAAAGGTTTCAAGATTAACATTTTTGCTCTCTCTCCTTTCTCTTACATGAAATTGTATTAAAGATGCCTAATCCCCGTCCAAGCAGATCTGCCAAACCCAGCCCTTTGCTTCTAGCACCTCTAAGTGGCATTGTTAGAATTGTTTTGCCTAGCTGCACCTCTGTAGCCTGCCTAGACAGTTCTGTAACCAAGTAAGGCTCAAAATGCTTCACAAACTGTTAATTTACACTGTAGACACTGTGCTAGATGAATACTAAGCTGATTTACACATGGGAAGTACAGGCATGGAACTAAGGAGAGCTGCAGACAGGGGCTTCCCACCTTCCATCCTGAGGTGATGACAATCTTCACAAACCAAGCTAACACCAAGGGAACATCATGGATTAAAAAAAAAAAAAAGCCTTTCATCCTTAATATGCATCTGACATTTGGATGTTTTAATACTAATAAGCAAGTAACTTCTAGCTGAGCAGCCTGTGAATACTTTTGTACTCACACATCTCCTGTCACTCCTGCAACTCCTCACTCGGAGCACAAGCAGTGATGTTATCAGGGCAGGGCATAACTGGAAAGTTAAAAATATGGGAAGCAAGCTTCCCCATCTCACTGGTTCCAAACCCATCCACAAAGGGAGTGGACACAGTGCTACATTCTTTGGTGAAAGAAACTTGGTATTTTCAGTCCAATTGGCCCGTGAAAAAGCTTCCTCTCCCTGCTGGTTCTTCAGCTATATGTACTCTGCAGGGAAATCTGAAAAGGAGACAAAATGGCCATCTCACATCAGTGCAAGTGCACCAACAGGATGGCACAGAGCCAAAACAGGTACCCGCTCTTATGCCTCTTCTGAGACTGCAAATGACACCTGGAAATTCTAATTTCCTTGTGTTTCTCCTGAAAGAACTTACAGAGGCAAGCCTAGCCACATCAAACTAAAGTCAGTAATTCCTAAAATCTGTCAACATGCATTTATTTTGGATGTAAAATCTACCCTTAAATATAAGAGCAGCCAAATTTAGCAAAACTTTTGAGTTAAATCACTGCAACTCTCCCATATGCCCTGCATTCTGCAAGAACATTGAATTAGTTCACATAGAAATTAAATTGTTCCCCTTGTTTGTTGCTCTTCACTGTTTAGACCTTATATACTGCAACCAGACCTGTCCAAAAGGCAGGCATGTGTATTTCTTATCCTCTCCTGCTTTTCTTTGCAACTGAAACACTATTTACAACAATGCAAAAAAAATCCAACAGACTATTGTGAAACGCTTGAGGAATTCAACACAAATCTGGTATCAAAAAGAGGTGAGTTTAAGGTGCTTTAATTTAATTTTACAGATGTAACAGAGCAGGGATTTAATTTGGTATTGCTGATTTGTATTTTAAATAGGCACAGGCTTTATGTTCTTAGAATTATTGCATTGTGTGCCATTTGCTCAGTACAGACAGCATACAGCTACAGTCACTCATACAATCAACCTTGCCCAGCTAAGATGACTTTTGAAAATGTTAAACATCCCCTTAAGACACCTGAACGGGTCTGGAAGCTCTGACTTGGGTGCCCAAGTGACTTCAGCCACAGTGCTACTCTGAGACGCTGTGTGCCTTTCTTACAGCCCAACCACCCAGGGAGGAGCTGTTCCCTCCTTACCCGGCCCAACACTGGCACCCAGCGGCCAAGTGCCTTCACAAAAAACCTCGGGAGAGTTGGTGTGAACGCAGCCAGAGTCTGCTTAACAGCACTGATTGTTTCACCACTGATGTTCAAAATGCTACCCATTATTGAAACTGTCTACGAAGCCTGAGACTGCCATCTCTGTTCAAGACCAGCCAGAGCTTGGATTATAGCACTGCACCCAAAATGCTGCACTGAAATCAGCCAGTCACACCCAAACAAGACAATGTTACCATAGGGTCAAGCACGTCGGCAAAATTGTTCTTTTTAAGGAACTAGTGCGCCACCTGAAGCAAGGAGGTATTTTATATGTCCTTTTTTAAAGAGCTACAGACAGTGAAAGGACTCTTGGACAAGAGAAAACTATCTTGCCCTTGATGATGCAGCTCTGTTTTTATAAAGGTCCTAATACTGAAGCCAATATCCAGGACTGTGATACAGCACATCAAACAAACTGCACTTGATGCAATTTCCCAAGAATCAAAGGCAGCAGTAGGCCTAACAAAGGATCCAGGCATTAAAAAGCACTCAGGAATCTCCATTCTAAGTTATTTTCCATCAGTACCACAAGGGGACAATGCTTCAGATTCTGGGCATTAACCAAACAGAACCACGCATAGGTGAGCCCAGATGCAGAGTCCAGGACTAAACTCTGAAAGATTCCATTTAACATTCTCCCCTCGAACACAGTGATACTGGTTTCAGATGACCAATACAGTCTTTGCAAATAAATAAGCAAAGTCAAAGGGCAGAACAGCACATCAGAGAAATAAAGAACACAGGAAAAGCAAGCTTGAAGCGCAGAGAAAGCAGCATGAACAGAGCAAATGCTTTACTTGCTAAATCAAGACTGAACTGAAAGGATTATCAGAATAGTCTGTGAGCCTAAATTTTAATACTCCCCCATAGTTCAGCGTAAGGGATTGTGAGAAGGGGATTAAACTTCCATTAGAATTAGCCTGATGGATAGATTAAGATGAGATGAAGGAAACTGATTTGTAACTTTAAGCTGCTTCCTCACCACGAACTGCTCTGGTTTCTAAAAAACACAACTTCTAACAAAGACAGAAAATACTCAACACCACAGTAGTTGAACTTCTTGAAAAAAATTTAATTGGACAAATGTCCTCATAACACAGGGATATTGTACATCACAGATAACTTGCTTACACACAAACTGAATTAGTCTTTTCGTAACTGCACAGTTTGCTCTTTAATTCCATCTTTTGTGACAATGCAAATCTTTAGTGCATCCCCAGTGTACACATCTCTCTCAGCAGCAGAAATGAAGACATCCTTAACCAGCTGCAAAGCCTTTTCCAGGGTCAGAGGTACATGCTCCACATTTTGCATGTTCTTGAAGCCAATCTATGAAAAGATAAAAGTGTATTTTATCCATCTATGAAAACTGTTTCAGTATCTGTACTAGAATAAACAGATTTAGATAAATTAAAAAGAAGAAATGGCCCGTCTATTTTAAAAACCCCGAAGCTGAAAAAGTATTCCTCCACACAGTTTACAGTTGAGAGACCTTTGCCAACACAGATACTCTTAGAAAAGTTACCTAGAAGCAGATCCAATATACAGCCAGCATAGCTCCTCCTGCTCATTCAGCATGTACAAGATCACAACAAACATTTGGATCTGATCTAATTCTTCATCAACTTCTCACAAGTTTGGCAGTACCAGAACTGCATGAGTCTTTTTTCCTCTGGTCACTTGTAGTTAGGAACATTTCTTGAAAGCAAATATTCCCTGAGATACCTAGACTTCAAAAGTAAGTCCATTTTGGAGCATATCTGGTCCTACCAAACAGCTTTAAGTGAGCTCATAAATGTAAGTGTCAGCTTAAGCATCAGAACAGGTAAAGGAGAAGAGTCCCATGTTTTGCCTGAAACCCACAAGCAATAAAAAATTGTTTATGATAACTTGTTTTTTTTCAGAATGTATTTCCTTCAGTTAATAAAGGTTAAAAAAAAGTAAATATTCTATTCCTTTCTCATCTGATAAGAATCAAGAATGCTTACTACTTTTCTAAGCACAAAAGCTGAGTTGGCATCAGGTTCAACTGATTAAATACTAACAACAATGCCAAAAAATTAAAATCAGTAAAACGTGCTTTGATATTTCTCCCATTCAATTATTAACAGCTTCAACCAAATATGAAAATATTCTTCAAGTATTTCAGACACATTTAGCTGAATAAGTTTCCAGCAGTTTCCAACTCTTACTAAAAATGGTATCTGAATTGTACAAAACTGAAGACTTAAACAAGGGTATGTTAAATGATAAATTGTATGTATTAATTCTATCTTCTTAATTTGGTATTATTTCATACTAAGTAACAGGCATATTTATGTTATCAGCCAGGAAAAACCTCCCAAAACCCAGAAAAACACCCCTCCAAACAACTTCTAAGATAAACATAACTCCCCAATTAAAACATTTCTGCCTTTTAAACAGGCACTGCAAATATAAATAATGTATTAAAAACCTCAACAGATCCCAAAGCAAAACTTTGATTTCTCTTGAGAAAGCAAAGCCACATAATTTATAAATGTATGGATTACCAGATCCTACCTGGGTAATAGATTTAAAACGTCTCTCAAAAGTAATATTCTCCAGAAGTAAAGCTACATTAATTTGAATGTCACAAATCTTTACTGAAATAAAGAAAAAACCAAACAAAACAAAAGCCAACAAGCTATTTTACCTGGTTATCCAGCAAAGGCTGCAACATTGCACTTGCTGATCCACCTGCTTTGAAAGTATCTCTCTCATACGAGCCCACTGGATCAAAGCTATAAACTGCTCCCTTCCCTGAAAAAAAAAAAAGAATTATTATGTAATTCAGAAAGCTGCCCAATACTGACAAGCATCTTCAACAAAACCAGCTCCCTGGATAAGCAGTATCTGGAACACTGCAGATCCCAGTAAACCCTTACCAAACAACACTATGTTCAGATGATGGCTTTCACAGAAGACTCACTATGGCTGCAGCCTGGTACAATATCCAAGGTTATTTTCTTTATTTAAGCCACAACCATGTTTCAACAGATTTTCTATACTACTTACCACAGAAAAAGTGTTGATGCAGAGTAATCAAAGCAGAAAAACGAGCTAGATTGTAGTGCTGCACAAAGAGCCCCAGGGGTTCCAAGGCTAACACACACAAGCAGCTCAGACATCGTTCCTTGAATTACCTCCAGAAAGCATGCCTGGATGCCTCTGCATCAAACTCCCAAAACCAGGGATGATGTTCTGTCTCTTGCTCACTTTCCTGTGAAGCCAGACCAGGTGGTGCAAAGTTCACTGGCTTGCACCAACATCAGAGGTACAGACACACTGTAGCTCTGAAGCATCAGGGTTTGATGAGGACATACCTGTCAGAATGCAGCAGCTGGCCAAGCCCAGCCCTTCTGTTCAGACAGGCTGCACCCAATTCAATTAACTGGCCAGTGCCCTTGGCAGCAGAGCACAGGAGCTGAACAGCCCTGAGAAAGCCAGCCAAATCAACAATCAACCTTGCTGGACCCTAATTTAGTCCTTGAAAGCAAACCTGCACACTGATTCTTATCAGCTGCTACAACACTCTTATAATCTGAGATTTACCATTATGCAGGGCAGACTAATCCCTGCCAGATCCCACAAATCATAGACATGTCTTAGCAAGACTGGGAAAGCAGTATAACTTACTGCTAAAAACAAACTGCATGGAATGGCTAAAAATTATCCAAACAAGACCACCTCTGAGCTCCTTCACAAAGCTGGACAACACAGTTTTTCAGCTACTCAACAAAATCACTGGACAGGAATCCAGTAAATTCTGGAAGAGCTGTACATTAAACTACAGCTTCTGGGTAGAAGTAATGATTTTCATTAGAAGTTAGTTAACATTCTGAAGTAAGTTTGTAGAAACCTGTTTCTGGAGTAAGTCTTCATATTAAATAGTCTTTACCACACTCACAGGTCTGAGTGAAACATATACAATTTTACTGGCGACATCCACCTTAAAGATGCAATTTAAAAATCCAGCAAAACAGTTGTAAAATTTTCCAGTCTAAAGTATGAACTATTTCACTTTATAGAGATTTTATTTGTAATCAAATAATTATAACATAGTTTTAGACCTTCAGAAATGGAAAATCAAGTGAATAACAAAAACTAGGAAGTGAGCCAGATACACTGTATTCAATCTGTGTAAGTACCATAATGCCTAAAGGCGGGTGCTAGGAATAGCAACACAAACTTTGTTATTCAAAGAGTACACCTGAGATGTAAAGGAACAGCTATCCATCCACAAAAATGCAGCCTCTCTTTTTCCTTTTTCTGTTTGAAGTCTTACCTTCTTCATCAAGTCCACCAATTATATTGTAAACATAGTAGGGAAAGAAACGCCGAGAGTACAGGATTGTAGACAGCATTGCTGCAATAGCCCCTGTAGTCATGGTCTTGTTGTTGGAATGCTTGTACATCTGCCAGTGGTAGAGCACATCCAAGAAGAAAGTCAAACACTAAAGCTGACATTCAACCAGAATTACATCTTCTGTAACCTCGCTACAGAAGAATCTGATGCTAAGCAAAATTATTAACCACCACAATTAGTGAAAACACGCTGGTCTAAAAGGTAAAGCCTCTTTACAAGCCAAAGATTAACATAACTTAAAATTTTTGTAATTAGTAGATGTTGCCTCATTTACAATATCCTTTCCAGCTCTTCTATTCTATAAATTTGTGGTGTCACACTTCATAAGAACACAGCACCAATTTTCCCTGCCAGATATTTCACTAGCAAAACAGTTATGATACACGCACTTGGAAAAAAACAGCAAAAGTTATATTTAAAACATGTCATATTATTGGTATTATAATTTATAATATTAAGAATCTAAGTTTCTAAATACAGTAAGATTCATAGTTACCTTTAATCTGGCTTCAATAATTTTAGTAAGGGTAAGGCAGTCTCCATGGAAACCAGTGCATCCAATGACCGTTTGTTCTGTTCTGAAAAACATAACATTTTGTTGCAATTTTAGACTTAACATGAACTACAGCAATTTCTTATACAGTAGGTAATTATGAAAACACCAAATATATTCTCAGTTTTTTTTCCAGAGGGCTGCATTAAGTTTGTACAATGGTTACGTGACATTTATGGTTTTGGTGGCTTCTGTCAGCACAAACAGAAGTTATGTGGCTGCAGATGCCCTACAGAAACTTGGCTCTCTGCTCAGTTTTGAAATGTTTTATGAACACTAACCATGGAAACACACACTTGAAATTTTAATTCTAGGAAATAGAAAAGAGTCTAGAAACATTAACACACACCGACCAACCCAAAGCAGTCATTCAGAAAACATCTTAAAGTCTTTTCTCAGCCTGTCACTAGAATTACACAAAAGCCACCATGCACAGTATGTATCCTGTACCAGACTAATCTCCATCTGGACAGTATCAGAGAGTCAAACATATAGTAGTAGCAAGTTAGCCAGGAGAAACCAAGCTATTTTGATTTCATGTCATCAATTTAGAAAAAGAAATAACCCTGACACAAAAAAAAGTTTATGTCGTTGATGACAGCCTACAAGGCAAGCACCTGCTGCAGTAAAAGGAACATAAGTAATGTGTAGCTGTAAACTAAGGTGATGCTACCCAGGTGAGTTAAACTAAGCCTAAAATGAGCATAGAAATTTCAATTATGGAACGACTCATAGGTTTACCTCCCATAAAACAAACACCTCTCTAAATTGCCAGGTAATTAACCAGAGAGATACAGTACAACTGGTGGCAGTGGGCACACTTGTGTACCATCACCAGATCTCCTGACGAAGCAGAATGAGTTATTATAGGATTAAGTTTAGCTACAGTTAAGTCAAAAATTCTTCTGATTATCCAGCCAAAAAACTCCATGTTAAGGTTTGTATCATGCTAAAAATGTTCTGTTCTCACTTAACTTCAAGAGCATGAAACAAGAAATCTGGCTATATTTACATCATCACAGCACATCTTGCATTACAGCAAAGGTCACCACGACTCCAAAATCTACTCTGTTACTGGGCTTTTTCTTCTAAGAATTCTGCTTAAAGCAGGAGGCAGGTGACATGGTCAGCGGTACAAAAGATTTTCCATCTTTTTCAATCCTCGCAGATCTGGACTTACAGCTTGTAGCATTTTGGGCTGTCCCGGGAGTGAATGGAGTAGCCTTCACTCAGACGCGTGTCAGAGGCAACGATACAGAAGTCTTCTCCAGCAATCGCCAGCACAGTCCTTAAAAAAAAGAGTATTGATAAATCATGGCCTTCAGCACAAGCATCTTCTCAGGCAACACTTTATCAAACTAGACAGTAATTCTACACCCAGACTCACGTTTTGTCAAGTATCTTACATTCCTTGCTATGTTTCCCACTATGCACATCCCTACTCAATGCCAAGGGAAGAAGGCACTAGACAGACTGAAGAAAAATATATGCATGTGGCCCTCTACTCTGATTTAAACTGTACGGAAACTTGGTAAAACAGAGACTCCACACCAGGCAAGAACCAGATCCAATGGATGAGGTATTTTATATGCCTGATAATAACTCATCCTTCTAAAACAAGCGAAGTACTGAGCAACAGTATCACTACACTAAAATAAATGTTACTTTTAAAATCTGGTGTTATTACTTCCTAACAACTAGTATTGTGATCACCACTGGTGTACCACCTTTAAGCAATAAAGATGCCCTTTAAAAGTCATCATAAGAAAAAAAAAGCCTACCTGGCCAGATCATGCCACCAACTCAGGTGTGTAAAACATCACCAGCCTTTAAGAGTTACAGTAAGGTATCATCCAACCCAATAACACCTTTACTAGCAACACTGTAAAAAGCAAAGGCCACAAACTAAAACACAAGAGGTTCCACTTCAACATGAGGAAGAACTTAACATTGAGGATGGCAGAGCACTGGAACAAGCTGCCCAGGGAAGTCGTGGAGTCTCCCTCTCTAAAGACATTCAAAGACATTTAGAGGGGAGTCTCCCTCTCTAAAGACATTCAAAATTCACCTGGACACGTTCTGGTGTCACCTGCTCGAGGTGACCCTGCCTTAGCAGGGGGGTTGGACTGGATGATTTCCTAACCCGTCCAGCTCTAACAACTCTGTGATTCTGTAACAGGACCATTACCTGGGTTTCCTAAGCCATTATAAAGAAACAACCCTGCGGGGAACAAAAGATGCGTACTTTAAGACCAGTCGAAGTTTAGGGAGCCCGAGTGTTCCAAAAGCCACAGGGACAGGCAAGAACTACCCGAAAGGCTGCAAGGCCTCAAGGCAAGCCCGAGCCCAGCTCCTCTTTGTGCTGCCGCTCTCTCCCTACAAAGACGAGACCGTAGGGGAGATAAACCCGCACTGAGCACCGAGGAGAAGCAGGAGTAAGGCGAGGCAGCCCCAGCCCCGGCGCCCTGGCCCCTGGGCCCCATGCCCCGGGCCGAGGGTGCCCCGTCCCGCCCGCTGCCCGCCCGGCTCACCCTCCGTTGAAGGTGTACGGCGAGAAGCGGTAGCGCTGCACGGGCGCCTCCAGCCCGCAGCCCGCCTCGGGCCGGGAGGGCCCGCATCCCGCGGTGGACAGCATCGCGGCCGCCCGATCGCTGCTGTCTCACGGCGAAATGGCGGCACCGGAGGCGGAAGCGGAGCCGCTCGGGGAGGGCAGGGCAGGGCAGCGCCGCCTCCTCTCGGCTGCTCTGCCGGGCGGCGAGCGCCGAGGCCTGGCCGGAGGGCGGCGGGGCCGTCGTGGAGCGGAACCCGCCTGCGGCAGGGGGTGTGCCTGGGGCCCGGGGCAGCGCCCGGACAAGAGCCGGTGCCCGCTGGTGGGAACGCGCAGGCTGCTCCGTGGTGAGGCATCGCACACCGCTCGGGTTCGGGCAGCAGCGTGGCTCCTGCTCTGTAGGGGAGAGCGGCTTTGGAACCGCCGTGACGAGCAAGAGTCGGGAATCACAGAATCATCGGGTGGTTGGAGTGGGAAGGGACTTTAAAGATCATCTAGTCCTGTCACGGACAGAGACACCTTTCACTGGACCAAGGCGCTCAGAGCTCCGTCCTGCATTGAACACTTACAGGGATGGGGCACCCACAACTTCCCGGGGCAACCTGTGCCAGTACCACACCACCCTCACAGCAAAAAACTTCCTCCTAACATCTAATCTAAACCACCTCTCTCTCAGTTTGAGGCCATTCCCCCTCGTCCTGTCACTACATGCTCTTGTGAAAAGTCCCTCTCCACCTTTCTAGTAGGTCACCCTGAAGCCTTCTCTTATCTAGGCTGAATAATCAAAATTATCTCAGCCTTTCTTTGTGCTTTATCCCTCTAAGCATCTTGGTGCCCTCCTCTGGACTTGCTCCAACAGCTCCAGGTCTTTCTTGAGCTGGACACAGTACTCCAGATGGGGTAGGAATCTCATCAGGTCCTCGAGGTGGGCCATGGGGTGTGGTGCTGGGCACCGTGGCACAAGTGGGAAGGGCTGGGATAGAAGCTCGAAGAGGCACTAGGGAAGTACAGGACAGGGACAGTGAGATGCAGGGGACACACGGTGCTCCTGGGGAGAAGTGTGCTGCCCTGCTCAGGAAGCACAGCCGTGGTGGCTGCAGTCTCCATGGGCGCTGTGCAGACACAGCAGCGAGATCTGCAGCACAGCAGTGTGGAATTCTGTACAGCTCCAGTGAGAGGAACCACAGCCTCTGTGAGGGCCTGGTGCACTGCCAGGGACCCCAGAGATTCACAGGATCTGGAAGGGACCATACAGGGTCATCTGCGGCAACCTTTTGCTCAAGCAGGGCCATCCTGAGCACCTGGCACAGGGTTGTGTCCAGATGGTTCTTGAACATCTCCAGTGAGGGAGACTCCACAGCCTCTCAGGACAATCTGTTCCCAGTGCTCGGTCACGTGCACAGTAAAGAAGTTCTCCCTTATATCCAGGTGGAACTTCCTGTACATCAATATCTGCCCGTTGCCTCTTGTCCTATTGCTTGGTACCACCAAGATGAGCCTGGATGAATCCTCTTCACATTCACCTTTTAGATATTTATTCACATTTATGAGGTCCCCTCTCAGTCGTCCCTTCTCAAGGCTCAACAGGCCCAGGTCCTCAGCCTTTCCTCATAAGTGGATGCTCCAATCCCTCAATCATCTCTGTAGTCCTCTGCTGCATCTGCTCCAGGAGCTCCACGTCTCTCCTGTCCTGAGGAGCCCAGAACAAGACACAGCGCTTCAGACATGGCCTCGCCAGGGCTGGGTAGATCGACCTGCTGGCAATGCTCTTCCTAATGCATCCCAGGATAGCACTGGCCTTCTTGGCCACAAGGGCACTGCCCGGCTCATGGACAGTCTCTTTGCACCAGGAGCCCTTCTCCACAGAGCTGCCTCCCAGCGGGCTGGCCCCAGCCTGTGCTGGTGCATGCGGTTACGCCGTGGCAGGTGCAGGACCCTGCACTTGCTCCTGTTTGATGTCGGAAGGTTCCTCCCCGCGAAGGCTCCCGTCCCGCTGGCGGCGGGAAGTGACGCGCCGGGCGCGCCGGTGGCGCGGGGGCGGGGCGCGGCCGGGCTCCGGCGGGCGCGGAGCGCGGCGGGAGCGGAGCCAGCGCCAGGTACCGAGTGCCCGCCGCTCCCCCGCGGCCGCCGCTCGCCCCTGCCCGCGGCCGGGCCGCTGTGGCGCGATGGTGCGGGGCAGGCCGGGCCTGGAGGGCGGGGACGTGCGCGGGCCGGGCTCGCTCCGCACCTCCGGGGCGGCCTGAGCCGCGGCGGGGGAGCGGGGAGGGATTCCCTTGGCGCGGAGGCGGCGGCCCCTTTCTCTCCCCCGCCGCGGGCAGGGGGCGAGCGGCGGCGAGCGCGGGATGGGCGCGGCAGCGGCGGGACCCTGCGAGGGCGGGCGGGGGGCTGCGCGGGGCCGGGGCCGCCGTGGGTGGGCAGCGAGGAGGGCCGGGGGCGCGGGCAGGCTGTGGCCGCACGCCGAGCGCTGCCGTGTGGCGGGGGCGAGCCCGACTGGGGCCTCGGGGGTGGGTCGGGGCCTCCTCCGGGCTGTCTCCGGCTGCTGGACTCTGTTCCCTGGACCGAAACGTCGGCCGGCGTTTGTAGCGGAGATCCGAGCCAGCCGCGTTAAGTGTGTAGAGGAGAGATCTCTGTGTAGTCGGTGCCCTGGGTGCAGGGTTTTGGCATGCCTGGTAGGCAGCCTTGTTATTAAATAGCTGGGCTGTCGAGGAGTTGACTTTGTTTCTTCCAGGATAATGTTTAGGCGTCTAATGTACCCAGGTTGTAAAACTTGGGTGCTCTGCTTGATACCTTTGGTGAAGGTAAAGATGATAATGTCTTACGGTCATGGGTGGAAAAAAGCAGCCATTTCTAGCTACAGTGTAAATATTATTGTAGTTCTAAGCTCTCATATCTTAAAAAAAAGAGAGGCTGAATAGACTGTTTTCAGATTTTGAAGTAGCCTACCTCTGGCCTAATAATGACCTTGAGTATTTCTTAGCAATAATTAAGAAGCTTAGAAATTAATGGGATAATATTTTATATAATTGGTATCGTAACATTTACATTCTCCACTTCTGTTGTTTATTTCCATAACACAGCAACAGAAGTATAGTTAAAAAATTAACGAAAATCATTGTATGTTTCACTTGTGTACTTAAAATTTGTTTTCACATATTTCTTTTTTCCTCATGAAATGCATGTCATTACAGTTTGAAATCTGTTAGTGCTTTGTTTTGTGGAATTGGATGGAAGAGGTTTTCCTAGCCGTGATTTGAGCTGCGATGCTTTTCTCATAGAAGAAGAAAAGTAATTTTTGAAAGCCCAAGCCTTAAAATGGCCAGGAAGAGACTTACAAGCAATGTCAATTACTAGCCAAGGGAATTAAATTCTTTTAAAAAATCAGTGCTTTTTCAGCTAAAGGGAAGCTTGGAGTAGAATGAGCATCAGCAGCTTGAGCTGTTTGTGCAGGAGGGTTTGGTTAGACAGAGGCCTGCCCGTGTGAGTCAGGTGACCTGCCAGGGACTTCAGCAGAATCATACTGCAAAGTTTCTATGGAGTGTGCCTGAAAAAGGTTATTTTTATGGATTGTGCATGCGTGTGTGCGTACGCGTGAATGTTCTTATATGTATTTGTACGTGGGTGTCTCTTATCTGAGTCAGCAGCTGATAGGCTTGCTTTTGGCTTTATGTTTAGATATTATTCTCAGGATATTACTTTTTTTCTTTCCAGGCTTTGGTTAGTGTTGTAGACTCATATTTCTCTGAAGCTGATGTTTTCCTGACACTTTCAGCTTGGCTTTAAAAGCTACTTCGCTGGAATGTTTTAAACAGTTAAAAAACTTCTAGGATTTGAAGTTTATTTAAATTAATTGAAAGAAATACTTCTGGCCTCACCAAAGAAATAACTGGAATCATGGATCAGAACAACAGTTTGCCACCCTACGCTCAAGGCTTAGCCTCCCCTCAGGTAAAAACAGATTATTTAAAATGTAACTATGATCTGAATTTCCTTTATGAAGGTGCTTTCTCTTTTTTGCATCTAGCTTCACATTTTTTTGTTTGTAGATCTGAAAAATTCTGCTGGGGATTGAATAATACTAGTATAAAGCAGAATTTTGAAACCATTGATGTCTATATTCAGAAGTATAAGGAACATTGGTTTCTTATATATGGAATATATGTGGGATTTCTTAAAGGGGTTCCTCTTAAGTTGAAACATGACTGACAAGTTGGAAAGATTATTAATTTTGGTGGTTGCTCCTTAAACTATATACATAATGGATTGTTGCTGGGCTATGAATGCAGTGAGTACAGTGAGCACAGTTGGTGTTCAAACAATTTCAAGTTAAATTGTGGGTCAAAGTTGAGACATCCTTGCAAGGTAGTGTGAGAAGCATGTCATGTTCCCTAGATTCCTTTGGGTAGTACTTTATTCTATAGAACATCTGCATTTCCAAGGATTTTCTAATTTTAATGATTTATGACTATATGCTTCAGGTTTGATGTGAGCAATTCAGCTAACATAGATTTATTTTTGACTCCCCCCAAAAACTTTGTGTCTTAAAAACGAAATGGAGTCTTCACGATCTGTGGTTTTCATGTCATGTTTTCTTCTGCAGGGTGCAATGACTCCAGGAATTCCAATTTTCAGCCCAATGATGCCCTATGGCACAGGACTGACGCCGCAGCCTGTCCAGAGCACCAACAGTCTGTCCATACTGGAGGAGCAGCAGCGGCAGCAGCAGCAGCAGCAGCAAGCAGCACAGCAGTCCACGTCGCAGCAAGCCACACAGGGAACATCTGGTCAAACCCCCCAGCTCTTCCATTCACAGACTCTTACCACAGCCCCTTTACCAGGAACCACACCTCTGTACTCCTCTCCCATGACTCCAATGACTCCAATAACTCCTGCAACACCGGCATCAGAGAGCTCTGGCATAGTGCCACAACTACAGTGAGTGCCCATGTGTCAGTGCATCATGTCCTTTCTCAGATAGCCCTTTAAAGACTTAGGACCAAAGTCACATCAGGAGTTAGGTACTGCATTTTGGTGGGAAGGGAGGTCCTGAGAATTTATGAGTCTCCTGTAGCAATATGAGTAATTTTTACTTTATTTTTAGCTTAGCTTCATTACTAAACCACTTAGTAATGTAAACAGTTTTTTAGTGATTTGTCAATGGTACATCTTTGGAGCATACTAATGGAGGGTTATATGTCTTCATTTAACACGATCATAATTTTTAACTCCTTGCAGTTTAGGAGTTCAAGATGTTTCCTTTTCCAGTGCTTGCCTAACACTGAGTTTGTGAGAAGGTAAAAAACCCTAGAACTAGTTCTAAGTTCAGGTATGGAAGTATTTTCAGTCAACTTCAGTTTTAAAGAGACTACTTCAGAAATTTATGGCAGGAACTACAAGAAATGTTTGATACTATGAATTGAAAGAGTAGTTTCTCATATTTTTTTTACTTTTTTTTCCCTCACTGAGGACCTTTATATTTCAGGGTTTTCCCAGAAAACAAAATTTTTTTATCTAGTAACTTTTTTAAACTTTCTGGAGACCTGCTATGCCATCTCCTGGCAATGCATTTACCTCCTGGATCATCCCCACTTAGTTTTGCACCCTCCTTCTTGAAGGGCATAGCAAGGAAAATTTCAGATGGTACTATCTCATTTTCTCCTGTTTTCAGCAGCTTTCCTGATTGTGGTGAGGGCTCTCAGCATCAGTAATTTTTCCTCCCAAACTAAAATAGAGGTTCTTCTCATGGGACACTTTTCATATTAGCTGACATATAAGGAGGAATCAGCAATTACGCCTTAGGAGCTTCTGCCCTACAAAAGGAGGTTCCTGAGCCAAAACACTGCTCAGTTAGTAGGAAAGATGCCATTCAAACTTGCTTGGAGAAACAAAATAATAATTAAAAAATTATTAGGCTTGGTTAAAAATTAGGAAGACACATGACTTCCTTATTGTTTTTTAATAAATTTCTCTGATCTGTCTTTAGGAATATTGTGTCCACAGTGAATCTTGGTTGCAAACTTGACCTAAAAACTATTGCACTTCGTGCCCGAAATGCTGAATATAATCCCAAGGTAAGAGAAATGTACTGAGAGTTCATCCTATAACAGATAAATTAAAGGCACAGGTTGTGGCTGCAGGCTGCTGCAATAAACTGAAAAACCTACCTGCTATATATGCAGTTTTATACTGTAGTTAAAAGGGAAATTTTAATAAGCTCAGGACATTCAAATTGGTAAAAAGTATTTTTATGCTGAGGTAGCTGTGATGTGCACCAGGTTGTTAGTTGTTAGATTTGGAAAAAACCTAACCAACAGTGTAGTACACTGGCCAAGCCTTTTGTGGTGGAGGTGGCCTCTGCTGCTGTTCATATGGGCCTACTTGTTTGTAGTGCTCAGTGAGCTCTTTTTGCTGATTACTGTGAAATGTCTGATGATGAAATCTTGTTCCCTATCTCCCAACAAGGAGAAAGGAAAGAAGAGTTAAAATCCTGGACTTCTGCCAGAGCTGTGGTTTCCTCCACCTAGCTGCTCCTCTGGAATTCTTACGGTCACAGGGCATTCGCTTATTTTTCATAGTCTCATTTTCCTCTGTTCTCTCATATTCTCCTCCAGTACTTCTGGCGTCTCATTGCCTCTGATGGCTAACTTGGTGGAACATTAAAATGGGTCAAAACAAAATCAATTTAATTGATCTTTTTGCATACTGACTTCAAAGTGCCCTGCTGCTTCTTAATAGTAGTAGGGTTGTAAATAAGTGGCATCTCTTTAGCTTGGGAAATCTGAACAACAGCAAAGGACCTGGAGCATTAAATCAAAAAAATAATGTTGCTTCATGTTTCTTTTGGGTGGCTCCTCTTGAAAATGTTATCTTTGCAACAACAGTAGCTGGACACTAATAAAAGTTTAGATATTGCATAGTTGAATTGGCTTGTCTTGGGAAGGCTTCAGTTTTCCTGAGGTGTGTGTGTTTTTCTTGTTTTAGCATTTAGTATTTTGCTGCAGTTGACCTGAACTCAGCTCTTAAAGGTTAAAGCACACATGCAGGCATACTTGATAAATTACTCTTACTGAAAGTTTATACCAGTGATGCTGTTACATAATTGTGAGTAAGATATTAGCACAGCAAAAATTTGAGCATGCCTTGGTAACTCCTAATGTAGGGGGTAGGTGGCTGTGTAAAATTTGTAGGCTAGAATAATCAATATCAAACACTGTTTTCCATGGCAGAGGGATAGAAGGGTTATGTAACACACTCCTGACATTTAGTCAGTAGATTCATCTATCAAAGAAAGATGTCGCTTGGCTATATTATTTAAGTCATATTTTGACAAATGTGCTGTTGGGTAACCCACGCTACCGCCTTGGTTATGTCAGCAGAACAATTCATGGGACTGCAGGGTGAGCTGTTCCAAGTTAAATATAACAAACAGGAGTTTTTGTGTGTGTGTGTGTGCCCACCTCAGTTTCGAGTATCTCTTGCTTCAAGGAATTTAAGAATATTTGGAAATGCTTACTGAGAATGAAAAGCTAGAGCTAATCAGGCTGCTGTGTCCTACAGTGGTAGCTGAGGTGACTTCTGTTTACACAGGACTTTGATCTCCATCTGTTCTGTTTGCTGGTATTGTAACACTGTCCATTTTTTTGGATAGTCTTCCATCCTACTTACAAGAGATAAAATTCCAACACATATGAAGGAATTTTTTAAAATTGTTTCTATTGCTCTGATGCAAATGTTAGCATTATTTATATGTTACATACATATGTTTATATATATATATATATGCATATATATAGTAATGAGAGATAAACAGGAATGCGGTGGTAAATATCCTTCCTGCCTGGCTCTACCTCTCTGTATGTGTGCTTGAAGCTACTTATGGTTTAAGCATTTCAAGTAAACTTTGAGTGATCTGTAAGTATATTTGACCTTAGTTTTCCTTGTACTGCAGTGTAACTTAGATGATGCAGATTTGATTTTAATGTAATGATGACAGCAGTATATCACTAACAGTCTCAATGCTCACACTTCAGCGTTTTGCTGCTGTTATTATGAGAATAAGAGAACCACGTACTACTGCACTGATATTCAGCTCTGGAAAAATGGTGTGCACAGGAGCAAAAAGGTATGTTTAGGCATTGTGAGCAAACTTAACTCAGGCTGTCTTTTCTTTTGTACCGTGATGCTTGTTTTTATAGACACATCAAAGTTTTACAGGTACAACTAATCTTGCTTCACAGTTACCTCAGATTATACACATTTCTACAGAAAATGCCTGTTTATGATTGAAGAGACTTCCTAACTTGTGGGGAAATGGTAGTTCTATTTCTGAAGCGCTTTCATTCAGTCTGATAAACTGGTTTGCAGAGGTTACTATATTCATTTTTTGGCCTTACAGTTATCTGCTTTTTCTAATAATTAAAATTCAGCAACTATGCATTGGAACTGCTTAAATTGTAAGGATGGTGAGAGAAGAATTTTCTATTTGAATAGCTTCATTCATCACAGGACAAGAGCTCCAAATCTCTGGTTCCTGTAGTCTGATCTGTTCTTAATGTCACCATTGAAGGACAAGAATTGAAAACTAAACATAAGCTTAACTCTGGTGGGCAGGAGAGAAATTCTGCTCCGAAGAAGCCTGCTAGGAATCCAGAAGGAATAAAATAATGGGCAGAGATGAATTAATAGACCTGTACAGGGAAACATTTTCTTTCCCTGGTGACACTTGAAATTCAAGTTGTCTTACTCTGCATCAGCAACAGATTCTCAGCTGTTTAAAGACTTGAAGCAAACTGAATTCTGCAACAGTGGGTAAGGCTGTGCAGTTGTATTAAACCCATGTTTGAATGCCTGGGCTGAATCAAGCAGAAGATTTTGCCAATTGACAGATTTTTATAGAAAAACGTATTTTCTAGCAGTAGTATTTCAAGGTTGTTCTGTAGTGAAATGTTAAGTATCAATCTAATCTTAAGTAGCAGTCCCATTAGAGGGACTCTGGTCAATATTTTAAAAATGTAAAAGGTATGGATTTATAATTTACTGTTTTGTGTCTCATGAACAGTGAGTGTAACACTAACAGTGTCCAGGAGCCTATTACCAAAATTAGCATGAAAACCAGTCAGTGGTAGTTGTTAATTTTGGATGTAAAAATTTTGCATGTGAACTCCCCTCTCCCTCCACACAGACTTTTTTCCCCAGTTAGGTATTTGTGGTTTAATGCTGTTTGCTTGAAGTAATACTTAACTGAGGCAGTAATACGGATATCCTTTTCTCACTTCAGTGAGGAGCAGTCCAGACTGGCTGCAAGGAAGTATGCAAGAGTTGTTCAGAAACTGGGTTTTCCTGCAAAATTTTTGGATTTTAAAATTCAGAATATGGTGGGCAGCTGTGATGTGAAATTTCCCATCAGACTGGAAGGATTGGTACTCACACACCAGCAGTTCAGCAGGTAAAAGAAGGCTTGCTTATGTTTTCATTCTTGTTGCATACTATCTTAGAAGGTGACATCTGTTTAGATTATTCCCTTGCACCACAGGGAAACCTGCATCTTTGTTCCAATCTCTGCACTGCCTCGTGTGTAACTGAGGCTGCCCAATGTGAACCTGTCAAAATGATGTTCCCTGCTACCCTCCCCAAGTTTCAGGGAAGTCTACATCTGCTCTGCCAGTCCTAGACTGGGCCCAGAAGATGGGGTGGAACATGGGTCTGCAAGCACATTTAATTACACTCTCTTCTCTTACAGCTACGAGCCGGAATTGTTTCCTGGCTTAATCTACAGAATGATTAAGCCAAGAATTGTTCTGCTTATTTTTGTTTCTGGAAAAGTGGTTTTAACTGGTAAGTGAAGACAGTATCTTACTCCAAGAGGTGAGAGATTTAGACTGTATGACAGAGAACAGACGGGGATACGGAAGCTGCCAGGTACTTTTCCTTTAGAGATGACAGTACTGAGAAAGGAACTTTATAGAGTATTCCATGGATGGTGCTGTTAAGGAAACTTCCCTTGCAGCCATCCAGCAGCCACCCTGGCAGTCAGAGCCACACCAGCTGCAGCAGGACCAAAGCCTGTTTGGAGTGGGCAGCTCCAGCGAACCATCAGGTGTCCTGCTTGACTCCCCACACACCCCACTCACACAGTCAGAGCAGGTTTTCCTGAGGGCTCAGCACCAAGCTTTGTTATGCAAAGATTCAGCAGTTCAGGCCTCTTGCCTGGGTGTCCTTCACCCAGAACTCAACCTGCAGCTCTGCACTGCCACTGCACACACAGCTACCTGCACTTACCTGTTCCTTAGCAGATGGGAATGCACAAAGCAACAGCACATTTGGCTAGATCAAAGGAACAGTCATCATGAACTCTAGTCTGGTATGCAGGTGCCCAAAAAGCTGTAAGAATGCAGGTGATCTTTCTGGCAAAATCTGAAAGACTCTTTCTGTGCTGAGCGTGTGACTGAGCTAGCTTTTCTTTGGCAGCTTGGTGGCAGGCTGCTGCCATGCTCTTATGAAACAGCAGCCAAAGAAGGGGAGATACTTGAGCTCTAGGACATCCTTAACCTCGGGTACTCAACCTACTCCCTCCATTTTTTCTCATGCTGTATCTTACTAGGAAGAAGAAACCCACAAGACCCACAGACAAAAGAAGGATCATGTCCCTGCAGTATGGGGAAATGCAGTCTCTGCAGTGGTCTCCATTGCCAGACCTTCCTCCCCCTCACACTCTCAAAAAAGCTCCACCAGTTAGGCCTTTCTGCACAAACATCCTACAGGGCTGTGCTTTGTTGTTGGGTCTCCTGGGGAAATTACGTATTTGAAAATTCAATTTGCAACATAGCATCATCACAGAGATGCTAGTGAAAGTTTTAGCAGTTGTCAGATTAAACAGAGAAGGCTGGTAATGTAAGCTCTCTATGAAATGTGTTACAAAGGATTGCAAAAATGGGGATTTATGGATACATGTAGGTTTTGCATCGAGTTGCATTCACATACACATTCTAAAAGCTAGAGTTAAGTATTTGGTGAAAGGTACAAACTAATTGAATCCCTTCTCTTTTTCCAGGTGCTAAAGTACGAGCAGAAATCTATGAAGCATTTGAAAACATCTATCCTATTTTAAAGGGATTCAGAAAGACAACGTAACAGTTTCTACACATTTCAGAGAAATCAGGGTTATATTTTAAAAGGTATTGTGTATGGCACAGCAGTAACAAGAAACGGACTTCCAGTGCAACTGCAACACCAGGACTTGGACTATTTCCCAGTTAGTGCCTACTTCCCTGATGCTCAAGGGGAACTGTTTTCTTGAATATGTCTACTGAGTTACTGTGAGTTGCTTTACTGGGCTGTTCCTGGAGCAGCCCCTCCAACTTTTATTTATATTCTAGCTTTTAAATAGTTTTAATGCCAGTTCTATTAATAGAAAATCTGTAAGTTGGTTTAAAGACAAATGCAACTGTGTCACTCAGTGTATAAACCACTTTAATTGCCATGTATATATGTTTTAAGTTCCTTCCACAAGACCATGGTTTTTATAATTTTCAGAACTTTAGCTTTTAAATTTTTTCAATTTTAAATTTCTTTGGTGCCAGACACATTCCCTCTTTCCAGTATTAAGCAAGATAGAATAAATTTATTAATTAAAATGGCTCACTGTACATATATATATAATATATACCTTTCTTCTCTTTCCTTCTTCAACTCCACATGTACAATAAACCCTGTTTATACAACTATGGGAACTGTCTTAATAAATTTTAAAATTACCCAGCTGGTAGAATGAAATACATTGAATTACTTTTTGTATTTAATAGATTTTTAATAGCAGATGCACTGCTGTAAGTGACATGTTGTTTTGCAAGGATCTTAGCAGTGCTCTGGCTTGCTTACCAGCAGTCACATCCTTGGCAATATCTACCTTGAATATTTCCAGCCTGTTAAAGCAAAAGAGATGACTGGTTAAAGAAGCCTGTGTTTGAGTACGTGTTGCCTTATGTTCAACAGATGGGATATAGGCAAGTCTTAAATAGCTGCACTTGACTGAAACAACAGATCCCTGCTTAGCTTCTAGAATTTTAAATTACTACCTTTGTATTTTACCAGCTGTGACAACCTCACTATATTAGTGTTCCTGTAAAATGTCAAAGCCCTTCCAACTGGAGTCAGCATGTACATAATCTTCCTTCTGAATGATGCTTGAAGCCTAATAGGCTCAGAGCTAAAAATAAACTTTTTTTTTTCCTTCAGTAAATTTCCAGGAATAATTATAACCTCTCTATGACTTACACATCATTTCAAACAGATTTTATCTGAAACTAACCCAAATGTAAACGATGGTCTCATTTCTAAGTTGGTGTTTCATTCCAAACAAAATTAAGTTTTGGGTTTGATACTGCTCCATTTGCACATCCTGAGTGACCTTAATCTTCAGTCTTCTCTCCACACCAGTGTCTCTCCAGGTGTTTTAATGACTGGTTTCATGGCTCTTACCAGAAAGATGCTGTTTATTAATGCAGCTGTGCAGGATACACTCAAGCGCTGTGTTGCCTTCAGTGCTGTGCCACTCTGTGCTGGGAGCTCATGAATGCTCCTGAGAGCTCTTGGCTCTAACTGTGTGGCTGTCCATGCTTTTGCAGGACCTGAACTATTACCAGCTTATGTGCAAAAGTCTTCAACACTTCAGAAAGCATGAAGCCTAAGAAACCATAGGACAATCTTCAACAAAATCAGTTGAGCTGTACTACAGTGACTTAAGACAGTTTGCACTTTCACAGCACAGACCAGGGCTTCAAACTGCCCTGCTAGAAATTAAGTCCTGTGATAACAAAACCACTTCCAGGTACAGCATTATTTACATATGTGCCTGCTTATTTGTGTACTTTCAATACCTAAATGATTTCAAAAACCCCACAGTGGGCTCCACAGAGTCACAGGTAAGCAGCCATGAATGGTTGGAGTAGGGTAAGGGAATATGTAACTGAAGTCAGTTCTATAGGGAAACACACAAAAAAGCCTTTTCTGCAAATACTGCCACTAAGCAACTAACTACCACAGTAAAGCTCAGCATTATGGTTTACTATTCTCTTGCCTCAGCTATATGGCAGTTATACAGTAGAAGAATCTCTGCAGAGGACACTTTATTTTTAAATTTCACCAGTGATGGCAGACTTAAGGTACAATTCAGCCTGAAAATCTGCTGCTACAGGCAGTGTGTAATGAGACAAATGTGTTCTGGTAGGGCTGACTTTGTTTAAACTGCTTCTACACCAGGTAACAGAGTTAAACCTACTTCTGCATGGGGCTAATAGTTTTAAAGTCAGATAAAACACTTAATTTTTGTGCAAAACACTTAGTTTTTGTGCATTTTATCTCAACCGCTCAATCAGAACATGTGACAGACTCCCAAGCTAGGTTTAGTGTACCTGCTGAGAAAGGGAAGTAGATTTAAATTCCACAGCAAAAAGCTATGCAGCTTTGTCTTAGCTGACTCCTGTACAGCTCTTCAACGTAAGCATTGGAGTGGGTTTACAGTGGTCTGCTTTTCTTTGAATGAATGTTAATTTTTGAGTAGCCCGATGAAAAGCCTGACAGACTACAATCTTTTAAGTTTTTTGAAGTTCCATTACCAACAAAAGATAATTTCACCAATCCAAAAGTTTTCATCTTTATTAAATAAATTTCCAGAAATGAGATTTGAAATAAAGCTTTCTGAACAAATGCATCTGGCTTCATTACCAGGTTGAAGTAAAAGCTCCTCTGGAGCACAAGAGAGGCTGTCAAGTCTAGTTACAGCAGTTTTATCACTGTTACAAGATGCACAGTTACCAGTGACTTCAGTTCAACTACCTGTTTGCATAGTGCAGAGATGCAGTGAAACAAATCAAGTATTCCATTTGGATGACTCAACTTCATAAAGTACAGCCCATGGAATAGTCTTGTTTCCATATGAACTCTTCCAGGTATTCACTTCCCCCGCCGCAGCTGTCAGCACAAGTGTACACCACCAGTGTTCCCCAGTCAATGCTCTCTCCAAGGCTGTCAACATGAAGGTGATTCAGGAGCTGTGGCATAATCTTCAAGGAAAACCAAAAGGTTTAGAGGCAGGCCACAGATTTCTCCCCTCTCCCCACTTGTCCTCCTGAAGAACAATCCTTGGCATAAGAATTTATATTCTTTTACACCAAAATCCCAGATGAAGCCACTCTGTATATGGCAGCTCAAATAAACCATATTTGGAATTCTAGGTAAGTTTTATTTGGCCTTATAAGACTTGCCTGATTTGTGAGCCTCCCACCATTTGAAATTCCATTAGTAACTATGTTTTGCCTTTCCATGACATTGTGCCCACCATACATACATCTCTAGTATTCAAAGTTCTACAGCTGAATGCTTCCAGCCAAACTTACCTATAATGCACATAATGAATTGAAAAAGCACTTATAAGAGTAAATAAAGGCTCTGTACAATTATTTAGTGCAGTTAGTTTGTTGTAACTTCAACCTTCTTGCTCAAATTACAAGCCAACACCTATTCAATTAGATCCTGAGTCAGAAATACATTACCTGTATTATTTTTAAATGAGCTTACATACCTGGAATTCAAATATCCTTTTGGCACCACATACACAATTTGGGATATCTTTTTCTTCAGGCCTATTTTCACCTGACACCCAGAGAGGACCTTCTCCTCCTCTGCAGTATCTAATAATCTGAAACACAGCAGAAATTTAAGTTCTCATGACTATCATTTCATCTTGTTATAAAACAAATGTTTAGTGACACAAAACTGTAGATGGAGCAGAAAAAGCTCAAGTCTTTGATGTAATAACCATGGCAAAGTATCATTTTCAAATGCAGCATTCTAAATAAGAATTGCTTATTCAGGTTTCTTATATGAGTATTAAGGTTACTTATATGAATTTTCTTAAGTATGTGAATCATGCAAGTATTCATACCATATTTTTTCAGTGATCCAGCGATCATCTGCGGTGATTTGTAATTCCCTAACCAAGGGACCCCGGAAATGCAAGGTTTTGTATCTTACAGTCTTGGGACAGACAAAGAGCAGCTGGAGAATTAGCACACAGAACCTGCACACAGTTAGGAATGCAATCCAGATCTTTCTGTCTGCAGTTCTGCATCTAAATACAAGCAGACTATCCTAATGTTCAAGAAGGTATTTTCAGACATACCCTTTGTTTTTCAGTTATTAGCAAATCACACATGATCAGCAAAAGGGCACTTGGACAGATCAGTCAGTAGAGAGATGGTCAGAGAGAGTGAGGCACATACCTAAGGCAGAGTAGGGAACAGACTCAAAGTCTCCTACTTCCTGAGTGTGCACCTTAACCCCTCAGCTACCAGGGAAAACATGGAGAGAATTTCTTCACCACTTTGATGGATTTAGGACTGTGTCTTCCCTGAATTAAACCAGGGACCAGGGTTTTGTTTGACAATGTAGCTTTTTAGCCTTTTGCAGTAATAAGAAATAGCATGAGGGATGATTTCTGTTTTAAAGAGTGGAAATTCTAAAGCTATCCTTCAACCTCAAAAACAGCCAAGCCACCCCCCAATGCAGCTAGTGACAGTGACAGAACTCTTCTCTGCAGTTTTTGTTCTGCTGAGAAGGAAGGCCAGCAGGGCTGCAGGCTGGGGAGCAGTGCAGTGGTTCCCCATGTCCTTTGGTTCAAACCATGTCTCAGGATGGTGGCTCCTTCCACACTGGGGGGATTCAGCACCCTCGTGCTACCTCATCCTGACCAGCAGCTGTTTAAGATTAATGAACAGGTGCTAAACTCTTACTTGGACATGAATTAAGTTCAGCACATAAGGAAGATGAGAGTATGTGGGTTAGGTGTGCAGAGGATGAGGAGGCATCCCCGTTTCTAACCAGGTACAAAATGTTGCAGGTGTAGCAGGATGCTGTGTCAGAACCACTACTTTCAAAGGCAGCCCCATCTTCTGACCTGCTCTGGTTCAGCAGCTACTTTTTTTTTAAACATTTGGAAGATTTTTTCTTCTGCAGTCTCGTGTTTTGCCATTGCTTCCAATGTCTCTTCATCTAAGGACTGAAATGCTTCACCTAAGCAAGGAAAAAGAACGGTAAAATTTACAGGCTGATACAAGACCCAAAAAATTAAAAACAGTATTAGTACATGTAAATTTATTTTGCTTCGTAAGTCATTCCTGGCATAAATCTAAGATTTTTTTTCTTTTCATGGCATGTTAAGGTTTGGTCACACACAGGTCCATTTACTAGTTTTAGCTGCATTTTAAACATAGATGTCAGTACTGGAATACTAGAAAGGGAAGGAGTTAATCTACCGAAGTTTATGGCTCCCAGCAGGTATCACTGCGACTACAGAACTTTTCAGGACACCACATTTGAAAAAGGCCCACGTGCTGCTCATGTGCCAGACTTCAGTTTTTAGCACTGAAGGGTGTATCTGTTACACTCCAACAGCCACATCAACTGGGGCCACTAAACACTCTTGAGACAGCTTTGGACCACAGCAAGGGACCACCAGGAACCCAGCATCCTTCCCCGGCACCACCACCAGCTTTCCACCCTGGGTGTGTTCAAAGACAGTGTGGTTGCAGCAAACCCATCGTGAATTTAGGGGGAGCAGGGAGGAAGGAGCCTGCACTTCAACAGTTAAAATATCCTCAAACCAATTTTCTGCTAGCACAGAGAAGAAAATTTTATTTTCCATAAAGTGACAAATTGGCTTGGCTTGGCTTGACTTAGTTCAATCTAACAATATCCTGATTTAAGCAGCATCCAGCAGCAGGCACTCAGTCCTGTCCTTCTCACTTGAGATGTTCCTGACCTATTGGAAGCACACGGGGACACAGTGTAACTTCGAGCTATCTGCAGCAACAGCTGCTTCAACAGCTCCTGGGGGCAGAGCTTAGCAAGTCTCTCCCAGAAAAGCAACTTTTATTATGGGATGTCTACAACAAACTAGCACTGCAAATGACTACACATTTAGCCTTTTTTCACCAGACGTTTACAAGGAACATTTAAAAATCACAGTATTTGATATTTTAAAGATGTGATAACAGGCATAACCGGGAAGAATTACAGGCAGCACATTATTTCTGACCTGCAGTGCCTGCAGCTCCAAGTTCCTCTTGTTCTTTTGCGTCCTTTGATGTATCTTCAGCTCCTTGTTCATCATCAGTGCTGTCAGCAGGAAATTCTGGTTCCTCAGGTTCTATCAAAATTTCATATTCCGGGAAAAGGAATTCATTATGCTCTGGAATTGCATCTGTGGAATCATCTAGAAAACAGAAGACAGACACCACTTCACAACATCATCTCGTATTTCACGTCCTTCTCCCCAAAAGCTACACAGCAAACTACACAGCAGAAGCATTGCACGAGCAAGATTTACATCACTGCTAGACCTGACCTTAAGGTAAGAAACACTGTTATGTTAAGGACAGCGGCAAACTGCAACAGGCGTCCCGTCGCTTTGAACCTCTGTAAATTCAAGTGGCGTGGGAGGCAGACCAAACAGTGCTAGCAGTTTAAGAACTCAGGAGCTGCGGCTCGGCAGCTGGGTGCAGTATCAACCACAGGCTGGCACGCGTGTCAGCTCCCGGCTGCAGAGGTGCCCGATGCCGCGGACCCACCTCCGGCGGCGTGCTGCGCGCAGGAGCGGCGGTGTCCGCGCCGCCAGTCCAGCGCCTGGTGCTCGGGCCCGCAGTAGGCGGCGCGGCGGCAGCGCCCGCAGCAGCGCGGCCCGAGGCAGCCGCAGACGCGGCAGAGCGCGGCGCCGCTGCCCAGCCGCCGCGGGGGCGCGGGGGCCGGGCCCGGGGGCGGCTCCTCGGGGGGCGGCTCCTCGGGGTACGTGTCGTTCCGCCGCGGCAGCTGGCTCCGGAACACTGCGGGCGAGACGCGCCGGTCAGCGGGGCGGAGGCCGGCGGCCCTCGGCCCGTCCCTCCCCGCGTCCCCGCGCCTCACCGCGGAAGGGCCCGCCCGGGCCCGCCAGGCGGTAGCAGGCGGCGCCGCGGCAGGCGAACACGAAGAGGGTGCGGTGGAAGGCGTCGGCGCGGCCGGGCAGCGGCGCGTACAGCTGGAGCAGGAAGGCGCAGGGCTGCTGGCAGCGGCCGCAGCGCAGAGCGGCGGGGCCCGGCAGCCCGGCCTCGCCCAGCCACGCCGGCCGCCCCCCGACCTTGCTGGGGAAGTAGGTGCTGTGCAGCCGCCAGGCACCGCCCGCGCCCTCCGCCGCCGCCGCGAAACCCAGCTCCACGCCGGGAGCCATGCCGCTTCCCGTCCGCCGCCACGCAGCGAGAGGGGCGGGTGTCCCGCGGCCCCGCCCGGCAGCAGCCCCGGCTCGGCCCCGTCCCCCAGCCCCAGCCCAGCTCCCTTCCGGGCTCAGCCCCGCCCCGGCTCCGCCTTTGAAACGCGGCAGCACGGAGAGGACTGGGAAAAATAAAGACCCTGGAAAATGCGGGCAGAACTCTGCCGCCTCAACGGACGGGGAGAAGAGACGACAGACACGTAATCGACGGTGCTTTAATTCAATGTTTAAATATAACATTCATTAAGTAATTAAAATAATGCCAAGCTGCCTTAGAAAAAAACAAAACAAAAAAAAAAAAAAAACAACAAAACCAAAACCAACCCAAACACAAAATACCAAAACACAAAACCCAACACATTTATCAGTTCTGGTTATTGCCCAAGGTTTGATTTGTGCTCTTCATTCATGAGGGCCTTGCCTTACATTTAGCCAACCAGCAACATTTTTTCTAAATATTAATTTTAATAGCAAGTCTTTTAATTCCCTGTTACATTTTCACATCCATGAAATACTTGAAACCAATCACATTCCTTGTTATAAGTCTAGAAAAATGTATGTAGGTAGCCATTGCTGTGCACATCTCTTTCAATATTTATTAAAAAAAGAGACAATGTTTAATTTGTTTGAAAAAACAAAACATGGTGAGGATGTACATACACCTCTAAGCCCCTCAGCAGCAATTCCTAAGGGGTAATGGAGAGCTGTCCAGCTGAAGAAACACCTCTGTGCCTCCCACGTTTGCAGGCTGGCTGGGCAGGAGGGGAACCTTGTCTGCTCCTATCCCTGCTCCAGTGGGGCAGTGGTCCATGTTCTCAGCAGGAGCTTACATCCACTCACAGCATCAGGGACCATTCAGAGTCGTGCAGCCACAGGTTTCTGTACAGGTATCCGAGCATCTAACAAAAAAACCCACACAAAATATTTCTGATCAACATGCTGTAAACACCATGCCAATAAACTACTTCTTACTTTACTGCCCTCAGCCACTGGATTGCACAGTATGTGAAATAAAGAAGGGAGATTCAAAGCTGCAGCTAATGATGCCAGAAAAAGCATTGTAAAAAAATATTACTGAGATTTTTATGCAGTTAAGTCTATGGAATTACTAGCTAAAATCACTACATCTAACATTTGTGCATTGTCCAAAGTAATTTATAACTTGAGAAGCTCTCTTCAAATTGATTAGAGAACACTTACCAAACATGTCCAGGATTTTACTAACAGCCTCTTGATTTACATTGTAAGTGAACCCACTGGGCCTACAATTACAAAAAAAAAGTTTACTCAATAAATATTCTTTATTGCAGTAATTTCTACTCAAATAATCAGAATTAAACATTTTCATAATTACATAATATTTTTCATCACACCAGCATACATATCAAATTTAAGGACGTATCAGACTTCTACTCTAGAAAAGTCATGGTTTCTTTACCTTTTCTCTTGTTTACAGTCCCCAAATTCTGTTGTACTCAATTTATTCCTTTTAATTGAAAGGGAAATTTAGCTATAGCCATTTATCTTAACCTATTCATTTAATGAACAGAGGCATAAGGAAATAGCTTAGGTCATCAGCTACCAACTGTGTTCTGTGAAACACTCAAGACACTGCAGGGACTTGTTTTACTGGGGACTTCCATGATCATGCTTTTAAACACAGTAAGGAGCACCACAACACAAATTCATTTGATAACAGAATAACACATAACACAGCAACAGGTACATTTTAATCTTAGGTCTATAAACCATGAACTGTGTAAAAACTCAAATGATTAAGCTTTCAGTTAAATTGCTTTGAGATGAGTTCAGTGCTGAAGTCCCCCAAAACTACCAGTATTCCTGATTATTGCTTACATTGCCTCACAAGGCTTATTGTAGCACACAGTATTATAAATAAGCAGTGCTGTTCTTTTCTTATCAGAGCCTTGCAAGGAAAGTTGAAAACCAAAAGGTAAAGGGAATCAGAAGCAGCCTACTGGTGAGTTAATGAATTTTGTTAGGTCTCACAGAAGTCTTTCCACTATGAGGGCATGCCATTCCACTTCCACATCATGTAGAGAAAAGAACTACTGGGTTTTCTCTATGACTCCAGTCAACCTCTGGTGCTCAGGCAGCTGGGGTTCTGCTGCTCTGCTAGGAGCTCAGACATTAAGAATTGCCACTAAGATTTCTATACACCAGATATCTAACTTTACTTACATTTTCTTCTTCTTCACTGCACCCAGTTGCACAAGAGCTGATAAGGCATTTTTCTGCATGTCAGAAGACAGTGCTTCATAACATTGTGTACTCCCTATGGAGAAGGTAGAAACACAATTAAAATTTTTATAATTTTCAATTAACAGGCTACTCTTGTAAAATCATATTGAGTAACAGCTGTACACACCCTTCTCAAGAAGTTGAAAAACAAAGTTGCGGACTCCAGGTATAAACTGCTTCTCAGTAAATGCTTCTTTCATTTCCTTTGAGAGGTATCTGAAAATTAACTAACATTTTCAAGAAAATGAGCATTCCTTTATTTTAGATTGTCAGCTTGAAATGAGTTATAAACAGATGTGTCCTTGTAAATAATTCTATTCCACTTTGAAAAGCATAGGAGAGGAACTCAAAAAGTACCCTTGCATAGGGCATCTGTAAGGTTTATTACTGTTTTACAGGTAAGAGAATCCCAATATTAAAATAAGACTCCATATTTCTGTAATAGCTACCTTAGACATTAATTTTACATTCTTGTTCTTACAACCAAAACCAGTTTAGCTTTTTTAAAGCAACACCTGTTCTGAAGATGAGAAAAAATGGGCACATCAGTACAGCTCCACCCACCTCACACATCAGATCACTAACTAGATTCCACTATGTTAAACATCTACAGTCTCACCAATCTTATACTGACTTAGCTGAGATTTTAGCCTTCTGGGTTTGTATGTATTACTTACTACAGGAATGTAAATGCTTAATTTTATTAAAACCTTGGAAAAACCAGAAGAATTTAAAGAGAAATGGGTGGAATTAATGACTCCCATAAAAGCTATCAGATAGGAGATGCAAACTCATTTCCACACCTGGAAGGACAACCCACATAAAATGAATTAAGCAAGAGCTCCTCATAAAAAAAAGAACAATGAATCTGGTAGCAGCAAACTCCCTATGAATCTTATAAACCCACAGTGAGCTATCACATTACATAGCAGTTACTGCTTTGGTAAATTGGACAAGTCTGAGCCAAAAGCTAAAATTGGGATCCTTGGGGGAGGGTGGTGTTTAAGATTTATTACTGCTGTTTCTTAACTTTTGCATTTCTCAGCTTATTTACACAGAAGTATCACAGCTCTCTTACTTTCCCTACAAAACACAGGGAAAAAAAGAGATCATTTTCTGAAGGACAACATACCTGATAACCTTCCACAAAAGGTCTGAACATAGCTGATAAGAAAGACACTGTACCACTTCCTTTGTCAGTAGGGTAAATCTCCTGTTGACTCGTTTGAATGGCATCACATTTTGTGAGTAGAAAACATCCTTCCTCAAAATCCTGGGCAAGAAATGTATAACTAAAATTCTAACATTTACAGAAGTGCAGCTACCATTTCCCACAAAATCAACAATAGAAACCACAACAGGGCACCACTTTCATTTCTGAACTCAGTTGTCAAAAGACTTGAACCACAATTTTCCCGTCTCCCAAACAGACATATAAAAAGGCAGTGGGAACATGTTCTTAAACACAGCAGTTCCTCAATGCACAACAGACCTTGGCCCAAAGAAAGTGGCTGTAGCTGCTATTGCAACAGCCAGCCTGAGCTGCATCAGGATTTTGTCAAAACAGGGTCACGTTGTCCAGTGTAGGGTTTTTTCTGGGGGTGTTTTTTATTTATTTACCTATTTTTAAACTAAGGGTTCGCCTTTATCTCATGTCCAGTGTTTGCAATAAATGATAATACAGATCACTGACCTGCCCTCTACCAAACAGAAAACAAATGGCCAAAAAGTTACAAAGTATGGAAATGTCAAGGTCAAAACCATTTTACTGCCAATAAGGGCAAAAGGGGGACAGATTACACAACGGGATGGGACAAGGACATGACAGACATATCAATGAATAAAAAGCAGTGAGTGGGTGGCTAAAAGATCCTTTAGCATCACAGCAACTCTCATCTGACTCCAGCGAAGTCAGTCATAGCCAGCCACCTTCCTGCTCCCTGCTACTTTCTGCTATTTCAAGAAGGCTGCAAGAGGCAAAAATCGTGAACAAATAAAACTTAACAGTGCCAGTCAGCCTGTAAAAAAGGCACAATTCTCATCTATATAAAAAATCAATGGGATTTTAATACATTTGCAAGTCTTGAACATTCTTGTGAAAATTATACTATCTCTTTTTTAATGCAGGAAAGATCATAACTATCACCATCATATATTTGTCCTCAGAATTTATAAAAAAAATGTAATCAGTTTAATATCCAATTAAAAATGACATCAATTTATTTTGGGTGCGAGGCTGAACCAGGTTTTTAACTGATAAACTTGTTTTTACCTGCATTTCAAGCAGGCTGGACAAGAGCCAGCTCTGACCCAGCAGGTTTGTGTACAAACTGACAGAGCAAGTCCTGCAGAGAGCCAAGGGCTGCCTGCAGTTTTCCCAGCTTGCCTGTATCCAGCTGTGCTAGGGGAGTACACAGGCACACAGAGCCCTGGAATAAGGCAGTGTGCAGGAACAATACTGGCTTTGTCTGACTGATGCCTGTATGGGGCAGGGGGTAAAATGAGGGGAAACTCTTTTCAAGCAAAAAAGGATGCAAGCAAATCTTCCAAAGACTCTAAGAGGGAAAGTATAATGCCATTAGGAAAGCTCTCACTTCAAAAACTTTCACAGGCTGCACCCCAACAGCATTTACACTTCATTGAAAAGATTGTTCTAACATAGATTTTCAGATCTGTGCTGGAAGACTGGTAGCTTTATGCAAAAAAGCAAAACTTGTGCTACAGTTCATTTTAATAGTTCAGAATTGAGCAGTTTCATGATTTTTAGTTTTTTTACCGGAATGGAGAAAAAAATGGCATCGGCAGCCTTGTGGATTCAGACAATATTTTGCAATCAACATGACCCCCTTTGAAGTTCTCCCTCCCTTACAGATTGAGATGATATCCCTGTAGGTGTTTTTCACAAAGCACTTGTTTAGCAGAGCCCTGGAATCAGATGCTATTTTAATTGGTTGCATGACTATCAGTATTTTTGTTTAAGGGATATTTTTACCTTCAATGAAATGCCAGGAAAGAAGATGAATTCATTAGAAAAAACATCTCTCAAGAAGTTGAAACAGCTATAGACTTCCTCTGAAAAAAATATTGTAAGTGTAAATGAAGAGCCATTTACTCCTTATTTAAAAGAGTACCTACTTCAATAAAATACGGACTTGGCATTTGAAGCATACATAAAATGGCAGAAAGGGCAACAGAACAGCAAGTACTCAAAGTACTTGATTCAGCTGTACAGAAAAGGAAAGAGCCAGGGCTTGCAGCTCCTCAGAACGTGCATTACATGCCACAGTCAAATCCTACAAAAGGATCAAAGGGTAAACAAAGGAAAAAAGACAAGCAAAACATCCCCATGCCCTCCCAACACATGCACCTTATCCCAAGTATAACAGTCTCAGATAGCTCCCGCTAGCAGTCACAGGAAGCTGGTGCTCCTTTCCCAGCTGAGGGCACAAGGAGCAAAGCCAGCAGGCTCCCAGAGCCCCAGTGTACCTTTTCTGAAGCTGGGTGCCATCTGCAAGGCGACTGCCACCAGGGCCGGGCGCACGAAGACGTTCAGCAGCTGGTTCCTGTACGTGGCACACATGAGCACGGCCAGCGCGTGCCTGAAGACGATTTCCCCTACGGCTCCATCTTCCACTCCCTTGTCATTCAGGACCACGTGGCCATCGACAAGGCCAGCGATGTTGGAATGCAGGGTGAGGCTAGACAGGACTGCTTTTTTGGCACACAGGTTATCTAGGAGGAAAATACAATACTCAGGAAGTTGCAAAAGGGAGCATAACTCTATTGAAACAGCCCAAAATGCACCAGTATTTCAGACACTACACCAAACATTCAGTGAGAGAGCTGTTCCAATAGAATCCATACCAGGAACTGGCAAACTAGGCATGTATGACATGGAGAGAACAAATTTCAGACATTTCTATAATTAAAAAGCTTCTTCCACTTACTAACAACTGCCAATTGTAATTGTTCCTTTGTCTCTGGAACAAATATTCTGAGCTTCAAATAGAAAAAAGATAGATCTGTTTGACGGAAACATTCATTAGTAAGGAAACAGAGACTACGCTTCTGCTTAAGCATTTCTGACACTACAAATTTTGAATCAGAGGTACAAATCTTTTTATAAACTTTTTCATCAACTCTCATACATAAGCAAGGTCTCATCCCAAATTAAATTTATAAAAATTCTTAGCATAAATATTGTTACATAACATACCTACTCAATGAGAAACATTCCCTGCATCAAATTGGAAAAAATTTGACAAGCAAGCAATAAAAACTTCAAATTGAATGCTAAAATACACTTTACATGTTCACAGCACCACAGGTATATCAAATCAATATAGCCTCTGACAGAAAAAACCCATCATATTCCTTTCCTTTAATACAGATTTCATGTAGAGTCTTCTTTCATCTTATTTACTCCTTCAACCTACTTTGTTCAAGTTTTGCTAAAGCTCCCAAGTTTCTCAATGCAATAGGAAGTAGAAGTCTGTGCAAGTAATTTTTACACTTCCTGTTTTGAATATAAAATTTTGCAAATGTTCTGCCTGCAATGACCAACCAGCATGACAAGGGCAGAAATAACCAGCCTTTTGGAGACCAAAGAATGGAGAGCGTACACGCAGTTGCTGGCATCAGCAACCTGGACTTTAAAATGTATTTCTTCTTTCAAATTGACAATCCAAACCAAAACAACAAACCCAGTATGCAACTGATGCCTCAAGCACAGACAGCACACTCCAACAAAATCCACTCAGCTGTTGTCCCTCCTCCATTTCATTACCGCGCCTATTTGCTATTCCCTGACTACATGACAACTCTACTAAAGCAAATGCTTACTAACTGCTGCAAAGAAAATAAACAAAATAAATAAGCGAATCTGGATGTAGTATGTTTTTCAGTTTACTGTGTAGTAAGATTCTAAATGTTGTTTAAGTGTTGCCATGAAATTCTTGCTTTTACCAGTCTGGCAGAAGCAGACCTTGCCTGCATTCCCTGTGGTGCTGATCCCTGAAGGAAGTGGTTCTTTTTTTTCCAGAGGTGACAGAGATCTTTTATACCAGTAGCCTGCTCCTATTTCTTTATTGTAGTAGTGAGAGGGATCCTTGATTATACACAGGACTACAAAAGCAAAGATCTACCTACAGCAGAAATGCATCTTAGCCACGTGCATTACACAATACTGTTTGCTAGCTTTAACCACTTACATCCTGAGGCTCTAAAATTGCCTGTGTCACTCTGGCTCACAGAGAGAAGTTTCAAACAAAGTTTGAAAGCACAATCAATCTTTTAGCAGCCATTATATACACTATATATATATACATATATAAAAGGGGGGTGTATATAAGTATATTAATAAAACCACCAAAGAAGCCTTCCCTTCAAAAGTCATTGTTTCTGAAGATAAAGCGAAACTTAAAAATAAACAGACAACTGAGAGTTGTGATTTCCTCCACCCATTTGTTTTTGCTAGTTTTTTGCACCAGTAACAACTTACACTGTAGTCAGTACCAAGCAGGAAATGTAGCATTACACAGAGGTAAGTGGCGCAGATCGGACAACTGCCTGTGACTTACACACAGTTCAGAAACACAGACACTACACAAACCATAGTACTCTGATAAAGCAGCTTATAATTTCCCTCTCACATGATAATTTCCCTCCCTCCATGATACAACAGTAAAATGTCTGTTCTGTTTCCACCTAACTGTTTATCAAAGTATTATCTTCAGCAGGTTAAGTCAAAACCTGTCAGGTTTCGGCATGATTTTTAGCATATCCTAAAATCCATTTATAACTCTAAGAATTCTGTAAAGCCATTACTGAACATTTCTACCATAGAAATATGATTTATCTTTCATAAGCAACAAGAGGAACAGAAATAACACTTTCTCTGCATACCAGGCCATTCAATGAATCCTCCAAAAGTCTGTGTTAAGCCTTTAAGCCACAGAGTCTTTTCTATTAGAAGCTCAAATTCCATAGCTGGCAAATTCTGGAGCAGGACAGCAGCAACTAGCACCCATGGGCTCAAAACCATGTTTTCTATTTGCAGGAGCTCCATTTTATAAGCTACGTCACTGACAAATTCTTGGATATCCTCAGATGGCTTTTGGGGAAGATGCCTGAAAAAAACAATGCAATTTAAGGTAAAGAGCTCAAAAAGTCTAATATAAATAACACCCCTCTTTACTTCTTTCATATTGTTCCCAGATCTGTAACTTCACAGCATCTAGCATCTACAGGGTGATTCTATGTGCTATGTAAACCAGAAGTATAGAACAAAACATCCGTAGCTGCAGGACAGTACCTGAATCACAGACATCTGTACTGAGGCTGTATATTTGCTGTCTTCAAACAAAATTCAAAAGCATTATGTTTTACAGAAAAAACTGCAAGGGCAACACAATCCAGTCACAGCTACAGCTCTCCTTGACACATGGTCTCTTAACAGCTTGCAGGAATAATGCAAGAAGTGAGAGAAAGGTGAAAATTTTAAGTGGCAAAAGCACCACATTCTCAGAAATCAGTTTTGTCCAGTTCATCCATCACCACTAAATTTTAAAGTGGTGTCTTCTCAACACAGGGAAAGCCACAAGGAACAATTCATGTCAGAAACACCCAGTCACAAGCACAATAAGCCTCTGCTCAGACCAAACAGGTTCAGCAGTCTGAACAGTCAGATGGAGGGAGGTGAGAGAAGATGAAAACAAAGTACAAGAGAACATCTTAGTTAGTTCACATAGGTGTGACTAAACCAATGTTTTTCCTGTGCACACACCATGGAAAGATGCAGTACCTGGGAACCAAATTGTATGGGCACCGATTGATCCTCCCAGATGCCAAGGTTCTAAGGGATACTGGCTGGCCAACGTAGATATGTATGGTACCAAAATTGTCACTGAGGATTCTCCTGGCTTTTAACAACCCCTATGAAAACAAGAAGAGGAAAACTTAAATTCTGGTGCTATAGGGTGTGTATATGTCCACTTCTGTTCTGTTCTTAAGGAATTTACATACAGATGTAGATTCTTTGGGCTTTGGGACTCCTAGAAGTTCATATGCATAGAGAGATTCTTCTAATATCCTCTCATAGCTGATGCTGATGGGAACAAGGTACGTGTCAAAGACTTCACGTTTGAAAAAGGGTTCCATCACAATGCTGAGAAGACCTGCCAATTGGGAAAAAAAAATTAATCACCTGTCTGTTTCAAAGAGGGGAAAAGCAACTGCAATTTAACTTTGAAAAGGATATCTTTGTATTTTAGAAACTGCTAATAGGTATGCACTGTGTGGGTTCTCTCTTCCAAGCAAGCAGAAGCAAAAGACATTGCCCAAGCCTTAAAACAGAGGGTAAATGGAAGCAACACTCTTGGACAGCTGTTTTCAGCAGCACTGCTCTGTGCTTGCACAGCATCTTCTTCCAAAGATTCCCCATTACTTTTACAGTTAGAACTACAATATTTCCCTGCTGGCCAGGGGATGCCTATTGTCTAGGAAGAAAATGCTGAAGAGTTATTGAATTTAGTACACAATGGGGCAAAGGGAGCAAAAGCAGTAGAGTGCAAGTGAAATGTATTGCTGTTCTTTGTATGACCTTGGAACCCAGCCATGGTGTTTCCCATACTCTGACAGACTTCCCCAATTTCCCTCTACATTAACATCCCTTCCTATCCAAAGAACTTACAAAGCACATAGCCACTAATGAAAACACTAATAATATTAGAAGTTCCAAATCTTAAATAAACATACCAAATTTTGGAGTCAGAGTCTTGGCAGTGCGGCTTCTAGTCCCCTCAAGGAAAAATTCAATTGGGGCATAGCCACTCTTCAAAAGTAAAACATACAAACAAAATCTAGTCAGAAAAAACATTTCTTCTTTATTGCCCACAAATAGTTTTAAGTACTTCAAATGTAAATAAGTTGGTTTTTTAATGAAAGACAAACAGATCTAACTTTAGTCATCTGTAAGCCTACATTCATCCATTGTATTTTCCACACCATATAGTTTAATTATTGAAAATACTGAGTCTATCATGAGATATGGGCACACAATCTAAAGCAACTGATGAGGAGTAATTTCTTTATCACTTACTGAACTGTGTTATAATAATAGAGTGCACACATGGTCTTCACCTAGAGCAAATCTGAGGTAAAAAGCACTTACTCAGATCACCATGAAGACTTTCAGTCACACAGCCAAGACATCCTGCATATCTCACAAGAATTGTTCCAACAGAGTAATTCTTAAGTACACATTCTGAGATCTCAGCAAGTTATTTACCCTTAACATGGTTTTTACATATTCAGCAAACACTGCCCAGTAGAGTCTGTTCCCACCGAAGGAACGTCGCATAAAAAAGGCACCTGCTCTTCGTAGCAGCTCACCGACTATTTTCATTCCTAGGAAATCTGAAAAACAATCAAACAAAAAACAAAACCACACACACACAAAATTTACTGATTAATATTAGCCAGCAGAATCAACCACAAAATTTCTATCACACTGATTAACAGAAGATCTCTTTCAAGGATTCCTTTGTTGCCAACACATTTCTTTGCTTTCAAATTGTCTAGCAAGACTTATACAGACTAGAATGGCATATTATAATATGCTTTCCATTTTTTAAGCTGCATTCACTTAGAGTAAATTATTTTCATAATTTAGATGGCCAGAGTTCAGCCATAATAAAGACTAAGTTCCTCAAGTACATTGTATCACTCATCTTTAGAAAAAAAGCAGCTCTTACGGAACATATTCTAGAAGACACAGAAATTAGGCAGCCAATTAAACTACATTAGACCATCTATGATCCTGACTCATCGTTCTGGGGGATGTACACCAAACCAGCTAAAATTATTTTTTAGTTTTTCAGTTTTAAGCAATGATAGTCAATGTTTAACTTGTCAAAAGCAGGAAAAAACACTTAATGTTAACAAAGTTCTTATGGAAGCATTTAAAACAAGTCCACATGTAAGCTGGCAATGTTTGTATGGCAATGCCATTCCAACCTCCTTGCCACCTCAATCCATGAAACACTGGAGAACAGATACTCACTCAGTTAAATAAATTCTTATTTCTAGTTGCACTGACAATGCACTGCCCTGAAGATGTCACAGGTTCCAGAAACATCATCCCAACATCAGCTAGATTCCTGCTAATGTAGTGTATGAGGATGTACTGGCAACTGTTTACCTTCCCTTAGCTAATCCCTACAGATCTCTCTGTATGCTTGAAGCCAAGAGGTAACTAACAAAGCAAAGGCACTCACCATCTATATCAGGAGAGTCTCTCCACTCAGCACAAGTGCTGATTTGAGAGTGACTTTGTAAACCATATATTGTCAACCTCTAACATGACATGCAGTTATGAAATACAACTACAACAATAGAGAACTGTGTTTTCTCCAAAGGAACTTAAAATTATACCCACGTGCAGGCAGCATCAAGCTACAAGCCCCTAATTCTTTAGGAGAACTTTGACCCTGAAGCACCGAAAACATTCAAAAAATGTTAATCATTAAAAAAAATCATTGTAAGCTAAACTAATAGTATATTAAGGTACTATTTTGAGGTCCAAAACTCAAAAATACTCTAATCCAAGTCAGCAAAGGATTACACCAATAACTATAACATGTGAGCAGATTCTGAACAATACACAACAGGCAAACTGCAACACCTTGATCAAGGCACCTATGAAACATGGACTTGTGAATGTAGCCTGCATCACCCAGATGCAGAGACCAGGGAAATCTCATCTTCCAGAGCAAGCACGTTCTCACAGCTTCTATTAGTCTTGCTAACTTCTTGACTGGAAAAGCAGACTACAGTAAAGCAGAAAGTTCCATCATCTTTGCTAGGTTACCTTACCTGTGCATGGTAAGGTAACAGTGCTGCACCAGACCTGAGTGGTTTTCTGCTTGCTTAGAAGGCCTGTTTGATACTCGTGACTTCCAAGGTCAGGTTTCTAAGTTAAGTGCTGACAGCATCCAGATTATTAAAAAGCACATTAACTTGGAAGACACTTACTGTTCAAGGCCTCTAGAATTGTTTCCTACAAATATATTGGCTTCATCTGCTTTACAACTAAGTAGGCCCAAAATCCTGACCTCTGATATGCCCTATCATTTCCCTGCCAGCTCTGTTCTCAGCATGTCACAAAGTTCTGGCGATACTTCAAAGGAATCAGTCACATCAGAAACAAGCATGAGATGTCTGGTACTTTGTATCTGGCTGCTCTGACTGCACTTTGAAGTGTGTGAAGTATCACAAAAAGTTGTGCACCCACAGTAGCAGCTGGGTAAATTCTTCCCTGTTACCAGGCTACGAAAGCAAAGAGAAGTATTCTTCATAACCCTTATCTTGGCCCCAGCCTCAGGTCTACAGATGGGCTACTTCTGGGTGAACTTGCTAAGAAAAAAATTCACCTTTGACAGGACTCAGCACTAAATGAGAAGCTTTCAGACACTATAAACAACTTACAGTTGCAGCTACCAGAGAATGCTACCAATTCTCTGAATCCTGAAAACATTGTTAAAAACATACTTGCCTATTCCTGCTGCAATGACAGGCAAGGCCAAGTCATAGGTGTATAGCAAATAGGACAGCATCAAAAAGTCTACGTAGCTTCGGTGGCTGGGCAGCAGCACCACAGGATGCTCCTGAATGGCGTGTTGCAACTGAAAAAGAACAGTGCAAACAATATTGTCCCAATATTTACTGACTGTTGAAATTTGCAAATATAGACCTGCACAGGGCTTAATGCAAACAAAACCCCATTTGCTTGAGAGTTGTTTCTCTGTTCACACAATCAATACCTCTTTCAGCACAGAACCCATTGGAAATTTGGAGCAGCTGTTTTCAGAGTAACAACCTGAGGCTCGCAAACATCACAGGACTCAAAAACTAGGGGCACCCTGTCATGGGATAGTCTAATTCCAACCCCCTTTGATGGGGATGGGAAACCAAATAGGGGCTGTCAGGACTGACATTGCTAACTTCCAGGGAATGCACTGCACCCTCCAGAACAGCAATATCCTGAAATGAAATAGGGGAACAATGGTTCCTGGAAACGGAGGAAAACCTAAAGCATCTCCTGCCTCAGTTTCACCACACTTAGCTGTATGAGGGTTTTGCTGAACAGCCATGTAATATTATATTGTGACCTCCAAATCAGCTAAATGCATTCTTATTTTATAATATCAGATAGAAAACGCTCTCTCAGTGGCTGATCTAACATACTCACACACATGGTATTCCTTATTATAGGAAGCATTTGGAAAATATACAAAAAATCCTGACAGCTGTGTGCCTCTAAAATACTTGCATATCATCTGTCTTTCCTCCCACATTTACTAAGAAATGCACCAATAAACAAAAGTGAGTGCAGCCTTTGTTTTTTTTTAGAGGGTATTTTTCACATTTGTTATTTGTGATTAGAGCTCTTGTCCACCTGACTGGTCTGAAAATATTTTAACTTTTTCCTCCCAGTAAAAGTACTCACTCTCTGCATTCCTTCTTCATTCACACAAACTCTCTGGAAAAGCTGTTTAAATATTTTGCTCAGAGTGAAGGCAAAAAATCTGACAGCTCCTAGTTGCATACGGTGGCCCATCTCATCCAGGATTTCCGTGGCTTCTTCTTGAATAATATCAGGTGATTCTCCCATTTCTTTTGCTAACTAAGGAGAAACAAAACAGCAGTGACAAACTGTTCCCTTCTCCTTACCCATGCACACTATTCTAATATGCCACAGCTACTATGGGAGAACTAGTGCAATAGTCCACAAGATTTTGTTTTATGTGATAGGTGTGGATCTAGTCATACAGAATCTGTTTGGTGCCAGCCAGCAAAGCCAAGTTAAAGCTGCTTAAAAACCAAAATAACCTTGGATGTCAGTGGCAGGGGGAGGACATACAACAATCCTCCCCCCAAACACACCATATGAATGTTTTAACTTGCAGCATAATCAGAGGATATTTAAGTTCAAAGAATATTTCCTATATTATCAGTCTGAAGAAGACTCTGTGCATTTTTCTTTCAATAGTAAAATGAAGCCTATGTTTGTAGAGACAGTCAAAATGTAAATATTTTAAGTGCATTTGGATTAGAGTTTACAAAGAACCTCAGCTGTATCACACTTCCATTTCTTTGTGATGCATTCCTTTGGCAATGGAGAGCTGAACTGCATACAAAGCACTGTCTCTACCAACTGTGCATATCAATGATCTTTCTTCTGTTGCCATGCACATTCCCTTTTGAAGTTCCTTGAAATAGACTTAAATTATGTCCATCCCTCCAATTTGGTATTTGAATCTAGAAATATTTAATTGAAAAGTTAAGCCTTTTACTGTTATGGAATAAGGAACATGACTTTTACTCAACATTGAGGAGGAAAGGAAAGGAATGTCAGAAGAAAAAGCCTCCAAAAAAGCTCATCTCCATTTGGAAGCCAGTGCTGCTTACCTATTATTTCCATTTTGTGACATATGAGAAAATCCATCTCCTCCAATCTACCTCTATATACCTTACTATCACATCTACTAGGTCAAATGTGTTTTCTTAAATGCATTACCCAGTATCCTACATATTTCCACATGTAGTTTAAAGTGATTATTTTAGCCACTTAAAGAAGACAAAAACTGCTTCCACTTAAGCCTGAGAAAATCAGTCTTGCTTAGGAAGCCAAAAAATTCCTCTTGTTATTCAGCAGGAAGAGATTCTGTTCTCATTCACCAGCAAAAGGCTTACCATACAGTTCACTTGTGTGATTTAAGGGCATTCCACTATGGAACTAAGAACTTCCCAAAATCAGAAACCAAAACCCCAGACCAGTCACATATAGAAAGCTAAAACAACCAAATGACCTTAACTTCCCACACTGAACTTTAGCAACCGCAGCAATTTGGCACAGGAACAAATTCAAGTACGCCTGTGTAAAGCTGTGCAAACCTTGCCCGGGCAGGAGGGACCCTAACCGTAGAGGGCTGGGCACATTGCCCAGGACACTCTCAGTTAGAAACTTCCAGTAACCTCCAGTGCAAAACTGGGAACCAGGCTGCAATGGCAGGTCTGCTAACTCCCTTCAACCACTTGATGCAGCCAGAAAATATTCATCAAAATGATTTCCTATCAAGAAAGTACTTCAGAAGAAAACATCACACAAACATCTTTCTATCAAATCCTCTGTATTTTCTTTCAGTAAACTTTTTAGTGTCTCTGGAGTTGAAAGATTTTTTTGGCTTTCATACTACTTAGCAATCCATAACGGAAACAGAACTACTTTGTGGTGTAGAGTGACATACTTTACTTTGTCACATTATAATACATTTTGATGTATCAGAGGTAATAGTAGCCATTAAAAGAAACAAACAGAAAAAATTTACAGTAGCCTGTCACTCAGGACTAACCAAAACACCTTAGGTATTTCTACACACTTGCAATTATTTTTTATGGCTACTGAAATTAGTTTATGCTGCTAATTAACACACACACATACTTCAGGTATTTCAAGACAGTGCAAAGTATCAGCCAGCCTAACGATAAAATACTTTATTTGGTATAAAGTAGTAGCTGCCCTTCATGTTAGAACAAAAAATATGGTTACGTCTTAACAGTATTTCTAATTCAAAGAATTATCTGTGATATAGAACTCTCATTTTAGTGAAAGTAGCATTTCGGACTTGTTCATAAATCCATCATTAACCTATAAAATTCCTACAAGACACCCCCAAAGGAGAGTGCTAATGTCTTTCACAATGTTGTTCTGTGGTGAGAACAGTGGAGTATGGGGAGAAAGAGAAAAAAGAAGTTAGGCACACTGGATAAATTAATGATGAAGTGTTGTATATGCAATATCAAAACACTGCTTCATGAACCTGACAGTTTTAGTGGCAACTCCAGTTGTTTTTTTTTTTTTTCCTGCCAAAAGAGTTATTAATTTACTGGATCATCTTCCAAACTACAATTACCATTTTAACACGGTCAGCAACAATCTCTTTTTCCCTGCTGCCACACAAAGCCTGGCCGTGTTCAATCCACTTTATCTTAGAGCTCATTGTCCAGACTCACCTGCTTGATAACATACTGAACCTGCTCTGACTGGAGAACAGCACTTTTGATAGCGTTAGGCTTGCAAGGTGAAAGTCCCTTGTAGATCACCGGGGTGTAACATTTCATGGCGTATCTCAAGTCACTGGACAACCGTCTTTCCTCCAAGATATCCTCAAACTCATCCCTTTTCTTTGATGTGAGCTCTTTCTGCTAGGAACATACAAATGAAGAATGAGACACTGTCTCAAGCTGTTTGGTGACCCGCTTGGCTACAGCACCACAATAATGATACACGCTATTTCTGCAACATTTGGGGTTTCTTCTTAGCTTTCAATAATGTCTGCATGCTATACTCTGTGACTGCAGGAACCAATAACACCTGCTTGCAAGAGTGATCCAGAAAGAAACCAAAAGGCAAAATAAACAAACGAACACACCCTTCCCCCCCCCCCAAAAAAAACCCTCACCCTACTTCCTTTCAGTTGCAAAGATCTCCAAATCACCCTATGCCATGTTACTTAATTCTTCCTCCCCCCCCAAAAAAAATCCTTACCCTAATCCCTTAAACTGCAAAGATCTTCAAATCACCCTGTGCCTGTTACTTAATTCCACACAACAGGGAGAAACTGAGAGAAGACATGGGCTTTTAAAGCTGAAGTGCCTTGCCTCCAGCCTCTACGTAATTAACAGGTATTAACTAAAAGACTTTTGATTCCAACTCTCACAGCTTCATTAAGACAATACCATGATTCACATTATAAAAACCCAATCATCAACACACAGAAAATAATCCATGCTACTTAAAAGCTGCATCTGGGGCCTTGGAGACTTGTAGCTTTCACACAGCTTGGATGTAAGGTGCATGAAACATTACCAGGCAAGAACAAATTAAAAAAAAAACAAGATACGTCACTGCCAGCCGCATGAATGCAGTATGGTGCACATGTAGGTAACAAGAGAGCACAGCCTCTGAGTAATCAGTACCAGTGCTAAGCAGGAAAAACCCCAGGGCATCAAGAACTAATTGTGGATCCATCTTGCTGCAAAAAATTTAGACAAAACTCTTCCCTTTGAGCTAGCAGACCCCTGTGCTGGAGAGAGATGTCTCCTATTATCTTCTGTATCACTACAGTTTGTATGAATGACTCCTCAGTCTTCCCAAGAGTGAAACTGTATTTCTCCAAGCTTCAAACCAGCAGCAACAGCCACCAGGTAAGTAAGACAACTGGAGTAAGCCTCTGTTAAATAAAAAAGTATTAGTTATGACCAAGCATATTTATTAGAAGATATTAAAAATAAAAATGCTTATGTCTTCCTCCATAGTTCCACTTAAGGGAGCACTGGCAATCTTTTCATTCATTCTCCCTCCCCTTTCTGTATCTAATCCATGCAGAACCAAACTGATAATGAAGGATAAAACATGCTTCATGAGCTCCTACAGTGACCTTTTCTGGTGCTGAGTGGAAAGCCTGGCCAGCAACACACAGGGGAACACCAACAACAGATAAGCAAAATGCCCAACAGTGGCAGCTGGGTTTTCAACCTTGGGAGAGGGAGTCAGGTTTCACTGCCAGCCAGCCAACCAGAGCCACATCAGCAACACTGTCAGAGCAGATGACATTTGTAGAGAGCAAACCTTTAGCTCCTGTCCATTCACAAGGTAATTTGGTGTAACAAAACAAAGCAACTCAAATCAGGAATATCTCCACTTAAGAATTACAAAAAACCCTTCAAAGCCTCATCTGTATCAAAAGTCAATTTTGTTTTATTGGAGGACACAAATCTCACTATAATGTTTGACCTTCTCAAGTTCTGCTACCCACGCAGGACAGGCAAATTTGGAGACCATCCCTCTACTATAATTGCATTTAGTAGATTGTATAACTTTTCATTCCACAGCTGCAGTTTAGAGAATTACCTCACAGTAACTGCAGAAAAAACTCAGCAGGGACTTTCAAAACAATCCCATACAGGTATTAAAACTTTTAGGGGTTTTTGTCCTGTATGATTTAGCATTACAGCTTTCAACCTCTCTTCTTTCACAGCTTTCAATTGGTTAGTATTTTGCAAGAGCTGAGTAAGCTAAGATTTGTTAAGATGACTGCAAATAGTTTCTATCAGCCATCTGTTGTTGTTGACACCTTATATCAAACCCCTTGGTTAAAGTAAAACAAAAATAAATCCCTTATGTTGTATAAGGGCAAAAAAAGCTCAGAATAGTAGCAGAAAATGACTCAAAGTATCACCTACTCAGATCAGTATGTGACAAGTCATTGCTTAGAACATCTAAGCAATGTTTATGTCAGTTACAAAAAGTTAAAATCCTGCAATCTGCAACTACATGAAATCCAGACAAAGAAAGGCAGCGCTCAGCACGGGCATGATCAGCCACATCAGCAGTCACCACACTGCTACAGCTGTTCCCCAGCACAAGTCCTATGAGCAGAGTTTTGCTATGGCCATGGCCCATTGAAAAATCACCTCTCTGCCTCTGCTCTTCGTCTGAGGTCTTCAGACTTGATGCGCAACTGAATTCTCTCCATGGCAATAGTTATTTTCACGCCCTGTTCTGAAGGAGCACTGAGGGAGCCAAACCACACACTTTACCAAACACTGAAGATTTGCAACTGTGCTTTTACACATTACAGCTAAGCTGTTGTTCCAGCTACAACTGCCAGCTGGTAGAGAACACACTTGAAAAACACACTCTTGGTAACCCGGACACGAGAAGACTCAGTGGCATGCACTGTTACTGTGACAGCGGTGAAGTGTGGAAGCCTGGAACTCCTCTGCTTCCATCTAACTAGGATATGCAATGTAAGGATGGTGCTCGCGATGCCCTTGGGATACCAGCACACAAACAAGACACAGAAGAAAAGTTCGGGAATCTCTGCCGAAACAAGGAGCTGTTTCCTTCTCTACCTAGTCCCCTCCTCCAAACGCTTGTAGAGAGGTGGGGTTTAGCACCCCACACCTAAACCTCCTTGTCTGAGTTTGGCGAAGGAGCTGCAGGGAACGAACAAGGTCAATAAAGTAATTTTCACTGTGTAACACGGGAAAACCCGCTTCGGCCGCTCCATGCCCACGACAGTCTCCCAGCGCGGAGTTCCCCGTGGCTGGCAGGACAGGCTGCTGCGGGCTGAAGCCCCGCGGAGCGCCCGGTGCCCGGACCCCCGCCCCGCAGAGAGCCGGGCTCCGGGACACTGGCTCCCTAAGGAGGAGACACTTCCCACCGCCCCAGCCCGGCGGGCCTGCCGCGGCAGCTCTGAGGGAGCCGCGGCGCTCGGGATCGGGAGCTCTGGCTGTCGCGACTGTCACGACAGGCAGTGAAGGAGCAGCCGAGGCAGAGAAGGGCGCGCGGGAAGGTGAACTGCTGAGGGAAAGCATCCGGTCCCGCCGGGGCCCGGGAGAGGCCTCGTCCCTCCCTCCGGAGCGCGGTTCCCCTTCCCCGGGGACACGAACCGGGGGTGAGGGATGGAGGGGCAGACAGCGCCTCCATCCCTCACAAGCGACAAGACAGTGCCCTTCAGAGAGAGCGGCGCCGCCGCAGCGCGGGTGAGGTGAGCAGCCCCTTCCCCGCGGCACCGCTCCCGCCGCCGCTGCCGCCTACCGAGTACATGGGCGCCCCTCGCCGCGCCCGCCCGGGCGCCCCCGCCGCCGCCGTCGCCATGGTCCTGCGAGCTCCGCCGCGCCGCCCCGCGCCCCGCTCGCCCGCCCTACCCCGTCGCGCTGCCCTGCCGCCCGCCGCCGCCTCCCGCGGCGCCCATGGCCCCGCGCCGCCCCGGCCCGGCTGCCTGGCGCGGTGCGGCGGCGGAAGGCGGGGGCACCGCGCCATGGGCGGCGCCATGTCGGGTGCGACGGGAGCCGCCGGGGGTCACACGCCGGCCCGCCCGCCCGCCGCGGCAGCCATGGGACCGCGGGAGCCGCGCCGCCGGCTGGAGGCGGTGCTCGGCGCCCTCTACGACCTGGGTGGGTGCGCGGGGCCGGGCCGGGCGCTGCGCCGGCACCACGGTCCTCCCTGGGGGCCGGGGAGGGGAGGGGGCCGGGCGTGGGCGCTCTGGAGCGCAGCGGCGGCGGCGCGGAGCTGACCCACGGCATGTGCTCGGCACAGGTGAGGAGCCCGGCGGCGCCCGGCGCGCTGCAGAGAACGGCGAAGCGACAGCAGTGCCGCCGTCAGCGGAGGAAGAACAGGAGGAGGAGGAGGAGAGACGGGAGCCGCAGCCGGCGGCGGGCGGGCGGCGCGGGGCCCGCGGCTTCTTCGGGGAGCTGCGGGCCGAGCTGAGCGCCGCCGGCCCTGCCCCGCCGGCCCCCGGCGGCCCGCCCGCCGTGGAGGTCGTGGTGTTCCGCGGGAGGAAGAGGAAGGAGCGGCACGGCCCCCCGGCAGCCCCCGCCGGCCGAGCGCAGGTAGAGCCGGGCGGGCGCGGCCCCCGCTGCCCCCGAGGCGGGCGCTGTGGGGCGGGGGTGCTCCAGCCCCCTGCCGTGCCTGGGCCTGTCCCTGTCCCGCTGGTGGTACAGCTGCCTGGACATCCGCATGCTGTGGCCATCCGCGTGCTCAGCTCGATGGCATCTGGTCCTGCTGATCCCCAGTGGGGCTGCTGGAAACAGGGGCAGGATGAAGCAGGGGAGGGGGCAGGACTTGAAGACCAATTTATTCAATTTCAGATCCCTGGATAAGAATCCTATGTTTGAAATAGGCGCACTTCAGCAAACTAAATTGATTTGCTGACAGGCCTGATGTTGCGACAAGAAGTGAAAGAGATGGAAGGCAAAGCCTCTTGGTTACTTCAGTGCTCAGGAGTTTTGCGTGCTGCTCTGTTCCTGTCAGTAGCTGTGGATGCGAGGTGCCAAAAGTTGCTTCTCTTCTCTGGCATCACAGCAGCACTGGGCCATTGACAAGCAGCATTTGGTCTTGGAAGATCAGTGTTAGGTAGTCAGTGAGGGGAGACATGACAGCATTAGATCTGAGTCCTCTGACTTGGTTTGTCGCTGCTAAACTGCTTTGCACTACCAAAAACTGTAGCTGAGTTCCTGAGTTCCTTCAGCAGGGAGGTCTGGATGGGTTTGGCTGGAAGCTGAGCAGAGGGGTTGATTGGTCTCTAGATTTTATAGCTTCTCCGGTTGTTTTCCTTTAGTTGGCCATAACATAAGAAGCCCATTCCTAAATAAGCTCTGATTGGCCAACATATGGCTGTTCAGGGAGACTTACCGATATTGGGGGTTTGATTGCTTGGAACTGGGGACTTAAGAGACTCAAGCAGTTGTTTGAATCTATAAATTTCTGTGCTTTTCCCAGCATGTTTTCCTCTAAAAATTTTCTTAAGCTTTTTTATAGCTGGAGTTTTTTTACCTGAAAATACTGGTGTTACACTTGTTAGCAAAATGCTCTGAAGATAACTGGGTTTATTTGTGGTTGAAATCACAATTCTCTATAAAAGCCTTGCAGAGCTGAGAGGAGTTTGGCTGTGGTGGATGCAGAGGGAACCCCTGGTGTAACCCTTGGGCCTGAACCTGTGACTTACTGTGCCCTGAGGTCCTGCAGAGTGAAAAGGAAATGCATGAAATGTATTTCAGTTCAGCTGTAATGCTTATGTAGTACTCCTGTTTCCTCTGAGTGGATTGTACCTTTGGGAGCAAATAGGGAAGGTGAACAGGGTAATCTCTTGAACAGATGGCAGCTTGCCTGCCTGTATCAGCGTGCTTGGGAGTGGGCAGAGCTTCCACTTAGAGAGGTGGCTTAGCCCATCCTCCCTGAAATCAGAAAGCAGACGGTCTAAGACAATCCTGGGAGATTTGTAACTGCTCCACAGTGTCCCATGGGGGACACTCCAGTAACAAGCAAGCATGGAACTCTCTCCCTGGGGATTTTGTGCTTCTTTTTCTCTCTAGGATATAGTGTGTTCCCCCTGGAGAGTGCCCCTCCAAACTGAGAACTGCTGATGGAAGGTGTCTGTGTAAATCGTGGAGTAGAGAAGATGTACTTTTCTCTGAGCTCATTTTAAGCCAGTCCTTTCTTCAGCCTCTGCTAAGTGGCTTCTGCGATTGCTGACAGTGCCCTTTGGAGCTGTTTTTCTGCCATTAGTGAAGCTGGATATGGACACTAATATATGTCCATGCAGCTAGGAATTAAGCTTGTTGTATACATTGCCCCACCTGTGAGCACATGCACTATTATCACTGCACTGTCTCAAACAAAGTGACAGTGAGCTGAAATTCATGAGCTATCCTACATTAGCTATTCGGGATGGGTTTGGAAATGGACATATGAGTGATACATTGCTCACATGTGGCAGTTTTTCTCTTACTTACCTAGAAAAATGCCATTGAAACTATCTCTTTTAACAGATCCTGGTAATAAAGCTAGAAAAAAATGCTGCTGGAAACCTGTGTAGTATTCCATACAAGTGACTTTACATCTCACTGCTTTTCAGAAAGCTTTCCCAGTCAGCATTTAAACTGGTGTTACTTGTCTTATTAAGTTGAAATGTTTTGTTTTTTGTTTATAGACCCAAATAGTGAATGAAGAGAAAAATGCAGTCAGACAAGAATTTAACTTTGAAAAGGTAAGTCCGTAGGATCAGACTAATGTCACTCGTTTAGTGTACAGTTATGTGTACACGTGTACTTCAGAAAGCTATGGTGGGACTGATGGGAAACCTTTCCAGAAATGACTAGGTGAGGATTGTGGGTGAGGATTTTCTAATAGGAAATCTCTCTTGTAGGTGAGTATTTCCTAATAGGTAATTCTGGCTACACACCATACCAAAGGAAGAACAGGCTGGCAGCACTCAGCTGCTCCATGTGGGGAGAGGTGTGTAATTTCATGGCCTTTCTTTCTGATCTTCCAATGAGAATTTGAGGGGGATATGTAAAGGTGCTTGAATTCCCGTAATGTTTAACTTAGTTCTTTCTGCTCTATGGTGTTAAATCTCTGACATCTCATGTGGGAAGGAAAAAAAGTGTATTTGCATCTGTTTTTGAAACAACAAATGGCTTTTTCCATTTGTCTTTTTATTCTCATCTGTTCTTACATGAACATTACTGGCATTGGCTACCTTAGCTACTAATTTGTTTACAGATCTGTGCAAGTTGATTTGTGTGCCTAATCGTGGCTCAGGGATGTGTTACAATCCAGTGGAATCTCTCTCTGGAGATTCTGCACGGAGCTCTGTACTGCTAACAAGGGTGGAGATTTAATCACAGATTTAAAAAAGATTACGGATTCATTAGTGGTTTCGCCAAGGTATGCTTGTGTAGTGTTAACTCTACCTGTGTGTGTAGTGAAACCACCAACTGCCTGTCCATGTTTTTCAGTGATTAAGTGCTCATTTTTTACATGGAAGAAATCCATTCCATGTGTTACTTTATCTGAAATGAGGAGAATTGAAAATTGGCCCCCTGACAGTCCTCACCATCCAGAGATTAGTTGGACAGTGGTTAACTGCTCTGCAGTATAGCTCTGAACCTCAGTTTGTTTTCTTTTATAGCATGCCAATTTCCAGTATTAGCCAGGATTTCCTCAGGAGTATGACTTCATTGAACTCTGCCAGGCATTGCTTTACAACAGGTTGGACATTATGAAATGCCTGCAATTTTCTGTAATGTTCTAGGCTCGCCTGGAAGTGCACAAGTTTGGAATCACTGGCTACAAGAAGCAGGAGCAACGTGTTTGGGAACAGGAGCGTGCTATCATGCTGGGAGCCAAGGTAATTGTCCCTTGGTTTGTGCTGGAGGTCACCCAGCTGTTACAATGCAGAAAACCAGTAAAGAACATGAGGGGCTTTGGTATTCCTCTTTTAAAACACAAAATCCCCTGTCCCGACCTTCTCTTTTACGTCATCTGTTCTGTCTTGTCTATTTTCCGTAGATGATTAGAAAATCAGTATGGTTGTGTTGTCAGGAAAGTATTGCAGATGAAATATGACTGATCAGGGTGAAAAACAACATTTACTAATTTTTAATCAAGCCATTTGAAGATAAATAGTTGGAGAGTGAGGCTCACTTTTTAAATCTTCATTCTCACAGACAGATGAAGATGGAGAAAAGTTTTTAGTTCATAATAACTAGTAGAAAAAAATAATATTTTAGGTGTTTTTAGGAAGTGGGTTGGGTCTTTTTGCTCAGAGTGTGTGTGTAAACCTTGTAGGACTGATAACAGAACAGAATTCTCTCTCTCTGCTGTCCTCACCAAGAAAGAAACAATTTGTGATTACCTGACGTCTCTTAAGTCCAATCCTCTCACCCAAAAGGAAATAAGCATTTCTAATGTTTTGCCACCACCATGTGAAAAATGCTGTCTGTACAAGTGTGTGAATAATTTTTGAACCTATTCGAAAATTTAATCAGCAGTATCCCTCCCAATCTTTGTTGCAGCCCCCCAAAAAGGCACATATGAACTACAGGACTTACCAAGAGAAACTGAAAGAGAAAAAAGCAGTGAAAGACACTGATAAGGAAAAGGTTTGTAAGAAATTTTCTGTAGAAAAAGGCACCGTGTAGGAGCCAGCCCTCTTTAAAAGAGCCTGACAGATAATAACACCTCAGGTGCAGGAGTGCCTGAGCTTGACACCTGCTGCTCCCTGTGGATTGGGCTCCTGGCTCCTACAGGATTAATCTCATTGGTAAAAGCTGGTTGTGTGCAGTATGAAGACACAGAGTTAGGCTTGTGTTGTGGTTGGTTTCACTGCCTCACCCTTCCAGGCTGATAGACTGATGACACAAAATCAGCAGTGTTTTGTTTTTTTTTTTTTATCCTTTCCTTTGAAGAGGAAATAGAATGGTCCCCAATTAAAGTTTGTTGCATGTTGTCTGACCATAGAGAGCCGGATCTTCAACTGCTTTTTTATCAGCACAATTCCATCTAGGATCCTACTCATTATTTAAAGCAAGGGTGAGGCTTCTGTTGCATCCATCCTCTAGCACAGCCCATCTGGCTCTAAGCCTACTCTCTGCCTCCCTATGGAGCCTTCCCATGTAGGTGGGAGCAGGCTGGTGGGGCTGGTAATTGCTCTATCAGCCAGTTTCCTGCCACCCTCTTCCCCAGGGACCTACTTCTCCTGCTCTGTCCTGTGGCTCAAAGTGCATGACCAGTCACAGCTGAACCTGTTATTTGACAGCTGCCCTCAGCTGGGTGACAGGACTCACCTGCCTGGCAGCAAGGCCATCTTCTGACCCTGGGATCTGTCACATGCCTGAGAAGGAAGCCTCTCCTTTGCACGTGGCAAGGACAGCACGTTGGTCGTGAGTGGGCTGTGCTTTCCATAGGCATTAGGAAGGGCTCTGGGCACTCCTGGCAGTGGCTTCATAATGTGTTGCATCACTTGTTCTGTCAGAAGGTCTCCCAGCTTGTTTTAAGTTCCTGCTGCTCTGTGAAGTAAAGGCTATTTACTGAATGTTCTTTGTGCAGGTGGTTGTTTAACCAACATGCTCTGTTCCTTTTTCATTAAAATATGCATCTTTAAAAACAGGAACATAAAGGTGATTCTATTAAGAAGAAGAAGAAGCAGAAAGAACAGGAGAGGTGAGGTGTTTTTTACATGGTCTCCCCAGTGTATCTCCTCTGTGTAATTGCACAGTCTTACTCCTGAAATCATGCACATCACAGTGCAACAAAATCCTCCAGGAGCTGAGCTCCTCAAAAAATGGTGACACTGCTCTGTGCCTAGCTGTTCCAGAGGCTTCAGTTCCACAGCTTTACTTGAAAGTATGTCAGTTCTGCCTCAACACGTCTTAAGACTGCAGCTGGAGGTCAGAGGGATGAAAATCCCTGTGTGCAGACTCATGAGACACCACTTGCTCAGAGCATTTGCCCTAAGAGATAATTTCTGCAAAGCATAAGCTGCAGTATACAGAGGCTTGAAAGTGAGCTGACATTTCCTAATCCTAGTGCAGCAGGTTCCCTCTGTACTCTGTCTTCCTTCTGTATCCAAAAATCTTTGTGTTTCTAAACATTTAAAAATGTAAATCGTGCTGTAATGTGCTGTAAATTTTGCATGTCTATGAAGGAAAAATGTTCTGAAATTTTTACATGCTATGGTTTGATGCTCCATAATACCAAATTCTGCATAAATAGGTGACTTTTCACCATATTAAGCGTTTACATGTGTTTCTGCTGTTTCTTTTAATTTTTGTTTTTCCTCTCCCTGTTTCAGGAAGGCCAAGAGGAAGAAATCAGTGCCTAGCATTTGGCCTGCAGGACAAGTTGGAAAATTCAGAAATGGGACCTTGATTCTGCAAAGCCGTGACATAAAGAAAATTAGATCATCTAAAGTTAGCAAATGAACTTCATGATACAGAGTGAATGGACAATATGCATAAAGAGAATTCCCATTGCTACCAACACAGACTTCTGGGGCCTTTTGCCTATCCACCATATCCTAATTTTTTAATCTTACTTGTTATTACAGGATTTTTATGTACCATTCTGCCTTGGGATGGATATTAGAATTTACTATTTTATAAATAAAGATTAGAGTTCTTATTAAGAAGGTTGTACAGGCTGTTTTTATTAGTCACTATATGCTAAAAAACCCTTTTTTTGGTAGAATCAGCTTGTTGGCTGTAAGTAAAATACTCATTTAATCCATAAATTAATGGATTAATATAAATATATCTTTCATATGGAAGGAATTTGGAAAAAGCAATATCTTACTCACTCTGAACTGGAAGTAGGTGTTCTCCAAACATTTATTGGACATAAATCTGTTTCTGTATCCTTACAGATTATTAGTGGATAGTGGAACTGCACAATAATTTTTCTGTCCAGCAAAATCTCTTAATGGTTCAAAATTACCTGCTTTGGACTGAAAATAATACTTCTCTGAAGTTTTGTCCCTGGCAAGAATTACACACTCATCTTGTATATCTCTGTAGAGATCTCCAAATAAGCACTTTGGAATAGTGGTTTGGTGGCTTGGTTGTTTGGTTTCTAAAAACAAAACCATGTAAGACTGAGCCAAATGAGCATGGACACTCAAAAGCTACTGGTTGTTCCAGTTAACTCATGTTTGTTTTGATTCTATGCTTTTTAAGGCTTTTCTATGAAATCTTTACCAAAACTGCCTTTTGGTGCTATTTGGGTTTCAGCAGTCTGGTGTTTCTGGAACAACATTGATTCTTTTCTGTAGCTAAATATTTTATTTGGTTGCTTTTAAAGTCCGTCTACTAGAAAAGGCAATTGTTAATAACACTTCCAAAATGAAAGTTGAGTATTTTAGGGGAAGACAAAGATAAGGATAACTTAAATGACTGAATTTGTTCTGTGTTGTAAGATGTGGAGCTTGTTGGAACAGCTCTGGCAGTGAAGGATGTGTACATGGTAAGGAAAACAGCCCTTACAGCAGAAGCTTGTTCTAGGTGTACTGGTAGCCCTGTGGGCTGGGAGCCTGAGCAAGGTGATCCCTGACCCGAGGTCTGTGTCTTGCCAAGCTTGCAGCACCATTTGAGGCCGCCCCCTCCCAGGATGGCAAAGTGTTCTGGGATAGGGAGAGCCACACTGTGGACAGGGATGCTTTCTGGCACACGGCTTCCCCCACACCTTCCACCTTGCTTTGCTCTTTGTGCTCTGCCAGCACAGAGAGGACCAAGAGGAGGGAGAGGGCTTGGAGGGATCAAGTGCCAGAGAACAAGCAGAAGGGAGTGTTTCTGGAGCCATGTAGGAGCAGAAGGGGTGTGCAGAGTTTGGTTGCTAAATGCTGTTATCACATTTCCTAATTGCATAATTTGATTTATTACTCAGTATTGGTTGCAGATTCAAACTAGAATTAAGATTCCTCTCTGGTTACAGACTTAATGACTTATTTGACATTAGGGAAATGTCAAATCACGATGGCGTGTGAAGGTGTAACCACTAAGAATTTAGTACAGAGCATCAAGACTTGTTGAGGCAACAGCTGTTGCTTTGGATGTTGTAAGATAACCTGTATTTTACAATTCACGGTTAATCCTTGAGCCTAGTTTTTACTGCTCACTTGGTGACAAAGTTTTGTTCGTCTTACTTGGCATATAATGTGGGACTTCGTGTTCTCCATCAGCTTTGGTAAGTCAAAATGTTCACTTTCCACCTCCACAGCTCCCAAAAGCTATTTGGGAGTGAAACTTAGTCAGAATGGAGTGTAACTTTTGCAGCTGAGCTTGTAAGAGCTGTAAAAAGTTTTAAAAAATCAGTTCTAAAGTAAAAAGTTGAAAACTGAAATCCCAAGTTGACAGTGCAATGTGAAAGTTTTTGGGGGAAGGAAACGAAAAGTCTATTCGAAGTTTTGCACTTTCACATTTAAAGTGTGTATGCATTATGAAAGGCTTCTGGAGATTAGGTTTGCTTTTTCATATCATGTCTCCAAGGTGTTTTGAGGTGTTCTGTTACCAACATGAGCCAGAGCTAGCAGAGCAGTGCTGACAAAGAGAGGTGTTCCAGGTCACTGAATTGGGATATGTCTGAAGCTGAGGCACAGATGGTTGCTCTAAGGAAGGACACTCTTGGCTTTCTCCATTTACTGGATTATTCTTGACTGTAAGTAACAAAGCAGTATCAACAGTAGGAGATGGGCATGCAAACTGTATGCATGCCTCATCTACATAATCATAATTTGTCAAAATAAATAGGGTACTGATGCTGGATTTGTTGGCAATGTTATAAGAATTTATTTATAAACTGTAAAACAGCATAAACTTATATGTCAGGTTTTCCAAAAGGGTAATAATAGTAATAATACACAAAGTTTTAGTTGGACCAAAAGACAAAAAGCAGTTTGTTTCTAATTCAAAAAATACAAATGTTTGCTACAGGTACAAAATTATAAAAAGTTTGTATTTTCCTCCTGATCTGGTGACAGACACATATAGCAGAGATGTATATTTCACCAGCTCCAAATTCATATAAGCTATGGGAAATGATAGTAAAGAAAAGAAATGTTGTAGTTAAGAAAACTTAGAAACAACTTCTTGTCTTCCATTTAACCGGAATTGAACACCATTTTCTTATTCCTTTGCAGTTTTTTAGTTGCCAACATTTAAATTAGTGTTACTCATGCTTCATATAACAATCAGAAATAACAGCAGGTTTACCTCATGCATTTATTTTTAATATTCATCACGTCTTCTCACCATGCTACCTAGGAAGGTTAGTGTTTTTATTGACAACATTTAAGGGAGGTGGAGGATAAAGGACTGCAATCAGGATCCAGGAATATTTCTATCTACTGCTTCACAAGAAAATGTTAGAAATTCTCCAATTAGCATAAAAATAATTTTTTAATAAATTCTGCTTGGAACTGTTTGCAATAGCAAATGTAACAAATAGGTAATTTAACAGAAGGGGAAAATGCTGCTGAGTGCCTCTGTCAGTGAAACACACGTCTGTCTCCTCTATTGTGCAATGATGCAGGAGCCCCACACATCTAGTCTCTTGGGTTTGCATATGGGCTTCTTTCTGCACCTGAGAAGACCAAATGTGTCTTGTTAATGATGGATTTGTGCTTCAGGCTGCTGCTCCACCTGGCTCTGTGTGTGCAGCATTCAGTAGAGCTGGCCAGAAGAACCACCAGAAATGTTGTCAATAAAAACTAGAAGCAGCTCACCTTTTTTTTTCCCCTAAAAAAAAAAATAAATAAAAGGACTCTCCATCTTTGCCTGGTAATTTTCAGTGACAAGCGCCCTTTACATTTGCAATGTGGTTGATCTGTAATTGTAATCTCCCTTCCAAAGTTGATCTAGCCAAGATGCTTGGTGTTTTCATATTACCTTGCCTAGTTCAAAATTGAATTCTTGGTTTTGCTATTTAAAGCAGAATGCTGCAAAGCTAGTAAAGCCTGAGATAAGGTCTAACAACTCTCCTTCCTCATCTTCCTATTTGTGACCAAAGGACGTACTAGATGGCACCAGAAAGCTGCTGTTCCCAGGTTGTGGAATTTTGTGTCCCTTTTCACAGGGACAGATGACCTCAATTGTGGTCCATAAATGCACTACCTCTTGCTGGCAGTTCAAACACAGTGTTTTTCATACAGTGGTGGTGGCAGCTTAGCCTTAATCTCATCTCTCTTACCTTAAGAAGTATTGTTGTGTAAGAAAACAACAACAAAAGCTGCGTCTCACATTTCTTCTTGCTCTAGAACAACTGGAAAACCAGAGTGTGGGGTGGTCTCTGCCATCTTTACTAACTGTGCTTTGAGGGAAAAAATAAAAAACAACTTACACAGCACTACCACAGAACTCTATCACCAGCTACTATCAAACTACAGCAATACACTATCATGGCATTATTTACAACATGATGGGACGTTATGCATATAATAAATTACATTTAATACTTTTTCCTCTTAAACTCTGATAAATGTAAGCTCATGCTTATTTTATTTTGTTCAGTCCAATATATTTTCCTCTATGTGTCTTAAGTGCATAGGCAAGTATAGGAGGTGACAGTGCTGTTTGCCCATCTTTTCTGTTTTAGAAGTCAAATTGCTTTCCAAATTCGTAATATATCACAGTATATTACTGTCCTCACTGAGATTTATTTTACAGCACATACCTTTTCACAGCAGAAGGAGCAAGGGATTGTCAGCTACATGTGTGCTTATATTGACATTAAGTCTTACTAAGAGATCTGGTGAGCTCTTTTCAAGTTGATGAGGGAAAAGGAGGAAGTGGAATTTGTATAGCATTGCATGCCTTGGGAAGTCTGACAGCACTCCTGGGCTTAATAGAAATTTGCAGAGGAAAGAGCCAGGAAGAAGGTTTACGAAAGGCTAAGGCTGGGGCTCCCAGGGGTAGGTGAAAACTGAGAGTCCTTTGTTGCTCTGCAGGACAGAAAGTTCAACTGCAGTATTTATTTTGCAGCTGTTCAGAGGTTCCATACTGGTGTGTGCAGAAGTCAAGCTTTGTTTTGTTAATAAGGGGAGGGCCTGTTTGTCCTTTGGTGGGTTTTTTTTTGAATGTTAAGTCAATTTACAGCTGCCTCGTGTGGGCTCTGTACCATAGTGGATGGGATTCATCCCAGTGCAAGAGGCTTTGCTCTCCTGCTTATAAGAAGCAACCTGGCCTCTAGGAGCTGAAGAGTCCCATGACAGGCAGCTTTGGGTGAGCCTGGAGCCCCAGAGAGCTGCAGAAATACTCTGAGGGAACAAAAGGAAGAAGAGCACACAAAGTGGTTCCCTTGGGTATTTATTCCACTCTTTTGCTCTCTGGGTTCTCCCTGAACAGTCAGCAACGCAGTTCCTACAGGGACTAAAGGCTGACTCCTTCCCAAAGAAAGGATTTGGAGGAAACAGAAACTTGCATAAGAGATACTATAGATGAAGAACGTGCAAACTGCTGGGTTTGCAATGAGACGGACCTTGGGGAATTTGCCTGCAGAGAAGGAAACTATCTCTAGCCTGAGCAGAGCAGTGGGAGTGCCCCACCTCTCTCTGCTTGTGTTCAGGTGGCCCCTGCAAGCTCTGCATAAATATTAATGTGTGGAATTGTTAGTTTCCTAGAGTAATTTTAACTACTTAAGCATTATTTCTGTTAATCAAACTATGAAAATGTATCCAGCTGGAGTCACAAGAGTGCACTCTATGAGGGTAACAGGTTTATTGCTACAGGCCATGCCAAATGTAAGTCCTTGACTGTGTACACAACCAACACATGCAAACGCTTTGTTTAGTTCTTTACCTAGGGTAAAGTAGTATTACTAATGCAGGTAGCCTACTTCTAACTGTATTCCTTTTAACTTATTTGCATTTCTGCTAGGTTAAAAGGAGACTATAATGGTAGCTACCCTACTTTTGTGAATGTTGGAATGTGTAGAGGGTAAAAACTACTCACTGTTTCTACCTATTGTCCATATATTCATTAGAAATCAACATGTCACTCAATGTGTTCTCCTCAAGATATAATACACCAGGAACCGACACCAAAGCAACTATGAAAACGGAAACTGAGTACTGCAAACACTTCTAAAACCCATTCAGAATTAATTTTAAACATCTGGCAATGGTTGAAGATTGGAAAGATGTAAATTCATTTGAGTTTCCTTTACAGAAGTTGGGAGTAAAGACAAAGATTCTGTCCCAAAAGAAACAATGTCATGTCTTTTTGAATACAAGTGAAAATGGAGTGCCTTCCATATCAAAATTATCACAGGATGTTTCCCCATATAAAAACTATGTGCAATTTATGTACAATATTCCCACACTACTCTGACTGGCAATACTCAAAGCCAATGCTATGATTACAACTGTTAGGTTCATTGAAGAGCACACTCAAGAGGAAATTTGGGGTCTGGTAGCGTTCTAGCTGAGGTAGGTGAAAACAGACCTGCTAATTAGAAAATCTTGCATGAGTTCGTATGGTATTGAATGAAACCGAAGATTATAACACAGTTGGTCTCTGATATTCTTTACAAAACCAAGATAAGCATAGCACAGTTATTCCATTGTCTACAAGTTTACTAATACAATCCGTTCCAGACTTTAAAGGAAGTGCTGTTGCTTCCTCACTTAAAAGCATATGTTATTATTTTTCCATTGGTGGTTTTATTTCCTGTTTCAGTCTTGACGTTGCTGAAGGTGTGTTGCTGTCCTGCAGGAGAGGTGGGCTACAGGATGCTTGGTTGGTTACAGGCAGCAGGATGGCAGACTGCTTTGTGTCTGTGCAATAGCCCAGCTTTGTTCTGGGCTGCCTTTCCCTTCCCACAATGGCTGTGAGGTGGGATGACCCACGGGAGGATTCTGGCTGTTTGCCACAGGGAAGCCTTGCCATCACTCAGCACTACCTGAGTGATGTGCTCCAGACAGAGAGCAGAAGGGGGCCTGCAGCAGGAAATCTGGGGGCTGTCAGGCTGCCTGAAGGCAGGCCTGGGCTCTTTGTCCTGTGGCTGTGCTTTAATGCAAGGCAGTAAGCTGGATTTTAGTTGGAATATTTATTTTCAGGTTTAATAATTACATGCCTGATAAGAATATGTGTGTGCGTATACGTATGCTTGAAGAGGAAAATTTGTATAAGCAGCAGGATTTTAAAAAAGGAAATAGTACATTGATAGGATTTAAAAGTTTATGCTTTTCTTGTTTGATAGCACCACACTTCTGTAGGGTTAGAGCGACAAGAGTCCAAGATGTCATGGGCTCACCAAGCCTGCTGCATCTCGTCCTCACGCATTGCCACTATACAGACACACACACGCACACATTAACTGGGTTCAGAGGAAACGAAGCACACAGACAAACCAGTGCTTGGTTTTCTGACAACTGCATGCAGGTGACAGTGCCATGGCTGTGAGAAAAGATCACTGTCAGTCAGACTCCAGTTGTCATGGGCAGTACCTGAAATGGCTGCTCGTTTTCGTGGGACATGCCAGGCACAGGTCAAGTCTTGCAAAAGATTTATGTCCCAATCCAGAAGAATTCTTAGGGATGGGGTTTGCATTACTGCTATTAATCTCCCTCAAGTGTTTCATTAGGATCAAGACTTTACTTAGCTCACAGTAATCTAATAGAAAATTAAGGCCTCAGATCTCAAAGCTACATTGGAACTACAGCTGCACAGGTTTTATTAGGATCAAGGCTGGAAAGCATAATTTCTCAATGTGGGAGACTTTGCATGTGCCATATTTAAATAAATCTTATATCATTTCAGTTCAAAGGAATCTCCCATGCACTGTTTTTTAAGAGTTGTGCTGATAACCACAATCAGATCTTCTGTAAGTGTCTCTGTAGTCATGCCTAAATAACAAACACTAAAATGCATCCAGGATGTTTTTCTTTCGACTTCCTGTACCTGAATTCTGCATGTGTCATGGTGTTAGCTAAAATGAACCCAGCAATTTCATGGCAGTGTTTGGGAACCAATCTCGTTCTCATTGCAGGTAAGTTCTGCCACTGAATTCTAAGGGGACATTATCCTATAGCTTACTGCAGTCTAGAGCCAAAAGGAATAATCCATGATCATTTGAGCCCCTGAAAGGAATTGACAGCCAGGAATTCTTGAGCATATAACCTCCGCTTCAGCTGTCAAAACATATGCTTTCTTTATTTAAGGACTTCAGGTGGCAAGGGAATCCAGTTCATCTACTGGTAAACTGCTCCAACATCCACTGTCCTTCAGTCTCATCCATTTTTTCCAGCATCCCTAATATTTAAGCACAAATCCAGCCATGAGAGAGAAAATACACTCATTTAACCTTTTGCTTTACAGATGTGTTTGTGTGTGTGTGTGCACAAGAGTGTACATATGTATGCAATGCAGAGTAGATATGTTCAGGTACCCATCTGCAGTCGAGTGCCAGTTCAGTGGATGTGCTTGCTATGGCTGTTAAATTGAAAATGGAGTGGCCGAGCTCTAACCAGCCGATTACTTGGTGAGCAGCATGCTGCACAGTGTTTCAAGTCAGGGAAGAGGATGCTTTTTTACTGACTTACTGAAAAGTGCCAAAACACACTGAGGAAGCTTACAGAATCCAGCACAGTGTCAGACGAGGCTTCATTAGTTGTTGGGCAGCTTGGGCTGTTTTACAGATTGTGGCACCTCCAGTCCTGTGTGCAGGGTCACCTACACAAAGAAGAAATAATGTCAGATTCAAAACTGAGACATCCTCAGCAGAGAGCATTTGTGAAGGCAAAGTGCAGGCAAATGACATGGAAAGGGCTGCAGGACTGCAGGTCCAAGTTTAAATCAAGACTATTAATGGAGATGATATCTGGTCTTTGAAATAAACAAGTCTCCTTCCCCTTTCCCTCCTGAATACTTTGGGACTGAGAAGCCAGGTGTCTGTATCTTTTCCCAAATCTAGCCACCCGTTGTAGGTATCCAGAAGGTAGGAAGGTAGGTAGGTATAAGTTTGATGGCATGAGGGACCCCAAGTGCTTCAGGACAGAGGTCACGCAGTGGAGCCCATGGACATGATGAGTGTTCCACCCAGGCTGTGCTGGTCCTGCCTGACCTAAGCCGACCTCCCTCAGCTCTCAGGCTCCTGGGTGTTTCCAAAGGTTCTCTCTCATACCACACCCAGTTTCTAGCCATAAGCAGTGGTCTTGAAGTAAAAATGTGTTATATTTAAAGAGAGTTCCTCCAAGAGGAAAACCTCTTGCACACAGAGCACAAGAATGATGTGCTGACTGATATGCTCTGTAGCGCCAGTTCTCTGACCTATGTTGCCTTTGCTCTCCTTACCACTGTGCTGTTCATACTTCAGTCATTTGCCAATGTTAATTATCTCCAAACAAACATGATATCTAGGAGGAATTAAGATGGTTTTTAGTCAAACTGTCAGGGGAGAACTTTAGAGACACTGCTTTCTAAGTGGAGCATCACAGGAAAATCAGAGCAGGAATTAGTGCATGTTTTTTTCTTTTACTTGTTTTACAGCATTACTCTTCACATTGGTCAGGCAAGGCAGAAAGTCAAATGCAGCCCAAAAAGTGTGAGTGGCCTAGATGTAAGCTTGAGAAGGAAAAGAACACCTATCTGTACTGACTACCCATAGATGATGGTATCAGCTCCTTTAGTTGGAAAGGGTAGGTGGGGCTGGACTGCAGGAGATTTACCTGGACGTTTCGATTGAGGCTCAGTGCAGGCATGAAGACACCCTCGATGTTTTCAAACGCTGGAGGCCCCTGCTGCTGCCCATTGATGTAAAAGGTCAGGCTGTGCTTGTTCAGATCCAGCAGCACACCAACAGTGGCACCTTTAGAAACTCCTCCTTCAGTCCTAAGGTACAAAGGGCACATTGCAGGTGAAGGCAGAGCACACTGTGCTGCTCTCTCCAGGTCAAACCAGCCTTACTAAGCAAAGGAGCGTGGAGCAGCACAGGGAAATGATTATCCCTGAGGCATTTGGTGATGACTGATCCACACCTTTATGTGAAGCACACATAAGCACATCCATGGGAGCTTAATGAAGGGATCCTAAACAGAAATAGATCCACTTCTTCTGCAACTGCAATCTAAGAGGTGAAAATGGGATCCAGAGCTAACAGCTAATGACAAACTGGGAGGCGAGCCAGTGGAGTCCTGGAGACACGGCACCTCTGAGTATCCCTGTTACAGTGAAGTGATGCATGGCAGGAAATGAAAAAGCAGGAAGCTGTTTTGCTAGGTGTTTATTTCTAATCAATGTGCCTGCTAACAGCTCCAGAGAGAGACTTCCAGTTCAACTGCTCACCCTGACATGCTCTAAGGGAGCCCAGATTCCAGGGAGGAGCACAGGTACAACAGACAGTGGTTTTGGGGAGGAAGGGAAGTTGGGACTGGTTAGGCCCAAGCATAGCTTCTGATTGACAAGGTGCTCAGCTATAGGACTGGGAGCTGTCTTGGGTGTGCAGGCCCAGTTATTAATACCAGTGATAATTGGTTGTGTCAGGAGCAGCTGCTGAGAGCTCCTGCAGTGTCAGAGCTTGCCAGGACACACTCAGCCAGCCATTACACGCCTGAGCGATTTGACATTAATGCACTCTGACTTGGGGGTTAGTCAAACTCAGTATTACTTTAAAGGACACTGAGCAAAAACACCCACTAGATATGCAGATTGGCCACAGGCACTGCCATTCTGCTGATATCATGGGGCTCTGCAATGGATTTACAGCCTGACACTATTTGTCCAGGGTAAATCAGATTTCAAATAATTTGCAGTAGGAAAGGAAACAGCTGTCTTTCGTCCCATGCACTCGCCTCAGGCACACAACATTCACAAGATTTACGGTATTTTATAGTAAAATTCATCACAATAGGTAGGCAAAACATAAAAAAAATTAAGAAGGAGAGGGGGACTAGAATATGATTAGGAAGAATGTAGCACAGGGTAAGAAATTTTTCTCTTGTCCACTAGGTGTCACAAACCGTTTTCCTTTAGACTAAATGTGGCACGTGGCCCTTCATCTGAAGGTAGATTACAGAAAACTGTTCTGACTTTTCCATTTAAAGCTCTTCAAACAATAATAGTATAGCTAAGAATCATGGATTGACTCTGAGAGGTTTTAGATGTGAAATTTCACTGTTCTCAGATGCCTTTGATTTGATTTCTGGTCCTATAAACATTAATAGGTTTCTTACTGAGCTCTTCTCCAAAACCACAAAATAAATTATTTTCCATCAAAACCTAAGATGCTTACCTACCATGAGTATCTCACTATATAGACTGTTTTTATTAAAAGCCCTCAATCATAAAACTCACCATGAGATTATGGGAAGCAACAGTACTGTGATTTGGAGCTATTTACAAGTAGATTACTTTTTTTTTTTCTTTTTCTGTTTAGGAACAGCTTTGCATGTAGGACACCACATTTTAGATCCTGCTTAAAATGGATTTTATCGCATCCTTTTAAATGACATAGATTCTCTTAGGGAAACAGAAACAGCAACTTTATTTTTTTGAGATTATGATGTTTTTTCCTATATGACAGGCTAATTTGTTTCCCATGGGCTAATTAGCTGTGTGCTGCACAGTGACATTGAGTGACCCCTCTGTAGCCTCCAGGGACAGCCCCACTGAAGAGGAGATAGATTCTGCCTGCAGATTCCAGCCAGGCAAGGGCAGGACCCAGCTGAGGCCCCTACAGGAGCCACAGCGGTGGGGGGCAGAGCAGAAGGATGGGGACCTTCTCCCTTTATTCCTGCCCCAAGTTCTGCAGGAATTCAGCAGACAGATTGCCCCATTCCTACTCCATCACCTCCCCGCAGTGAGAAACTGGCTCTGGCAGGATTTAGGGAGGACAGAAGCAGGCAGGAGCTCTTCACCACACTGCTGCAAGGGAGGCTGGACTTTGCTGGGGCTGACAGCTGCTCCTACTCAGCATACCATGCTTCCTTGGGAACAGTACTTTGAGGACTCCAGCACTTTTTGGACTATTTTCCTGATTCCTTTCTCTAGGAGGAGAGCTGGGGGAGTCTGTTTTATGAGAAAACTTCTGCGATACATTTACTCACTCTTAGGTACACCATTTAGACAGCATTACAGGATAATTTTTCTAATAAATGCTTTTGTTGTGGAAAAAAAGACAAATAGCTCAAGAGACTCAAAGTCAGGTTGCTCCCTCCTGGTACACTTTGTGGCACCACGGAAAAGCCTGCTTCTTTACTGTAATGCATTTTTAAACTGCTTAATGACACGTACTACACAACCCCAGTAACCTTTCATGTAAAAGGAAAATACAAATTTTTGTTGCAATGCTCCCTTAATAAATACTTAGTATTTATTAAAGTACAATCCAATTCTGGAGATAGGCAACACTGTTTCATTTTTTCAAGTAAATAACTTGGACATTTTGATTTTTGTGTGCAACAGTCCTGAGCACAGAAGTGCTGTGCAGAAGCCTGGAAGGTCAGAGTACTGAAAGGGGAATTTGGCTACCATGAAAAATGCAGTTGCCTGTGGCAGTAGAGGCTGTTATTCCAAGATGCTTTCAGTAACAGCTTGGACAATGTGCAGAATATGATTGGAGGAATTAAGAAGAGTAGTTTCACTATTATTTAAAAATAAATACTAACAATTTATGAACAATTTGATAAACTGAATAATTAATTCAACTCTCCATTACAATACTTTAAGTGTTAGCTTTACAGCATCCTAAAATCTTTATGATATCTATTGTCAATTATAGCATTTTTCATTCAGCTGTAGCATTTTTGTGTGATGAAAAAACCTGCTCTTGAGATATCTGAAGTCAATGAAGAGACTCCTGATTGCAAGGGACTTTTAAGACTAAAATGCAAATATTCTGGATTTCAACTTTCTGTTGTTTTTCAGTATAAAATACTTCAGTATAAAATATTTCAAGGAGATGTACACCTCCTTCTTTCCATAGACATGTAGTGGCTGAAGTATTGCCTGTAGCACCTGGTAGTGCTGCTCTTGGGAACTTTGCCAAGGAACAGATCTATGGCATTGAATGTCAGTGCCTCTTGTTAATGGGCATCCAGCACCTCTCAGAATAGTTTGGATTGGAAGGGACCTTTAAAGGTCCTCTAGTCCAATCCCCATCCAAAAAGCAGGGACATTTTCAACTAGGTCAAGCTGTTCAGAAGCCCATCCTAGACCTTGAATGTTTCTAGGGATGGGGCATCCACAACCTCTCTGAGCAACCAGTTCCAGTGTTTCACCACTCCATTGTAAAAAAATGTCTTCCTTACAGCTAGTCTAAATTTAGCTTCTTTCAGTTCAAAACTATCTCCCCTTGTCCTAGAACAACAAGCCCTGCTAAAAAGACTGCCCTCATCTTTCTTATAAACCCCCTCTAAGTACTGAAAGACCAAAATCAGGTCTCCTTGGAGCTTTCTCTTCTCCAGGCTGAGAATCCCCACTCTCTCAGCCTTCCTTCAAAGGAACAATGTTCCATCCCATTGACAATTTTTGCCCAGGATACAGTTGTCCTTCTGCAAGGGCTGCAAGTGCACACTGACAGACCATGATCAGCCTCCCAGGCACCAATATCACCAAGTCCTTCTTGGCAGGGGTGCTGTCAATCCCTTCATCCTCCATCCTGCCCTGACCCAGATGCAGGGTCTGCGCTTTGCTTTGCTGAAGCCCATGAGGGCCCACTTCTTGAACTTGTCCAGGTCCATCTGGGTGGCATCTTGTCCCTCAGGTGTGCCAACCACACCACTCAGCTTGGTGTCATCTGTGACCTTGCTGAGGGTGCACTTGATCCCACTCTCTATGACATTGATGAAGACAATGAACAGAACTGGCCCCAGTATGGACACCTGAGGGACACCACTTGTCACCAGCCTCCATCTGAACATCTAGCTGCTGACCACTACCCTCTGGATGTGACTATCCAACCCATTCCTTATCCATCAGACATCCAGCAAATCCATGTGTCTCCAGTTTGGAGAGAAGGATTTTGGGGGGGACCATATCAAGGGCCTTACAGAAGTGCAGATGGATGTTGCCCATAGCTCTTCCCTTGGCCACTGCTGTAGTCACTCCACCATAGAAGGACTTGCCCTTGGTAAAGCTGTGCTAGGTGTCTGCAATTACCTCCCTGTCCTCCATGTGCCTTAGCACAGCTTCTGGAAGGATCTGTTCCATGGCTCTCCCAGGCTCAGATTTCTGGGAACAACAAGACTCAAGGTGCCTCCAAAACCTCTATCTCTGCCCTAAAGTATTTTCTCAACCAGTTTCCTCAGCCTGTTCTTAAAAGGATCCCTCTGTTTCTGGATGCCTGAGTCTCCTGTTCATGCCCCTTCCAGCATTACAGAAGTCCTGCTAGATCCAATTTTGCATGCTGTGAGTGAAAGGAACAGAAAATGTGACAGGTCACACAAATTAGTCTTTCAAGCTCTATCTCAGCTTATCCTTGAAACTAGTCACTTATTAATTACCCTAGTTTATTCTCATGAAGATTAGGAAACAAGAAACTATTACTAAAGTGTAACTTTCACCACAACAACATCCCAGCGGCTGAAAGTTGACAATGAATTTGCTTTGGATTGTGATGCTGTGCTGTCGTGCACTCGTGTCCAAACAAATAGGCAGCAATAACTGTTTCCAAAAGACTATTACAGCTAATGAGTTAAAAAACTGACCTAGTTGACTGTCACAGTTAAAAATATAATGCCTAGACCTAATTTCATTGAAGCGCATGTGATTTCATAAGACTGCATGCCCTTTGCGAGTGTACTTCCCTTGAACAGATATTCCATGGGTCTATCCATGCTTCGCACATGCCTTTGTATTTTATCAGGTAAAACTGGGAAACTGTCATCAACAGAAAGCACTTTGTTCTCTTGATTAAGCAGGATGATTGGAAATCCTCAGTGTTTCCATTGCTTGTGCTCCCCAGAAAAAAGCTTTTGCTTAGCTTGTGTGCTACTTGCCGGGAGGAGCATGCTGAGGACCAAATCCATAAAATAGGTTTCTGGGACAGTGGTGCACAGAATCGTTGCCAGCTTTTTTCCAGAAAACATAAGCTGTTCCACAGAGCATTAAAATTAATACAGCTTAACATTACTTCCGCCCTGAATCGAATCAAGATGTTAAAGGGACGGAGAACTTCTTGCTATATTTATTATACTGATGTTATTTTACTCTATATTGTCTTAAAACATGACATAAGGTTTTTGGACCCATAGAGAACAATCCAAGGAACTTCAGATAGCTTTGGATCCAGCTATAAGGTCCTTCCACCTGTCTGTAATGAACTGCAAAATCAAACCATGTTTCAAACAAAAATTCCTAGCAATTGAAGTGTACTTACTTAAAGCACAGGTATGCTGTAGAGTATAAATGACTGTTCAATGGGAGACATTACAATCAATCTTAGGACACAGTGCATGTTGACACAATCTTATCACTTTAACGAGACACCTGCATTTCAGTGTTTTAAAAATCACTGCAAAACCTTGTTTTAATCATTTGGTATAACAGAAAAACCACCTGAGACAGTGAGAGTCTGGTGGGACAGTCAGTAGAAAACTAAACAGAAGTTGATTCCAGCTCTGCCACAGACCTGCTACATATCCTTAGTCAGTCACTTTACTCATACATCAATTTCCCATTGTGATAGAACAGGTATACAAATACACCGTTTTCCAAAATAAGCAAGGGACTACAGATCCTTTTCAGAGATCTTCTCAATGGTCTCAGTACCCAGCCAACCTTCAGTTAAGGCTGACCCTCTCATGGGACACAGAAAGAGAGCAGTGCAGTTCTGCTCTGATACCTTCAAGCAAAGTTAACCATGTGTCCCCTGCACAGTCTGGCATCACTTCAAGGAAACAGAAGCCAGCACTAGGCAGAAGTAACTATCCTGAGCACTGAAAGTCATGCAACCATGTCAGCACAACACAGGATCTGTGCTGACAGTTGTTCTGTCTGTGTGATCCATCCCTGGAGGTACCTGCAGTTAGAACATGTCTCTCCACTGCTCAGTTGCATTGACAACACAGAGCCTCTGAGTGGTGGGAGAGAGAGGCTTGGAAACAGTGGCTTGGGGGCATCCTGACATCCTCCTCTGTCTAAGTCGGTTGTACTACTTGAGGTCCTTTTCAAAGCTCTTCAGTACAATAAAAGCTGTCACTTAGCCCTCACTACCAAACAGTCCCTTGTATCCAGATCTGCCTCAGTGTGACCTACAGCAAAACCCTTAACAGGTGTCAGAACTGGAGACAAACACCTGCAGCCTAATTATTGTACAATCTGCAGCCAAGATTCCTCCTAATGAAGAGGATCAACCACCTTTCTCCCTCCAGCAATGAGAGAAGTCTTGCATCCCGTTGTGCTGTGCCCCTGTCCGCTGATGTGGGTGGGACACACCGTAATGGGTTTAAATCTCAGCAGGGGGCATTTAGGCAAAATCTCTGGGAAAAACTGGTAACTGTGAGGATAACAAACACAACACAGACTGTTAAGGCGCAATCACTGTCACTAGTGATTTTTAAGAAGGAATAAAATGAGTACATTTGGTTGGGAGCTGGACTAGATGGCTTGCTGAGACACCTGCCTCTGATGCAGTGTCACGGACATATTTCATGAAAAATGCTTTCGTTAGGATCTTTTCTCCTGAGAAGCTGAGAGACCTCAGAACCGAAATGTAAACAATAATTACCTGCTGCTGTGGAATGCAACAGGTGTGTCTTTGATTGGTCTCATGTGGTTGTTTTTAATTAATGGCCAATCACAATCCAGCTGTCTGGGACTCTCTGGTCAGTCACAAGATTTTATTATCATTCTTTTCCCTTCCCTGCTAGCCTTCTGATGAAACCCTTTCTTCTATTCTTTTTGTATAGTTTTAGTATATAATTTTCTTTTAATATAATATATATAATAAAATAATAAATCAGCCTTCTGAAACATGGAGTCAGGATTCTCATCTCTTCCCTCGCCCTGGGACCCCTGTGAACACCACCACAATGCAGGGCAGAAGAAATATCTGTGAGGAGAAAAGCCCCAGGCAGCACTCACCGGTTGGTGTGGGAATTGCAGTGCATGAACCAGCTGCGGTTGTTGTCCACATACATGGCCCACGCCTTGTCATCCTTGCCCAGCATCATGTCCTTGACCACGTTAATCCTGGCGATGCCGAAGGCCGGGTCCGGGTGGTTGTCGTAGCGGTCCACGTGCAGCTCCCAGTAATGCACGCCCTTGGAGAAGGCGGCGGTGCCCAGAACCACCCGGTCGTCGTAGCTGTTGCAGGTGGCGGTCTGGTTGTCATTGGACAGCACTATGTCTCTGTGAGCTGAGGAGGGGTCAAAGGTGAACCACGCCACTGAGGAACGGGAAAAGGAAAGGCAGGATTAGATCAGGAGGGGCTGTGTCCGTGTGCTGTCTGCTTAACTCAAGTAAGAAGGATAAAATTCTGCCTTTGTAAAGATCCCACTGTACTCTGAGGTAATAAAGACCATCTTTCCTTGTTACTGTAGGCAGCTACACAAGATTAATCTGAGCTGGTACCCTGCTGTTCTTCAGCTCAGAAGTGCTTCACATTATTTGTGCTTGTTCCCCTGAAATTTAGCTGCTAAGGGCAGTGACATTCTGTCCACACACAGTAACAAGAGAGTCACTGAGGAGACAAAGGCTGTTCCAAGACATGGAAACTGCTCATGTCAGTGAATTGGTTCAGGATCGCCTTTAATGGAAATGGAGATTAGCTGCGTCCATGCTGGTTAGGACTGACTTCACTAGTTTATCAAAGTGAAGGGTTTTTTTAAAAAAAGGGGGAAAAAGGCCCCAGAATCTCTTAAAGTATAAATATTTTATACTGGCCTATTTTGGCAACACAGCATAAAAGTGGAAGTGATAATAGCATGCACTTCTCAATTCATTACAATATCATTAATGAAGATGAACTTCCTGTATTGTTCGTATGGATGTCAAGCACAATTACAGTGGAACAAGCGTGAGTTCCCATCTCCATATTATCAAACCTTCTGGGGAAATTGAAGCAGTAGTGAAGGAAAAGGCAAATCCCAAAGATGTATGTAGAAAGGGAGACAGAGTGGAACAAAAAATATCCCGTGAGTTGCATAACTGTTTCTGTACGATAAAGAAAGTCTCTTAGATCCTAGACTTTTGCAGCCAACTAAAATCACACAACCTAAAGCCTGAATTGTTACTGATAATGGAAAATACCAGTAGGTGTCAAATACATTAATGGGTGTAAAGGGAGGCAAGCGTCCTGCCACTGAGACGTGCAGCTTTTCATTTAGAGAGTGGCAAAGGCCCAGCTCACCATCCGACGTCTGTAAAATGACCGTCTTGCTGTAAGGACCAACGCCTGAGGAGTTGAAAGCTTTGACTCTGGCATTGTAAGTGCTGTTGAAATGAAGGCCATCGATGGTGCAGAGGGTCTCCTTGCCAACATATACCTCCTAAACAGACCAAAAAATACAAGAAAGAGAGAGAATGAGGGACATAGTTAAGACTTCTAAATATAAGCAAAATGTGAACAGTTCTCTTTGCTTCCCAGGATGAATGAGTTATACTGTTATAATACAAACAGCCACAGCATGTGAGACATCAAGGATGGTCAGCACTGGACAAACTAAGGTGAAGATGAAGCTGGAAGGGTAAAGCAATAAAGGACAGCACGGAAAGATCTTCATGCTCCTCTTATCCTAAATATCTACTCCAAACCGCTATTTTGGAGAGTAGTCCCAGTATCTGACACACTGCGGCTGCTATTTTATGTAAGACAAAAAAAGGGGGCATATAAGAATAAATAAAAACAAGAGCAGTTTTGTTCTGTTGGAAAGGTTGTCTCATGCCTAGGTTAAAATATAATTTTGAAACCTGAAAACACAAATCCAGAAGAAAATTAACTCCGAAAAATTAGGATTACATGCACCACATGATGAAACAGTATCCAGACAACAGAGACATCAAAAAGATCTTCAAATATTTATCATAGAGCAAGTATTTCTGTAATGTGAAATATTTCAGAGGGAGGAACATCTAGGCAGACCAATGAAGAGAATCAGATTATGCAGGCTATGATGAACTGAAAGAAGCCTAGAAAATCCTGTCTTGGCAGCAGGTTGAAAGATAATTCCTTTCCAGCTCTGATTTCTCTGATTCTGTGAAATCCGTAGGTTTATGGTAGCAAAGGCACCAAAGTGCTTAAACCTGTCACTAAGCAAACCACTCAGATCCCAGTTAAGACTTTAGTAATGCCTAGGAATAGTTCTGATAGTTAAGGCTCTTTCATATAAACCCAAAAGGATGTGATGAGTAAGAAAGGAATTGATTAATTTACAGCAGGACATGTGTTTGTCCTCTTTGCTACTATGGTGGGTGCTACAAACAATAAAATCTCTTGGGTCCTGAGTTAGCTGGTGATCATTCATGGAGACAAAGAAGTGTTTTAATAGAATAACTTAATTTACCTCCATGTCATAAGATATGCTGACTGTGAAAAAAATTTGCATTTGTTGAACAACTCTCATATTTTCTAATACACTTCATGTTTACCACTGTTTACTGCTTTGGTTTATGCAGGTTGATGCTCTCTGCTTCTACAAAGATGTTCTTTGAATCCACCCATCAAATACTGATAAATTGCAGTCAATGTCTTTGCTGTCAGATATAGAATTCTCCATTTAAAAGGTCAGTAAACCCTTATTGAGATGGCATTGCTGAGAAGCCTGCCTTTTATATTTTAATAGGAAAAACCGAGGATGCTTCTACCACAGCAAGCAGACCATTCTCCTTAGAAGTTGTCACCTCATATTTTTAAGGATTGAGATAGTTTTGTATCTTTCTCAATCCAAAACCTTCACATGGCACTGCTGACAGTCCTAAAACCTTTGGCGGTATCAAAACTCACCCACACAAATGAGCTTGGATATGCACCAGCCTGAAATCTTGTTATTCACAAGACATGAATACCACTTTTAAAGGTTTATCCTGGATAAACTGGATAAAAGATACTGGAATTCTAACAACTTATTCTAACTCTTCATTCATCACACACTGATAACCCTCTTCCCTACTGACATTGACTATATTGGCAGCTCTCAGCAGCCATTCACAAAAATACCTTTTCACACTTTCACTGTGTGATGTGAAATGTTACTTGGACAAAGGAACTGAGGAGACCTTCCAAAACCCACAATGCCCTCTTCAAAATGCCCTGCCAATATTGCTTCCTCTTCTAATGAGGAGTGTCCAAATCAGGCACCTTTGCTGGCTATGGGTGTAGTGGTTTGGCAGTTCCTTAGGTGGATCCATGCCAGGACATTTTCAGCTTGAGAAATCTTTAGGTTTCCTGGGAGAAGCCAGTTTGCAGCTCCCAAAAAATGCCATCACAAGTTTTTGGCAAAATTCCCTGTTTGTGAAGAGAGCAGCTGTGCTCCACAATGATGTCCAGATGCTTTCGAGGCACCAGCCCCTGGGGAAGCACTGGGCCAGCCTGGTCTAGAGCAACAGGAGCATGAAGCCTGCCTGAGGCAGAAGGGCCACAGCTTCTAGGAGGACATGGCTGGAAGAAAGCTGATTGAATTGCTTCTCTAGTGTGCTCATCGGGATGTGTTGAAAAAGTATGGGAGCCCATAAGCACCCTGCACCTGCAACCAGGAGCATCACGTTGTGGCATCAACCAGAGGATCTGGAAGGCAGCACTTGGGAAGCCTTTCCATATTTATCAATTCCATCACAGCATGACAGTGGAAAAAGTTTCCACCAGCCTGGCCTCATCTGCTCCCAGGGGAAAGGTTTAGAAACCCTGTATTTTTATGCAGGATCGTATTTTTACTCAGAAAATCAGGAAAAACTGAGTTGCATTTCTGGACCAAGAATGTCAGCTGCTGAAACAGGGTGCAATGGACAGATGAGAGTAGGAGCTTCAAAGAAATTTCTGGTTTGTGCAATGAACCACTTCCAGCTTCTCACATTCAGCAGGCTCATATGGGATTTTCTTCTCTGGAACGCACTGGGCATACCTCAAGGCCCTCTTTCCAAGAGCCCTGAAACAAAGTTCCTATCTAGGCCAGTGGTCCTTCTATTAAGCAGCATCTTCACTGTTTTCTCCACCAGCACAATGGAATTAGGGATGTTTTGACAACCCAATCTTCCCTACCCCTCTCCCCACCCTCAGACAGAAACAAATCCGTATCTGGAGGAAACTCACATACAAAGAAACACAAATAAATGCTGAATGAAATTCTCACTCGGAATTGGCCACCATCTCCATCATCAAGTTCCAAGATATAACCCTCCACAGGGTTGTGGCTCAAAGGTGGCATCCTCCAGGCCAATGTCACACTGTTGTTCCTGGTGCAACACTTCTCCAGCTGCAGTAATGGCACGGGTGGCACTGAAACAGGAACTGGGTACAGGTTAGTGTAACTCTGCCCTACCCCATTAGTCCGTGCTGTGAGCAATATGGCAACTGCTCACCTCCTTCCCCTTGCAGGGGAGCCAGTGTTTGTTAGGAAGAGAGTCCATTCTCTTTCTTGAAACAAAAGGCAGTAAAATCACATAACAAAATGTTGTTACCCAGTTAGACAAATCATTTCACTGAAATATGTAGACAGAAACGTATCTGGACTTGATTGTCATGTCTCATAAGAACTAGAGTCTAGGGAATCCATGTGCGGTTTCCTTCCCAGGAGTCACTGTCTGGAAGAATTCTTTTTCACACCAGAGCACCCACTGTCCCCAAAAGGAGGGGCAGGGGGTGTCTCAGGCCATAGGGTGTCACGGCAGACGCAATGCTGCCAGGGAGCCCATTGCATTAACAAAGAATTGGGTTGTTAGCAAGCAGAGCAGCCACTCCTCCCAGCACAGCTGAGAGACAGCCTGAACTCCATCAACAGCAGGAAAACAACTCTTCATTACAGTTGTGGGGGTTTTAAAAATCTAATTTACCACCCCTCCCTCTCACCCTAGGTTTTCATCAAAAACACCTTGGATGTGTTATCTTTATGGCAACCACACTTAAAATAAACTGTTGAAGCAAATTGTTCTGTTTGCAAACTTTATCGAAATCCCATGGTTCAGGTAGCAAAAGGAACTTCTGCATCACAGGAGACTCCTCACAGAAATTACAAATGCAAATTTTTCTACCAACATGCCTTTTCAGTGACTTGCTCAGAAGAAACACCAAGAGACTGTTTGCCAGACCAGCATCTTAAAAATAAAAAGAAACAGAGTAAAATATTCAGCTGTGTCTCTGTGGGAAAGAGACCTCTATCCTAAACAAAACTAAACTCTGACTGTTCCCTCTTTGCTGGCAATTATAAAGTGAAAATTTAGTCTTCTGGATAGAGCTGGCATGCATCTTATGCACTTTTGAAAACATACAGGTTAAGTTAGGATGCCAGTGATGCACAAAGACTGCCCGGTCTTCTGCCCAAGGCTAAATTTTACCATTCAATATCTCAGTATCATTTCTGCTGAGCTCAATCATGTCTTAGAAGAAACTGAGTGCTCTGAGAATTCATTGGCTTAATAATATTGGTTTGCTCTTCTTTTATCTACTCTGCTTTGACCCTCTAGTTTATTTTCCTCCTTCTGTCTGCGTGAGAGCTAAGCCCTTGAGCTGTTCCTTTCGTCCTATTTTATGTTTCTGGATAAAAGAGGACTGTTCATGTTCTGTGTACCAAGCAGACTGTGGGAAAATGGATGCTACTGTGTGACAGGGCTGAGGCTTCACCCCCATTTTGGAAGTGACTCGAAAGTCAACATCACACTTGTGATAAACAGCACAGAAGCTACCCTGGCTTTCCGCTGGCATTATCCATCACCACAGTGAACGCAGATGGTTGGTAGCCCAGAAGAATGAAACAAAAGAGCTTTATAAATTAGCTCTTGAAGGTTTTTCTGTGAAAAGGAAGCCTTGTTCCTATTCCTTGATATTTAAGGATGATTCAGAGGGTGTCATAAATAAAAACCTGCTTGTTTTCTCACATGGAAAGTTCAGAGTTTCCTCTAGGAGACACTGTGTCTGGAGAAGTCACAGAAATGTGAAACTGGATGCTCAGTCAAAAACCTGAAAATGAGGAATTCAGAGGTAATGGGACTTCTTAAGTGAACCATTTTAAGTTTAGAATTTTGCCTGTGTTTTTTAACCTATGTATTCCTGGTGACTGATGAGCCTGGGAGAAGATAGGGCTCTATCAGCCATCCACACTCCTGCCACTTTTGCTAGCTGGTTAGCCCTCTCAGGAAGCATTTTTCTGGTCCTCCCCATTTCTGAGACTCCTCCTGGCAAGACTGGATGAAAACCTAATTCCTGAAGTTTCTAAGATGCAAAACAGACAATGCCCCTTCACCTCTTACTAACCACTAACCTTTTCAACCTCTGAAAAAAACCTCATTACTCCTAGGAACACTGATTGGAGGCTTTCAGGAACTGTTCATGTAATGCACAATGCTGAAAAAAGAGCAGGAGGAGGATATGTGTTTTACAACTCCCCTTTAACTATGTAAACAGGAATGCTGTCTAGGAATAAAATATGTTTTCATCCAGTAGAGTGCTGTTGTTCCCACTTCCCAGGGGAAGGGTGAATTTTGGCCCAATGTGTGAGAGCCTCACATATTATGGGAAAGTGCCTTGGCTTCTTCAATGTGTTGCTGGATATTCAAGGCTTTGTGGGCAATCCATAACAGCCTTCTGCTCTCTCTGATCCAGCCTGAACTGCACAACTCTCCTGAAGGAGAAGCAAGAAGCCCCTGCCAAGCAGCTGGGCAGCTTTGCTGCATGATGCTCTCTGTGCCTGACCTCCTGCTTCCTCCACTGGATGTGGATGGGCAGAGATTTGCCTTGATCTCAAATTCCCTATGGGAGGAGAAAAGATGAACACCTGTAAAAATTATAGGAAAGTGCAAAGTGAGTTGAATAATCGGGATACTGGTGTATACTTCACAGCAACAAGCAACAGAATAGGACTAAGGAAAGAAAAAATATAGGCTAAGTGCCAGGGAAAAAAAAAGACTTAGATGTTAAATTGCAGTTCTGTCCCATTTCTTGACCAATTTAAAGTTCTCAAGAGATTTTTTGGAAGGAAAATATTAAAAATATAAAGGGAGAAATGATACTGCAATGGCACAGAGGGACTTATTAATGAGTCTGAACGATGTCCTGCTATTTTAAAAGTGCTTCATGCAGGTCACTCTTTGATAAGAAGTGTGACACTGACTAATGTCTCTTGTCAACAGTGCAGTTCCCAAAACACACTGCTCAATGCATCTCATGGCTGATCAGGTAGCCCCCTCACAGGGTACAGCAGGGCTGCTCTAAGATGTTGTCTTTTGTCCTCCTGACAAGCAATGATGTCACCCACCTTCCCAGACTAGTTTTTAAAGAACTGAATGCACTGAAAGAATGGGACCCCCCAGAAACAGGAAAACTTTGACTTCCTCCAAAACTGCAGTACAGTTCTGGAACAGCTTGAGTCACTGCTGTAGCAAGTGCCTTACAAACAGTGTTAGGAGAGAAGGAGAGACCTCGAGGAGCTGAGTCCATGACACAGAGCAGAAAGAACCAGAGGTAAAGCTTAAGAGGAAACAGCTGTCCTTTAATTATCAGAGCAGTACAGTTCATACCTGCAGAAGCAGAGAAGATTTGTGGCAGACGTCTCTGGGGAACCTTCATGGTTTGCAGAAGAAGGAAGGAGTCACTCAGGATAAGGAGGTATAAGGGGTATATGAATGAATGTTCAGAGGTGGTACAGAAAAGCAGAGTAGCTACATATTTTCCTATTTTGTATCTAGTCCTGTTTTTCAGCCAACGAAGACTGCATGCCAGTTACAGCTGTGTGAACAAAGCAGACCCCGAACGTGCATTTGCCTGTGCCAACAGCTCTAACTGAGAATATGTGAAATACACATTAAGCCAGGCATCAGAGGACAGGAATTTTGTGACAAGGCACTCTGTAAAAGCAACAGAGAGAAGAAAACATGGACAGAGAAAATTATCTGGGAAAGCTCAAAATGCCAGCAACTACTAGAGCTGTGTGAGTGCCTCTCAGGTCAGCTGGCCCAGGGAGAGTGGGACTCAGTGAGACCCTTTGATCAACATGACTGCCTAAGCATTACTTCTGCACCTATCACATCTCTGCACATTTAATTTGTTCTCAGATTGCTTCTTCTTTCTGCAAAAAAGAACCCTATGATCTTTATTTTTTAGATGAGCTTTAGATCTGTGCTTATAGAGAATGCATCAGTAATGTAAATGAACATGTCATCAAAGCAAATGCAATGTGATTTGTTCTCATTTTCATTCTTTGTCTAACACAGTGAATCAATGTTTACTTTCAAGCATGCTTTCACTCTAAATGACCCATGCAAGCTCAATGAGGTTGAATAAGGCCAGGGTTTGAAAAAAAATAGAAATTCAGTCATGTACTAAGCACTGGTAACAATAATACAGATATTATATTGCAAAGTTTTTGGAAAAAAAAAACTTACAGTTGTAAAAGCCATGCTTGCCCTCTTCTCCTACATCTCCCCAAAACTTCCTTTACAGATCACTGACATCTTTAAAGCATCTGCTCTTGTCAGATCAACCAGTAAATGACTTCATAACACTCACCTCAACACCAACATTTGGCAAAGACTGATGACTTATTGGTGCGCTGGTGTAGGTAGGATTGAAGAAAGAGGAGCAGATGGGAAGAGACATACACATTTTTTCTTTGTGAAAGTGGATGCTCAGAAATAAGGAAGCCACAGAATCACAGAACAGGTCAGCTTGGAAGGGACCACAGGGGCTCATCTGGTCCGACCTCCTTGCTCAAGCAGGGACATCCTAGAGCACATGGCATAGGACTGTGTCCCTACAGTTCTTAAATATCTCCAGTGAGGGAGGTGCCACAACCTCTCTGGGCAATCTGTCCCAGTGCTCATGGTGATAAATAGCAAAACATCACCATGCAACTGCAGCTTCTCCTTACAGTCAGCAAAGGGACGATCCCAATCAGTTTGTGCGCTTCCTCCTGAAATGCTGAGTTCATCACTCTGTGATAGCTGTATTTCTAGATGCAAGACCACTCTGCATGAGAAGACACAAATAGTGTATCTGAAGAAGGCCAAATCAAGCCTGACAAATTTGGTGGCCCTCTATGACAGAATAACAGCAGAGTGAGATGAAGGGCAAGGATCTGGTGTCACCTACCTGGACTTGTGCAAAGCATGTCACATTGTCCCACATGACATCCCTGTCTCTAAAATGGAGAGACAAGAATTTTAATGGATGGACCTCTCAGCTGATAAGGAATTGGCTGGATGGCTGCACTGAAAGAGTGATGGTCAATGGCTCCATGTACTGTGTCCATCTCCAGGGCCCCCAACATAGGGAGGATGTGGAACTGTTGGAGTAGGTCCGGAAGGTGATCAGAGGGCTGGAGCACATCTCCAATGAAGACAGGCTGAGAGAGCTGGGGCTGCTCAGCCTGAAGAAGACTCCAGGGAGACCACACTGTGGCCTTTCAGTACCTAAAGGGGGTCTACTAGAGAGCTGGAGAGGGAGTTCTTACAAGAGCATATGGTAATGGGCAAGGGAGGATGGTTTAAAACTGAAAGAGAGAGGGTTAGATTAGATATTAGGAGGAAAGTCTTTACTGTGAGGGTTGTGAGGCATTGGAAGAGGGTGCTCAGGGAAGCCACGGATGCCCCTTTCCTGGAAGTGTTCAAGGCCAGACAGGATGGGTCTCTGAGCAACCTGATCTACTGAAAAGTGACCCTTCCCATGACAGGGGGTTGGGACTAGATGATCCTTAAGGTTCCCTTCCAATCCAGATCATTTTATGATTCTAAAATAATGCAGAGCTGGTTGAGGTCAAAGGAGTAAAATTTCAGGGAAAAAAAAGGCTGAAGTGTCAGACTGAGAAGTTCAAATGGAAATAGGCTTGCTGCTGTAAATGAAGAAAGATAAATACATGTCTATGCTGGCCAGGTTAACACCCTTTCCACTATCCTTTGCATGGTGTGTGCATGGTCACACTGGTGTGCTGACCATCCTGATGGGACATGCAGATAATCCCTGGTCAGGACCAAGACAGTTCAAGCAAAAGCCCCTCCTGAGGGCTAATCCTGCCTCTGGGGAGCAAAGCCAAGGGTGTTTGGAAGCTCTGCAGAGGTTTGGACTGCAGAAGTCCTGTCTCCTTCTCTGCCCCTCAGATTGTGTCTAACTCAGTACCAGAGCTTCCCTGCCATCCTATGATAAATGAGAGCATAGCAGAAAACACTTTAATTCAAAAAGCACAAGTGAATCTGGCTCAATTAAAGTTTTGTTAAATCTTCAAGCTTAAAGCCAGGTGAATGTCCACAAGCCAAATACCTAAGCTGCTCTCACCTCAGGTAACCTGTGGTTAATTAGCAATCTATGTGACTAGTTTAACTAAATCTTTTCTATATTTGTAAAGGAAAGTGGTGGGAGATTAGTATTAAATATATTTCACAATAAATATGGCTAGCATTAAATATAAACTGATTTTAAAAAGACAAGTGCAGACAGCATTCAGAGGAGTTTCATCAGTGATATTCCTGCTCTCTTGACTCCACCTGCCTGTCTGACAACATTTCAAAGGAGCAGTTCACAGATGTTTATTGAATAACTTTAACACAGCCTGTTTATGCCAAGATGCAAAGCATTCTTGGTGAGCAGACTCTGGCCTTTAACTCTTTGTACATTGTTTCTCCACATATGGGCCAAATTATCCACCCTAATTACTTCATCTTGGGTGTCTTAGATGCAGAATTAGGCCCAGAGAGAACACATAAGCGGAACAAAGTTCTTTATGCTTGCTCAAAACACAAAAAAAAAGCGCATCTGACATCACTACACGATATCCTTAACTCATTCACTGACTTCTGGCAGCCTCTATCCTGTCACCCACGTGTATAATTAAGGCTTGAATTACCACTGAGAGAAGCTAATGACATCATTCCCAGGGACCACAATGGCTTTCAAACCCAACTGTTCTATGGATCTGTCTAATTCTGATGCAGTTCTCAGCTTGATTCATACAAAATAACCCCATTACAAGCTCATTATGTTAATTTTCTTTTTTTTTAACGTCAGTGACATGTCCTGTTTATCAGCTTCTTCTTTTAGATACATTTTTTAACCTCAGTTCCCTCTAATTCTGTTCATCAGAATTATCCAGATACCTGGAACCATGGAATGGTGCAGCCATGGAGGTACTTTCCCACTGCGAATCTCTTCCTTCCTTGTGATTTTTTTTATTAAGATGGGCAATTTTTGCAGCACAGTCCAGATACAACTCAAAGGTCAAAGGCTGGGGGTTTTCTTTCCTATTCAAGCGTGTCTCTGTGTGTGTGTGTTTGTGTAATATTTATTTTCTACTTCAGCTGTTTCTGACAAGATGGGGTAACTGGTATCTTGAATTAACCATGTCAAACCTAGGAATGCTATAAAATGGCACGGAGTTTCATGCAACACATGTCTTATAAATCTTCAAAGCTCTACTCTGAAGAAGTTGTCTTTACAATCTAAGTGCATCTGGTATTTCTATCTGAGCTTGTTCAGCTCAGACAGAAATACCAGATGCATTTAAAGATTATACATGTGAGGGGAGCACACCTTTCCAGGAAACACACAGGAACCTGAATTTGCCTGAACACCTTTTAAAACTATCATTCATTTCTCCTTTGGTCCTCACACCTCCCAGCACTGTTTCAACACATGCATGAAAAACAGGAAAAGGAAAATCATAAGAGCTCACCCCTACATTTCATCTGAATAAAATCCAGCTGGTGAATTGACTGCAGTAAAGGTTCACTATCCAGAGTCAAGTCAAACTCAGCAGATACTTTTGGCTCCAAGGCTCCTTTGACCCACTGTTCCTGAGATACCTGAACACGCTTGATTAAAGCATCTGAAATCTGAAAGAGAGTATCAGGCTTATAATGAAATGGCAGATGCACACATTAAAAATGACAGAATGCCTGTCAGATACAGCACAAAGGAAACAGGATTAAGGCAGCAAAACAGATGAGATGGGATCTGGTTGTTTTGGGGTGAGGTCCATTTATGTTGCATCCTTTCATCTTGTCTTTTCAAAATAAATCTCATATTAGGCTAGGAAAGTAAAAACTGCATTTATAAAGTCTGTTAAGATTATGTTGTGTGTCATGCCTTTGAATGCCACATATAATTCTGCACTCTGTTCTCTGATCTGCATGGTCTACTTTTGCTCTCCTGTTTAAAAAGAAGTTGCACAAAGAGAGGCTTAAATGTTTGAGTCTCTCCATTCAGCAGAGATGATTCAGTGGATGAGAACTAAAGGATTAAAAAATCAAATGGTAAGGAAGGTGTATATTACTCACAGTTAGGGTGATAAATTGTCAGATAGATTTTCACATATATGATGGATTTTCTACCATTACATCAAAACTGAACTTAATTTTTAAAGCTTTGCTCTAGCTCAGCCCACAGACAATCAGACCAAAAGTCAAACTGAAATGATCACAACAGACATTTCAGGAAGTTAAATCCTGGCTCTCTGGAAATTAATGAGCTCAACTGTCCTTGAGTTCAGTGAAGCTGCCCTTTGGATATCTGGAGTCCCTGACAATGAACTTCCTGTAAGTTACAGAGAGTAAATTTTTTTTCTGGATAGAACAGAGAAGTTTTCCTTTGTTGCAGGAATTTGGATACTTTTCCTCATTACTTTTACTGAGGACACTCCTGTCTGAGCCCTTGCATCAACAGCTCCTTATCAGTCTGTGCAGCAGGTGGAGGAGCATCCCACAGCCTCCTGCAGCCTCAGAGTCACTTACTGGGATGCTGGATCCCTTGGCCACATCTCAATATCCTGGCTGCAGGAGTAGTTGCTCAAAGTAATGCAGTGCCTGAGTGTCTGCTGGCTCTCATGAAAGCATCATTAGATAAACCAGGAAAAAGTAAAACCAAAAATGGTTTTTGTGGGTTTTTTTTGTTTGTTTTACAAAAGGGGCTGCAAAACTGAAGCCACAGAAGTTACAGGGAAAGTAGGCTGAAAAGAAAGTAAAGCATGTATCTAGATAGTATGTAGGTAAGACCCAAAGGTTTTGTTTGTCCTGTAGAGTCCAGCCAACAGCCTGTTAAAATCTGTGTAACCTTGAGATTAATCTACACCACACATTTCCCTCTCTTACTTGAGACCAGACATGACAGTAACAATCAGTCTGGAGTGTTAATAGGTTTAGGTTGGCTAATTCTCATCCTGTTTTTTAGGGATGCTCTGACAAACCCCTGACACTCATGCATCCATGTGTGCAGGTTGTTTTGTTTGATGTACCTTTCTTTTTAGGCAGTAAATAAGGCAACAAAACTCCTAGGGCAAAATAAAGTTATTACTAAACAAATAAGAATAAACTAAGCAATTAATTTACAGGAAAAAAACATTGTTATGTTTTGTCTCGTCAACAGACATTTTCACTGTTTGCACCTAAGAAGCAATATCCTGCAAATTAAGGCAATTATGGGCTAGGCCATATTTTGCAAAGAAAAGGTACCTGGAGCTGCCACAGGTCTTGATGCAACAATCTCAGCAAAGCAAAGCTACACGCAGCCCCTTCAGACTAGATTTCCTTACAGGGGAGGTGCTGAAAGGACTCTTACACAGGAAAGCAAAGAGGAGAAGCACAAGGAGGAGAAGTACTACTCTGTTGAGTCACTGACCTCTCCAAATTAATCAGAGAGCTCTGTGAGGCCCTGTGTTGGGTTTCTCAGATGAGAATAAAATAATACTCTGCAAAGAGCTATCATCAATAGCATAGCATATTCTTCTCAGCCCAGAAGGAAGGGCTGGCAAGTGGAAAGACATCAGGAGGGAGGGGAGTGGTGTGACCACCTCTCTCCACCTCAGTCAGGGCGTAGCTGTTAAAGCCATCTCTTTCTGGGACACTCATGCAGTCATCAGGCTCTCTGAGTTTTCTGAGTTTTTAGACAGTACTTACAGGAGTTAAGGTGAACCTGCCTTGGAGGTGGAAGGGGCTAATTAACAAAGCCACACATTTTTAGACTTAGCTTTTTTTTTTTTTTTTTTTTTTCCCAGAACGTTAGGAAGAAAAATACCTGTAAAAATCCAGAGGGATCATTTTCTTTGATAACTTCTAGGCAGTATTCCATGAGCCCTGTTGACTGGCGTAGCTTCAGTGTACAGTGATTTATCTGGTCCCAAACAACCTGGAAAACAAACATCAGTACAGTTCTATGACTGCCTCAGCTTGCAGTGAATTGTATAAAATTATTTCAGAAGAGACAAGGAATGGGAAAGTGTGTTAAATCTATGCTTAATTTAGCTGCCATATGGCCACTGCTGTATCTCCATCAGCTTCACTCACTTGCTTGGTATTGTAAATAGCGATAATTAGCTTGGCAAAATGTTGTGCACAGGGAATCTCAATTTTCAGAGCAGATTAATTTCTCAAAGATTAGGCTTGCTTGGGGCAGAGAGGGCACAGAACATGTCTCTGCATTTGCAGTGTTCACGTTTTCAGCCACGCTTTCACTAACATCTGAGCTTTTAAAAAGTCCTTCACTTTAGAGGCAAACTGCTGGAGTGGTTTCTCACCCTAAACAGATCATACCCTAAACATTCTCTTCACAATCTATCATTGCACCTTCTCTGCTTAAGAATACATGGCTGGAATCAAGAAGTAAAATAGCTGCATTCCGTTTTTCCAGATTTTGGTCTTGATTCTGCTGCCACATGGCTGTGGACTAGGTCTAGTAGCACTGTGTTCTGTAGGACAACTTGTGACAGCAATAAACTGCAGGGTTTGCTGTGCTGTCAGCAGTACGTCCTAAGTGCTGGCTCCCGTTAAGCAAGCTGAATGCTGATCTCAGGTGGATTTTGTTAACTGATATGTTAGATAATCCATTTCACTTTTTCCTTCTGTCTTAGATACTTTTAATGTGAATGGCACCATAGTACCTCAAAATCACATAAAGATCACCATTTTAAGAAATGTGTCTATTTAAATATTTCTTGACTGTCACTTCATACAACCAGTTTAGATTTCTTCTTGCCATCTCCTTTTACTGCATTTCTTTAATATATATGAGTGTATTTCTGGAGGTGGCTTACCTGAATTTAAAGATTCAAAGAGATATCAAAATCACAACTGTTTACTTGGGCAGAAGGTGCCAGAATCCAAACCACACACAGGTTTCACCGATAAGCACCTCTCAAAAGATAGCCCCAAACCATGAGATAAATAAAGATTGATGGCCTGATTCAACAAACTGCTGAAGTATATCCATCATTTAACGTGTGTAGGCACAGTTCCATTAAACTGCTGAACTGGAACCTGCTAAAGGAACTTTATAATTTGGTCACTAGGAGATTTCATTGTCAAGGGAACTTGATAAACCACAGCAGGTATCTCTCAGCAGCTGTGCTGGGCTGATGAGAGGAGTGCTCACCTTCAGCTTGTGCTCACGCTCCTTGGTGACCTTTGTGAGCAGCTTTGCCTTTTGCCGCGTTAACGCGTCCACCAAGGCATCGCACTGAGCCACGAGACAGGCTTCGTAGTCCAACCCGTTCTCCTACAACCAGGACAGTCACACACATCACAGAGAGCACAGTTTGCAGCTTAAGCTATTGCTCATACCTGCTTTTCTGTTCAGAAAAGATCTCCTTTCAAGACCCTCAGCATTTTTTTTGCCTTTCTGATTTCATTACAACTGTACCAGTAATAGCTGCATGCTGTAAAATGAAACAATAACATGCCATGCCACAAATGGTCTCATTCAAAACCGTGATTTACTGCCACTTTTCTGATGACAGATGTAGTACAACATGATGTAAATGCTAAATGTAACATACACAGTGCATACATACATAAGAGGATTCTGCTCCAATCTGTTTTAATTATCCCACTGTAGCAACTTTGAAATCACTGGCTCTGTACCACAGCAATTAGAACAGAATTATGGACCAGAATCTGGTCTACTGGCTTATTACAAGGAAATTAATGAGGTACAAAGCCCTAAGGTTTGTGTATTGCTTCGAGTACTTTTTATAAAATAGCTAGCACTTGGCAGTGGAGCTATGTACTTGATTAGCTTTTAAAAAAAGAGGCAACTTTCTATTCACATTATGGTAAAATTCTTTGCTAGGCAGAAACCAGCATGAGGTATACAACACTGAGCCTTTAGTAGGCTCTGGGAACAATTTAGCATTACATAAATTCCTGGAACTGCTTCTCTAGTACCCATTCAAAGGAAGACTCTCCCTCACCTCCTCTGCTCATGAGACTACAAGGAGAAAACTTTCAAACTCCTCTTCCAAGGAGATGCTTAGATGTGCTATCAGCTTTCCTCCCAAATACCCCAATTAAAAAAGAAAAAAATATCATTAAATGTGAGAAGATTTTAAGCATGTACTGAAGGAGAAGCGCCTCTTTGCTAAGACATTGTACTCCCCTAACTCATTATTATCTCTTATCTCTTTAGCTTTTCTCTTATTTTCTACTCATTTGCTTTGTCTTCTTTATTTTGAGTTCAAAATAAACTCAAAACAAAGAAGCATCCCATTCTCCAGCTGATGGATCTGATGGATGCAGGGTCAGTGTTCCCTGGGAAGCCCCAGCGCAGTCCTAGCCCTGCCGGCGAGATGCGAGCCGGGGTTTATCCGGGGCTGGGCAGACACCAGACGGCTCAGCTCCTGCTCACAGGTTTGTCTTAGACTCTTCCTGTCTGCATCTCCCCCTCCTCGGCTGGGGTCACTCCCAGCTCCCCCTTCAGCCCATTTCCATCCCGTTACTCCTGAAGCGCTGCTTTGTGCACAGAGCCTGAATCAGTCGGTGGCTGCAGTGCATCGTTTCTCTCCTCATTTTCTGCTCTCACATCAAACAGGGTGTTTGGCTATATGCCTCCTTCAAGTGAGAAAGTATGAAATTGTTACAGCAGATGGGAAAATGGGAAAATCAGATCATGACAGCAACAAGGAGAAGCAAGGAAGCAACAGGAGCAATGAGGAACAGGCAGTATCTGAAAAGACCAAGAGATAAGACCAAGATCACCAAAAGTGATCTCAGAGAGGAGAAAGGCAGGAAAAAAAGAGGGAGAACAACAGATCTGCAAAGCAGGGAAAAGAAAAATAGATTATGGATTTGCAAACTGCCCCAGGTGAAATGAAAGCACAATTCCTGGTAGCTCTGGCAAACTCAGAGAGGAGATAAAGAATGTGGGTGACTGCCTGGTCTGCAGTGCATTGAGACAGGATAATAAAATCTACATATTGCTTGATCCTTTGTGGGAAAGTATTGCTAAAATACATTTTTGCTGAGGGGTAAATGTCCATATGTGAGTGTGGCAGCAGTCATAAGATTTCTACTGTAAATAACCTGCTCTGAGATATGCCTGGCTATAAACCTATGCATAAAGGCTACATCTGCTCCCCTACAAAGTAACAGTACAAGAACTGGCTTTTGTCCAGTCAAAAGGCACAGACTGGCTCATGACACATGTAAACCCTTTCCCCTCGAAGGGTGTGGCTGTACCAAACCTGACTACCAGGAGCATTCCCTGATATGTGCTATCATCAAAGGTGGCTCAAACATTGCATGAGAGGAGTGCAATTTGTCAAGGGAGAAAACCATTCCAGGGAGCTCCTTAAGGGTTAAAGTGTGTGAGTGATCATCTTGGAGCCATGCCCCAGTCTTGTTTTACTTAGAAACACAATATGCAGCTGATTAGTCCTGCTGTTTTGGTTTGCTGAAATTTGATGTTTCACTCAGGCTCAGGATGAAGATTGCCCCAACATGTGAGGGTCAGATTCAGATTTGTGCCCAGACTTGGCTAAGTGTTAGAGGGTACTGCTGGATAAAATTTCCTCTTCTGAGCTCTCATCTAGCATTTTAAGCCACAAGCAGCATCAAATAAATGGCTTGGTCTTTTGATCCAACTGTAGCAGCTCCCTTATGCAGAGCAATTTGGCAGTGATTTTATTGAAACACATTAAAGGATTTTACAGCATAGTCATAGTCATAAATAGTCATAATAGGCCACTTCTAGGTTTCAGGAGGGAAAAATACATTTGTAATGGAGCTAGATGACTCAAGAAAGATTGGTGATAGGCTACTGTTTTGGATGGGTTATCCCATCCTAAAATAGCTATTCATACCTACAGGAAGAAATGCTCTCTAGAGGCGCCTGTCTTTTCTCCTTGGACAGTGAAAGAAGTCTTTGAGTAGACTAGCTGAGCTACATAATTGTTAAATGGGTAAGTCAGCTGAGACAAACCTCACCCTATAGCCAAAATGCAGCACATTACAAGTGCCAGTCAGTGGCTTTGCACCAGCTTCTTTCAGTTAAATGTCCTTTAATTTTACCAGTTCCTCATTTTGGTGTGCTCCCTTCCCCACGTGGCTGTGGCAGACTGGGAGGGTGCCTTCTTTGGCTGCCCTGAGGCAACCCAAGAGTTTGGGCATCTCTTGTGGTACAAATTCATCCTCTGAGGTTTTAGGTGGAATACTTTAATGAATAAATAATAAACTTTTTGAATTTCTGCTTTGGTTTTCCCTTACTAACAAGCACAGGACACAAGTGTCCCCTCCTGGACACTGCACAGCCCAAACTGGAGTGGCACATTTCCAGGTGCACTCTGCAGGGCCAGAAGGACCTTGAGGATCATCTGACCTCCAGCACTGATGAGTCTAAATTTGATTGAAATTAAGGCTTGTTTCATTTTGGGTTTGTGCCCTCAATTACTGCACTCACTATGAGCTCTTTTTCTGACTATTAAATCTGGACAATTACAGGCATGAAAATAACTTACGCTCCAATAAACGACACATTGATTTAGCAGCAGTTCCTTTTTTTTTCAGAATATTCCTGTGGTTTTGAGTATGTGTAGGACATTTCTACAAGTACTTTAATAGGCAGGCTGACTGGATTTTTTGCAGAAATCAGTGCATTTTTAGGAAATTTAAGATGAAAAGCTAGCAGCATATTTTGAATGTGTTAAAATGAGAATTTATCCTAAATGCTGAATTCAAGCAATTGTAGTCAGGGAGGAGCCTAGAAGCATGACTAATGGATTCAATCAAACACTAATCAATACAGCTCAGATGTCCAGTATTGAGTATCAGCTTTTTGCAACAAACAGCAAACAATCTAGAAGCTAAGAGGGGCTTGCAGGCATTATTTGATGAACAATTTTACCTAGCAAATCCATTCAAGAAAGGTCAGATGATTCCAGGAAAGATGAGAATAGCATAGGAAACAAAGTCATCAAATAAATTATTCACTCAGTTCCATTGATTACTGTATTATCAAAACAGATTATATTCTACAGTTACCTGGATCTGCTGCAATAAATTTTTCAGCTGAACCAAAAATTCTTTAGCTTCCTTTGCTTTATCTGAAACACCATTTAAAGCCTGAGACAGCTGTGCCTGCAAGGGAGAAAAAAAGGAGGAGAAAAAATAAAAAGTTAGTGATGAGATTCAAATGTTTTTCTTAGTAATCCTTGGATTTGATGATTAATAATGTGCAAAAAGGCTTACATGTATTCCTAATTCCACAGAGTGCTTCTGCTAGAAAAGAACAGTTAAGATTTTTACTGTAATCAGATTTAATGAGGGTGAAATATGCATGTGGGGGCAGTCAAGTATTGTGTCTGCACTTCCACTTTATTGCAGCAACTTGCTAAGTCAAACACCTTTTTATAAAACAGCTACCCACGTTTATAAGGAGGTAGTAGTCTTACACTTACACAGTAGCATCTGTCATGCTGAAAAATCCCCAAGTGCTTTCCAAAATGACACTTCTTTTTCATCCAAGTCTGAAATCTTTATAAATGTGGTAGATGCTACCAAACCTGAGATACACTAGGACTTTAAAGACAAATCTGCCTTCTCAGACTTCATAGTAATGTCCCCTTTGGGAACATTACTATTGGGGACATTTCCTATGATCCAACTCAACAAATGGGTGAATGTTTCTGCAAAAGTTGGAATAAACCCTTCCTCTAATTTTGACTGGTAAGGTGCATAGAATATGTCTTTTTTGAATCCACACTCTAGGCCTGACCTTCCCTTTCCTCAGCCAACACCTGAGATCCCTAAGCTGAGCCAGAGTCTTGTCGATGAACTTCGAGGACAGGAAGGAAAGAGTGGTTTTGCCCCTGGCAGACCCAGTGATGCATTTTGGGGTCCCAGTGCCCTGAGCTGGAGGACCATGACTGTGAGAGTGATTAACTCCCAGTCAAACCCACATTTGTGCAGGATTTTCTGCTCCAGATGGATCCCTATAAGTCCAGGAGTCCCAAGAGGAGTCACTAAGTGTACTCAAAGGACTGGCTGATGCCATTGCGAGGTTCTGCTCCTGGGATGGAGCAACCCTGGACGTATGTAAGACTGGGGAGCAAGAGGCTGGAAAGTGGCCCCTTGAAAGCACATTGGTGCTGAAATCCAAATGAGAATATGATTTACAAAATTCATTCATAACAAATGCAAAGGGAAGACACATTACTGTGCCTATTTCTCAATATTTGAATCTCTGCTATTTCTTACACAAACCCTTGTTAAATGCACGAAAACCTGAAATGATGACGATTGATATTAACAGTACGGGAGGCCACAGAAGCAAACTCCAGGTCCATGAAAGAATCTCTGGTTTTTGCCAGATCAGGCAATCAGGACTTGAGGTCAGCTCTGCACAGGCTGATCATGTTTGCCAAAGATTGAAGTTTTTGATCACACTTTTTGTTCCACTCACAGGGCACATCTGAGCCTTTGATTTGTCAAGATGACACAGAACAAGGTTAAAGCAGCACGTGACAAAGCAGCTGGGGTGTAAGCAAGAAAGAAATAGGTGGCAGAAGCATTATATTCTCTGTCATTGACTGTCCTGACCAAATTGTCCCAGGGAGGAAAGGGTTCCTTTCTTTCAAATCAAAACCAATGGTTGGTCCCAACAAAAGTAAAATTTCCACTTTCCCAACATCTGCCCCAGCTCTCAAATCATCTCAAAGTTAATTTCTCCAGATCAGAAGAGACAAAAGCAGCATGTGGGTATCACAGCAGCTGTAGAAAACCACCACAGATGAATTGTGAGCAGCATATACCACAATGGCAATCAGCACAGTCACTCCTGGCACACTCTCATCACAGAGAGCTGCAACAGAAACTCAGCCATGTCACTGTCTAAAGGGCTCATAAGCAAATTGATCTGTTCATTAAAACCTGTGGTTGCATTAACTTGACTGCAGCCTGAAGCCAAGTGGAAGGCCAGATTTCCATTTGTGAAACCCACTTAGAGATAATAGCCTTGTTTTTCCAAGCACTTGTAAAAGATACCTTGCAAATCAGAGAAATTTAGTCATGCACTTCTCATTAAAATCAAGGGGAGCTACATGACTAAGCCCCCAATAGACCAACCAAGCCATAAAAAATGCCCTGTACACCCAGAGCAATCTTCCATACCGCAGAAATATTTATTGTTATCCAAACTGAGATGTAACAAGCTCCATTGACTGGAACAATTAATAACTCCTGACAAACGGTATTCCACCTGGTGTTATCCTCACTTTAATACCTGGTCTTGCAACCAATAATCTGAGGGCTGGAGATGGATACCAAGTTTCTATTTCCACCAATTACAGGAATACTGAGATCACAAGGGTAAGTAACTGAACCCAGATGGGCAGGGAAGACCTCTGATTTCAGAAAATGAATCAGATAATGGCCATGTCCTTTTTCAACCAAACAGTTCATGCTCATTTAGCTTGCCTTCCCTCCATCTCTCTTTAGCAGCAGATTGACTATTGATTAGATAAGCTTGTCCTGGTGTTGAATTCTCATAGAGCCCACATGTTTTTGAGAACACAAGGCTTTAAGTCAGGAAATAAAAGCAGGTATGAGGATTCCTACACTTGCCTGCCTGCCTGCCCTTCACAGACAGATCCAGCTGTGGGTGTTTTCAGCATTTTGGTACATATGTATAGTGAAGCCTTTAGAATGGGCAGAGCTGAGGTATGATGTCCCCCATCATACCTTACATTCAGAGGTCTGAAGTCCCACCTTAACGGGATTAGAGTACCACTGTACTTGCTAAGAAGACCTGAAAGGATTAAACTTCAACAGAAGACTGAGAAGTTTTCAAATAACCTTGAACTGCTGGTCCAGAGGCACTTTTTAGGCAAGTAAATATAATGAAGTCCAGCTAAACCAGGGGATTTTCATAGATTTGTGCCATTGGAGCCTTGCTGTCATTTTACACCAATTTTACTTTGTAGAAGAAGTTACACACAGCAGTGCAATGGGGAACCTGCGCCACTAACAGGGGCCAACCAGTCCAGTCCAGCTTTGCTATGAGCAGTACAGCTGAGAGGAAGGGCACATTTCTCTGCATGGCCTGCAGCACTGCCTGGACAAGCTTTTACCCTCAGTAATTTGCCACTAGGTCACTGTAATAAGGCCCAGACAAAGGAGGAGCCAAACAAAGGGCTAACACAAGGAAGGCTCCTCGGTCTAAGAACAAACCTTTCAGCTGCCTCTACCAGCTATGCCTGGAGCATCTGCAGAGAGCACATAAGCCCTAAATTACCTTTGGCATGCCAGTCAATGTAAGTAATTTATGGTTTGGCCAAAGTAACTGCAGGTAATAAACTCGTAGGAATTGCTGTATCAGAGAACTATTTCTAAACAGAAGTATCTAATTCCAAAACAATTTATCTGAATGAATGTGAGATGATGATTTAGGCTGCCTGGCTACACAGTTCCATTATATTTATTTTGTGACAAGCACATTTTTCTGGGAAATATAATATTCACAAGAGCATAATTTCAGAGTCCCCAAATCACTTAATTTTGAGGGTATCTTTTCACTAGAATTTTGACATTGATTGAATATGCAAATCAAGAGAAAAATAATGTTCTGCAATACCTCAGCTACAGAAAAAATGCAGTAAAAATACCAGCCAAAAGGGGTTTTTTTAATATTTGACAGTAGGAAAAAGACAATTATTGATTCTGAACCCTGATTAGACTGGACTGTCATGTTCCAAAAGGCATCAAACAGTTTTAACTCAAGGTAGACCATAGTACATCACAAGCTGGTCTCTCATGCCCTTCAAAACATCTGCCACATTTGACCTGTGAACTCAGACCCCATTCATCAAAACAATTCTGCCCAGAAGTGGATTCTGACAATTTGGGATATGAACAACAGCTGCAAATGTTTAATCTGCAAGAGAACTTCTCTGCACAAGCACCCATCATGTTAGGGAGTAATGATGGCTGAGCTGCTGGCAGAGCATTCAAACTGAAACACCTCCAGAAGAAGTTTGTTTTCCTTCTTGGATGGGTCAACAAAGAAGATCACCCCAAGGGGCATCTTCTTTGGATCTCACCATAGAAAGTAGTTTTTTTGTGTTGCCAAATACCGCAGCCTGTCTTGTGCTGAGCCACTCCATGGCTGAGGGGTGATGAGACCAGTCTTGATTTTGACCTTTCCTGCAGTGTCTGAAAGGATCTCTCTGTGCTTTCTTTACTGATAACTGCAAGCAGAGAGTAAAGAGGGGAATCCTGCAGCCAGCAGAGCTGGTCAAGTGCTCTTTGCATAGCTGTGGGAGAAGTCCTCTAACCCCAGTACAGCGGGAAGCTCCAAAGGATTGTCCTCAACTCTCAGGTATTGAAGTCCCCTCCCAAAGTTTGTATGAACTAATCATCTTTCCAGGGCCCATCATTCTCAGCAAGACAGAACTAACTTCATACATATTTTCAACTTCTAAGGCCACATCTCGCTCTTTATTCACATGGTTGCAAAGCCTTATTTTTAGCAAGGAAAGCACAACCAAGCGACCCACTAGCTCTACCAGACCTCACTAAACAAACCCCTGTGTAGCCAAGCAAACAGCTCTGACCTCTCCACAAAGGAATCCAGGGAAGAGCAGGGAGCATCACTTGCAGGGAAGCAAGAATCAGACAGTGACAATATCTGAATCAGAAAAAGCTTTACTTATCCCTAGTCCCCATCTACAATTCCTTAGTTATCTTTGTATCATGATAATCCCTCCTGGCTTCTTTGGGAACCGAGTGGGAGGAGACCTCTTTAAGGTCCAGGAGAACAGCCAGTATCCATGATCATCTCTACCATGCTTTCTTGTCTGAAACACTTGGGTGGCTGTGGGCCACTCTCATTGACACACAGTTGTGGCAGCTTGCACAGAGTCCTGGATGAGAGGGAGGTGGTGAAAGGAAGGAACAACCACCCTGTCTCCTCACAGGTATCTGCTGCCACTGCGAGAGCATGGGAAGGCTGAGGCCAGGATGGCCAAGGACCCTGTGGAAGGCAAACAAGATGGTGAGATGGACTTGCTAATTCCAGCTATCTGCCTGAGACCTGCTGGAACCTCAGCGGTCAAGGTGAGGCCAACAAGAGAGGGAGTTTGGCTTTTCCAACCCTGAGCAGAGACTGTGGGGTCAACGGGAAGTCAGGAAGGGCCAAAAAGCTGAGAGCACCATTCCGAAGGGAGAAAAGTCTGAGAGGATGATGGACATGAAGGACCTCACGTCCCACAAACTGCAACCCTCAGGTATTGTCCAAATGTCCCGGTTTTGGGACATTTGGATAAACAAACCGCAGTGATGAGCGTCGGGACTCACCTTGTGCTGCTTCCACATGGCTCCCAGGGCCTTCACGTCGTGCTTGTTGTGCTTGCCCTCCTCCAAGCACTGGTAGCAGACGGGGCTGCGGCAGCTCACGCAGTACATGCTGTAGTTCTCCAGGTCGTGCTCGGCGCACGTCGGCAGCTTGCGGCCGCCGCCCGCCCCCTTCCCGCCGCCGCCGTCCCCGCCGCCGCCGGGGGCGCCCGGGTGTGCGGGCGGCGGGGCCAGGCGGTGCTTGGCGAAGGGCCCGCGGGCCGGGTGGCAGCGGAGCTGGCATGCGGCGCAGTACAGCACCTCGCACTGCTCGCACAGCACGGCGGCCGGCTCGGGCGGGCTGCGGTCGCACAGCTGGCACTTGGCGGCGGCGGCGGCGGCGGCGCGGCCCTGCTGGTAGCGCTGCACGATGGCCTCCAGCAGCCGGTTCCGCTGGAAGCCGCGCAGCCCGCGCTGGTCCAGGGACGCGCTCCGGTGGCACTGCGGGCAGGTGAGGGAGGAGCTGGCGGGGCCGGCGCCCCGCGGAGCCGCCGCCGCCCCCGGGGGCGCGGGCACCAGCGGCAGCACCCGCACGCCGTTGGGGGACTTCAGGCTGGGGGTGTAGGAGCCGTAGCCGCTGTCGGTCTCGCTGTGCAGGCTCAGCTTGTCCGCGTGGTCCCCGCCGCCGCCGCCGCCCGCCGCGCTCTCCGAGTCCAGGCAGGCGGCGGAGCCCGCGGCCGCTCCCGGCCCCGCTCCCGGCCCCGCTCCCGGCGCGGCGGCGGGCGGCGCGGGGCCCCGAGAGTGGAGCAGGGGCGGCAGGTGCTGCTCGCTCTCCGGGGTCTGCACGGCGATGGTGCGGGCGCAGGGCAGGCAGACATTGTGCGAGCAGGGCAGGATGATGGGCTCCCGGAACAGCGAGCCGCACACCGGGCACTTGAGCTCCTCTTCCATGGCCGCGGCGCGGCTTTGTGCGCGGGCTCCTCAGGCGGGCGGCGCGGGGTGGCCGCCGGCTCCCCCCATGCCCCGCGGCGCCCCCTCGGCCGCCTCCCTCCGCTCCGGGCGCCGGGGCGAGGCCGGGAGGGCTCCGGCCGCCGCCGGCCCGCGCCGTTCAGCACCCGCCGAGCGCAGACAGCTCCGCGCGGCCGCGCCGGGCCCGGGGAGCCGCCCCGCCGCCGCGGGCTGCCCGGGGCACGGACACGCTGCCCGCCGGCCGGGGCGCGGGCACGGAGCGCCGTGGGACTGTTTCAGCCGTGGTGGCATAGAGTAATAATATATGGGGAAGGGAGGCGGGGGGCGGAGGCAGGGCAGGAGTAGGAAGGGGCGGGAAGAGCCCTTTCCAGCAAATAAAGTGGTCGCTCTCTCTACGGCTGGGAAAGGCTAAAACATTTTTTAAAGGATCTCTACGCAGCGATGTCTTCATATGTTTAAATAAAGCCATTGTTTGGGTAGCAGATTGACCGCAGCCGGGGTTTCGTTATCTCTAGTAGCCCTGTCTCCCGTCCCCGAATTAGAGGAGGATGCTCACCAACAAACTAAGCCCGTGCCTTTCCTTCACACGGCTCTCACCATGCCGGAGCACAACCGCGATGCACAAAATGTCAGGCACTGACAGAGGGAGGGATGAGAAAGGGGTTAAAAGGGAAGCACGAACCCCAGCTACGAACGCAGTGGCTGGCAGGGGCGGCAGAGCGCAGCGAGAGGGGGACGTGCCACATCGCCCGGGCTCCCAGCCCTGTGACCTCAACGGGAATCTGCCGCGAAGATAAATCAGGAATGACAGCTGAGAGTTTATGAACTGAAAATAACCATCCTTAGGAGAAAGAAACCAGCAGCGGGAAATCCCCCATCTGTTTTGTTTACATATGCTTAGCGTGGATGTAGCAGTGGTTTATTTCATAGTGGAGAGATTATATGTAAGAGTGATTTCACTGATTTTTATTATTGTTTTTCGTCAGTCTTGTTTAACAGCCACTACCACACTAAGCTCAATTCTGTAAGCATATCCTAATTTTTTGTTTGTTTTAAAATGCAAACTGGTCTTTTCAGAACAGCTGTTTAAAAAATGAAGAACTAAGTGGTATTGAATGAAAAGAAAATTAAAAAAAAAAAAAAGAAAGAAAAGAGAAGAAGATATAAGGTATTAAAACAATGTTTCTCAGTAAATGGCAAGGGGTTTTGTGACACTGGTTAGGAAAGGGTTTTCTAGTTTCAGGGTTTGCTTTGGCCAGATTGTTAAAACGGTTGATGCACAGAAAAAGAGGAACGGGGTCAGAGAGTAGGAATATATTAAATCTTCAAATTTTTTTTCAGTCTTTCCTCTCTGGAATTCCTTTTTGTATCTTGCCCAGCCACTCTTATGACAAGCTGAGGGGGAAAAATCCCCAAGGGGCTTAAAGCTTTGTAGCTCCCCATTTCAGGGTGAAAAGCAGCAAGTCTGGCCTCTGGCACACAGCAGAAACAGCCGTGACCCACATAAACCTGCCTGTCATCTGGCTAGGTGTCTTCTTCTTTTATGTGACCTCTGTGCTGAGATTGAGAGTTTCTAGAGTGAGTGTGTGTTTGGGCTACCTCCAGCCAGAAACCTCAGTACTGCAAGTGTTCTGAAACACCACGGATTTCACAGCTACCTTATGCTACTGCATAGTAAGAAAAACCCGTGGGTGAAATACTGTTATCTTCATAGCGGCTGTTCTCTGCTCCACCATCTGTCAGCAGCAGGAGTGGATGTACTCTAAAGATTTCTTCCAGACCTACAGGGGAATCCAAGTCACATATTTCAAGTCTATGTTCAAGCCACAAACCTAAAGGTAATTATGAAGGCCTGGTAGCTTTTTCATGGACTTTTGCCTTCTTTCTTTACCTGTCCTGTTTGGAAGGTGACAATGATCATAATGTGCATAATCAGAGAAAAAATGAACAGATGGGTAAAATGGTGGAAATGTAAAGGTATGAACACCAAACCTGACCAACTGCCTTTTATAGCTGCTTTTTAGCTGGGGCTTGCAATTTCCAGGGTTCTAATACATTGAATTTTACATATCCATTTCCAATCCTCCTCTAGAGTTTATGTAAAATCCTAGAATCGTTGGCACTTGACAAGGGAAATGGCAAGAAAGAAACCATCTCAGAAGCACATTCTCTTTCAAACACAACTTTTCTTCTCTCCCCAAACCTGACTTCACCTGAGAGCATATCGCCATAGCAGGTGACATTTGAAATGGAGCTTAAAAAGGTGATCTGTTCTTCTCTGCTCTGTGGTGTGACTTTTACATCATTCAGGGTCTTTTTGAACCTTCTGAGTGAGTCTGAAATGTTAATGCCCAAGAGAGCTATTGCTTTGAGAGCAGGGAGAGCTACACTTGTTTACCTGTCCTACTGGTCCCAGAACAGCCCTTGTTGCCAAGAAGTTGTAGAGTTTCAAGGCAGAAACCTTCATCCCCGTGGTACCAGAGACTGCTGCTGGAAGTAGCACCTACTTTAACAATATTCAGTGCTCTGATGAGTTTAGGTTGCACAGGACAGGTTCTCCTCCTTATGAAAAATATTTCTGTGTATAGCTGCGCTGCTGCTGATGGAAGTGAACAGCCAAAACATCACTGTAACCCTTACTACTCCAGGGGTCAGAATGGAAACTGGTCTACGAGTTGAAAAACGTCACTGAGCTTGAGCAGACTGACCTTGAAAATTCTGACTTTTGATGAGGAACATATCCCACCAAGATGATTTCACTAACTTTATGGAACTATTTATAAAGAACTATTCGGTCTGAGCCTGAAAGAATTGGGCCTTTACTATGTTTTGTAATCAAGGCATTATTACAATGGCTATGATCCCTATGATTTTTCCTCTTTTTATGTTCAAATGAGTCTTTAATCTGTTAGAGCTGTAGCAGTGTATGGATAACCTAAAGACCTATACTGGCAGTTCTAGCTTTGATCTTAATTTTAATACTTCAGTATCACTAGTATCATCCCCTTAAACTATTTGCCCTTTGTAAGAACTTATTAGCATCTTTTATATCCCCCCAATGGGGAAAAGAAAGCCAACGAGTTTTATTTATAGATTTACATTTAAAAAAGCCATAAGGCAAGTTGTGGTACAACCCCGCAGTAAGGAGAGATTTGATTAATCTTTCCTCTCTTGCTTTATTGCTTATGCCTTCTCATTATGCTTGTTGTGACATTTTTGTTGACTTCCCCTTCCTTTTCTTGTACTTTTTAATATTTTATATTGCCCACACATTAACCCATTTCCTGATAGTTTTTCCTTCTTTCTTTTCTCATTTTTTTCCCTTCAATAGCTGTCCACCAAGGTCACTTCACTTTATTCAGTTTTCTTCTTTTACCACTGCTGTTTCTCCATGGGGAATTTTTTGATTCCAGTATTCCAACATCGCTTCCACTAATAGGCATCACTCCAAGCGCACATCCTCTCATCTGAAGGGCAGCAGGGAAGAAAAAGGATCTTATCTCCACAGGTTCTTACTCTATTGCAAGAAGGAGAACAGAGAAATAGTTCACAAGAGCAGAGAAGAAAAAATGTGCTTGGGCTGAAGCCAGCAGCTTGTGTGGCAGTGTGAGCTGAAGAGTTCCACTGCCTTGTTAGAAATGCAGGGGGCTCAATGATCAGCAGAGGATGCCCTCAGCAACCACAGTGGGCAGCACAGCTGCACCTGCTGCCCATCTCTGAATTTTAGGCTGGATTCTAACCGGTGGCTGTACACCCCACACACCTTGGCATTGCTCCTATGCATAATAAAAAACACAGCACACTGTAATCTCTCCTGTCTGCTTTTTCTTCATCATGTTCTTTACCCAGACTTGTCTTCCCAACATTACCAGCTCTGGCTGGAGCTGACACTGCATGTTCTGTTTGAGGGGTGAAGTGGCAAAGAGGCATAGGAGGGTAGACTTCCACTGTGGCTTAGAGGAAAAGCTGATCTATATGGTCTGGGGATCAGGGAGCTTTGGAAATTGAAGCTGTCCTCCTTGGTTTTGTAGATTTGCATTAGATACATTATGTAGGTGTAAGAATTTTGAGATTGATTTTGTTTGGTGTTGTTTTGGTTGGGGTTTTTTGGGGTTTGTTTCAAGCATGCATTTGAGTAGCTGTTACATTATTTAGGGTTTTCAAACATTTGCACATTGGTCTGCTCATGAAAGGAAGGACGGCAAAGCTTGGCAGCGGCCCAGAAGAGTGCCACAGAAGCATGGCTGCCGATAAAAAGCTTATCTGTTGGCTAGCAGAAGAGTGTATCTGTAATAGAAATGCAGCTACATATTGAATTTTCTCTGTCAGGAAGTAAATCTGCCATGAAAAATGTAATTCACAGCTGAGGACAATTCCATACAATGGAATTTTATTCAGAATGTCTGCTGAGTATGTTTGTTATGACGGTTAAGTGGCAAAAAATGGTGCTGGATCTTAAACATTGTTTAACAAATACTCACACTTCTAAATCTATTTCAGCCATCTAAGAATGAAATTCAATGCAGAGAAAAACAGTGCTTTAAACATATATGCCAACAGGTCAGTTTCAATACTTCTTAACAAATTCATATCTAAAAGAAAGCACAAAGAAAGCACAAAAGGCACTAACCTATAATCAGGACTCTTGAAAAATAAGATCTCATGTTTCTGTGATGCTGTAAAAATACATCAGCCTGCAAGACTTTGGAATTACTCCAGGGACATCTTGGCTTTCCTGCTGTGCCAGGAATCCTCTCTTTCTTGCTGCTTTTGTGCAGTGGAGTGAGATACTTTTCCTTCAATGCTACAGTTCAGCTTGCAAGCAGCATCCTCAGGGGTGCTTGCTCTTGAGAGCCAAGAGGACAAGAGCACTGGACCCTGAGCAGCGGCATGTGAGGGACAGCAGGGAATGGGGCCCTGCCTTGGACACATTTCAGAGTACCAACGGGTTAACATCCTCACACTATGATTGTTAGAGTACTCGTGTCACATTTGCTGCCTTTTTGGAAAGTAGCTGTAAACTTCTGGTAGAGATTATTTGGGTTCAATGGTATTACAGCAGAGAGTGGGTTAGGGTTCCTCATCTGTTCCCTGGGCAAGCTTGAGGAGAGAGGGTCATTGGAAGCTGTTCTGAGCACAGGCTGGCAGGCTGTCTCGACCTCTGCACCTGTCCTGACATGCTTCCCTGCTCCCTCAGCTGTCCCTATGGTCATTCCATCCATGCCTGTAAAGAAAAGTGTGCATGGCACTTTAAAAAAGTCAAGGATTACATAAAATCCAAACCCATCCTAAAATCCTCATTTGGTAGGAAGGCTGGAAGCAGGAAGGAGGAAGGAAAAAGTAATGATATCCTAAGCATTGTGGAGCGGATGGGAATAGACAAGAGGGACAAACACCCCCACAAAACCAAACAAGGGGTAACTAATCTCGACATTGAAGCACCAGTGTTTCCTAAGAGCAAAGGAAGGGCTGAAGGAAAACTTGTTTGGAAAAGAATCCAGACTGGGTTAGGCACTTGTATGTACAACTGTAAAGTGGAGGTAAATTGCCACCATGTGGCAATCTCTTCTCATGTAAAGAAAATACTTACACAAAGGGGGTAGTGAAGTTTTGTCCCTGGAAGGGTGGGCACTGTTCTGTGAACCAGGCTGGGGAACTAATCCAAGTGCAACTCACTGAGAAAGGTCTCTTATCAAGAAGGGAGCCCCAAGCAGCTTTTCTCCTTTACTAAATGTAAGAAAAGACAAAAACTGCTATTCTTGTTTAGCAAGAGACAGCTAGCAAGGAAATCTCCCTGAGCAATGAAGGATCTATACCTTGAGAGATTGGCTTTGCTCTTCTATTCTGCAAGCAGCTCAAGTGAAGCCTGAATGTGTATTTGAAAGACCGAGAGAGATGTCAGACCTGCCTTCTCTGTAGGTGGTGGGACAAAATGTACATGGAGCTCTAGAGGGTTTGACCAAAGCCTCCTCTACATACTGCAGTGCCGTGCAGGAGCCTTGCAAGCTGCATTGAGAAATGAGGGGTAGGAGCCAAGAAAAATGTAGGAGATTATAACTGTGAGTGGGGCCAGATTGACAGGTTGCAGAAATAGAGGCTGCCTTGAGCTTCCCCTTCTCTTTTCAGCTTTGTTTCTGAAAAGTAAACAAGAACTCCCACATTGCTATGCACCAGAGAATCAAGACAGGAGAGGCCTTTAATGTGCCCAGAGACTCAGGTCCTACCAATTGCTGATGAGATGAGCGCTGTAATCCAGCATAAATCTGTGTCACTGCTGTACAGGAAGGTTCCTTCTGACACCACCCCCAGCTGGCTGCTCTCGTCACCTCTCCTGCACTTATTGCAGCTTTCAGACAGCCACAAGCATTAATCCAGACCAGGACAATTAGCTTTCAGCATCAGCACCTTGATTCAGAAGTTTCCTTGCCTACACAAGGACAGGAGTGGGGAAGAATGGCCCCTTGCAGCACCACTGAGAATTTGTACAAGATCCAAAAAGCCATGTCTGTGCTGTGAGACATCAGCATCAGTCAAGTGGGGAGGCAAGTCAACAAGATGCCAAGGTTTTTTCATCAACACACCTCACCTACATGAGATTTATGCGTCCTTCTCTTCAGCAGCCCATTGAGCTGCCCAACAGGAGGGAGCAAACAGACGTCAGCCAAATCAATCACACTCACACCAGCAATGTATTCTTTTGCTTCATTTAGTATTACATTTCCTGACTTGAAAAACATCTTCATTCTTCTTTTGTCCTCTCTTTCCCTTTGCTACATTTTCCTTTCATCTATGACAACCTCTTTGAACATTCTTATATAAGCACAGACATTCTGCTTCTCTCTTCCTTATGTTGTTTTCCCTTGCTACTTTTCACTACTCCTTGAAGCAGAGAAACTCCCTTGATCCTTCACCTTCCCCTCCTGCCTTTCTGCTTTTCCCCTCCTTCCAAAGCTCTGCTTGTTCCCCACTTCACACCAAATCCAGCCCTAGGTGGGGGTCAGCCCCATGGACAAGAGAGAAGCGATCTGAAGAACACAAATCCTACAAAGAGGTGGGGTTTATCCCATCAGTCCTCTGCACTGGCTATGGCAAGAAACCCTTATTCAAGAGAAGGAAGATGTGCCTATCTGTCCCTTGGGCACAAAGGATTGCCCTTTTCCTGCCCTCGCTGCAGAAGGACCAGCCTGCTGATTGGCTACGATGCTGGCCATGAGGTTTCCTTTGTCACCTCACTGTGATACAAGAGGCAGAGGATCCTCCTTGGGGAGAACCCCTTACATAAGAGATTTTATTTGTCAGTGTGCATTGCCAAATGCCAGCCCCAAACAGAAGCACAGCAGAGAGGTGTGTATAAAGATAAAGAAAGCAGCATCACTCAACTCCTGTGCAGCTCCAGCAATCTGGGTCATGGAGGGGTGTAGGAAGCTATTAGCCTACTGAGAAATACTAATGTAGAAGAAATGCAAGGCCCTCTCTAGTCTGGAATCAAAAGGTACAAAGAGAACTATGAATCCCACAGACACACCAGACAGCCTGGTCCATCATATTCTAATTCTTATTTACTTCAAACTGCACCATTGCAACCACTGATTTTAAGTGCTTAAGCTTCTTTTTCATCATAGAAAAAGAATCAAGAATAAACACCAGTTAGTTCCTGTATATGCTTCTGCTATCATCCTGTAGAAATGGCTAATCCACTTTCAGGCCTCCTGTTCATTCCTCAAGCTTCATAATTTCCCAGCACACATCACATGGGAAACCAGAATTCCATAAATTGCACTCCTCAAAAAAACCCCAAACCATTACCAATCTGATTTCAATTTTCTTCTTGTACTTGCTTTGATACCCACTAAGATAAATGAAATAGCAATATTTGTGAAATACCCAATCTACTGCATGTGTATTTAAAATCAAATCTGTCAGCACATTACCCCAGCTGTAGAGAGATTAGTCACAATCTCCCTCCTCAACTTTTCCCTCCTAAGTCTCTTGCTGGGCTCTTGCTTCCTATGAGTTGATTCCACTTTTAATTTTATGTTTCCATCAATAGTAGAAGAGTAAAACAGCTGAAGGGAACAGATAAGAGACTTAGTCCACTACCACCACCATCCAACTCCAAATTGGATTGACTGGCTGAGTGCCCCCAAATCCTCTATGGATATGCAATTTAATAGAAAGAAAAAGACTCCACACACAAAGAAAAATATGCAGAAAATAATAAGACCACTTTATGAAACATAATAGTTTCAGCAATGTGCATATGCTTATATCCTTAATTCAAATGAAATGCAACAGACATCCTTTTATGTTACCCACAGAAAAAGGAGCCACAGCTGATGATTTAGTTTGTCCTTTTACTAAATGATTTAATTTTAGCAAGCTATTATGCAAGGAAGAACATTAAAAAGGGCCATATCGCATCAGCCTAACAATGAATCTGGTCCACCTTATCTTTGACAGCAGCCAATAAAGGAAACAGGGGAAAGTGCAAAATAGAAGTGCAAAAAAAAAAAAAAACCAAAAAAAAAACAGATGGGAAAAAAATGCTAAGGACAATTTGAGGAAGATGAAAAATAGGTTAAAGCAGGTGGAGGAACTAAAATTCCTTTAGTTAGAGCGAGGCTTTATTCCCATGGATGAGCACACATGGATTTCTAGAGAGGCAGCTCCAAGCAGGATCAGTGCTCACAGGGAGCAGTGCTCTGGGCTGTGCATGACTGCTCCCTTACCTGATGGCAGCAGTGGAGATCAGCTGTCCTGCCTGCACAGGCAGAGCCGCAGGGATTTGGCCAAACATCCATTTTTAATTTGCCTTTCCTTTTAACTTGAGATAATGCCCCTAAGATTCAACCAGTTTTAACTTCAAGCTGAAATTATGTACCTTCAAAGTATGTGCTGGCATCTTCTGTAATTGCTCAGTTAATGGGAAAATTATGATTATAATAGTCCTACCAAACTCCTTTGTCCCAAACCAGGCAGATCTCTGCCCTAGTGCTATGTTGTGCTGGCCCCATCTCTCCCTCTCACTAGTCTCCTTTAAATTATTCCATTTGGCTTCACGACTTGCCTTCTGTTGATCTCCTAATAGGATGGTGAGCCCCTGACCTCTTTCCAGGAGCTTTGCTTGAAACCTAACCTTTCCAGACTGCCAAACTTCCATTTGCTCCTCAATTCCTTCCTGCTGTGCCACCAGTCTCATCAGTCTCTTTCTAAAACTTGAGATTTCAATCTTCTTCCATTATTTTTCTGCTAGGAAAATTCAGCTTAGCCTATTCACTGCTCAACCACCACAGTAGTTGCTGAGTAACAAAGAATCAGTGGAACATTACAGCATTTGCAGTGGCTCATTTAACAGCACCACTAATGTTTTGTACAAGGAGAGCGCCGTGATTTCTGTTTGTTCCTGATATTTGGAATATGTCCAGCTCAAATGTTGCTGTGCTGGGTTTATTTCTTTTATTTTTTCTGATTTGGTAGAACGGAGTCTTCATTCATGATCTGTGCACAGCACAGGGCCCCAAGCAAGAAATGGAGGGTGGGATTGATTCCACCTGGAGACCGTGGTTCATCCCTCCGTGGGGCAGGTGCCTTTAGCTGCAGGGACCTGCTGCCCACTGCCCTGCCAGGCCCAAGCTGCCCCAGGCAGCTGGCAAGGTTACACCTGACTCCCACCCTTCAGGTGAGCCAGGCCGGCTTCAGGTGGGAAACGCTGCCTGCAGGGGCTTTGCCGCCTAAAGGGTCAGCAGCCCCCACGGTGAGGGGCTGGAGAGGCACTGCAGGTGTCAGCACTGGAGGAGAAGTGTGGATGCCATGGGACACAGAGAGAGAAACGGCAAGCGTTTCCCACGGCGCCTCGCAAGAATTTTTAGGGAGTTGTAAGGATGTGATAACCTGTTAAGTATAAACAATCTGCAGGTGGTGTTTTTCTACTTCATCTCTCTGTTCTTCTCAAGGAGGGTGTATGAGGAAGGTGTTGTTGTTAACCAGCCAATCAAATAGAATGGATTGTATCACCCTATAAAAACGGCGCGGTTCTCTTGAATAAAACCTTCTTTTGCTCTTTCTACAATACTGCCTCCCGCCCGCTCCTGTGTCATTCTCGGTGCAAGAGTGACAGGAAGGGGTGAAGCATCCCTCCTTTGGCAAAAGGCCAGGTTGCACAAAGGTCCCCAACCCCACTTGCTGCCCTACCTGCTTCTGGATGTCAGGTTATGTCTGGCCCTGCTGACAGCCCCCTCAGCTCCTGCTATGGCTGTGGGCAGTGATGTTAGCTCTGACGTTCAGTCGTAATTGACCCTCATCCCCAAGGACACAGAGCAGGACAAAGGAAGGCTACACTATAAACCCACCAAAACAGGCCACACACTCTTGTCTGGAGGGCTCCTAATCTCCCCTGCCACTGTCTTGCCCAGGGGATCACAGGCTCTCCATGGTGCCTGTCCCAGGCACGTGGCCAGGAGCAGCCTCCCCCCTGCACCAGGAGATGGACCAGCACCGGCCCTGCTGTGGGCACTGGTCCTCTCTATTGCCTCTGGTGCGCTGAAGAACATTCCCCTGGCCTTCCTCTTTGTCTCAGTAACTCACTAATACTGGATGGATCACTTTGTGGATTGTTGTGCAGGGCGGTGTGTTCAACCCTCTCCTCAGTGGAAGCCATCATTATCAATATTCTAATCTGAGGTGTAAGTGCCTGTGACAAACATCCCCTGCTCAGGCAAAAGGCTGGACATTCTAAGCTTAAAACTGGGTGATACACAGGCTGGCCTATATTGCTACCTGTGGGTAGTGACATCATCAGAGAAATCATTATTTGAGACAACAGAGGTCTCAAACTAGGAGTAGAATTCTTTTTCATACATGTAAATTTCTTGTGTGGGTGCATTTACATACGATGTTGCCTTGGTTATCAAAGATAGGTTTCTGCTAAGGAAGGCAGGAGCCTCCCCTGAAATGGAAAATGTAAACCCCCCTCCCTCTGAATTATTATAATTTTGAAATTAAGTGGTTCTCAGGAAAATATATGGGAGCAGAAATAACAGTTCTTTATTAGGGAAGAAAATAAAAATAAAATAAACAACGCAGTAATACAAAACAACACTGACAGAGTCAGAATACAGCCTGAGGCCCTGTTGGTCAGGGTGTTGTTAGCAGTCTGATTGAATGGTGGCTGCCGTCCTCCTGGAGTGGCAAATGTGATTCTCTTGAAGCAGTGATCCTGTAGAAGGGTGGAGTTTCCCTCTGAAGATCCAGTGATGGTGTAGATGGGCCTGGTCTTCCTCTGGGAACCCAGCAGGAAAAGGCTGTCTCTGTTGTCCCAAATCTCAGATTACATCCAGGTAGGAATGCTTGGCTCTTCCCTTGGGACAGAGCATCTCACAATGGGATGATGGAATTTTATCAGTCGTGCAGTGACACTCAAGGGCCCACTAACAGAAGATATCTCCCCGAGGGAGGATTGGTTGTGGAAGAGATAAAGAAAACTGCCCAATTAACAGAGGATAACTGCCCCACCTTTAACAGATAGTAATTGAATACAACACCCCATTTCCAACCTCAGACAGGTTGATTATCTCTGAGTAATTACAGCCTGCTTTTCTGTATTTCCATCACAACCCAGAGAGGGTGTATGGGAATTAGGGGTGAATGAGGTCTGCAGGAATTCTAGAAGAGGCTTCTGAGGTGACCCCCGTGAGATGAGAAAGGCACTCACCTTCTGTCTGCCTCTTCATCTTTAATATTTAAAATTTCTAATATTTTTACTTAGCCATTTGTCAGTCCACTAATAATAATTACAATGACAATCACAAGATCACTGTAAGCCATAAACTGTGGGTTTGTGATGTTCCAAGACACTCTATTAGTTGAATGATATTGTAAAATAAGAAGTTCAAATTTTTTTTCTGCATTATTTTTATTATTTTATATCTCTGTGTAAAAAGTAAGGACAGTATGCCTTGAATCTGTAACAAAAAAAAAACAGCTGTCTTCACCTTCCAGCAATACGAATACAGCACAACAAACTGTACACACATACACCCCACCCTCAGTCTGCACAGCTGTTAACAAATACATATTTTACATTTAGCCACTAACTACTCTTCAAGGTTTCTCTCTAGAGGCTCAGGGACGAGCTAAACATCACTTTGATTACAGAGAGGTGCATTCCCCATATCAAAAGCTAGCAAAAGTAGTTCCTTTGATAGCAAAAGAAACAGCCAGTGGTGATTAAAACAAGCAAATGTCCTGGGGAAGTGTTTGAAGTGAACTGCAGGCCCTGATCAAAGCACAGGTATTGTAAGCACACAAGGCTAGCAGGAAGAAATCCTGTCTTTTATTAGTCCAGCACACACTACTGGAGAAAATGGGCAACTTTTCATACAAAAGCCTTTCTTCAGCTCTGTCATTTGGTGTATAAAAGGTGTTGTGCCTCCCTACTTATGTTGTCTCTCTTCTGCTCACAGACCACTGCTGAGCCAGTACTGCTGCTGCTGCAGCAGAGGAAAGTCCTGCTGGCAGATATGATTGATGCCACATGGTCCCCCACTCTAGGGGAATAATCTCAGAGTTTAATTATTCCAGTACAGAAATGCAAAGAGAATTTATCTGAATTATTGAAAAAGAGCTCTGTCTGAGGAAGAAGAAACAAGCAGTTGAAAGACATATTTGTCAAAACCCAACAATTCCATTGCAACAATAGCAAAAACTGTTTTCAACATGATTCGGGTTACCATAGAGCAAAGCTGTGTAAAGTCTCTGTCTTTTACAACTGCTCTCTGGCTTTGTTCAGCTTTATTCCAGTGGCTTCAGATACTTGTTTCTTAATCTGTAGCTATGCACCCCTCTGCCCTACCTGTCTGTTTGCCAAACTGAGGCAAAAAGAGCTCTTCTGCCACTTTCTCTCAAGAGCTGTGAGACTGACAAGAAGCACATCTGACAGCAAGTAGAAAGCTGAGAAGAGCCCTCTCCAGCTCACATTTGCAAGGGGTTCACTGCCTCTCAGCTTTTCCTCATCTCTCAGCAGCAGCTTTCTCCATCCTGAGGCCTTGCAATCTCTGCAGGGAAGGAGGCTGAGCTGCTGATAAGAGCCTGAGCCACATGTGGCACGGCAGAGAGAGAGACAACAGCGAGACAGGAAGGAAGAAGGGAAGGGTGATTAACAGGGGTGAGAATTCCTGCAAAGGCAGCATTTGACATCAAGGTAGGAAACAACTTGAAGAGCAAGCCTCAAGTTCATGTTTTGGCTACAGAAGGACATTAAACAGATTTTGGGATTGGAATTAATTTATCTTGAATGGATAGTTGGATGCCCTGGAGAGCTGTGGGATGGGACTAAACAGGAGGAGGCAGGTACTAGTCCTGGGAGGGATGTGGCTCTTTAGTAAGCAGCTTGTTGAAACTACCTCCCCTTGTGTGTGAGGTTCATTCAGGGGAAAAAAAAGCAAGACAAGGCCAAGAAGGACAAAATGTTAACCCAAGCCTTTATTTTTTGTGCCACTAAGCTGAATTCATTAGTGAAAAATTTTGATTGAAGATAATGCTGAAACAGGCTCCAGTTGTAGATCTGCCAGTTTGCTTCCAAGCCGTCTGTGATCAGAGAAACATTTTTCCCAGCCAGCTCTGCTGCCAAACAGGGAGGCAGGCAGGAGTGAGACGGGGGGCTGACTAATTTCCAAATGTCAACGTTTGCCTTTGACTGTCTCCCTCCCCCTGACAATTTTAGAAAGGTAGAACTAGCTGTGATGGCAGTGCCTTGGGCAAAAGAACTGTTATTGCTCTTTATTATAACTGTTATTGCTACCAGTGCTGACCACTGCTCCTGAAGTCTCATCACACAGTAATCCCTGAGGAATGCAGCCTTATCTGTTTCTTCAGGGGATGTTTTTTCTCACTCTGTGCAATATTTTGTGAGCAAAATACTACCGTGAAGTCTAAGTAAATGTCACTTGCACTTTCCTTGTCAATGAAGAGTGGAGTTCTTGCTACAGATGCTGACTTTTAGTGTGTACCTGTTTATTCCTCTTACAGACACAGTACTCTGTGAACAAGACTCCCTCCAGAGAGCATGTAAATAGTTTAACAATAACACATGGCCAAATGTATTTCTTCTCAGCCCAGAGGCAGAAGAGACAGTATTCCCCCAAATAAACACAGTACCCATCTATCCAATCCTTCCATATTACTGCAGACAAACACCTGGGGAAAGAGATGAAATTGTAACCTTTCCTAAAAGCCACTGAAAGTCCTTGCCTGTCTAGGATGTGGCAAAGTGGAGGTTTTCCTCCACTGGAAATGTTGCATAGCTGTGGCACATTAGACCTAGGCCATGGTCTGTAAATCCCCAAAAGCTCTTAACGAAAGGTTTGGCTCTGCAGCTGTCAAAAATCAAATGCTGAGATATACGCTGAAGAAAACAAGAAACCTCTCCAACAGCTGAGAATCAGAGTGGTGGCAATGTCCATCAGCTACTGCCCATCATCAGCTCACACTGCAAACCATGAGATGCATGAGATGCAGCTGTGTTCTGCTGAGTCTGTAACTCCTCTGGAAACTCTGAGTGATGCAAAATGGGATAACCCCATCTGTAAGTCACACCACAATGCAAGAAAGATATTAAGCTGTTAGAAAGCATCCAAAAGAAGGCTACAAAGTTGGTGAAGGGCCTTGAGGGGAAGCCGAATGAGGAGCAGCTGAGGACACTTGGTCTGTTCAGCCTGGAGGGGAGACCTCACTGCAGTTACAGCTTCCTTGTGAGGGGAAGAAGACAGCCAGGCATTGATCTCTTAGTGACAGGACATGAGGGAATGGCCTAAAGCTCTGTCAGGGGAGGTTTAAGTTGGATATTAGGAAAATGTTCTTCACCCAGAAGGTGGTTGGGCACTGGAACAGGCTCCCCAGGGAAGTGGTGACAGCACCAGCCTGACAGAGCTCAAGAAGTGTTTGGACAGTGTTCTCAGGCACAGGGTGTGACTCCTGGGGTGTCCTGTGCAGGGCTGGGATTGGACTCGATCATCCTTGTGGGTTCCTTCCAACTCAGCATGTTCTGTGATTCTGTGATATATGTCCATAAACATAGAAAAGTTATGTGGAAAGGTGCAAAGAAACATGTGAGTAGAAAAATAAGAGTTCTTCACTACATACTTTAATAGAAGCTGAGAAAAAACAGGAAGAAGGGCCCCCTCGCCCCTACATGCATTTCAGCATAAATGTTCTTGGTTTTCTCTTGTCCCACTTTATTTGGCTTCTCCTTTTCGCCACGCTGACAATTTTACTTACTGTTTTAAGGGTGTTATTTTTCTCCACACTGTTTCCAGGAAACATTTCTTTCCTTTTGCCACATCTTTCTTTTATTTCTTTATTTATTGTCTCACTGGTTACACACTTCATCATACCACTGGGCAGTGTCCTCCAAATACACACTTCAAATTTGCGCATTATTCCTCATTATTTTTGCTCCAGCAAAAGCCCCAATGACCTGAGCTCCTCCTTTCCTGCTGAGAATCTAACTTCAAAAGAGGCTTTTCTTCTCTCTTTACTTCTTTCTTATTTCACTGTTTCTTTTTCAACATCATTATCTCTCTTTTCCACAGTGAAAACAACCCCCTCAAAGCTTCCCCTGTGTTTATTGTCTTCCAACATTTCCCGTGACTCTCCTCGTTGAATTTCCCACAAGGAACCCTGCAAAAATCACAAGACCCACAGAAACCCCTGCCACAGTGATGAAAAATGGATTGGCTCTACCTGTGCTGAGAGTGGGAGCATAATTGAGCCTCTCACGTCAGTTGTGAACTCTGCTGCTCACATGGTCTTCTGCGAAGACTGTAAACTAAGCACAGACTCCTGCCGAGAAAATAAAAGCTGGAAGGGCTCCCCTGGTGCTTCACATTACACTGAAGCTTCAAAAAGGTAGGAAAAAATACATTTGACCTTTGCAAGACAAGGGAGCACAGCAAAATGTTGCAGAATGACTCATTTAAAAGAGTTTGAGAAATGGGAAGGAAATTGACAACGCTGGGTTAAGATGCAAATGTGATATAGAGCAGAGCGGTATAAAACTCAGGAAACTTCAGGGAAAAAGAAGGGACTGGGAGGAATTTGAGCCAGTGAATTCAAACTTAACCCAAATGTTGCATATATGGAAAATCACAACCAGGTTGGCTTAGAAAGGCTTAAATTTGTCTCAGCACATTGCTGCTCCAGGTTCTCTAACAGTGTTTGTCCCTGGACTACAGAGAATTTGACAACCTAAACTCTCTGTGGCTTTATTAGTTCTTTGGCCCATTTTGCTGTCATCCTAAACTAGGTCTAGCACAATTTAAGTTGCAGAGGACGTACATAAGGGAATATTCTTGCACACGGGGCTGTAGTCTTTTTGAAAATTGTAAAAGCTTAAAGTAGTTAGCAATTTCCCAACGACTGACATCAATAAATTATATGAGGAAAGAAGGCTGGAAGTGAACTGAATCCTTGGATGAAGTACAAGAAAAAGAGGACAGGCACTTCTGTTGCATTATCAGAGCAAGGGCAGGAGAAAATCTGATCTTCTCATGGCTCTTTGGGCAGGTTCTGAGGTACAGCTGTGGCTTGCTCTGGGGCAAGGGTATTAAACTAAAGATTTGAGCTCTTCCTGCTGCTTGCTCATGAGGCACCATGAATAAGCAGCACCTCTGGTCAGATCATGGATGTGTCCCTCCTTAACTGAGTAGCTGACCTGGTACTTAAAAACCTGTGACACCACCACTGATATTTATGTATGCAATTAATTTCACATTAACAAATTTTCCAGGTGAAGCTTTGGCTTAACATGTCTTAACAGGGACCTGTTTTCTCTAATGCTTCATTAAAACAGTTGGCTCTAACTTGATTTTTGCGTTGTTTTTATATAACCATTTGCTTCTACACCTGAGACCAGATGATGCCAGATAAACCCAAATTCATGACTTCAGTGATTACAGTGAGGTTGAATTAAGTGATGCATTTAGCCTTGCTTGGTAGTGTTCCATTCCTTCTGTTTTGGATAAATTTACCAGTAATGATCATGGAGTTTTAATAAACTGACAAGCTTTAATTTCTTCATACAGCTGAGAGCTTCCTACCTGATGAGCATAAAAAACCCACTTATTAATGCCACTATTTTTAATCGCCTTTGAACCTATGTTGTTCTTGTTTATATCTCACTTATTTAATTTTTTATTGATTTTCTCTCTTTTTTGCCTAAATACCAGTAGAAATGAAGCAATGTGTGATGGCTGAGAAAAATTACCATACAAGCAATATTTCAAAGAGTGTAGTTGTACAGTGCTCCCAGTGTAAACTGGGAGGAGAGGAAGAGCCAGGAGGAATAATTCTTTGTTCAGGCTAGGCTGCCTCTGTCATTCTAGAGGACAAAATAAAGACAGTAGGGCACTGCCAGGCTGCACTTCCACCTCCATCTGAAAAGGGCCCAAGGGGAGTTGTGCTGTGCTAGCTCAAGCTATTTTCCTTCCCATCTGCTCAAGCTGATTTAGAGAAGTGCATTATGCAACCTAACTGCTGTGCTGGGGTTCAATGAGTGTGGCAGCGCACTTAACACTTCTAGGAGATGTTTTGAGGGAAAGGAGTGATTACATAAAACCAGGCCTTTCAGTCTGTAAAGGTATTGCTACACGGCTATTAGAAGAAACAAAGAAAAACCTAGCAGGAAACCCCCACAAAACAAACCAGAAAGCCAAAACCAACCCAAAACAAATCTTAAGAAGATGAAGATTAAAATTGAGAAAGGCTGAACCACACTCAAATGTATCAGCAAGATGGAGCAATAGTGTGAAAACCAGCGAGGACAAGAGTAAAAACACCTTACCTACTCAACTTGGACATTTAGCAGTGAAACACTGATGTTATTGCACAACAGTAATCCAGGACATGGTCACCTGCAGTTCTTCAAATCATTTCATATCCCTGCCAGTATCAAAAGTAGCATTTGTTCATCAGACATTAAGTTCTTGCCCTCACACTAAAAAAAACCCCACACATTTAGTGTCTGTTTGTGAAATGTGATGGAACTTTGCTATTAATACTGCTTAATGAAAGCCTTCTTCAAGCTCCCTACATTTCCTCTTGCAAAACTGATTGTGTCCTTTACACAGCCTAGTATTACAAATAACACCATTTTTCTCCATCCTTATTTCTGGGATTATTATGCACCTCCCAGGTTTATTTGGTGAATCAGTATTGCTCTGAAGACCGAGGTCCCCTAAGGAAAAGCTTGACAGCAAGACTGTTTGTCAGTTCTTCTCTGAAACATACAATATTGAGACACCACAGGCCTCCCGTTGTTTCAGACACAGGCTCTAACCCAATCCTCTCTACAGCTGAAGCCTGTGGACAGACTAACGCTGAATTCCATGAGATTTGGATCAAGCCTCATGGGGCTCATTCAAGGAATGACAGAGGTCTCCAGAACATAGAAGGAAGCATCTTCCTATGAAAATTTTGGAAAATATCTTAAATTGCACACTTCTCACAGTTTTAGCTAGCTGTGGCTTTGTTGATACTTCATTAAATAAATAAGAATTAAAAGTAAATAATTTTCAGAATCAAATCTAGAGCGGAGACAGCCACATAGTTCTGAAATTATTAAAAATCATGGTATTTTTGAGTTACTGCTTATCTTCTCATCTATGATAGTTGACCAAAGTGATATCAAATTATCATTTTACCTCTTTCTCTCTCTACCTCAAAGCAATATCAGAGAAAACCATGACTTGACAAGAATAAAGTTGGCAAATATAAATGTCTTCATCAAAAGAGTGAGTGCCACAGGATACAAGTAACCTATTTTCAAAGCACTGACAAAATTATGTTAATTCTATTCTAAAAGTTTTCATAAGCATTGAAAAATAAAAGAGATGGTACTTGATTTTTTTTTTTTACAGTTGAAATTTGACAATAATTGTGAGATACCTAAAAGTTATTCCAGGTCACTGGTTTTCCAAAAAGTTCTGAAAACTCATAATAAAGAGCCATTGCACTCTGAAAGTGATATAAAGACAGAAAGTTGAAATCAAAGCATGCGTACCTTGCACTCCACATCTTATTTCTCATAGTATAGGGGTTTGTGGCCTTGTATAAATTACATTTTTTTTATTCTGTCATAGTTTTAAAAAAGAAGCTAAGAGAGAAAGGAGACTAAGAAGGAAGAAGTGGCTTTTGCCTGCCCAACCTGTAAACAAGATCTTCGAAAGGTTTCCACCACTCCTAACTCCTAAGCATTCTTTAGAGATGCCAGTGGAAATAAAATTCTTGATGTGCCTTAAAACTGACTTTTATTTTCACAGAAAGTGTTGGACTTGACAGCAATCCTATTTTTGATGGTTCTTATTCAGGAAGCCTCTGTAGGCGTCCATCTTCCCTGGACAACTCAACAGAGAAAAGCAAAGAAGCTTTTAGATCACATCTGCCAAATGGAAAGACTCTTATTTTTCCAGACTTGCCAAAAATACTTAATAAATCCTTGTTTTTCCCTCCAACTCATTTGTATACCTGTTTGTTCCTGTCAGTGAGTGATTAGGGATCAGCTTGAACTGATCTCATTTCCAGCGCTGATGTTTGGACTCAGCAGCTTCCCCTCCTTGCGGATATTTGCTGTCGCATTTCCCCCTGCAGGGGTTTTAGTCTTTTGTTTTACTTTAGGTTTTCATTTCCTTTTGCAACCTCAACATTTACTGTAGATTGCTTTTTGGGTGAGGCTCTCTCTGTGCCATACTCCAGATGGCACCAAGTTGTAAAATGACAAATTGACTGGATTATTATATGATTTGATCCTTTCACATGTGAGCTGTTTCCAATGTTGCAGCAGGTGCCTAAGGTGTGTGCAGAAACTGCTGCACTCCAGCACCATTCCCACCTGGCAATGACAGCTGTTGGCATTACAGTTATTCCTCAACATCTCTACCAATGAAGAACAACTCTGAAAAGCTGGAGGGACTTCATGGAGGGAAGATGAAATGAACATTTGGATCCCCTGGTGAGCTGGATGTGTTTCTCTCAGTCCACATGTCAGCCTGGGACAATCATGTCTATCTGCAATAAACTGAAAAGCATGATTGTGTTGAGAGGCACATGAGCTCAGCACATGCTGATAAGGATCATCTTCCCTCCTGGCAGGCACATACAGTTCTTGGGCAGGAGACAGAGAAACAACCCCACAGTTTGCACTGCCTGAGAGGGGCTTTTCTAACAGAGAAGAAGCGGGGGAAAGAGGAGTGGATTGTTTTTCACACTGTTTGAAATGTAAACTGCTTTGATACAATTTCTCTCGAAGTTCACACCAGGTAAAAATTGGGTATCATGTACTTATACTAAGAAGTTATTTTCAAGCATTATGTTTGCTGCATAGAATGTATTTAATTTTTAAATACTGACAGTATTTCAAAGACATTCCTTTGTCGGTGCCATTACAGAAGTAGGTTGCCCCTATGAAATAAGGCCCGAACTTCTTGTTGTTTGGGTGCTACACACTAAAATGCTGCAGAAGCAATGATCATAGTTCAGCTAGGAGAACATCTGCCTCTGAGGCAGTAATTGCTGAGTGTCCCTGCACTGAATTTAGGGGTCACTGGGGCCTGCTGAATGTGCTGTTCTTGTATAAAATATGAAACAAAAATTCTAGTCACCTGTTGGCCATTAAACAACTGATGACAACTTTCATCAAAGACATAATAGCTTTGCTCCTCTAACTGTGCCAGGTAATTACATTCTCTCTAGCTAAATGAACTTTCAATTACATTGAGTATCTTTCTCCTCTAAACTGTTTAGAAATAATGTTACACACCATTAAATTATTTCCCCTGTCCCACCTCAGAGGTGGCTCAATTTCAGCACAAGACAAGGAGATCCAGGTCCACACAAGGATGCTCCCCTCAAGCTCTGGCCTGGCCTCAATTTGGCTGCTGCAGTGCTCTCAGGCGTCTCTGAAGCCTCATCCATCCTGTGCAACCCCAGCTGCTGCCCCACTGGAATGTGCTCATCACTCTCCCTTGTGAGTGCCTGCAGAGGAGCGCAGCCTTCTTGCAGGGGCAGGCAGAGCTCCAGGCAGATGGAGGGCACTATGGGACAATGGCATTTGGCACGGCTGAGCTGAAGGGTATGGAATGGGGCTTTCTGCAGCCTCAGTTTTGAACTTAATTATTCAGCAACTCAGTTCAGGCACAAATCTGTCTACTTGCATTGCAGCAGAGGAAAGGTCATTTTACAAGAACACAGGTACATCTGAATATAAAATTATGCCCCCCCAGCCAGCATTATAGCCATTTACAGCTGAAGAGGAATGTTTATCTCCTGAGCAGTCTGATCTACTTCTATCTAGTGAAAACATGTTATCTAACAGATTTCCATATTCAGCCTGGAAAAAAAAAAATCTGATATACACATTTGCTAAGGGAGAACACAGAAGAAAGAATCAAGAACCAAGAAATATGATCTCTTTGCTAATGTCCCCAGACATAATAGTACATAGAAACTTCCATGTTTGTTCCAAATGACCATTTCATAGACAAATAAAGAATTCTTTTCTTAAAATTACCAGGGACCATTCCTCACTCAAAAAGGCTTCAAGGCAGATACAAATTGCTAGAGAATCTACAATATATTGCACTCAGCAAGCACAAGTCCTTCCCACTTCTGTGCACTGCAGCCATTCCTGCTCAGCAGCTTGCTTCGTGCTGCGCTGTTTTGCCTGCAGATTTAGAGCTCCCATCATTTTTACCTCAGATGACCTCAGCCCATCCTCCAGATCTGACCCCAATGCAGATCTCACTAAAGGAAAGGGTCTGCTCAGTTCACTGGGATAATAAGACAAATACCCTTAAAGCCTGTAGCTCTGATCCCCTGGCGATCTGCTTTCAGTAATCAGATTCTGGAAAGCTGTTACTGTAAGTCAAGTCAGACTGTTGAGAGTAAGAAGTGAGTTGTTGTGAGGCTAACAAACTGAACTAACCACAGAGACTGGTAAAAAATGTCCCCTCAAGCCATCTTGTGGAAGAGGCAAACGCTTATCAGAACTATACTGAACTCATGGGAAAGAGGAGAAAAATATTCCAAAATATTCCACTTTGAAGTCCTTTTTACTTTTCTTCTTTTTTTTTTCTTCTTTTTTTTTTTTTTTTTTGACACAGCAAAAGGAGATGTAGGGAAGATGTTCAGAGCCACTAAGAACTTTGGGCATGAGGCTAGTTTATTACACAGTTACCTCACAAAATCTGCTGTATTCTTTCATGGTTATGAATTTTCACATAATACTGAAATTATAAATTCCTACAGCATACCATTGTTTCTCATTTCATTTTGGGGTATTTACTTTTGCCAACTGATAGGAAATAAAAAAATGGCTTGCTTTCCTAACTACAGCAGAAATCCTGTAAAAAAGGATACATTATAGGATTATGAATTTGGTGAGGTCTAAATTACAATTCTTTTTTTCTAGAGTTCACAAAATGGGGAAGAATCTATGAGGCTGGAGAGGTAGGGAAAAAAAGACTGATACCACTACATCTAATTTAATAAAGTGAGAGGACAGAATGAGGAGATTTTAAAACCAATATAGCAGTGTGCAGAGTGATGTACTGTGGAGAAGATTTATAGTTTGATCTGAATTTGAACAGAGATATGAACAAACCATATTTTGGCATCATCAGGAAAACAACAGTTGGATACCTCGACTAGAGTTCCCATCAACTTTACTTTCAGATCCATTCCTTATTTTTCCTTAGCATGGTCCTTCCTATAATCCTGAACTGGAATTTTTGATATGAAAGTACATACTTTTGAGTATTTTTTTTCCCATTCACAACACAAAACACAGCACTTGGAACTGACTGAAGTGTAAAAAATACAGTGAGAGAGAGGAATTAGACCACTCATCACTGCAGAAATGTAATTATTTGCCACATGCACATGCTCTTCAGATTTCCATACTGCATCTCACTGCTTTAACTGATGGGCATAAATTAGTTCAAAGATCCATACCATCCTCATTGAGAAACCTAAACCTCTGTATTTGTGGGTTTGGCACTTTGTTCTGAATCCTGCAAAGGCTGAAGTGTCTTTCTTGGGTATCTATGAGGTAACAGACCTATAAAAAAGGTAAAAGCCCTCTATTGCTCCAGTTTTCTCAGGTAGCTTAAATAGAAGGATCTCTGCTCTAGATCTGGGATACCACTTTGCTAGGGGCCTAGCTGGAAGCCCCTGTGATATGTTTAGAATATGCTTGGGGTTTCACCTTTTAGGCAAAGATATAAAAATTTACCTGGGGAAAAAGTGTCAAAATTAGGATCCAACCATTTTTATTTAAAACTAATGAAAAATTATGCCTAAGAATTGAATGATCTTTAGCTGAAAATCTAGTTTCTGTTTGGATATACTGCTATATGGCATCATATATCAGGTTCCAATTATACCCAGAAAATTCTGAATTCTCTTTGGCCAAGTGGCTGCGATTCACATCATTTCCAAAGCACCACAGAACAGTCTGATCTCTGTTCCTCCACCAGTGATCAAATCCATGGGCCTCATGAGAAACAGAGTGTGTTCAGGCACTTTAACTACAGGGGCAAATGGAAGAGTAAAGCATGCGTAACTAATTATTAATTTGTCTTGCTCATGCCCAGATTGTGATATTTGATCCTGACTGGCCCCTTGACAAGTAATTTTGACAGCAAGTTAACCCAATGAGAGACATCTTCCCAACAAAAAGGATACTGACAGAGGAGCTCTGGTGCATCTTGTTTGGCAAGTTTTAGGATATCCCTGGTGCACAGCTGACAAATGTGACACGTGCCACATTTCTGCAAACTCTGGAGTATTACTTTAAAGTTCTAATGAAGGTAGCTTTGAGCAGAAGTGCTGCTCTGTGCAGGGTAGCTTGAAGCAGAGGCACATGTTCTTTTGTCAGTTCTGTTGGGTGAAAAGTCATTTGTAGGAATCACAAACCGGGCATTTAAAATTAGTTCGTTTTTTACCATGACCTACCTTCAGCTCCCTGTGTCCTCATGTCTTCATTCCAACGGGGATAACAATGCTGCCTTCTAACACAGGGCTGTCATAATGAGGAATTCCATCAACATCTGTTGATAACTCACTTATTAGAGGGGAAAACATCAGGGAAAAGGCTGTAGGGAACAGTCTTAATGTATCAGTTCAAGGTACACTATAATGCATATAGATCACCACATTTGGAGAGAGGGTTGTTAGTAAATTATGCACAAATGATACACAGGCATTGTGTAGCCTCTTAATCAATTAGGAAAGGAAAACCATCACATATGAACATGTAAATTAAACCCACGCCATAATGCATAAGGAGATGTTACGGGACTCCACTCCTCTGGAACTTCCTAATTCTTTATGACATAGCAGCATGTATTTTTAATGTGGGGGTTTTTTGAGGTAACGTCCTTAGCAAAGATCAGTTTTGACAAGTAACATGTTTCTGTAGTTCAATTCTGGGAACCAACAAAGACCAAGAGGTCTATACAGCTAACAAAAGCTTGCTTCATATCCGAAAGACATAACTGCAAAAGACTCCAGCTTCCATTATCACCCTGTTATAACTAGGTCAGAATAAATAAAGCAGTAGATTTAGATTTTAAAAGATAATTATGAATTTAGTATGAATGAAGGCTAGATAAGGTTGCCAGTTGAGAGAAGGGTCACTGAAAACTCAAAAAGTCAGTTTTTTTTCCTTTTTCAGATTACAAAGCTGAGCAGTAAGACAACATAAAGTTCTCTGCAATGGTAAATGTGACAGCAAGGTGCCTAAAGGACACAAGTGTGAAAAAATGCACTCAGAATTTAATGAAATCAGGTACACTGAAAAAAAAAATGAAGATAAGGTGGTCTAGATAAAATAATACAAGCTTTTTCAAATAGCTGTCATCTGGAGAAAAACAGGGGGTAGTGAACAGAGAACAAATAAATGCATTTGCTAATAAGCAGAAAAATAGTACAGTGTGTACTACTTTAGCAAACCAAAACTAAGTTTTTGCACTCAGGCACCCTTGGTTGACACTTTTAATCTACAATAAGGATGGTTTAAATGCCTTTATTTTCATAAAAGCTATGAGCACAACTTTATTTTTCACAATCAACTTGGACAGAAGAAGTAGCATCATGCCTAACAGGGGGAAAAATCTTCTTCATTCCAGGGAAAAAAGCATTAAAAAGCACATCAGGTTGTCTGAAAAAGCAATCCCTAAAGTGTCATGTAAACATGAAGAACGACTGGCAAAAGCTTCCTCAACTTTAAGCTGTTTGAAAACAATTGACACAGAGTCCAATGACATTTAAACCATGAAAAAACACGTGAGTCTGGGAACAAAACTGAAAGTATGTAGAGGCATAACTCAAAATCACCATATCTGGGTATTTCCTGAAGAGAAACCCCACAAACAAAGCAGGGTCATGGGAGTAGGAATGCACCTCTAAACAATCTGGCTTGGCAATGGCAGCATATTCCCAGAACTCCAATTTAATACCCTGCTTTGGTTTGGATTTTGAATAATCAAAAACCGCCCAATTTTTTTTTTTTTAAGAGACTCTGGAGATGCAAACACGTCAAGGAGAAAGGGAGGGAGCATAAAAGGCACAAAATCAGAGTTGGAGCATTGAGGTTGTGCCGCTGTGGCACCAGAGCTGTGGCCACACTGGCAGTTTTGGGGATTCCCGTGCCTCATCCCCGGTCCTGGAGCATGGCTCCCTCTCCACAGCCTTCTCAGGAAAGCACCTGGGTATTTCTGTAAAGCAGAGCAATAATCCTGTCTGTGAATACCGCTGGAAGACAGACAGCGAGCTAACTCTCAGACTGAGAAGTTTGACTCACAAAGCAGATAGACCTAGGTTTGTGTAGTCGCAATGCTTGGTGATAAAACACTTTAAGCACAAAACTTGGCTGTGAGCATGTGAAGGTCGTGGATTAAGCCCAGGTGGAAATAAAGCACCACAGCGGCTCGCTGAGCCACCCCACTCCTCCACTCCCCGCTCCCTCTCCCCAGTGGAATGGGAAGAAGAATCAAAAGTAAAACGCGTAGGCTGAGATAAGAACAGTTTAATAACTGAGAACAAAGTACAAATAAAAAAGGTGAATATCCCTTTGGCCAGTTTGGGTCACCGGTCACGGCTGTGTACCTTTTCCCCAGCAGAGCATGAGACAGGCACACACAGACAAAACAGAGCCCTTAGGATAAACACGACTCAGCAAAAATCAAAGCATCAGTATATTTTCAACATTATTCTCACTCAGAATCAAAACCACGACACTGTACAGGCTACTGAGAAGACATTTATCCCAGCCCAAACCGGGGGAGAAAGAAACATCTTGGCGGAAAAAGGGTGAGCAGGGTCGCGTTATGCAGGCGACTGATGCAACACCATCGCCACAGAAGAACCGGTCACCTCAGCCTGCAGCAGTTAATCTGCTTTCATGCCTGCTTTCATGCCTGCTTTCACTGCTCTTTATCCCTCCCCCAGCCCCGCTGCCGCAGGGCCCTTCTGCCTGCCCGTGCCCGGGGACCGAGCGCTGCCGCGGGGCTGGTTCTGTGGGGCACGGGCTGAGGCCGCGCCCGCAGGGACTCACCGCGGCCCACACAAAGCGGCCCCGGCTCTGAACCGGGGCACCGGCGACGCGGCCCCTCGGTCACCGGCTACTGCCCCGCTACCGCCCCTGCCTCCCCGGCCTCCCTTCCCTCGGCCGGCCCCGCACGGCTCCCCCGCCCCCGCCCGGCCCGGAGGCGGGGCGGGCTCCGGGCGGCACCTCCCGCGGCGGGGCCGAGGCGGCTCCTTCCGTCGGTGGCCGCGGCTGCAGCATGAGCGGGCCGGGGCTGCCGGGGCCCGGCGGCGGCGCGGGGCTGCCGCCGCTGCCCAAGAGCCTGAGCGGGCTGCTGAACTCCTCGTCCTCGGGCGGCGGCGGCGGCCAGGGCGGGCGCTGGCGGGACCTGGAGCGGCTCTACGCGCAGAAGTCCCGCATCCAGGACGAGCTGAGCGGCGGCGGCCGGGGCTCGCCGCGCCCGCCCAAGCCTCCCAACCTGGACGCGGCGCTGGCCCTGCTCCGCAAGGAGATGGTGAGCGGGGCGGGCCGGGGCTCGGCGGGGGCGGCGGACGTGGCGAGCGGCGGCGGGGGCGCCGCCGCTTCCCCGGGGCCAGAAGGGCGCCCCGGCTCCGGCCCCGGGTGGGCGCGGGCCGGTGCAGCCCCCGTAACCCGGCCCGGTGCTGGTGCCGGCGGCGGGGGAGGGCCGGGGCCGGCGGTGGCGGGGCTGCCGTGGGCACGGATGGGGAGCCGCTTGCCGCGCCCTGCGGCACCTCCCGGGACCCGGCAGACGCGGTGAAGGGCTGGCGGTCAGAAATCCCCCAGTGTCGGCGGCGATCCGTGCAGCCCAGGTGGCTATGGTTCGGCGTGGTTCTCTCCAGGACTCTGTTTTGATCCTGTGGCGCGGCGTTATTATAGCGAAATTCTTCCGGGCGACCTGGCGCACCTTTTGATTAAACACTAATTGGGTGTTGGTGCTGTGCTGGTGCAAGCTGCAGCTGTAGTGACTAATAATAGCCTAAGCCTCGCCCGCTGAGGGTTCTGTAGAATCAGTGCAAGAAAGACAGGGAGCTGCTGGAGAGGGTCCAGCGGAGGGCCACAAAGGTAATTAGGGGTCTGGAGCATCTTTCTTGTGAAGAGGGAGTGCAGGAGATGGGCCTGTTTAGTCTAGAGAAAAGAGGACTGAGAGGGAATCTCATTAATATATATAAATATCTGAAAGGTGAGTCTCAAGAGAATGGTGCCAGACTCTTTCTGGTGGTGTCCAGCAGCATGAAGAGCAATGGCCATAAACTGAAACACAAGGAGTTCCACCTCAACATGAGGAAGAACTTCTTTACATTGAGGGTAGCCGACCACTGGAACAGGCTGCCCAGGGAGCTCATGGAGTCTGCCTGTCTGGAGACATTCGAAACCCACCTAGACACGTTTGTGTGTCACCAGCTTGAGGTGACCCTGCTTTGGCAGGAGCTTTGCACTGGATGATCTCCAGAGGTGTCTCCATCTCTAATAACACTGTGAAGCATATAAAATATGGCATTGCTGAAAATCTGCCAAGTTAAAGACTTTTTCTCAGGCTAAAAATGTGCTTGAGGACAAAAAGCTCTTTTGAAAGGTCGTTCTGTGGATTTAGAAGAACAGTGTCGTGTGCTGAAATCCTAGTCTGCCACCAGCGTTTCAACAGTTAGAGATAATTCTTAAAACTGTGCATTAGAATTGCCAGTTTGCATTAAAGCTCAGGAAGGATGGGTGTCTGTCGACTGCTGGGGCTTTCTTCTGCAATGCTGTAAAAGGAAACAAGGACATATGGTCTTAGTCGTCTTAAGCCTTTCCAAAAAAGCAAAAAGAACTCATTAGGCAAGTCTAATCTATTTTTTTTCCTAATGGGAAATCAAATGAGATACTTCTCAAAGTCATTTGATAACTAGACTTCCCCTTTAAACTTTCCTTTAATACTCTGTTATCCTTGATGATAATTTGATAAAATACTTCTGAAGAAAAAGATACTTCTAAACACATCAAAGACTTTCAAGCAACAGGGTCCTTGGTTCCAGATGTACTTTTTTGTGGCCTGTACAAATTAGAGAGACTCTTGTGTACCAATAGGCTGTCTTTCATCAAGAAGATTAAAGCGCTTTATTACTGATATTGAACACTCTTTCTTGCAGCAATTAAAGATATTTTTATTGAGAAATAGGCTTGCTTTAAATTTTCCACAGTGAGTGAGGAAGAAATGCACAGGGCATTTTTTCCTGCATGATCAAGCAAGGTACTGTATGTATGTATGTACGTTTTTAAAGCTGAGAAAGTGATGAACTTGGATGCTTTGGAGAGAGAGAGGGAGGAAAGGAGCGGTCATTTCAGAACTGTGATTGTGAGGAACAGAGTTATCACATGGAATTGTGCACTATAGGTTGTCTTACCAAGAGTCAAACACAGCTTGGCTGGCATTAAGAACTGTGCTAATGCTATCAGGGTTGGACATTTCTTCAGGCTTTTCTTACCTCAGGGATCATACTTGAAAGTTTTGAAGAGGCTGCATTTTTCTCAGTAAACTTCCTGTTTGATATTAGTGACAGCAACAGAAAATTAACATATTAAACATAACCATTTGGTTTAAAGAACTATTATGTTAATTCTGCTGAGCAATTTTCCCCTTGAAGTTTGTGCTTGGCAGTTAGTAGGACTGAACTTCACTTGAAAGTGCTCAAGTCTTTTGTGGAGCTGAAACAAGAGCGCTGCTGGTGAAAATGCTCCCACTTTCCTTGGGTGACAAAGGCCGCTGGTCTCCAGGTTGACTTTTTTGGCTCGACTCACTCCTGATTGCTTTTTGAACATTTCTGGACTGTAGTCTTGTCCCTCAAAGATTTAGCTCTCATGCAGGTCTGCCAGGTGGATCTCATGCTTGTATGTCAGAGCACTAAGTCCAACTTCACAGCATTCTTTATTACCTGAGGTGAGCAGTTTAGGTTATAAAGGAAAGTGGGTGAGAAAAGTAGTGTAGATCTGAGGTGGTGGAAAGACTTACCTGTAATATCCTGGCAGCTAGCACAGTGCCCCATGTCTAATCCTAAAGTCTTCACATTTAGCCTGTGCAGCACTTCGTCTTTTGGCTTCGAGATGTCACCAAGTAGTTAGTGTTGTTCCTGAAAGATGCTGTATCCTCTTTTTCTCAGTGGCATTGTGGTGTATGATTTTTTTTTCTCTCTACTTTCAGAAAGAGCTGCTGGTAGAATAGTTCAGCAATGTCAAAGTAAGATCTTCATGCTAGCTTGTTGTGGTTTTCTTGTGTGCTGAGTGTATTGTCCTGAGAATTTAGAAGCATAAGGAGAGGTTAGAATCTTCATTGTGAATAAAATACAGCCTGGTGTTCAGGTTGCAGTAAAGGCTGCTAACATTATTTATTTACTTATTTCCTCTTGACATGAGTTGTGGCAAAAACTTTTTATTTGATGAAACTGAGGCTCACTAGGAGCAGTCTGTTAGCTTAACACTTTGTTGAAAAATAAGGCTGAAATGGCTGTTTCTCTAGAATCTCTAATTGGGTGGTGGTTTAAATTTGCTGCAAGGCAAAACCTAGTTTTAATTTGATCTGACTTGGATAGGTGACAATGTCAAGTAAACTCTCCATGTTGTTGCCAGAGAGGGAGACTGAACTGAGTTAAATGAGTAGCATCATTTCAGTTTGCAGTGCAACATACTGGGTTTGTACCTGACATAAAGATGCAGCCTTTTTTTAATGGTTTTTCAAATCTTTAATTTGCTCTGGAACTAATACTTGAGAAGCTTAAGGACCAAAATATTAGGTGCTTAATTATAATTAAGCCTGTGCTTGAGTGGCACATAAAAATACTCTGAAGATTTGTAAGAGATGAAGTTTGTCCTTGTGTAACTTCTGCTTTAGGTTTGCTGCCTGGAAGTAGTGTGCTGTATTGTGCTGGACATACCTGGCTTTGTCAGATGCCTGTGTACGCCAATATCGAAAAGAAAATTAGAGTAGAAATACTTAGCTGGGAAGTGGGAAAACCAGTCAGAGTCCCATTTAAAACTTTTACTCCAGGCTGTTTCAGACAAAAGCAGAGCGCCTGTGATGGTGTCAGAGAAAGATGTGTGAAAGACACACAGTGTATTTGGAAAAATATCTCCCTTGCATAATGAGGAATAGAGACTTTATGAATTTATCTGCCGTGGCTCAGACAGCAGTGAACTGCTTATTGGAAGTTAAGTACATAATTGTAATACAACATTTTGAAGCATTTGTTCTGTACTATTGTGTCACATCGTTCCTTGTTCTTTTGTCCAGTTTATCCCGTGGGGCATCTATCACCTTAGAAAATGCATTTTACTTTCACTTTTTGTAACTGTTCAAGGTGGAAAGAAGCTATAACCTCCTGTTTAGAAACAAAAGATATATAGCATTATACTTGAAAGACACTTGCAGTAATGATGGTTTGAATTGTTGTCCCTTCAGGTTGGCCTTCGGCAGCTGGATATGTCATTGCTGTGTCAGCTCTACTCCCTGTACGAATCCATTCAAGAATACAAAGGTGCCTGCCAAGCTGACTCTAACGCAGACTGCTCGTACGCCATGGAAAACGGATTCTTTGATGAAGAGGAGGAATACTTCTAGAAGCAAGAAGATTCCCCTCGAGGCTGACTAGACTGAGGCTCTTTGGTCCTTCTCTCCCTGTAACACACCTCAACAAGAACGACTGGAATTTGTATGGATCCCTCTTCCTGAGGAGGAACACCCAGCTACCCCGAGCTGTGTTAAATTCTCTTATTCTAACAGGCTGTCAGTACAAGTTACTCATGCAAATACCACTTGAGCAAAGTGCTGTACTTTAACTTTTGAAGAGTCTTCAGACATGCTTGACAAGAGTTTTCAATTTAATTTGGAAGGTGGGTGTTTTCATCTTACAAACATTGGTAGCTTATAACTGGAATTCTAATCGTAGTAGACAGCAGTGACTTCCTGAGTTGTAATAACTTCATAAGGGGGGAGGGAAGCCTCTGCTGTGGTGTAAATAGCTCTAGGTGATTTTTGGGGGGTCAGTGGCATTGATAAATGCATTTTGAACAGGCATCTGGATGCACGCACATCCTCAGCACTACTAAGCTAGTTCTGCTCTTACCGGCTGCATCCAGTTTTGTACTGGGTGAATTGTTTACACAGTGAAGTTTTTTTTTCTCCTTAAGCTAATTTATTCCTAGCTTACAAGCTGTACATGTGATAGTGAATGTTATCAGCAGGGTTTTTTTTTCTGTTGATCTAATTCACTTTCTTGGTACTGCCACTTGGCATTAACTTTTATACTCTTCTCTGGATTTCTTGCATCAACGTAGCTCTTGGACCTGCTAAACGCTGCTCTGAAATGGTTTGCTTAGCTTTTACTGCACTGCATAGTAAAAGCACATTTTCAAACGTAGTCTGTCTGCCACTGTGTGGCTTGGAATAACATGAACTCTTGTGCAAGTGTTCTTGATCATATGAAGAATAAGGAAACCTCTCATATGACACAATGGGACAAATTGCAATATTTTATACTGGGTGAACTTTGTTGCTGTAAGGTAGATGACAGCTCTTTTTAAAAATGCGAAATAAGTATTTTGAGCACATACTTTGCATACGTTAAAACTTTTTATACTAACTTGTTCTTTGAAATATAACTTATTTTTGTTTTCAGAACTTACTAAAGCACTTGTTTAAGTTTTTATTAATTCATTGTGTGAAATGCTTAATCAGCTGAGAGTTGCCAACTATCTGAGTTTTCACCCTTTCTATTTTAAGTAAAATCAACTCCCAATGTGATTTTAGTTTCTTAAATTTAATTCTGAAGATTGCTGTAAAGCACAGTGCCTGAATCTTGACACAAGGTAATACTTAAGGGCTTAAACCTCAAAGGGTTTTTGCATGGTTCATGTCTGGCATGCATGCAGTTTGCAGGAAGAATTGGAGATCACATTCTGGGGTAGCTCCTCTGTTAGTTTTTAATAAAGGCTAGGATGTTTCAGTGATAAAAGCCAAGAGACTTCCAGGGTGCATTCCCTCTAAAACTGGCTTATTTTAGTGGAATTCAAAGGCCACGAGAGTAAAGACTGTGCTGTAATTGTGTATGTGTATAAGTTCTTAATCTAGTCTGTGGCAGTGGTTGGATATTTTTTTTAATGTTAATTCTGGTCTAATTGCTTCACTCACCCAAAACTGAACTGAATGATAAGGAAAACACAGATAATTCAGATAGTTATATCTGTACTTAAAAGTTGTGTGCCTATGTGTGTATACATGTATAACTATATATACACACACATATTTACATGCAACTTTCTGCTTTGACTTAAGAATGTATAAGCTTTTAGTATAATTTGCTGTGCTTTTAGTATTTACATGAAGCTTTTTCTAGTCTGTTGAAGTACTGCTATTTTCTTGCTCTTTCCCCAAAAATAAAAAGCATGATGTTTAGCATAAACTTTCTAATGTTGTGTGTATTTTAATTTACCTTTTCAGTCAATACAAACCCTACCCCCCTTCCCAACCCTCCCATAAGAAAACTAGGACTAGTCATCACCCTGGACTGAAGAAAGCAATTTTTGAATTAAATTGGAAAAATTTCCACCTACCTCTATTTGGAATGGAATTTCCTGCTTCTCTGTCTTAATTGGATTTTATTTGGTTTTGAATTCAGGAGAAAATCCTGTTTCTACTACTAAAACTAATGATTCTCTTTTACAGATCTTTAGACAGTGCCATTCCTTAATAGTCTTGGTGATGAGAATGGACTTAAGCAAATTTCACAGTACTTTCTCTTACATAAATTAAAAAGCAAAATTATTTATATTTCTAATCCTGCTCATGATTTAGGCAACATGGAACATTTGGCTGGTATTCCCTGTACCAAGGGAAGAATAAATGTCCTAAAGCATTACTCCACAAAATTTGGACTGAAAACCAGGATGGATTATAAGGACTTGCTAAGTTTTCAGTACCCTCCCCCTTTTAATAACACCATCTTGCGTGGGAGAGAAGTTATAGTCTGTGTTCCTAAGGAAAACTCAAATGCCACAAGGGCTGGCTAGCCAGAAGAAGGTTGTAAAATACGAAGCAATAAGCAGTTGTTTCAGAGGCTGATTTCTATGCCTGGTGTTGCAGTTGTGAGCTGTATCTCTTTACCACATTATAACAGCATGAAGCAGGGGAATTGCTCTGAAAGAGTTGCTTGGTATGAAAGTGTAGCTTAAATACTGAGTAGTTGCTACAGGCAGCTTCAGTCCGAGTTTGGTGTACACACAACAGAACGGAGTCATGTTACTACAAAAGCTTCCTACCCATGGTCCAAACCTCATCCCAATACAGCTTTCCCATTTTGACTCCGTAACCCCAGTTCAACTCCTAAGTTTTTAAGGATAACTTTTTAAGGATAACATTGTACATTTTAAGGATACAATGAGAGAAGCCCTTGGAATTTTCTCTACCCCGTGAACACTGTGGAACTTTTCCAGTCCCAAACAGCACATGCAATAATGGCAGGCCCAGGAAAAGACAGGTTTACAAGGAAGCAAGAACAGCCAGGCTCCTGCTGCCCAGAGGTGGAAAACTGAGTGCAGCAGTTCAGAAGGCAATCTACGCTGTGTGACTTCCATGGCCTTTCTCCAAAGGGCCTATAAATGTGGTAAAGCAGTTAGAAATAATTGTTAGTTCTCCACTAGCTGTACTTGAGGTTTTATTTTTACTTCACAGCATATCACCCTCATTCCATTGCTATGACAACTGCAGAGTCATACTGTCATAATTACATTACAGTTTAGATCCCTGGAAATTTCCTTAGTCTACAAAAAGAGAAGAGTCTGGAAGGAGTGCTCTGCTTTGGAGAAAGAGGGTGCCAAAAAGTAATGGGGGACTGATACTAAGGCTAATAGAACAGATGAGCATTTAGGTTCAGCTTCAGCTCCTGGTGAAATCACTGTCAGTGCTATTGACTCTAGTGTGGATTGACTTCAAAGCAGGGATTTTTCTCCTAAAATCAGAATTGCCGTTTGTTATTTCCAAGACTGTGGAACAGTTGCATACTTAGATAAAGGAGATATTCAAATGCACAATACAAATGTATTACTAAAAGGTACTGCATTAATACACTGAAATGCAGTAGGCAATCAATAGAATATTTTGTAAAAAGCATGAATGTTGCTTCAAAGAAAGTTTTCCAATAAAGGTGGGGCAAATCTGCACTCAGTTTAAATGCTTGCTAAAGTTGAGGCTTTAGTACAGTATTTGTGTAGTCATGAGATTGGAAGACTAGAAAAATTAGGCAAAAATTACTATAGTATTTGTAATTAATTTAGTTCCTAATCATAGGTAACCAATCATTTTATGTGGCTTCTAAAATAAGTTGATTTTTTTTAAAATTATGTTTAAAATTTCTTGTAAATAAGACAGTTTGCAAATTTTAAATGCAATGAAGAGAGTAGCAAAGCTCCCACAGTGCTTTATAATTGATCCACTTAGTACTTATTTACAAGCCTAAGGTTTTGTGTCACATGTAGCCTTCATCCTAAGGAAACAAACCATATGCAGTAAATCTGTCCTGGCATTTTTCATCAGTCTGCTTGCTATGAACTAGGAGCTGATAGGACAGAAGTTGGTCTGTTCTTAGAAAGCTTGTAAGAATTTGGAGCTGGAGGAGGAGAGAGAGATTTAACTACTTCTTCCTTGGACAGGATCACAGGTATAATTCCTCTTTTGGCTTCTGTTTGGCCACCCTGCTGCCAGAAGGCAGAAGCTGGATGGTCACACAGCTGCTGGCAGCTCTGCAGTGCTGGGTGCCAGGGGGGCAGTGGGAAGGAGGTGAGTCTCAGCGCATCTTTTAGGGAGTGAGGATGAAAACTACATACACATCGAGGGGCTGCCTTCAGTGGGATGCTAGAAGGGAAGAGCAGTGGGGAGGAATGTTAGAGTTTCTGGAGGTGAGAGCTTGTCACGGTTTGGAAGAGATGGTGAGGTCCTGGGACACAAGTTCTTTAAATCCCGTGTTTAGTTCTGCTGCTGACACCTGGGGGGATTTTTCATGTCCTTTTTTGACCTGTTTTAGAGACTGGGGTTACACTACTTCTCATGTATTTTTAACATGACAGTCATTTGTCGCAGGTGTGCATGTTTGCTTAACTGAAAAGAACATGCTTTCTTTGACTTTATTTAGCTGCCTAGCTAAGCCATCCATTTTCCTTGAGGAATTAGATTGCTCTGAGGGCAAAGGAAACTAATTCCTCCACTCTGCTGTTCAGCTGGCTGCTGGGGAGGAATGTGAAATGGAAGGATTAGGCTCGTATGTGCCAAAGGGAACCCTAACAACAGGTCTTTTCTCCAATGTACAGCTCTGTGACCTTCAGCCACTTTGAAAGAATTTACTCTGTTTTTGTGAAGCCTGCCTGTACAGGATACATTACCACAGCAGTTTGAGGTTCATGTTCCTTTTTATATACTGCATGCATTTTCTCAGAAAATAACTCCTCAGAAGTACATTTTTCCATCCATTATCTTTGGCTTATTTGAAGTTACTACATTTAACTCTGGACAACGCTGCATGACCTAAGGCAATAACTTGTTTGTTTTCTTAGCAAAGTAGTTAAAAGATTTCTCCTATTTCCAAAGTCATCTTCTATTGATTTTACATTTTCTGTGAGTTTCCAAGCTCCCTATGTGGTAAAGCCTCTTAACTGCTTATTCTATGATCCTGGGCACTCCAGCTCGGCAGGTGGCTCTACAAACACCCAGGGTCTGCTGTGAGGACTGAGTTCTGCCGTGGCTGAAGGAGCCTGGGGGATCTGTGCACAGGGACACTCTCCTGAGCTGAGGTGGCTGCACAGAACCCAGACGTGCTCTAGGGATTAAAGCCTAGGTAAGGCTGGATGTGTGCTGGACTGGCACCTGCAGCTTGTGGAGCAATTGCCTCTTGTAAGGAATGAAGAGGATTAGCAAGGGGCTCTCACTAAGATGACTCACTCAGCAGTGAGTTTGGCTATTTGGTTTTAAATGACAGAGGAACTTTGGAGGGGATGAATATTCACTGTAAGTCTCTTTCCCTTAGGTTTTTGGCCCCTTCTCTTTCATCTGTTCTATTCGCAAAACTTAATTAAATGAATGTGGAAACAACCAGCCCTAAGTAATGAAGCCACATATGATTTCAGAGGAATGTGCTTTTAGCAGTAGAATTTACATTTTTCAGATAAGGTTGGTATGCAAGTTAAAAAGACAAAGCCATCTGCTACTGAAATACACAGACTTGTGACTATTTTGGCTCTTCTCTGAACTTTCGCCACAGATTATAAATGCACTCATGCTAAGACTTAATTAAGATAATGTCTTCAAAAGAATGCAATCTTTCAGAATTCCTCAAGTTTAATATGAGAGGAGAAATCCCATGAAAATGATGGATTGTTTGAATTTAGTGGCTGAAGCAGATTGTTTGGAATTGTTGGTGCATAGAGAGTTCAGTTCTATGTCAAACCACTGCCTTAAATTCATGTTAGCAGTTCAATCCTCCTTGCAGTGCTAACTACTCACTTTCAGAAATCACAAGCATTTCTTCCACAGGTCAGAAATGTCCCTGTGGTTATCTGGGTAGACATATGAGTAAGAGTTTGTGAGCTCCTTTTGGCTCAGGATACCAGGTGCTGTCACAAACAATAAAGTTGCTTGTCTGAGCCCAACCAGCTCTTGCTTAAACTCTTCTGACTCGTCAAACAGCAGAACCTTTTAAATCATTTACAAGCAGGGAGTGTAATAAGGGACAGTACATTTTGTTGGCTTTTTTTCTCTCTCAACTCTATACAGTATCTTTGGTTGCCTGAATCTTAATTTTAACAAAACACTAATTATTTGTACTGAAAGGCCTCATGGATAATGGAAAATTCAAACACTGCATGCAGAGGTGAGCTAACAAGTGAAGTTTTGAAAAGGTAAAGTACAAGCTTAAACAGGACCATATTTTAACCTGTTCCATTACTCCTAAACAACATCAAAGACTGTATTGTGGAACAAAATACCTTCTTATATGCTATGTTGCACTAAAGGTAAACAACTGAAATATTAAAACAGTTTGGTATAGGGGAAGGACATTTTATCAGAATCAGCTGAAAAAAATTGTATATAAAATCAGAGAGAATTAATTTCTCATAGTATTAGAATATCAAGGCTCTGTTACCATGTGAATTTTGTCCTGTATGAACAATCTTGTATCTTTAAAATAACCTTGCTCTTTCTGACTGATACTTAGTCATGATGCTCAAATTGGAGAAGCATTTCCTTAAATACCTTGCATCATTCATATGACCTGTAGAGAGCATGGAATATATAGCACCTATTCAATGTATAATTTGTGTGCATTTTTAGAAGACGAAAGACACCTATGACCAGAGCTGTAGTATATTTTTGGAGACCATCATTGCACAGTTGCTTGCATACAGGATTAACCCTTAAGGATAAATGAGAGCAGTAGAAATTTGCAGTAATCTCTGTACGGAAGAAGGAATTCTAGTTTTTGCATATCTTTTATCCTGTTTCACATCCTTTCTTATAGGGTTTGCCTGAGGTCTGAGTTCTCATATGTAAATAGGTTTGTCTTGTCTCCAGTGCTTTGTGTGGTTATACAATAGGACTTTTCACTTATCACTAGCCAGTCATTCAAAAAGTCCTTTCTGTTTCTGTTGCAAATGCAGAACTGTTTGAAGCTTTCAATGTTCCTTCTTCTCATAGAGAATAGTACTCTTCTCTGTGCTTTTGAGTGCAGGTGTGTACAGGCAGAATGCATCAATCAGTGTTAGAGAAGCCAAGCATATCTCGTTATTACTGCAGACATTTATTTGTATAAGCATCTGCTAAAATGTGCGCCCACTAATGAAAATATACACTACAATTTCTTTTGCAGCACAGGAGAGAGTTTGCTGGGATGCATTTATTCTCCAGGAACAGAGATCTCAATGCACCATACCCATTCTCTCATTCTCTGAATTACTTCCATTTGTAGGCACTGATTGTATTTTTGTTTCAGCTTAATGGTGCGTTACCCAGTGCCCGTGTCCTTACAAAAAGTCTGTAGTAGATCCGAAGAGGTGCAGGCTGCTTTGTTCATTTAAAATTAAATCTTCAGTGCTTTGTGGTCCTGCAGCCAAGGATTTGATGGATTTTCATGTTACTGGTTTAGCAAGGCTAAGCAGGGGGTAGGGGAATAGGAAGCTTGCAACCTGGAGAATAAAATTGAAGGACAGAAACTTTCTAAAAGACCAAGCCACCATCTTCACAATGGATTCCTCAAGTAAAATCTTGTATTTTCACAAAATCATATTACTTGAACAAATGGTCATAGTTGAAAAACAACTGGGCATCAGACTGCTGCTATATGCAGTAGGAGTTGATAGGTGTCCTAATTTGGGAAAGGCAGCTTAGGTTTGGTCTCTGAGAGCCAGAATCTCTGCCTGCCAGGGAGAACATCTGTCAGGAGTGCCTATCCATCCCAGTGGCTGGCGGAAGGACCAGATGACCTCTGAGATCACTTCTGGCCCTGTCTGATTCTGTGAAAACAAAACTGTTCCCAAGGGGGTGGCAGAGGCAGCTGCCTGCTCAGGACAAAGAGCTGAGCCTTCAGGAGCAGCTGCTGCAAGGAGTTTAGAGGAGACAGCACTTTCTAATATAATGGCATGAAATGACAGATGGCACCTTCCACCCTGCCATTATAGTGAGGAAGGATCTGCACACGAGGGCTTCCTGTTTTGCCGTCCTCTATTAGGTTGTGTTGGAGAGGATTAAAAACACCTCTCTGAACTTTCAATCAAAGTGCTTGTGCAGCTGAATTAGATTAGAATCACCATGCTGGCACTTTGTTACATAAAAGTAGCTGAGTAACAATGAGAGAAGGGAGACGTGATCTCTACATGCTTCTGATACTGTTCTGTCAGGGACATGACTTTTTTTTTTAAACAGATTCAATCTGTTCTGTTGCACAATACTCAAACTATTGTGGGAGGAAGGTGCCTTTCTTGCTGTTGGCATTTTCTTTCAATGTAGAACCTGTAAACAGAAAGAAGCTGCATCATTTCATACATAGATAAGGCAGAAAATGCACAGGCTGTAGGAACTGGTTTGACCTTCCCTTCCTTCCATCTACACACACACATATAATTTACATAAATTGCACAATTCAGTTGAGCAGTACAGTAAACTATTTTAGGGAAAAATCCACTTACAGAAGTGCAAAATCCATTTGAAAAGATGAGAGTTCTGGTACAAACTAAGTCTTGTCACGGGGTTGTGTAAAGAAATTAGTACCTGCCATTGTGTTCATCCACAGCAAAGTTAATTTTCTTCTCTAAAGAAAAGGGTTCAAATTATGTCCATCATTCCCGAAAAAAATTCTTCATGAATCATCAGTGTTTATTTTCATTTTGCTCCCTCCCAGGACAAAATGAGTAAGAGATGGATTGTGCTTTCCTTGCCATGCAACCCATCTGCCATTTTCACACTGCTAAGTAGGATAAATGTCCTTAGACAGAAACAGATTGCTGCTTTGGACAAATTTATAAGGTGTATGCTCAAAGTAATACATTCTCTTTTGGTCCCTATCCTGCAAAATCCAAGACATTTTTTCTGGTGCGGGTATGTGGCATGTTATTATCCAGTGGATGTTCTCAATGGGAAATGTTTTCTTCCTAGTTATTATTACACTTCTGTTGGCCTTTGATTTTCAGTGATCAAAAGAATGCTGTTGCCCTACTGAGAGAGAGACTATTTCTCCTGTAGCCAAGACATGATACATATGTGGCTTTGATGGTTAGAACCAAAGCTTTATTCTGGAAGAGGAGAGACCAAAGAAAGGATCAAAGTTAAGGAGTGATGCATGTATGACAGTATCAGATGGGCTGCAGCTTGCCTGGCAGGGAGTCACTATAAAGGTAACACCCACAGATGCTTGCAGAGTGGATAAGCAGTTCTGAGGAAGGAGTGCAAGGTGAGTAGAAGTGCTTATATGTTGCTGAGGTCTTGTTTTCTTGTTTAAATCTGTGCAATGTTATTGAATTTGTTTACTGAAAAGATACCAATTGTTTGTACTATTTTTTTAAGAAATATTTTTCTGCAAAATGTACCAGTGCTTTCTACCTCAAAGTCTCAAACTGCCAAATAAAGTACCTTATTTTTTCTTTAGATTGCTGAAAGATCAGCTAATCTGTGAGTTCCCTTTGCTCATTTTTAAACTAATTTCAGATTGATTTTGGCACACAACAGCTGCAATAACTTCAAAATCGTAATAAGGGCTTAGTGATTTGCTGTATATACTCCTAAAAGTCTTCAGATGTGTATGTTCCAGAACTGTATGCCAGCGAGGGTCAGAATTAAAGCTCCCCTTAGTATAACAAAGACTTTAAACACGTCACCTTTAATATTCACATTCTCTGGCTCCTGGCATGTCTGTTTCATATCTGACATTCACAGTGTTGACTGACTCCTAACAACCTGCAGCTGAAAGGACTTAATGCTTTTCATCTTTCTAAGCAGACATGAACAAATTAATCCTCCCCCAAATCCTGTGATGGTGGAGATACAATCATTTTATGGAGCCACATGTACGACTTGCTCAAGGTCACAGCACTGCTCGGTCTTAGAGCCAGGATTAGGATTCAGGTCTTAATTCAGGTCCCCAGTCCTGTGCTCAGAGAGCCATGGCACGCACTTCTGTGCAGCAAAACAGTTCTTCTGCCTAAAAATGTCCTCAGAATTACAGTCAGAGATTGAAAGAAATCAAGAGGATCATCTGGATTTATTTCATGAGCAGCCAGCACATGTAAAATCTCTTAAGTTCATACTCTTATGCTTCTATGTAAAGGAATTGAAACCACATTTTTACCCAGGGGAAAAAACCCAAACCCAAACAATAGCTATTATTCTAATGAAAAGCAATTAAAACATCATTAGCAGTATTCCCTAGCTGCTTTGCAGACCTGTCATTTGTCTACAGACAGCTCAAAAAAAGCTTTACAAATTTAGGACAGCAGATCAAGATTTTATGAAGCTCCTTATGTTCATATCTTCTTTCTTGTCACCTCAGTAATACAGTAAGCATTACTGGAAAGACTAAGAAGGTCAGAACAGCTAAGAGGCAGAAGAGAAAACGGGAATCTTGTTATATACACCTTCCTGCAAATTTTTACTGCAGAAATCTGAGTTTCAAATTAATTCATAAACAAAAAATCCTATTGATTTTTAGCAGTGGAGGAATGCATTCGTTCTCTCTCTTGCCACATGAATTTTTGCAGAGCTCAACAGATTCAGAATAATCCCAGCTTTTGGGACTGTTTAGGTTTTTAAGAGATGTCATCCTGAAATAATTTAAATTTTATAGCTTTCGTGATTGTATCTTGAACTGACCTTGATACCAAGTCACCAAAACAAATATTTTGTGATCTGTTTTTCATCACTAATTTCATTTTCACATTTCTCCAAACTGAAGATGGATGTTCATTTTTAAAAGCTTGGATTTGTGATTTAAAAAAACAAAAATAAATCAAAGAACACATATGTAAGAGTGTCTGTGTGTTCCTTCCAGTTTTGAAATCAACAGTGGTTTCCTCATCAACTCCAGATTGGCACTGCAGTGCTTAACACCACTCGGCTGGGGAGTGCTCAAGGAATGCAAAAGCAGGCAAGCCCCTGAGAAACAAGGGCCTGCTTGTTTTATGAGAAATAAGCTAATAGTTTTCCAGTACAGATGTCCTGCTTTACTTTCAGTTTGGGGAAGACTGGGGTAACAAATGGCAGCTTATATGCCTCTGAGATAGGGCTTGTGTGGAAGAAAGGGCTCCCTTGTCTGTACATGCAGGAGGGCACAAGAGTGGTATCCCTTGCACCAGCAAAGCCTAATGCAGCACGCACTAACGCAGAATGGAGAAGCTCTGCTGTTGCACAGCTCTTCCTGTTCAGTGACTAATTCTATCACTATACAATTGCTAATTCTGCCTTATAAAAGTGTATTTTCAAGGCTATAGTGCAAGCCATTGAAATAACGAGGTTACTGGTACCTTTTCTAGGAAAATCCACAGACTTAATTGCTTGGAAAACATTTTTGCCATGTGATGTTTTCACTTAGACTATTACAAAAATGTCTGCAATTAATACATCTCTTCTCTCATGTTCATTATTTGTAAACTTGGTGATAGGATGTTTTTATATTTGCTTGATGATTCTCATGAACATCTATACTGCATATTTTCTTACATATTTTTCTTGAGATGCTATCTCCTTAGTTTTACTGCCATCCTAATTGTGTAGAAGTCTGCCAGACTCCTACCTTCTCTTTTAACCCTCCTTAGCTTTACCTCTAATTCTCCAATTTTGCATATGCTAATTTGTAAATACTTGCTACATGGCCTGTGGACCTACAGGAGTTCCCAGCTCCCACTGCGCAATCACTGAGCCATTGCTCAATCCAAGTCTCAGTAACAGCCCTGTTTTTTCTGTGCAACACAGTTCTGAATTTGCTCCATAGGCCACAATACCCCTTCTGATTCTAAGCACAACTCAAAAGAGTTTCTATAGGTTCACTTCCAGGCTGCTGTTTTTTTAACTCAAATAAATCCTCTCCTATAACTTAATGAAACAGATAATGATACATAGAAAGGGCTATTTGCCATCCATATTCCAGCACAGGTAACTGTTTCATTACAAAATGTTGACAAAAAAGAGTAAAAGCAAGAGAGATATGACAGTTTTAAAGGCAGAAACTTAAAATAGTCTTGGTTCTCTCTGAAGCACTATATACTTTCAAAAGCATAAAAAATGCACTCATCTGCCCCCCCTCCCTCAGTGGATGTCTTTAAGCTCCCCCTAGATTTATGAAATATTAGTGTATTTGTCATGTTAGTTTTGGTAAAGGAGTAACTTTAACACCAAATAATGCTGAATGCCCTACATTACTAATGATGCCTCTGAAGACTTGAGAACCTGTACCACACCTGCTTTTGTTCCACAGCTCTGTAGCTTTTAATTGTCCTCTCTTGCTTCAAAGTTGTGTAAGGGCAGTGGTGGCTCCTGGCAGCATTACAGAGTGCATAACTGATACATTATCAGTGTATGTGACAAAATAAGTAAACACTGCTTCTTTAAGAATGTGTTCATGTCCATTCCAGGTGTTCTGGAAAAAAACCTCAAGAAATACCTGAAATCAGTTTTTAAAAATTCAAAATCAAGTTTAATTTAAGAAGACTGTTCTCAAATAAAATTTATTTATATTGTATTTACAATTTTGCTGCTGACAACATCATGTTTACACATAACAACCTGCATTAGTTACCCTGAAATGGGCTCTGCTCACCCCCTAGACTGAATCCACTGCCAGTGCCAGTCTGGATGTCAGATGCTCACCCAAGCTGCTCTGTCACCCCCCAGCTAGGCACTGGAGAGAAAACAAAAGGAAGGGATCGTGGGTTGAGACAAGGATGGGGAGAGTTTAGTCACCAGTTACTGTCATGGGCAAAACAGACTCAGCTTGGGGAAATTAATTCATTACCAATCAAATTAAGAGTCTCCCATATTTAAAAATGTTACAATTGGGGTTTCTTGCTTTCTCTGACATGCTCAGGAAGTTGTGAAGTGTAACACAAACAACAAAAGTGCTGTCAGCCTTTGATTTTATAAAAGAGAATCAGCAACCATTTGCTTTTCTGATCAAATAACTTGCATAGCATGGGCACTTCCATCAGACAAACACGTTTGATGTCTTTTGTGGTCATAATCTAGACTTACTCTAATCCTGTTGGGAATTAACTTGAAGATGTTGCAAAATGTTTTTTGATTCATTCTGGAAAACACAGACATGAGACAGCATCTGAGGGAAACAAAGAATGGAAGTAATCCCTATGGACAGTACAGCCTTCCAGAACTCAAGCAGGAGAGTTAAATATTGGATGGGATGAATAGAAACTGGCCTGCACAAAAGTGGGTTTGTGCCCTTTTTACTGTCTTGTGGAAACTGATTCTGTCAGATCCTTTGTGGGCCACTTAGCTCTCCTTTTGCCTGCTGAGGAAGAGGGTGCAGAACTTCAATAAATGTTTCTTCATTAATTTAGGCCTAAACATTTTTGTTTGTTTTATTATTTTTAAATTACTACTCTATTGCTGAATGGCCTCATGTTTCAATTTTTGCTTCCACTAAATGTGCAGCCAGATGAAGACTGGGTGTGGGGGATGTGACTTAAATTCAGAAGAAGCAGTGTCCTGAACAGCCCTGCATGTTGGGGGTCAGTCCTTTCACTCTCTCTTCAGCTTTCAGAAGAAAGCAGCATTTATGAGATCACACAAAATTTCAAGTATTTATGAGATTACCTAAAATGTCAAGCCAGTTTAAAACTATCATTCCTAGAGATTACTCTAGATTACTCTAGAACTAGATATTTTATTATTTTGGATTGTTAACACAAACATTCCAGAGAATGCAGTTTGGCTTTCCCACTGTAGTTTCACTCTGGAATACTTGCCTTTTCTCTAATAAACTATTTGCAAATGTTCACTTTTCTCTTTGAAAATCTGGTTTTACGGAAATATAAATTTTGGCTCTTACATTTTTCCACTAACTCCCTTCCTCTTAAGGGAACAATTCATTCTCCTCTCTCTGCCAAAATGCACTGATTGGTAGCAGGGCTGGCTTTTTTTAGTGTACCTTTCTTCTTAGAGTCACAGTGGTACAGCCAGATTTGTAAAACTGTTAGGATAGTGAGACATTCATATTTTTATTGGGAAAATAAACAACCTAAGGCTGAAGTTTTATGGCTCAGCACAGGAAATAGCCAAACTTCTAAAGCTTTTTTGTTATCTATCACCTTCTTTATCCCAATGAAAACAGTGCTTTTGGAGCCTGATGGCAGAGAACATTCTTAGAAAATTATCATCATGTTGTTGGTATTTCTTAACTGGGCTGACGTTTCAAACATCCCATCCCATTTTCTGGAACAAGCAGACCACACCATTTTCCAAAATTAGTCCAAAGATGATGGCAAACCAAGGGAGTATTCGGTTCAAGTTCAATGTAACTGCAAAAAAAGAAACCAGAACAAATTTATCATGTACCATTTAAGAAGATCACAGAAATCATATGAGAATTCATATTGTGTGTATTAGAAATCACACAAATTTCTTAGAAGTCTGCATTCTAAAGACATGAATAAAATTAATAAGAAATTTTCATTTTTCAGAAACTAAAAAAAACCCTATTCTATGTTTCAATGATCCATGAGTTGCCTCAAATTGTAACAGATGGATCTGGTGGATATAATACTATATATACAAAGAGATGATGGTGAGATAAGTACTTTTTTTCTTCCTTTTTAATTTTTTTTGTTTCAATCACTTTCTATTAAAGTTTAAGGAACACAGTCTTAAACTAGAGCTATTTCAGTCACCTATCTGATATAGATTAAAAAGATAACAATAATAATGACTTCTGTAACATCAGCAGTCTGTCACACATATTCTATACACATAACGCAGTACATAAAATGCAAAAATGTACCTCTAATTGCCTGAGAGTTTGATATCAAGACAAACACTTTTATAAATGCAAGGCACAAAGGCGTGTAGTCATGCTCCCAAATAACAGCTGGAATTAGCAGGAGCTTTCCATAGGTGGACAAGAGCAGTGCTTTGAGAAGTAAGATGAAGTCAGACTTTCTTTTCAGCATCTCAGGTGTCATCCACCACAAGGTAATGAAAATACCAATGAAAAACGAAGTTTGTTCTGAAAGGAAATAAGAGGCGTTGGAAAGAGAGAACGAAGTGCCAAAAATCAAGTCCAGATCTGAATGAATTTCAGTAAAATGACATGCCCCAAATAGAGTCACTTTTTGAAAGCCACAGGCAAACGTTCTCTATCTCCTGTGTTCATTTTAATAGCCAAATATTCCTTAGACCAATTCAGTATCATGACATTCAGAATAATTCTATCACAGGATTTTATCTGTAGGATTATCATATTTGTGATTTCTGACTCCAAATAGGGCAGGAAGTTAAGCACAAGAACCTCTTCACTTTCACTTTTTAGCAACAAGAGAGGAGTTTTTTTCAACTGTCTGTTAGGCTGTAAAACAAAATCAATCCTTTGCACAAGGTCACCAGCAATGAACCCTTTTCATACAGCATGAGAAAGAACAAGAAGGTGAAAATACCTTTGAGCTACCAGACTTTTTTTGACACCACTCCTGTGATATGCTGGCATTAATGCAGATGTCAAAGAAACTCCCACAATTATTGTAACAGATGAGTCACTACTGAAAAATCAGTTCAATATTTTTACTGACATATTATAAAAACCTACTTAAAACAACGTTAGACAATAAAGGATTTAAATTAAGCTCTGAATGTGTAAGAAAAATACTAGTTTTAGTGTGCAAGTTTGACTTAAACACTATCATCTGAAAAAGTATGAAAAAAATGTTTTAACCACCATAGAACAAAACCGCTCCCCTGCCTTCAAGTGCAGTCTTAGAGCACAGAAGTATTTACTCTTTATCGTGGATGACACTGGTCTGTATTTTAGTGTATTTGTTTAAAAAAACAACCCCAAACAGATACAACTTTTCCCAATTGTTTACTTTAGTAATGAATAAGAAACCTTGAAGTCAACAGAAACATGGAATAAGGCTGAGCTCTACACATATGTTCAAACTATGTAAAGAGATATCAGGCAAAGATTTCTGAATATTGACACTTTTCAGTCTCTTCATATCTAATGCTGATCATATCAGTCTGAACTGTAATCAGGACAGGTATTTCCATTAAATGCAGGCAAATTAGAGAGTATGTGTGTAATTGTTCAACCATACTGGGTTGGACATCCTATCCATTCTCTATCAATTTTTGCAGTATGGGCTTGAAGTTCTTCAATGCTTAAAGATAATACAAATCACCAATCTTACCTAAAGAAGCTATGCCAAACATTCTATAAAAATCCCATTCTTTGGCATATCTGATTAAGTCATCAGGATCTGTATTTTGGCTTGAATCCTGTAGTTGCAACCACCTGATATAAGCTTCACAGAGCAAACAAAATACACAGAGCTTCCCATGAATCTGGTAAATAAAAGAATAATAAAAGGACTACTATTAAATCAGCATAAATTAAAGCATTAGTAAGAAATCAGCATTTAAAAAAACATTTAAACACCTCCACACAAACTCTGTAGGTGTATTACTTTTCTTTAGCATATAAGCAAAATTACTTCTGCTGAGCCACTAATTTATCACATCATCCTTTTAACCTGCTAACATGATAGTCAAATTATAACATGCACAAAACTGCACCAACAGTTCTGTACAGAAGAAGGTATATAACTGTGGTTAAGGCCTGATTGGGAAGGCTATTCAGCTAGGAATGAAAAACCAAAATTGTACCATTGCTAGCATAGAATTATACTATCTAAAATTTCTATTTAAGGGCAACTACTCTATTCAGCAAACTGGTTTAAGTAGCCTTGTTTGTCTTTTTCCCTGGGACAATCTCCATTAGAAGAAACTGGTAGTGTAGTTATACCAAAATATTTCTTATCTCATATAAGAGTGAGGCACCAAAAATAAAGGGAGCAATATAACCAAACAAAGCTATTTAAAATATCTTCTGAAGTGACATCAAAAATTATGTTGTGATGGCCAACATAATAAGTTGAGGAATAACATAAGTTAGCATGTTTCCACATTATACAGTCTGTAAGCCAGTGCATATATGAGGTGATTTCTGGTTTTATACAGATTTAAACAAGCCATAACAATTTCTGTGCTGGATTCTACTTTTTCTGTTGGAGGAAGAAGTTATGCCAACTGCACATAGATGCATAGGCTTTGCCAGTGTAAAATTCAACTCAATTTATTTTAATAGGTGAACTTTTCACAGACAGATCTTGCAGAAGCCTCACAGGAAACATCGTTACCAGTCTCCAGAAGCACCAAATTAATTAAAAATATTTTGATAGATTTATGCTTGAAAGATGAAGTGACTGTATTTATCTACACTGTTTAAACTGAACTGGCTAAGACATACCAACATGAACACAGCACATACTTATGCTTAGAGATTTTGCTCTAGATTAGCTTCCCTCTCCTGGGAAATCAGTCCTTGCAGTAAAAATATGTAATACTAAAACACTGCACCTCCAAACTGGCCAGCCCAACTATGTAATTCTGCATCAACCACAATTCAAGTGAAAGCCACCATCTTTTGCTCTGGCTTTGAGGGCATGGTTAATTACACAGGGAGAAACTTGTGAGAAATTAGTAGAGTAGGTTTAACTGGCAGAGTATTGCTAATTTGGTATGTTGTACTCCTATTGCTCATTTGAAAAAGAACTGTTTCCAACAGAAATTCAATTTGAAAATTAATCTGCAATTAGGTCTTTCTCTTACAGTGGAATTTAGCACATCATCCTTTTAGCATTAATCAACATGATAGGCAGGTGAGAGGTTAGGTAGAAAACTGCATGAACAGTTCTTTGCAGATCTTTCTCTTTAACATGTAAGATGACTTTGTATTTGCTGATATTGCGGCATCAGTGCTGTGAAGACAGAAGCTGTCTTAGTAACAGTGGGAGTTTGAGATTCCACGTGTTCTATTCATCATATAACTGGTTCAGCTTCCTGAAATCTGTGGAGGGGCAGGAGATGAATGGTCTTCAAAGTTTTATAACTATTACAACAGACTTGCCAAACCTAAACATATTTTTAACAGAAAAAGCCACAAGGTAGGAACATAGCAACTTACATTTATCTTTGTATTGAAAAGAATGTGCCTATATGCTTGTGCTTTGCATAAAACAGCATTAATCAGGATGATAACAGGATCATACTCAATGTATTTATCCACAGGTTTCTGACAGGATTTCTGAAAATCACAAAATAAGAAGAATTAGGAGAAAAAAAAGGAAAGGAAGAGTTTATAAAATTTTCCTCTGATCTTGGTACAACTGGATAAATACAAATTAGCAGTTCAATTATAAGTAGTTTTTCTGTAATGTCATCTTCATTTTCAATACAGTTTTAATCCATCCAGAAAAATTGCTTCTTCTCCCTTGACACTACCCTTGACACACAGACTTCCCTTATAAAATAGAAAGATTTATTATTGATTTTTACAGGGTCAAAAAGACCTTTGGATTAAGATTGATAAAGAAATATGCAGGAATGCACTTACTTATCATTTTGTGCTCCACAGATGCAAAAAACTAAACTACTTTCCTAAGACTCAAGAAATGCACCAGTATCATGCTAAAAGTTAACTGATCATGGCTCATCTACTGCATATTTTATTTGTATTATTTTGGGTATTTTTTACAAAGAAAATTAATTTCTTCTATCACTTCTTTATTTTCAGAGATGCTTTATCCTCCTATCCTACCTTTTTCTTCCTTTCAAGGAGACAGTAAATGTTTTTTGCTGTTGCATTGTTCTTCCATACTGTTAAATTGTCTGGATGTTTCAACCAGTTTTCCATCATTAAGCAAGCACCAATACATTGAGAATACTGATGATGTAGTTTTCACACAGATCCACAGCCAAAGCGTCAGTTGCCACCAAACTGTGGTAGGACACTAAACCATCACTTCTCCAACACATCTGCTAGAGAGGTTATTTCACCCAGACCCTGGGAACTGCTTGTCATCAATCCCCTTTAGCTTTATTGACTTACCTGCCTGGCTGATCACTCCTTGATTTGAGCTAGGGCTAATAAAAGGCTGTTATACTGTGAGGAGGGGGGTTAAATAACCTCACAAAGGCTCATCTAGCAGACCTAAGGGGGAAGTTACTTCTAGTAGAGAGCTGAGGAGCAGCAGAGGAGCAGCAGCCACCACTTCAGCCCAAACAAGTGCACTTATAGCAGAGTGCTCTCCTGCAGGCCACATTTCTCCTGCTGCTCATCCTTCATTCTGGCTACTTGGTTCTCCAAGCTGTCCTCAGCTAATCTTGGTCCCCCAGGCCTTCACATTAGCTGTCACGCTGAGAACACAACAGTCAGAGAAATTATCTTTATTTCCATTTTAATGAGTGCATGGTGCACTGCCAGAAGAGAAATGTCGGCACACCACTTTCTGAAAAGCTGGAACAGTCAAAAAGACAACACACACCTACAGGCAAACTCCCAGGACAGAACATATAGGTTTTTCACCTTTCATTTTTCTGTCATACAAAGACCAACTAAGTACCACACTGCTGCTCACTCACCCTGCAATAGGATGAGGAGACTTAGAAGAAGGTAAAACCCATGGGTGGTTAAAAGAACAGTTTCATAACTGAAATAAAGCAAAATATAAAAATAATAATAGTGATGAAATGGAAGATAATAAGAGAGAGAGAACACCCAGGAGAAACAAGAGCTGCACACACAATTTCTCACCAGCCCCTGACCAATGCCCATTCCATCCCTGAGCAGTGATCAGCCCCTCCTGGCCAACTCTCCCAGTTCATTTACTGGGCAGGACACTTTATGGGCTATGGAGTATCCCTTTGGCCAGTTTGGGTCAGCTGTCCTGTGCTTCCTCCCAGCTCCTTGTGCACCTGCTGGCTGGCAGAGCATGGGAAACTGAAAAGTCCTTGGCTTGGGGTGAGCACTAATAGCAACAATTAAAACATCAGTGTGTTATCAACATTGTTCTCATTCTGAATCCAAAACACAGCACCCTACCAGCTACTAGGCATAAAATTAAACCAGCCAAAACTAAGACAGGGTCCAAAGTTAACACTGCCTTGCTATTTAACAGAATTATTTTTGAAGAATCTGAGAATGCAGAATTTCACCAGCAAATTGACTCAGAAGCCCAATATCATTGTCAAGAAAAGCATCTGAACAAATGCATAAGCTGAATAGAGAGTCTAGGGAATGCTGCAGCCTCCAATCAGTGTTTCTTGGTCCGGCTTAAGGAAAAACTCAACTCATTTCAATAAGACAACACTGTGTATGACAGTGCACAAGTCAGAGGTATTGAATTAAAGACCTCCCTCAACTAACCAAGAGTTTGAGAGATCTAAAAATAAAGTTAATTAAATGGAAAAAGGACATAACACAAGACTATAGTTATAAGATTTAATAGAGTGAAAAAGAAATTGCTACTTTAATTAGAGGCAGTGTCTTGCTTAATTTCTTTCTACTGGGAAATCATAAACAGATATTCTTATAGGTAGTGATTTGCATATGTCAAATCTCTGGGTTGATGTAGCATCGGACAAGTGCAATTTTTTTAAAGTAGGTTTATTCACACAGGCACTGGACAAGTCCATTCAAAGTAAGATTATTCAATACAATGGGTGTCATAAAGGTTAGATGAAGGGTATCCTACACACACCCAGTTTTATTATGCTCTCAAATTCTCCTACAACGGAACACTTTCTGACCAGGACCAAAAATATTTCTAAGTAAAGAATGACATTTTCAACTGGAGGATCCCAATCAAACACTGATCAAAAAATTTGCAGTTAAGAAAAAAAAATTTTCACTGACAGCTGACATGAATTTTAGACAATGAAAATTTATCAGACCAACCATCCAGGCAAAACCAACAATTCAGAAATTTACTGCAGATATATACAGAGACTGCTACAAATGAATACAGAAATAGTGGTGTCTTCTGCCCCACAGCTTCTGGCAGCCAAATACCAAACCTCTGCAGCTGTGAAAACTGTTAAATTTAGTATTTCTGTTTTCTAGAGCTAGATGAGAGCCCCATTCTTAATATATATTATATTCCTAAGATACTTTATTTCTATCTGAGTCTCTGCTGCAAGAAGGAAAAGTCCTGTGCTTACCCAGCCAGTGACCTAGCCAGCGTGAGATCACCCAGGGATTTGTGAGACCTGCAAACCACCATTCCTGCAAAGCACTTGTGTGTGCACTACTACAGACTAATTGGATGATGGCTGATGTACCATTAGTACACTACAGAACTAATATTCCCTCTAGGAAGAATTTTTTCCATACCTGGCTATTTCATTATTTTTTCCAGCTACACAACTAAAACACCTGCCACCAACCTCAAATGCCTAGGAAGGAAACCTGTGAGTAAAGCCTGACTTCAGCAAAATCAGTGCAAGCAAGGACTGATGCAGTTTAATACAAATATGTTCCACTAGATAGTTTCAGCTAGTTAAAGGGATGTAACTTTGGGGACACTGATAATCACTAACACTTTGAGAGAAGATTGGTATGAGCAGCTCAGCTATGGAGAACTGCTTGCATGCTTACTTTAAAGATTCTAGTCAGGCATTTAACTCCAATCCTGGCGCCCACATCTCGTTCCTCACTGCTGTTCTGCACAGCTGTAGTCAGTGGCCTGGGCAGCATGAGTGAAGAGGGCACACCTTTAACATACCTGAGCTTTTTCATCTTCTTTGGACTTTCTCAAAGATGTGCCTCAGTTATCACAAAAGCAGTAAAAAGAGGTAACTGGATTTCTCCACGCTTTTAGCCATTTTCCAACTTCTGCCTTAAATATGTAATTGGCATCAGAAACAAGTAACTGGTAATTTTTTCTTGAAAAAATAGACACTGATTAAAAGGTACTTTCAGATTACGTGTCAGAAGAAAAGTCAAGCTTCACACCATAAATTCTATTTACACACCTTCTGATTTGGTAAATTTAAGGAACATTATGAGTATTTGATACTGACATACAAAAGTCCACAGATACTGTGCTCCCTTGAAAAAGGATGTTAAAAGTATATCAATATTCTAGCAAATTTCAATGGCTATTACTTTAAGAACTGTTTGACTAATCAAATATTTAAGAAGATTTGACTATGCTTGTTTGTTGTTTGAAAAAAAATCTTCCATTTTCATAACTTAGAAGTTTGCTTAGTTATCTTAAAAAAATTAAAACCAATTAGCAAAGGCAAATTAAAGAAAAAACAAAACTTCAAAAGCGAGTACAACCATCTTCTTCATAGTGTAGTATATGAGATTCTTTTTGATCAAAGCCATCCAAAACATTTAAGGAAAGTAACATACATTTTAAAGTCTCAGTTGTATTAAATATGACCAAAAAAAACGTACTGACATGTTAATTCAAACTTCATGTTTATCAGCCTTTTATAAATCACTACTCAAACAACAGAACTCTTGCTTTGTTCATCAAAGATACTCAGCTCGGAAACAGTGTTCACAAATGTGTGCCCAATACAATACAGTGTACAAATATTTGAGAAAACACCTTCTGTCTCTGAAGGATAAAGGTTCTAAAGTATATGAGCATGACTTTTTTGGATTCATCTCTCTAATTTTAAAACATTACTTAGTTTTAAACTAAAATATTTTGGGATAGGGTTTGTGGAAAATAAAAGAATTCTTGAAGAGAAAGCCATAGGACATGACAGAAAGTAAAAATATACACTGAAGAACAAAGCTTCATCCTGATCTAAAACTACCATTAAAACCACACCAGGAATACATTTGCAAATCTCTGGGCATTAGAAATATCAATGAAACAGTCTTATTATAGTATTCCTTTCTCCAGGGTTTGGAGTCTGGCAAAATTAAGCTACAATTTTTTGCTGGACTACACATACAGCAAATTGTAACAACATTTACATAGCTTCCACATGAACAGAGGTCCATTTGCATAGGTTCATAGGCAAATTAAAGACTCTTGTGAGGGTGCCCTTAATCCCAATTGCACCCTTAAATAATAAAACACATTAGCTGTGCTGCTTTCAGGAATGGATTCTTTATTAGGGACGCAGCCAAGTGTCACAGCAGACTGAAAAACAAAACAGCCCGGTGTCAGATGCATTCCCTTTCAGAAAACAAATTAAAAATATTGTTTTTCCAGTAGTGAGTTGGTCTGTAAACAGAGTTACGTACAATTAGCACATGTTATTTTCCAGGATGATCTTTGTACTCTTGGCAGATTCTTTACCATGCCACATAAATGCTTTGCATTCAAAGCAAGGTCTCTCTGCCTTGCTGCAAAAAAACCAAGAGCTTTTCAATTATTTTTTAATTGCAGAAAAGCTAAATGAAGTGTGCACTGCTCAGGCAATTTGGCTTTCTTATTACAAAACACAAGGGGGATCCTGACTGTGCTCTATATATTGCAATAAGTAATTTATTTTCCTTTGTTATGGTCTGGAACATTTTTAACATTTTATTTTAAAACATAACTACATATATGAAATTGAAAAACAAATTTTAGAAATGTTTTCATGCTTTTCCTTCCTTTTCTAAATAAGTGAAGTTTGCTAATTTCTTTCTGTAATCACTGCACTTCACAGTTTATTTCAGGTTAGCCAATCTTGTTCCCAGAATTATTACTGTAGAAGCAGTGTTACTTGAACACTATTTTTCCTTACTGTTCTTAATGGCTGGTTTGTAATACATTTGGTGAAGATTTGCTGTATTATTTACAGATCAATTAAATTTTAAGGGTCTCAAAATAATTAGCAAAAACCTTCTCTAGAAGGAGCCACCTAGGGTTACCTTCACAATCATTTGTCACTGGGAATAGGGAACACATCAGTCCATTACAGATTAGGACTAAACCCAGACCCCAGGAGATGCAAAGTGAGTGCCAAACCTCACCTCCACTGGAGGCAATCCTAACATGCCCACAGATTCCACACCCTCCCCTGCCACTCCTCAGTTATCACACTGAACAAAAACCACGTTGAAGAGGTCCATCTGTCTCTTGTAATGCTACTTCCACAGCTAAGTACATGCAGGATGAGAAAATGGTTCCGCCGCTAAATGTGCAATGCCAGAGGTCTGGGCTAGGCTTCAGCTGAAAATGGTCTTAATTAAACAAAACAGATTTTAAAAGAAGTTACAGAACTTGAGGAATTTGTGGCAGTTAGCCACCTTGCAGAGTTATTAAGAAAAGACACGACCTTTCCAACCCAAGCGTACTGTGCGGACTTCTGTGTTTTATAGAAGAAAGTTTCTTTAGTTCCTCCTGCATCTATTACAAATTTATTCCCAGAGTGGATAATAACATTTGTGAGGTCTTTAATGCTTGCCCACATTAAAATTACAATATGGAGTTCAAATAAACTTTTAATTATATTAAGAGCAGTAACTAAACTAAAGCAACTTCAAATTTAAATCTTCCACCTCAAAATCACATCCAGATTAGGTTAAACACATCCTGAAATAAATGTAGGGCTAGACAGAAGTTGCTGCTGGGATAACTTAGCTTCTTCAACCTTGAGATAATGTTCCAAAAAGTGCTGAAAGACAGGGTTGTCCTGAGAATGGCAAAGACCTTTTAGATGCAGATTTCTTAATGTATCAAGGATGACTTTAAAACAGTATAGGGGAAAGTCTGTAGGTCAGCATGAAACATGATGATCTTGACAATGTTCTGCTTGTTCTCAGTTTTCTGGGGCCCTCTATTTTACTTACCATATGGAACAAATGTTGGGTTGTTGTCTGGCTTTTTCCTTAAGGTGTCAGTATTTCCAGGTACTACTTGAAAATTGGAATGAAACACAAGTGCTTTTAACAAAAAAATTTATCTAGATGATGCCCATTAGCCTCACTTTGAGTATCAACATAGAATCTTTCTATGAATTTTTCACTTCTTCTCTCTTAATGCTACAGTGGAGTAGTAGTACTCAATGCTCTCACTCTATGAAAACAGATGAAAAATGTTCTCTGGTTGGGTGATCATGCCTTCTAATCTCACCTCAGAACTTCAAATTTTCTTAAATATCTTCACCTTTTATTAAGTTTTTAGAGGCCTACACTCTGAGTTTTATACGTAACTGATATAAATGATGTTTCACACTGAAAAGTGGGGTCTTCATATATTTTTAAGTGAAGACTTCTAAGCTATCATTATTTTCAGGTTTGATCATCAAGAAGATTCATAACATTGACACACTCACGAAAGTCTGTGAAGGGTATCAAAGGACATTCAGCACTTGACTATTTTTCGTTGTCAGCAGCATGATGATGAACAAATTCCCAGGTCTCTGGCCAGAGCACAGCCTTGCCTGCATGGAACAGAATGCCTGCAGAGAGCTGGTACAGTGACAAAACTACCCTTGCAGATTAAAAAGGAAAAGTAAACCAAGTGTTGCTCTATTGGAAGCCATGGGGCCTTGGTAGCTGGAGACAACAGTAGGGCTTTCCTGCCCAAAGTCACGTCAGTTCAACTGAAAGAATTTTTTGATCTTGGCAATCTTTCATCATTCTCATCTCCACTTTATGTGCCATGAGCTAACATGTCTCCTGCTCTCAGCACTGCCTGGGTGGCCAGAAATTGAGGGAAAGTTTTGTGATGATATAACATCTGCCACGTAAGAGCAACTAGAACTGAACCTGAACCATGATGACTCAACACAGCTAGAGCAAACAGACTGGTACAAGTCAGTGAAAAATGGAAAGGGTGGACAGAATTTCAAATTGCTTTGCTCTTTCTTTTAGTCAGTTCTTTTCTCTTTTTATATGAGTTTAGCATTTGTGATGAATACAGCAACTGGGACTTGTCTTTGATTATAGCATGCCAACAGACCAGGATCTTTGGTCCTCAAATGGTTAAATGCCAAGGGGAATGAGTGCCATCTACTGGCTCCCAGGTTGCCTTAAACCTGTTTATCAGCACCAGATTAATAAGCAAGAGGAAGCTGTGGATTTCAATGAGGTATCCCCTCAGCCTCCTCTTCTCCAGGCTGGATACGCCAAGCAACCTCAGCTGCTCCTCATATGGCTTCCCCTCACATCCTTCATCAGCTTTTTGGTCCTCCTTTAGATGCTCTGCAACAGCTTTACATCTTTCTTACTCTGCTTTGCCCAAAACTGCCCCCAGCATTCGAGGTGAGGCAGCCCCAGTGCAGAGCAGAGCTGGACAATCCCCTCCCTTGCCTGGCTGCTGATGCTGTGCCCGATGTCCCCCAGGCCAGGGCTGGCCCTTCTGGCTGCCAGGGCACTGCGGGCTCATGTTCAACTTGCCACTGACCAGGACTCGCCATGCCTTTAAATAATCATCACTCAGACCCTGACATTGAGGTCCAGTGGTCCAGTGGCATGGGAGCTGTGGAGTCATGCTCAGATCTGCCCTTCAGCAAGAGCCAGGCCCAGCACACAGAGCAGCAGATGCACTGCAGTGCTAGTCAGGACAGCTCCAGCACTCAAGAATGGGAGACAATGACACTGGGAAGCAGAGCAGACAGAAAACCTGCAGAATCACAGAATGGGTCAGCTTGAAAAGGACCATACAGGGTCATCTGGTCCCTTGCTCAAGCAGGGCCATCCTAGAGCACCTGACACAGGGTGCAGATGGTTCTTGAACATCTGCAGTGAGGGAGACTCCACAACCTCTCAGGACAACCTGTTCCAGTGCTCGGTCACCTGCAGAGTGAAGCAGTTCTTCCTTATATCCAGGTGGAACTTCCTGTGCATCAGTTTCTGTCCATTGCCTCTTGTCCTATTGCTTGGCACCACCAAGAAGAGCCTGGCTCCATCCTCATGACACCCTCCCTTAAAATATTTATACACATGGATGAGACACCCTCCCTTTAGATATTTATACACATGGATGAGTTCCACTCTCAGCCGTCTCTCCTCGAGGCTGAACAGGCCCAACTCTCTCAGCCTGTCCTCACAGGACACCAGGGTTCAGGGAAAGCGGCCACAACGCGCGGGCACGGCTCCTGCCCGGCAGCAGGGGGCGCTCCAAGGGGCTCAGCCGCCCGCGTGCCACCGGGCCCACTACCACGTGCCGCGCGCCGCCGCCTGCTGACGTCAGAGCTTCCCACGTGTATTCCTGGCCTCCCCCACCCACTGCTCGTCGCCCCCACTCACGCAGATAGAGATACGGAGCACCCCGCGCTGATAGTCCCGGTACAGCTCCGTCGCTTCCCCGTTGCACTCGATACAGCGGTAGGCGCCGAGCGCCGCCATGGCGCGCGGGAGCACACCCAGCCCTGTCAGGGCTCCCACACCGCCTCCTCGTTTCCGCGTTCGGGAGCGCGGCAGAGCCGGACCGCGCCGCGCTGCATCCCGGGAGCTGTGGTTTTCCTGCCGCTGCCGCACGCCTGGCTGCGCCGGTGGAGAACTCCATGTCCCAGGGGGCAGTGCGACGGCGGCCCCGTGGGAGGGGCGGCGGGGACACCCCGCGTTCCCGGGCGAGGCGGCGCACATGCGCGCCGTGAAGATGGCACCTGCCGGCGGGCTGGCGCGGGGTCCGTGGGTGCCGCTGGCCGTGCTGGCCCTGCTGGCCCGGGCCGCGCTCGCCCTCACCGAGCGCTACCCGGCGCTGTCCCTGTTCCAGCAGGAGCGGCACCGGCAGCGCCACGGCCCGGCGGGGGAGTGGGCGGAGCAGTACTCGGCCGAGTGCGGTGAGTCAGGGGCGTCGCCGCGGGGACCGCCCGCAGCCGGGGCGGCGGTGCCGAGGCCGCCGGAGCGGCGGTGCCGGTGGGAGCCCGGGGCGGTGCGGGGTGCCGGCGGCCCTCCGGCTGTGCCGCCGCTGCCCCGGCTGGCTCGCAGCGAGGCTCCCGAGGGTGAGCGGCAGCGCCGAGCCCGCCGCGCCGGTGCGTGGCGCGGAGCCACAGAGGCTGTGGCAGCGAGCCCAGGAAAACCTCTCACCCCTGGGACGGGCAAACCTTAGGTACCACACGGCAGGATCCTGCTGCCCATTCACCTCCCGAGCCCGGCAGCTGGACTCTGCTGCTTTTTCATTCCTGCGCTCAGTAGTATGGGGATACGCCTGTACTCCGTGCTTGTATTGCTGAGTTTCTCAATACAAGGAGCTGCCGGAGAGGGTCCAGGGGTCTGGAACGTCTCTCACGAAGAGAGACTGTGGGAGCTGGGCCTGTTTAGTCTAAAGGAAAGAAGACTGAGAGGGAATCTCATGAAGGTGCCCAGAGACAGGATGAGGAGCAGTGACCACAAACTAAAATACGACAAGTTCCAGTTCAACCTGGGGAAGAACCACTTTGTATGAAGGTGTCAGAGCACTTGGAACAGGCTGCCCAAGGAGCTTGCGGATTTTCCCTATCTGGAGACGTTCAAAACCTACCTGAATGTGTTCTTGTGTCACCTGCTCGAGGTGACCCTGCAGGAGGGTTGGACTGGATGGTCTCCATAGGTCTCTTCCAACCATATCAGTTCCCTGTTTCAGTGAGTGAGATGTGGCTCCATTACATTTCAGCTACAGTTATATCTATTTTACTGATGACCTGGATGCTTCTCTTAGGAGTGCCAAGTTTGGGTAGCAGATCTTCTGCTATTTTTCAGGTTAATTGATGTCTTGTAGTACAGGCATAGTTAAAACTGTTTTTGTCTACTTTGAATATCTTTTGTATCTGGATCATGTGGTTTAACGTGTTGTGATTGAGCATGGTGTGAATGAGCCATACAAACATGCCAGTCTGAATTGCAGTGTGCACACAAAGCAGATGAAGAAAAAGGTCTATCAGTTGCTTGGAATGTGATACTAAATTATGTATAAGAGAATAACCAGTGATGTGTCATGACATCTTAGCTGTCAGCGTGGTTTTGTGATTTTTCTTCCTGCCCTTTATTTCATAAAGCCTGTGCTCATATCAGCAATTCCCATGGTCCCTAAAAACTAATATAAAACTAATGTAATCCGCTTGAATAACAGACTTTGTGGAAATAACTTCTTATGAGTTTCCTGCACCTGGGTTTTTGCTTTCTCCCCTCCCTTCTGTATGTGCTTTTGTCTTCACATTATAAATTTCTTTGGTTACTTTTTATCACCTTTGTGTGTGTGTGTGTGGCTACAGTGGCTGCGAGCCATAGTACCTAAAGGTGAAACCAGATCTTGAAAGTTATCTCAGGTAACTGTTGCTACAAATTATTCAAGCTTAAGCATAAAACAAGAAGACTTTCACCCAGTGTTGAGATAAAAATCTGTATACCCTACAAGTTAATAAATGGCGAAGCACTTGATTGCATCTGTTACTAGACCTGACATGAATGATTGACTCAAGGCACTCCTTCAGAGGTGGAATTGGAAGATTAGATTTTGATTTAACAGCAGATGTTGTTTTAAAGAAACCAGTGTAACTAGGATTGGTACAAAGAGTTCTGCTTGAATCATCAGGTGTCTCAGGTACCTTGCATGCACTGGGAGCAAGATATGCCTTACTTACAAAACAACTTACTTTCAAATAGCTGTATACCAATTCACTCCTTGCTATTTACTAAATGTGCTAGGCGTAAATGAATTGCCAATTGAAAAATTCCCTTAAGCTCTGTGTCTTTGTTTTAGTACAACTTGCACAGAAGCTGAGATTTTTTTTGGTCTCAGATAGTTTTCCCTGTAGCCTATTACAGGGTCCAAAGTACTTTCTCTGATTGGTGTTTCTGAAAATGAAGAAAGCTTCATTTTCATGAAGTTGTTAATGTGGTTCAGTTTTGATTGTGTCTAACTTGCAGACAAAGGCAGATCCATGTCTCCATATGAGTAAAGCAGTTTGTTTCCCCAAGAACTGCAGGATTTGAGGGGGCCTTTCCCTGCTGTAGCTTGTATCAAGCTTATGGCTTGGCTGTCTTATTCCCTACCACCTTACAAAAAATTATTTCAGTAAATCCTTGCTGTTGTCAAGAAAATTATTCCAGAGGTAGGCCATGCCTGCACCTCTTTGTTTTGATGTCTGAAGCAAAAGTTTCTTGTTGAGTCTGCAGCCAAAACTCAAAAGTTATTGAATCACAAGCACCAACAGGAACAAGTAACGTGTTAATAACGCTGGCGTAGCACAGGAGTGTTTGACCAATGTGGAGAACAAAGGGCAGTGATGAAACCCCATGCTGGCAGTGCTCTTTTTGGAAACTGAGTGGTTTGCCACTGTTCTCACAGGACTGACTTCAAACTTTGAACTTCTGCTTTTTACCACCCTTGCTTTTGTTGTAAAACTGCTCCCACTGGTTATCATTTATGGCTCAATGTAGATCCAAGTTCCTATTTACAGGGAATGATTTTAGATGCTTCCTTTATTTCTCTTTACAAGAAGACGGTTTCTTTTTCTTTTTTAGCTCTGAGCTTATGAGAGATAGAGAATTAATTAACTACAATCCTTAAGAAGTCAAAATATAAGATCACACCCTGCCCCCAGCCTTTCAAACTTAGCATCAAGCTTAGATTTACAAACATCAAGGGGGGTGATAAAATTTGGTATTTGTGACATGGTTTCAAGGAGATAATGCTGTATATTTTGCTTTTTCTTGTTTACTCTTGAAATATTTAAAAATGATAGAAGCTCTAGGTTCCAAAGATTTGAAAGTTAACAATTCTATTGGAATAGCAATTAAAAGGTAGTGGTTTCTGTAGTCTATCAATCGGAGGGAGCTGTTGATTATTATTGTTACTTCTTTATTTGTTTGATATCTTAAACTTTTTCTCTGCTATGCCAACAAGCTTTGTTTGACTTTTGGGAGAAATGAATCAGCCTTACGCTTTTTGAAATGACATTCCTAGTAGCTTACCTTTGTATATGTTTGGTCAATTACAGTTCATTATTCTGACTGCTTTTTACAGTCTTTATACCTCTGTTTTCTGCAGCTTTTCCCCTACGTCTTTGTGGTCCATTCCATTTATTTCCCTCTCTGGAACTGGAATGAATTTTATATGCTACTTTTTGGATGAGAGAATGGAATCATAATGCTGAAAGAAGACATGCCTACCCCAAGCCCTTGTTATTTGCTTCCAGCTTCCTCCTTTTTCACCTCTGCCCCATTTTTTAGCACCTCTTTTTATTAATCTATTTATAACCAGAAGCATAAACATAAGTAGGGATCAAACTAATTAGATGAAGCTTTCATGTCAGCTATTGCTTCCCTGGCTCTGTGGGTGTATTGCTGAGGGCAGAAAACGCTTCATGAAAGTTCTGCCCTCTGGGATGCCCTGTGGGGAAGCTGTTCAGCCAGACATGAGGAAACGTGAGATGTGATAATAGAACATATACATAACTCTATGAGTTCCTAAAAGTATTTTCTCTCTCTTCTCCCAGATTCATCATTTTTGCACTTCCATGAATCGGATTGTGACATAGGAGGATCATCGTCTTGTGAATCTATACTTTCCTTGAATACAGAAAAAATTCTGGTATGTTATCAAGAATATAACATAAAAAATAATTCTACTAGATTGTTGAAGTTGCAGATCACTTCAGCTGCATAACCAGTTAGAATGAAGTTCAGGGAAATAAATGCAAATAGATCTGTTAATCAGTAGGCATAGCTGCCCAAAAGGCTTAAGTATGAATAAACTCAACTTGCTCATGAAAGTATTACTTTGTAGTAATCTGTCATGAGTCTTTAGGGCTGTTAACCAAATGAAGCAGATGTTGTCACTGAGAACTAACCTTCACCTCAATTAATCAACCAATTAATGTTTTGGTTTTGGGGGTGCAGGGCCTATACCTGAAAAAGGGGGAGGTGCATTCGTTTCTACCCAGATTAGCTTCCTGAGTTTACTACAAAATACATGCAAAAGTAAGAGTAAGGACTTCCTTGGTCTCTACAGTAGTAACATTGTACAAAGATGAGAGTTAGAGGCTTCAGACTGTGTTTCACTAAATGTGATACTCACCTGGCATGTGAAGAATATTCTGACAAAAGAAGAGTATTTTTTGGTACAGACACCTTAAGAGGACCAGTTTGGAATTTGGGCTTTCTTGCAACCCTACTCTTAGCCTTTTGAGAACAAAGGTTTGCTGTTACATCTTCAGTCCAGTAGAATGCAGGTGTTGAAAATCTTCAAATTATTTCTATGTGAATTAACAAAGTAGCTTTGGCAAATTTTTAGAAATTATTGGCTGAGGGAGTGTGTAAGCAATATTTTAACTGGAAGCAACTTCTCCAAAGGTGATACTTGGAATTAAAACTAATATACTGCAAATCCACTAAGCCAATTGTTTGACTTGAATATTCTCCTTAGACTTCATCATATATTGGTCAGAAGATCTTTCCAGTCTAGTTCAACAATACCAGCAATTCTTTCTAACACAGTGAAACATATATTTGTTAGAAAGAAATTTCCCTGTTAAAAAACAAAACAAAACAGTTGTTTTAAAGAGAGCAAGAATTAAACCTGTTGGGATATAGTGCTATGATGAAAATTCTCCTGTTTCTTGAAGACATAATGACTGACATTTTTTTGTGTGTAGAGTTGCAGTATGTTTAACCTGTACCTGAATTCAGAGTTTGTTGAGGAAGTGTGAAACCACTTTCTCTGCCACCCCAACGGTTTTGTTACTCTGCAATGACAAAACAGATGAGGTACTGGTACTTCTCTTGCTGTCACATGCAGCTCAGTAATCCATAGGAAATTATTCTAATGTATTGTGAGATCCTTCTGCTTGGGGCTTGTTTTCCAATACCAGTGTGGAGTCTGGCTATATCTTATCTTTGTCTGCAGACAAAGATGTGTAGATCTGTTTTTGTAATCCATCAAGGAAGAGATTGTCCCTCAGTAAAAATGTTGTGCTGTTTTTCCTAATATTAAGACAAGTATAGACGAATAATGTTTTGCAGAGTTAAGTGTTAAAGGTCATTTTCTTTCCTTCATATTGCATGAAGTGAAGGCCATAGTGATATGAAAATGTGTTTGTAAATGCATATGGATTGCAATGTAGATTTAGTTTTCTTATTGTAATATCTGTTGAACCCTGCTCATTTTTGTGCTGTTTTATTAATGGTTTTTCTCTATAAGGGAAATAACTGCCACACTCTGTTAGTGTAGAGGTGCAGATATAGGCAGAGTAGCAATTTTTAGTGTTATAGTGTAATGTAGAGCTCGTACATCACCTTTAATTGCAGGAAAAAATAAAAAGTTTGTAAAATCAATTTGGTGATCACTCATGCTTTCCAAAACACTCAAGTTCTTAGAGCAGGCCAAATGTTCTCCTCATTATTAGACACACAGGGCAAAAACTGTGCAGTGGAATTTGGTCATTTAACTTTTGCGCTTTTTAGATAAATGAAATGTCTGTCGTGAACACAGTTAATGTGACTACTTTTGATTGGACAGGCAAAACAACCTTAAAGGAGGACAGTAGTGGAAATGAGCTGTTTAGTTTAATTGAAAGAAGATAACTGAATGGAGAGATTTGTTATTTTCCCCCCTTCTTGTTCCCTAAAACAGTTTGAAAGACCTATTGATTTAAATGAACATTTTGTATTTTTCTAACATAAACTACTCTGGTATGCTTACAGCTGTCTATGAAAAGTACTTGTAGAAATAAACAGAGCTGAATATTTCTGAGGGGCTTGTCTTTGACACTATTGGTTTCTATAGGTACATTATCTAGGGAGCAGACATCCTAGATAAGACTACAGTTGAACAAAGTGTAGAACTGATAGAATGTCATTGTTGAAAGGACAGCCTCTTTAGTATGGCATTGTGAAGTTTAGCTTTTCTATATTGATGGAGTGATACTCTTTTCAGTGTTTATTTTCAGTGTTTTACTCTTCTGCAGTATTCTTCCCTTGCAGGAGACAAAGGAATAATTGTAGGGCAAACAGTATAAACTTTCATAAGAAGTAAGGTGTCTTAAAAAGGCCAGAAAACTTCACCTTAAGCAAAAGCAATTCAGAAACATCAGTCCCTAGTAAAATGCTGACCATGTTCTTTCTGAGGTTTGGCTACTCTTATGTTAGAGCAGAAAATAGCAGCATCTGACTGAAGAGAACCTTTTCTCCCTGTGGAAGACTAGGACTGAACTTGATTTCAGTTACCTTAGTGAAATCACATTAGTTTTAACTTTGTGTTTTAAGGCATTCTCTTAAGGATTTAAGACATGGATTTTCTGTTAAATTCTGTGTTGTTGTTTGCTGAAAACTTGAAAATATGTTTTACAGAGTCAAGCGAAGTTGCTTGCAGAGCAAAAACGATTTCCATTTGCTACTGATAATGACAACACAAATGAAGAACTGGGTAAGATGTTTTATATAAGGTTTGTGCAGGTGAATGATGTGCTAATTATTAGCACTAAATGTTTTGAAAATTGATGATTGAAGTGATGCATTAACTTCAAATTGATCTTAATAAGTCTGGAAATACAGCAAGTTGTCTCTGGTCTTATAAAGCAAATACTTATCTCTGTTGCTAAAAACCTCTCCTGCTTTCTTCACTAGAATTCTTCACCATGTCTGCTTAAGCAGATGTTCAAAAAGAATTCTGATTAAGTCCTTTTTAATATGCTCAGCTACTTCCTGTTTCCATTTTTCTGTGATTATTGATGACTAAAACTGTTCAAACATCCAGAAAATGCTACCAATGCAAGCATAGATCTATGAAGCGTAGATCTTGAATCTGTTTCCTGTTTCCACACTCCTCCCATCAAAACTTATACACAGCAGGAAGACTTTCTGAATTATGTCCTAGCCTGCTACTTGAAGTTTTTTCAAAGCACATTCGGCACAAAGAAATGGGGGCATTTCTAATAAATGAGCAGGAAATACTTTCCTCAAGGGACTCAAAAACAGAGTTGCACTGGTTCTTCAAATAGAGGTATTATGAAGCTGCAAAGAGATTGTTGAGGATGTGTGTCAAGGAAGGTAGCAGACCACCTTTTGTATAAGAGCAAAGAGAGATTTTAATCCCCTCTAATGAATTTAAAATAATTAAGAAGGTTTTTTCTGACATAGTTTCTACCTTCATGAATTTATCCAGGAAAATTTGGGGGCTCAATCATTATTTATATTCCTAGACTACCTAGCTATGTTTGTAGGATCCTGCAAAGAATACCAAACTTCTATTCAGATGAAAATATCTGATACTTCTAGTATCTGTTCTGTAGACTTGGAATACTATGCTAGAAAGTTTCTTTCCTACATGTTTGGCATGTAGGCTGGCACCTATCACCCACTTTAGTCCAAGGATGTTGTAGTGTGAGGAGCCTGGTTTGGTCCTTCTTGTTTGTGCATGTTGCTTTTAACTGTTCTGAGGGGAAGTAGCACAGAATAAATATATGGAACCTTCTGAAGGAATGTTGGGACTCAAATACTTTGGCTAATGGGCCATTGTTAACCATTAGATTTTTTCTTAATGAAGTACTTGTAGTTTTGTAATATTAAAGATTAAAAAATCAAAAAGATACTGTTTAAAAAGAAGTTGGTACTGTATCAGGTACTAGCTGTCAGCCACTTGCCAGAGTTTTAGAGACAGTTCACAGTGCAGTTTGGCATTTCGCCAAGTGTCTTGTATAAACTAAATACAGTTCTTATCAGTAAGGCAACTGAGTGACAATATAAGTCTTGGTTATCTTGTGTCCTCCGCATTTTTTCTTAACATGGGAATAGTTGGGTTGACTTTATTTTATGCTCCACTTTTTCTGTGTTCTGGGATTGGAACCTTAAAGATGATAGTAATAACTGTATAGTCTTGAAGAAGAAGAATGAAATGAGGAAAATTCAAGAGCTCTTCATCCTGTCCTTCCCCTTGGCCATTTTTTTTCCTTTTTTGGTAATACTCTGTATTTGTGCCAAGTGAAGCTTTTTATGTATTGAGGAGAAAGCTTATATTGCACACAAAGATTTCCTTCTTCATAATAGAAGTGTTCTGAGTATGAGACAAGCTCTGGATTAAGTACACTTCTTACTTCTTTTTCATTTAACTGTTTTCCTTTTTTAATGAACTGTGCTTAGCAGCACTGCCAAAACAATGTGGCTCTGCCTGCCTGAAAGATAAGTGTCTGTGTTCTATTAATAATGCCTTTGCTTTAAATGACTTACTAGTCTCTTCTCATGTTTGAATAAATAATTAGGCTAAGAGGTGCCTCTTCTGTTGCTAAATTCATTGTAAGTGGGGAAAGGTGAAATCTGCTTGTAGTTCCACTGCCAGGTATTTGAAAAATTGCCTGGGAAAAGTTCTCTCTAACTTTCATAGCTATGGTCTTCAAGGTACTGAGTTTTGTTGGCAGTGTAGACAGAGCTTACTTCAGAGTTAAGAATTGTGAGAGATTGTTTCATTTTGCATGTTTTAATCTTGAAATATTCAGCTGTCAGAACGGAACTTCAGTCATGCAAGCAAAACTACAGCTTTCCAGTCTTGTGATTTGACTGTATTTTTATATCTTGTGCAGATTACAGGAGCGTATTTCTAATGATCTATTTCTTTTTCAAACACTTGGCTTCTGCTTCAAAATGGGGGGATGCGCAAGAACTTGAAAGCTTTTCATAATTATAACTTTGCTGAAGATTCAGTTGTTTTTCAGTTTCAGTTTTATAAATAATGAAATCAGTTTAGTTGAGGTATTTCTAGGTAATTCAAATGAAGGAAAGCGTTACTGTGAACTAATAAAGTTTATCAATATGTGTACAAACAAGTAGAAGTTCCTAATCAAATTGTCAAAAAAACTTAGCCAGGTGACACTTCTAACTGAGAAAGCATCCAGGACTATTGTATTGGGATCATAGTGCCTTTTCTGATCCTAAGTATTTGAGAAGCAAACATGGGCCCTTTCCTAAACGACTTGTAAAAAGGAGAGAAAAAGCCCACAAGCAGATCACAAAACCCCAAAAGAGCTCTGTAGCACAGTATGAATTGAGTAATTAATGAATGCTAGGTAATGGCTGAGGGAAGTCATGTCATTTTGGTGGCCATTCAGGAATCCTCTGATTAAAATAATCTTCACTGCCATGTAGGAACTTAAACATTTTACAATTTGGTAGTATTTAATAGCTTTTAAAAGTCTGGTTTTTTTCTGTTTTATTTACATTTTTAATGTTTTGTTAGCAATTGCTTATGTGTTGATTGGCAACGGCTTGTATGATGAAGCTATACGACATTTTTCAACAATGCTGCAGGTAAGTTTTCTGCTTGGACCCCAAAAAATAACTTAATGAAAATATCCATTGCTGCATATGGCTTTTAATAAAACAAATATTAAATTTAGGATTTTTAAATGAGAGTAATTATTCTACTGTTTGTTCATTTTCTTTTCCATCCAAACATAAGCATACTGTTAGAACTGGGTGATCAGTATCTTGGTTATTTGGTGAGTATTTTTCTCATCTGTAGGCATAAAGTTTTTATGGCACTTTGACCAAAAAAGCACGTGTTTTTGGAGGCCTGACCTCTGCAGAGCTGAAGTTTCTTAGATTGTCTGCTTGTTGTGTAGGATGAGATATTTTAAAGTAGACTTTTTTGGGTGACAGCATGGTGCCAATAACATGAGAAAAAAAGTCCTGACAGAGATAATTCATTGCAAGTGGCAAGTAACACATTGCTTTCACAATGATAAGTGATTTTGTATGCTGCCTTTATCCTTTTTCAATGGTAAGAATTTAATTAGTTTAATATATAAATAAAACATAATTAATACTTGTATTATGAGTGATTTCCTGACCAAAATAAAGAATTCAGATTCTTCTGCAGTTAAGTAGGAGGTAGTTGCATTTAAAACAAAATCAGCCCCTACAATTTATAAGCTTCAACTAAAGATGATTTAAAAATACTGCATTTTTATGGCTAAAAATCTGGAACATCCAGAAGCATGGACATACTTTTTCATTTAAACTGTTTAAAGTACACAGATGCAAGCTGAAAGCAATACTGCAAATAATGGCATGTATTTTTTATAAGTGTCATATGGCTTGTTCTTAAATTGAGTGGAAGTGTGGCAATTTAATGGAATTATTCCAGGGAATTTATCTGAGGACAAGAATGTTTGGGGTTTTTGTGTGCTTTTATTTTTATTTGGTTGATACAGGTTTTTAATGATATCTGTCTTTGATTTGTTTTAATATGAGGATTTTTTTTATACCCTAATGAAAAATCCTGATTTCAAAACCACTGGATTTATGTATTGTTTCCTGTCTTTTTTTAGAAGGAAACTTAATACAGGTGAAGATAAGCAAGACACACCAACTGTAGAAGGACAGTGGGAGAAGCATTTATGTGCTAGAATACTTTTGCAGTGCCCACATCTCAGTTTAAAGTATGCTTTAATATCATGCTTATGGTATGCCTGAAAGGCTGTGAAGTAATCATGATTGTTCACTCCGTTTTCCACAAGGCAATTTTAAATACATATAAAGTGAGCATTAAAACATTTAACTGAATAAAACAGCCTTGCTTAGCCATAGTATTAAGAGTAGGAAGTTAGCTACTGTTGATGTAGACAAGCGTGAACTTAGAATCAGCTGGAGTCTGACAAGCTGCCAGCACTGATATGCCACTTACTCTGTTGTTTTGTCCACAGCAGAGTTTGTTTCTTAGGAAACAGTTTGTTTCTCGGCAGATGTCCCAATTAAATAAGATCAGGCCTGTGCTACAAACTTTTGTAGGACAGCTGTGTTCCTTGCAGGTGTGAAGATGGTGATTCCTGACTGGTTTTCAGGGAAACTTTACTGTATAGGCATTGTTGTGTTGACAAAACAGTTTTGCTGTATAGTTCTTGAAATTTGTATGGGAAACAGTGGTTGGAGTAAATGACATCAAACAAGAAGTAGATTTACTATGTAGGGCATAGTAAATCTACTACACATCCTGTCTAAGTGCCCGAGTAGGAAAGTCAGAAAATTAAATCTAACTCAAGGAAAGTTGGTTTGAATTTTACAGAACTATTTTAGTAGAATGCCTCCGGTTTTAGTTGCTGTCTGAATATAAATTTCATCAGGATGTCATAATATCTTGCTCCCAAATTTTAAAACTCAAATTTAAATTGCATGCAAAATAAGCTTTGAGTGGCCAAATTGTATGTTTCTTATCAGTTCAGTGACATGAGACAGAAGAAGTTACATAATTACCAATAAGGTTACAATGAATGTATTGGGTAACAGAGTATTCTAACAGAGTATTCTATTGAATACTATGTATTGTAATCGAGTCTAATGTACACAGGGTAATAGTTTCTGGTAGGTGGCATGATAACTGCTCTCTGTTTGGCTTTTTTATCAGACAAATACTCCAGAACAATTCCATTAAATTGAATTGGAAGTTGTAAGCATATGAAAGTATGGACTGTAATACAATAAATTTCTTTGCCTGGCAGCTGTGATTGTTCGTTGCTTACTACTTTAGATCAGCTAAAATTAAATACATATTGAAGAAACCAAAAAACCCACACCACAAATTAATATTTTATTTGTTTAACAGGAAGAACCAGAGCTGGTTAGTGCAATTTATGGACGAGGGATAGCATACGGAAAAAAAGGACTACATGTGAGTAGATGATTTTTTTAATTAATACCCAACTGAATTATTTGAGTCTGAACTATAAGAAAGCCTGTAACAGGAATAACTAGACTAGTGAGAACATGTTAAGTACACCCCAAAGTCTTTGTGCTGCTCTACTTCCATGAGGAGTCTGTCCCTTGACTGGTGCACTGCATAACATAGAGGGATCTAGCAGATCATACTGCTCAAGCTGTTTGCTTTGTGAGACTGTGGAAGTAAAGCTGCACAATATAAGTGTGCCAAAGGAGGACATTAGGCACTGTTGTGAGTGGTAGTAAGGCTGTGAGACACTTAAGATAAAAGGCAGTGTTTTGCCTCTGACAGATTTATGAAGTCCCACTGAATTCATCTCGATAGCTCAGCTGTATTTGGAAATGAAAAAGTCTTTTGCAGCCTGGGAACATTGTCAGCTCTTCCAATGCAGTGGACTTTGCATTGCTTTTTGATTGCTTATGCCTCTTGATAAGTATATCACTTTGAATTTGTTAAAAAAATCAAAGTTAAATTACTTGCTTGCAATACTTGCTGCTCAAATAACTTCTTGAGTAGAGAGAAATTTATGAGTAGACTGTGGTCCTTGTAGGACTTTGGCCAGTTGAATCATGGTTGAATAGTTGCTGGAATTCTAGAAGAATGAATAATTTATTTCATAGCTCCTTGAGATTTTTCTTTGTACAGAGTGTTTAATTATCTAGGGGCGCTGACAAGAGCTTGAGGTCCCTCATATTTGCTTGTTTTTAACATCAGCGTGAGTTTGTTTTCTCAGTTTAGCTAGGTGTTGATACCGCTTCACTTCATAAAAGTTTTTGAGTGATGCCTTCAAGACACAAAGATCATATTAAGCACAAAATTTCTTTGCTTTGAGAAAGAAGAAAAAGATCAATGAAATCTAATACAGAATGTGCTATATAATTACTTTGAATTTTTTTCTAATGAAGTAACTACTTCCATCCTATTAATTAACTACTTAATTGAGGACAGTTTAAAATTTTAGATAAGCAGGATGCTGTTGGCATCACCCCATTTATCAGTACTACTTGGCTGAAGTTGCAGACAGTGCTGATGACAACACTGGTGGGTGTGAGTGTTCCTTCATTTTGGAGTTCATGTGGGAGCTTGAACCAGCTTTGCTGCCAAGCAAAGTACCTCTGGAACTATAAATCATTTATTCACAGAGTTATATTAATAAATTATTAGAGGTACAACACAAAGATGATGTGTACAAAGTTTAGTTTTGTTGTTTGTAGCAGACATGTGGTTTTTTCCAGCTGTTTCCAGAATAATGCATCTTGATGTCTTTTAGCAAAGGTGTGACGAGCTTTTAATATAAACTGTTAACACTTTCAGACACTTAGCCAATCTAGTTGTCCTTCATCTTGAGATTATATTAGTCTAAGTATGCACAGTTGTTCACTTTGTTTATTTTTCTCCTTTACAGGATATGAAAAATGCTGAACTTGCTCTGTTTGAGCTCAGTAGGGTGATTAGTCTAGAACCAGATCATCCTGAAGTATTTGAACAGCGAGCAGAAGTGAGCATTTTTGTGTCTTTTCAGACTTTTGGAGAAGTTGCAGTTATACCATGTTTCTAATTATATCTTAACTGATTTAATGTCTAAAGCTTGGTGTTCTGTTCTCCTTTCTTTTAAAATATACGCATTTCCTCTCAAACAGTGTAATTTGTGGAATATTTACTTTTAAAATAAGACACAGACCATATAAAGGTACTCTAGCCAATGGAATGGCATATATTATGTGGAAGTGTTCAGTTTTTGACATACTATATAACAAGATCATTTGTGTTAAAGGTTTTTTTTTATAAAATTATTCAAAGTACCACTTGAACCTTAGTGTTTGCACCTTTTGTCACCTTGGTAAACCTGCAGTGAATGCTAGTTGTTAAAACACCAAATTTTTAAAAAATGAAATTGTTTTGGGTTTATATTTGTTCATGTAATTTAGAAATCATTCCAACCCACATATCTTTTTTATTTTTAAAATCAAGTTTTGTTTTGCTAACTATATTACAGAAAATGTTAGGATGTTAAGAAGCAGCTTTGTAGACAAACCAAAAGTATAAATATTAAAGTCAGCATACAGTATAATGATAGCTGCCATAATATTCAGAGTTTCAATGTTTTTAGTGATCTCTTAGCACATTTGTGAACCTTGATCTAAAAATGTGAAAGGCATTCGAATAATTGGAAATGGACCATTTTCCATTGGGGGAATGTTTTTTTCAAATTAGGCTTAGGAGGATACTTTAATTACATTTTCATTGGAATATATTGAAATGGCTTGAAATTTAGTATTTTGCTTTGACTGACTTGTTTTTAGTTTGGAATACAGGGTTTCTGTGTATGTGGTGATGTTCATGTACACTGGTAGTTTTGAGAAAAATTCTTTCAGATTTACTCTTTCATAGGAGTTTAAAAGCCATAATTACTGAAATTTATAGTGGAACTTTCTGGCCTATTCTAGCAAATACAATTAATCTGTTAAAGCTGAACATGGAAAAGAATAATCTTCATATTTCTAAAACAAATCCATTCAGTCTGTCTGCTCTAAACTGTGTTTTGGTTTTGTACTCTTAGATATTGTCCCCACTAGGACGAATCAGTGAAGCATTATCAGATCTCACCAAAGCTATTCAGCTACAACCGTCAGCACGGCTCTACAGGCACAGAGGTACCCTTTACTTCATATCTGAGGTTAGTGGAGTTTGGGGATTCTCTTTGCCTTTGGTTGTTTGGGATGTTGTTCATGATTTTGTTGACTTCTGTGCTAGTTGTTACTTTTGTTCTAGAGCTTCTTTCTTAAAAAAAAAAAACCAAACCAATATAATAACAAAAGCCCTGATTCTCCTGTAGCTGGCTTTCTGAGAGTTCAGAGGTATTCTTTAAGTATTTCATTTGTAAATTTTATTTAGTGCTGAGAATCAGAGGACAAGTACCTTGCATGCACATCTCAGATACTTTTGTGTTTGAGGAGTAGGAAGTAGATAAAGGCTTTATTTCATTTATAACCTGCAATTAATTAGTATTGATAAACACCAGTCTAAGAAGGAAAATACTTACGGCCAAAGCAGTAAGTCTTTTATATACTTAAAAAAAGCACTTCTCACAATAAACAAAAAACCCATACAAAAATGCTAACATTTCATTTTGCTATGTGATCTGTGTGTGGTGTTCTTAAAGCTTTAATGTAGAACAAGTAACTTTATCTTCAAAGATTGTGTGAATACTAAATAGCTGATTTCCTGCTTGATTCTTCTGATTTCACTGTTTGCTTCTAGCTATTTTTCCATTTGCTTTACCATGTTTTATATAGCACTTCTTGTAAAAGTTGGAAGTGTATTGTGCATTCTTTGATGTTCTGGTTGGTAGTTGATAATCATTGCTGCTTAGCCCAGAGACTGACTTGATATATTAAACAAAATTCTGTAATTTACTTTTATGGAAATAAAAGTACGCATTCCTCTTTATGTGGATGGTGTTTTCTGTGTCATCTGAAATCTTCTTTATCATAGGATTATGCAACAGCCCATGAAGATTTTCAGCGCTCACTGGAACTGAACAAAAATCAGCCTATAGCTATGCTTTATAAAGGCTTAACCTTCTTTCACAGAGGACTTCTGAAGGTAAAGCTATATTATACAGTAATTCATGTGGAGCAATACCCTTTATTTGAAGTTATTTCCATAAAACAGTAGAAGTATAATTGGTGTTGATATATCTATTTTCTCTCACATAAGAAAGATTTTTAAGGTAAAAGTGCAAGCAAAACAAAAAGATTCCGTGATATGATTTGTAAATACTGCAGGTCTTGTTGAATCTCATTAGGTCAGTGATAACAGACATGTTTAAGGATATTGTTTTGAAAGATATTTGTATTTAGCACCTCTGCTAGTATTTGTATGATTATGTTCAAAAATTTCTAAATTAAGTAGAGATTTCCTAAGTTTTAGGAAGGGAAGAGGGATGAAGAAGAAATTAATTTTAAACTCTTCCTTGAATGAGCTAGGGAGTAATAAAGGAAAGTGCTGGTAAAGCCTTGCATTTAGCATGTTTATTTCAATTTTATGTTGTTTCTGGGAGGCTGATATCTAACTTGAGGGAACATACTTGCTTCTTCAGTTTCTGAAATCAGCAGAGAAGTAAGTTCATCCCTCTATTTTAGGTGTAGTAATATTGCCCCTGTTTCTTGTTTGTAAAGTATTTGGAGGTACTGCTGCCGTTTTCCAGAGGAGAGAGTAATTAGACAAGTTATCTGAAATCCTCAGTTGGAAAAATTAAGATACAATGGTGTGATTCCTGAATTCAACAGTAGAAGCTGTCTCTTTTTTTTTTAACCTCTGAGAACAGCTTGGGGTTCATTAAAGGTTGTATGCAGAATCCGGAGGCAAGCCAGGACTCCTGAGTTTCAGCCCACTGTCTTTCATAGGCAAGCACTATTTTTTATCTCTATTTTTTTTTTTTTTTTCAGTCCACTTCCTCACTTTTTCAGTACCCAAGCAGGTATTTTTTTCCACAGTCTCACTGTATGCTGTGGGAACATCAGAATGTCATTGAACTTTTATTGCCTGTGTCTTCTTGCAGTATGAAGAGGCACTTGCAAATAATAGGTTGGATTTCTGATTTTTGTTGTAGGCAACAGAGACCCCCAAAAAGTGATGGTGAAAATAAAAAGCTGACTGGAAAGTTGGCAAAAATAAGTGCTGTCTCAGTTAGCAGAATAGAAGCAAAGTTTTCTTCTTTCATATACACAGGTCAACACATTTCTGTACTATCGCGTCCTTCCCCCCAGTTTCTTTTCTCAAAGGAAGCATTTTCCCTCTCTGATATTCATGTTCAGAGATTGTCACTGAGTGGTTTTTCATTCCCAGGTACACCTTAGCTTCCAGTCAGATTCAGGCTGCCTTTTAAAGGAAAGTGATGCCATCTGTTAGGTTTCATAAGGCTTGCTGAAAATTGAAGATTGGGGTTGCGGGTAGATGTGTTCATTTTTGAGTGAAAAGAGATTTGTTTGAATCACTAGTTTTGGGACTAATAATCTTGATTTTAAAACTTCTCTGTGGGATATGATCCTATCCATAGTTGTAGGTGATTGTCCTACATTTTTGTTCTGTTGGTGTTTTTGTGCACATTGTAATGCTCAGAATATATTTGATAGTTTTTCTAAATAAGAATTTCTAAATTGACTAAAGATACCAGTAATTCTTTGCTTACAGCATCTAATTTATTGTGTTGAAGACTTCAAGATACTTTTCAGGCATTCCTTAGTAATATAAAGTAGTTAATTATTCTATCCTTAAATCTAAGTCTCAGTATTGATTATTCCAGTTTGTGTAGTCACTCTAGTTTGAAAAGCTGAGTTCTTAATCAGATTCTTTGAAGAGGAGTATTTCTTTAACCACATGTTTATTTTGTTAGCTTTTGTTTGTATTACACTGTATTCCTTACAACAACAATAGCAGTGATAGCAGCAGTACAGGCTGTTGTGTTAAGATGATCACTTACTCTGTAATCCCTAAAGAGAATGTTTCCAACTGAGGCAATAACAAAGAATGCAATAAGACAATTAAAGAGCGCAGATTTGAAGGAGTCTTTTGGCCTCCAAAACTTAAGAGGTGTATGATGAATGAAGAAGGAAGACTGTAAAGAGAGATTGCTTTGCCCTTTGGGAGCAGACTGTGCTTTGAAAGCAAACTCTGAAGGGATTTATTCTCTGAACTCTATAAAAATACTAAAAGAATTGCTCATTTCTACTACGTATTAGACAAAAGAATTTCAGCTAAATCTGTCTGTAAAGGATGTTTTGGTATTTCATTTATTATATAATGATTTTTACTCTATAGATTTTGTAATAAATTCATGCCTTGTTTGTTCCTTCCAAAACTTTTGATATATAGCCATAAATTCCATAGCTAACAACTACTGAGGATGCTGAAATTTAATGAATGTAGTAAGTTGGAAATTTTTCTGTTGGTCCCTTTCTGTAGGAAGCCATTGAATCCTTCAAAGAAGCTCTGAAGCAGAAAGCAGACTTCATAGATGCATATAAAAGTCTGGGACAAGCCTACAGGTACTCATATTCAGAAGTAGTTTTAAAGTAATTTTTTCATCTGGTTGTGTTCTTTAAAATGCACTCTAAGTTTTACACATAAAGTTGTACAGAACCAAATGTGATATTTGGTAGCTCCAGCAGCTGATATGGCTATGTCAGGATATGTTCAATATAAATGATTTCTATGTTTGCTTTGTATTTTTAATTTAGTCGCAGGTATCCTTTTGAGTCTTCCAGCCTCAATGGTTAGCTAAATGGCAGTTTTCAGTAAGATGTGTTTAAAGTATGCTAAATGATTTTGAATGATAGAAGAGGTTAATACAACATGAGCTGTAGCTGATTAAATCCTGCTTCAAATGTAGTAGCTTCGGATTTCATGCATTTATTTGAAACTAAAGAGCTGTGGTTAATCAGTATTCTGCTAAAAATTCTTTTTGGCAAATGTATTTAAAACTAGTAAATCTTGTTTGTTTTTCTTGACTTGCTCTTGTTTGAATTACTGAACTAAAAAACTATGATAAACTAAATTGTATACTATTTCTATTTTAATTTTCTCATGACAGTTTCTCTGTGACTGTTTTTACTGTCTGCTTACATGTACAGCTGTCCTGCATATGGAGTAATACCAGTCAGTAAATTTTTAGTTAGTTTCAGTTTTCAAACACCATATGCTTTCTTTTTACTCAGCATTTAAGTAGTTGGTAAGATTTTAAGAACATAGTTTTTACTTAAAAGTTAAAAAGTCCCCTCGAAGATAATTCTTTCCAAGAATGCTTTGTGTGGAAGTTTTATTTACTTTAGTTTCTGAAGAAATACCTTAGGTATGTGTTTTTATAGTTTTAATGTCTGCTGAGGATTGTGAAGATCTGTGCTCTTGTGGGGTTGTATTTCAGAGTACATATTTCTGGAAGTAACAAACTCTGTGCAGCTGTTCTTTTACTACCACAGGAGAATGATTGCAAAATTACTGCTTTTGTTATAGAAATTTTCCTTTAGTACTTTGTTTCTCTTCAATGATATCCCCTTTGGACACCTTAAAATCACCTTTAACAAGTTGTTTTTTTTTTTTTTTGTCACTGTTGCCTTCTGTATTTTTCACTTTCCGTCTTCTGGAATCACCTAGAGAGCTTGGCAACTTTGATGCTGCTACAGAGAGCTTTCAGAAGGCTTTGCTGCTGAATCAAAATCATGTTCAGACATTACAGCTCAAGGGAATGATGCTTTATCATCATGGTAGCTTAGATGAAGCACTAAAGAATTTTAAGGTAAGCAGGCCCTAAGTAAACAAAAAATTTAAATGCTTTAACAAGGTAATGTATTCAACAAGTGCAATAAAATGGACAAATTTCAAAGTTTTTCTTTCTGAGTGCGTGTGCATTTGAACTAGAAGTATTCTGTTCTGAAGTCTGTCTTAAAAGGTAAAACATAACAGTTTGTAATTAAAAATGTAATCTTGCTAAAACTAAGGTAGCTTCTTTACTGTTTTATGTGTTTGTAAAGCCAAACACTAACTGAAATATTTTATTTTTCTTTTTAAACTGGTAATTGTGTTCTTGCTGATACTTTGACTTGAAACTTAAAGTTTTTTCATAGTAGATGAAAGGTAAAATGTACTAGTCTGTAATTTTCAGCTGAAACTAAGTTACAATGTTTATCTAATTTTCTAGGGTATTTTCTTCTGAAAAATTCAGCATATGTTGTGATTCATTTTGTGCTCGCAAAAAATTTTCATGTTGCCAAAATCTTGCCTATCTCTGATGGCATTAAATAATTGCCTTATTTTGGAGACAGAACAAAAAAAGGTAGATGTTATTTGTATGCCCATATTCTTAAAGCAAGTATTGAAATAAGATATGTGCAGACTCCCTTTCCAAATGAGTCTGCACATATCCCAAGGAGAACACTATGTGCATTATTACATATTCACCTTCTATAGCCCAGTTTGTAGATACTGATGTAATTGAAAAGGTACTTCAACTTCTGAGATGGAGATGTTCTTCTAAAGACATGGAATTACTGGAAGAATTGGAGCATTCATTTCTGAATCATAAACAGGAATTTGCTGTGTGTTTAACATACAGTAAATAGCTGACTAACATAGAAGTGTACTGATGCATGAAGTAGTGAAGAGATGAATGGGGGAAATGACAGAAGAGATATGTATCTATATACTTAACCCAATATGATTTGCAATATTGTCAGGAGTATATTTTGGCTAATTTCACCCAGCTAACATTGAGCTAATATTGTTAGAGCAAAGTATGCAAAAGCATATTTGCATTGGTAAGGTTTGGGTTTTCAGCTTTTTTCCCCTTTGATAAAGCTGCAAATATTTTTTTCTTACATTTGCTAGCAGTTTAAGTGCTCAGCAGCATTTGAAAGAAAATTATGATGGAAGTGGATCTTAATAATCAGTAAATCTTTTCACATGTCTTCTGGCCAGACAGGTTGGATTATTTGAAGATATTCTTTCTGTCTTGTGATTTTATGGGTGCTTTGTTCCTTTAATCTCCTAGAGGTGTCTACAGCTGGAACCATACAATGAGGTGTGCCAGTACATGAAGGGTCTCAGCCATGTTGCAATGGGACAGTTTTATGAAGGCATAAAAGCTCAGACCAAAGTTATGTTAAATGATCCTCTACCAGGACAGAAGGCCAGTCCAGAATATCTGAAAGTGAAATACCTCAGAGGTAAGTTGGAATTGCTTGGGCTTTTTTAAAAATTTTCTTAAAGGCTTCAAGGATCCTAAAAGTGCAAGCCTGCTTGTAGTTATGGTCATTCTAGAGAAAACTGTGTACATTCTCATGAGCACTGTTGACTATGTATGTTAAGAAAAAGATACACTCGTTCTTATTGTTCGTACAGTTAAAAACTAGGTCCAAAAATAGAATATACATTTCTATATAAACATAGGCTGTTGTGATACTTCATTGAAAAAGACTTATTTCTATCTTGGAAATTGGCTAATAGAAAAACAATATTGTCTAAAAATAATGACTTATTTAAGTCATGTTGTTTAACTGCCAAGCATATTACCTGGTTACTGTTTTTGTGTAATGGCATAAGTAAACTGATTATGCAAACAGTATTAATTTTATTTCTTTCCTCCAGAGTATTCTAGATATTTGCATGCACATTTGGATACCCCTCTTACAGAGTATAATACTGATACAGATCTTCCCGGAAATTTCAAGGATCACTGGGCCAAAAATCTTCCTTTTCTTATAGAAAATTATGAAGAACAGCCAGGGTTACAGCCACATATAAAGTGAGATTTTTTTATTTTTAAGGCCTATTTTAAATGGTGGGGGAGGGGGGGGTCTGCCATTGAATTCAGTAAGACTGAATTAATTTGAGATATTGCATGTAACTGCAACATACTATGTATGTTCAGTGGACTGGAGGAGCAATGAGTGTTCTCTATCCTTTAAGTGTTTCTTACACAAATGGTATTGGTTTATAAAACACAGATTTGTTTGCCAAATGCTTTCAGGATTTTTATAGCCAAGCTATGTCTGATGCATGTTTTTCTCCTCTGTAAGAGATGTGTTATTTCAGAATTTTGAAAGCTATAAGCCTGATGTGCAAGAGCTCATATGTGTAGCTGATCATCTGGGTTCCATGATGCAGTATGAGACACCGGGATTTCTTCCAAATAAAAGGATACATAGAGGTATACTGAAAATGTTCTGTAAATTTGGAGGGGGGGAGTCAGTGTGATAATTGAATGTTGTATCTTTTCTATCTGCAAATTATTTTTATGCTCTGTTTCTTTCAAATCAGATAGAAACTTTAAAATAATCATTATGTCAGCATTTTCTTGACCTAGCGGAGCACTGGAAATCAGGATCTCCCAGACTTTTTGATGTTGTCCATTCTATTCCTGTAAATGCATAGCTTTCCCACTTCAGTTTTCCTGTCTGTGCAACACTGAGTATTTGGCTCTAAATAGTTTTCTGTTTCTGTTGTTGGTACCTCTGTCCTCGTGCCTCACCTCAGCAATGGGATTGGCCACTCTAGAAGTAATGCAAGCTGTGCAGCGGACTTGGGCAAACTCCAAGGTTCGGATGAATGGGAAGACCAGGCTGATGCAGTGGAGAGATATGTTTGATATTGCTGTGAAGTGGCGAAGGTAATGGTCACAGAGGGCAAGCCTGGACTGGTTGTCATAATGATGAGTGCCCCAGCTTACTAAAGGCTGCAGTCATGAACAAGAAAATGAGCTCTAGCTGCCACTCTGTAACTAGAAAAGTTCTGATAAAAGAAAAGGATGATGTAGTTCTGATAAAAGAAAAGAAGTGCACTTCTAAAAATACTCAATTTTTCTTCTTCTGTAAGGGAGGGAGAAAATGGGAATAGCATTTTCCAGTTGAAGCAAAGCTGTTGGAGACCATAGGATCCATTGCAGCTAAAGCAAATACAAACTAACAGTTTCAACTCCAGAAACATCAAATGTATGAGTTGTATGTTTTTTATAAGAAAAACCTGAGTTTCAGGAAAAGTTCTTTTCTGTAATCTCTGAATTCTACTTTTTGCCTAAAATTGTTCTGTCTGTGAGTAAAGCTCCATTAGAAATATTACATGGATTGAAATGTGTGCCAATGTTGATGTCCTTTGTCTTTGTAGGATAGCTGACCCTGACCAGCCTGTGCTTTGGTTGGACCAAATGCCTGCCCGGAGCCTTAGCAGAGGTTTCAATAATCACATTAACTTAATCAGGTATGAGAGTTTTACCAAACAGCATTCCCACGCACACTAAGGGGTTGCACCAGAAATTACCAGCTCTTTGTGAAACAGCATTTTACAACATTGAATGTATATGTGCTTATTGGTTTAATTTAATATTTATTTTATGATTTCTGATGGAACATTTGGGATTTGTGCACAGTTTTCCCTTAAAACATTTCCTTTTTTCCTGAATTTTAATTGTATTACTGAATTATAGCAGTATCTAAAAGGCATCCAGAATATACATATTTTTACATGCTGTTTTTATTTCCCAAGTAACCTTCAGTGTAAAAATTTTATTAAGTTTATCATAGTTGTAATTTTTGTCAATGCTGCCTTTCAAAGGCAGTGGTATTGAAACAATGCTGTTCTACTAGTTTTAATAGTGATTTACAGTGAAGAGGAAAAACAGTTCTCATACTTGTTTTCAAGGCAGGCCAAAGTAAAGCAAAAATGACAAAATAAGAACCTGTGAAACATAACAGTTGGACTTCCAAATAAAGGTAAAATTTAAGATTCAACTACTGTTGTACGTTCCATCTTCTCCCATGCTGCAAAACTTTGTATTTGTAGCCATGACAGTGCTACCCCCCTTGAAGTGGTACAAGTGTGATAGACTCGATGTGGCAACATCACTGTCAATCACAGGAGCAGAGTGTGTTTGTGTAAGTAAATATGTAGCCAGGTTTCATCTTAATCCACCCCCTCCTAGGAAATACTGAATCTTTGATCTGTCATTCTGCTTTTATGTGTGTCTATCTCTTTGTTCTTTGAGAAGCTGTACTGAAAAAGGAGAATAAGGGAAACAAAGCCTTCTCAAGAATTATTTCAGGTAGAGAAAAATAGTGATGTTCTGATGTTCATACGCAGAGGCTAGTGAGGATTTGTCCTCACTCTTCCTTCCAGTCTGTGGCAGCCTCTCCTTTACTTGGAGTGGTTAATGCAGCATTAAACTCCAGTGCAGATCATTTACTTTGCAAGATGTGCTGCTTTTTGAACAGTCTTGTGCTCAGGCTTCTCTCTTCACTCATGCCAAGAGTTACATTTGGGCTCCAAGCTGTTTCCATCTTTGCTGTTGCTGCATTTCTTTCTTGTGGTATGTACAATGCAGCAGGAACCACAGCCATCTGTGAGATGCATTCCATACTTCACCTGTTTCTTAATGGATTTATTTCTAAATGGGAGAGTAAAAGCCTAACTTCTTCTAGGTGATCTGTGTTGGCAGACAGGCATTCATGTAACAACACTTAACATCCTGAAACTAATACTGAACGTTTCATCTGCGGAAATATGTCCTTGTACAGAATCTTTGTGTCAGGAACTCTGATTTTGCAGTACTTGTTTTCCTTTCATCAGAAAATGCTGGCAAAATATAGAAGTCTGAAGTAAGCTTTATGAACATACAGAATTTTAAGGCCCACAGTGAACCTAATTCTAACCTTTTTGGTTTGGCTCAGCCTTTTGGGGATTTCATCAGCATTTTGGTTGTGCTTGTTTGATAGTTAAGTAGTGGTTCTCTGAAAAATACTGGTTTGCTGCCTGTTTTGAAGAAACAATAGATTTGAAGCAGCCTAAATACCACTGTCTTAGGAGCTGCTTGTGCTTTAGTACTGGATGGTGATTGCATTCTTTTTGACTCTGGAAACCTGGTCTGGTTTGGTCATTCTCCAGCCTTAAGTAATAATCACTTTGTTTGATCAGCTGTCTATTATTTGTTTCTGCTTTTGGCTCCATCCTGATTATTTCACATGATGTGAGGGATAAAACAAGTGAACATATTAATTGGTCATAGTTGTTGTTTTAGTTTTGAAGCATGTTCTAGTTCACAGATTTCTAAATGACATTTTCTTCTTAAAGAATTATGCAGATTTGTATAATTTCCTTTTTACGTTATTCACCTTGTAAAATGGCTGCTGATTGAAGAGACTAATAGGGCAGAGAGCTAATACCCTTTTCTTGATAACTGAGATGGCTTTATGGTCTTTTGACTGTCTTTCAGGAAGATATACTTTGTTTTATAGTTAGGTTATGATTTGAAAGTTATTCTCATATCCATATTACTAAGGCTGAATTCTTTATAAAACAGCATAGCTACCTGACAGCCAGGTGTAACAGTAGATTTAGTCTGACAAATAGCAGTTTGCATGGTTATTATGTATATTAAGATAAAAGCTGTTCAGTCAAACAAGAAGTGTAGCAACAGCAGCTGGGTGTTCTTCTAGCATTTGTAAAAGATCTAGTCATGCTGAGCTCAAGCTGTCTCTAGGTTTTATTTCATCTGAATTGTACACCAGGAATTTCTGTGGGCAGAAATACTTGGATTCCTTGTCTGTTAGCACAACCTTTTTCTTCACTCGAATTGTTTCCATTGGAAGTCCAGTATTGTTCAGTGATTCCTGTCAAATGAGTCTTGTCATGGAGGCATTAGCATTCAGTGTCTGCTGAATTTTTTTTTTTTTCTTTTCCAGAATGGCAAAAGGTTTGGAGTGTGTCAGAAAATAAAAACCCTTTTTGTTGTTTTGTGTCAATTTGGGGACCTTTTAAAAAAGATAGATAAGAAACATCTTGCACTTCACAATTTTTGATAGGATTTCAGATCTTAATGTTCTCAAGATGCAAGTGTGTCAGCTGTCTCTTTGTTGGTCCATAGACAAGGGTGAATTTGGCTTATCTCCTTTCTGGCTTAAATGATCAAAGCTAGTAAGTTTGATTTAAAGTAGAGAAAATGTTTTGGAAAGCTCTAGTTGTTTTCATAGACAAAGCAAGGATTTGTGATCAGCTAAACATTAATGATATGCTTAATGTTCTTATGAAAAAAAACCATTCTGGAGCACAGCAACTTTTGAATTCCTGGTGGTAGTGTTTACTAAACAAGAAGAAAGAGTGGGAATAAACACAAATCGCTTTTGGCCACCCACCAGAAGTCTTTCTTGGTACAACAGCTTCTAGATGGCCTTAGGGAAGATAGGTCTGCTTTGGATGTATTTTCCAAGATGACAGTAAAGGAGAACCCACTTCCTTATACTGACACACTACTGCCTGTTGTACAGATATTTTTTAAATACAGATGGAAAAGGATGGGACGTACAACAAGGGCAAATTCTGTATTTAAGATTTGTCTTCATCCTTCCACTTTCCCTGCCTCCCTTTCCTATGTGCATGTGTTCTAATTCTGTTCAGTTTTTGTGGACTGATTCTGCTGGTTTTCTGAGACTAGGCCTCCTAAGGTGAGAGACTGTCAAGTGAGACATTAGACAGGGACTTGAGCTGACAAAAATCCCTTAAAGTGGAAAGAAAAAGCTAGGTGCACACAGCTTCCTGTGATTGACAGTGGTTTTGCTTCCTCAGAGAGCGATAACACTTGCTTTATAAAATCTTGTTTTGTAGACTGGGAGAAGAGGAAGGACTCCTACAAATGCAATAATGGTATGTAATTTTTCCTCTCAGAGCGGTTATAATCCCAACAGGTTTCTACCACATCTTAATATTGATTTTTATTTTTTTTACTTAGTAGTCCAAGAGAAAAAACAACACCTTTTAATGTTTTTGTTTTTCAGTTACTACTTGTAACTGTTGGGATTAAAAGCAAAAATACTTCAATATAGAGGGACACAGATGAATAAAGAAAAATATATGTGGACAGTCAGAGCATATCAACATGTATATTGCCAAATATGTAAGCTGGAGCATGTTGGTTCTCTAGATGTGCAAATTGACAATTCTTTTCTATTTGTGTTGTATCTCTGAGTTTAGGGAAGATTATATCTTGTACAAATTGATAATTATAATATATAGATTTGCTGGAATCAGGCACACTAAAAATGGAGAAATATGCATGGAATGTAGTTTATCAGAGAACACCTATTCTAATGATACATGAGTTAGAGCAAGTTCACTATGTAATCTCTATTTAAAATGGAAGATTGGCAATTCACCATGTAGATAAATCCTATGTGGTTCATTCCTCTAATTTACAGAGTACCTGTGAATAAAATTTTGGCAAATATTAATGAGTAATATTTGTGTCCTGGAATGTTGAGTTGAGAAACAATACTTCAAAAAGCCTTTCTTTTCTTTGTAGGGGACAGGTCATTAACATGCGGTACCTGGAATACTTTGAGAAAATTCTTCATTTTATCAAAGACAGGATCCTTGTTTATCATGGGTAAATTACAATTTTTCTGCCTCCTGCTTTGTTCCCCTGGTAATAGTGATCTGAATTTTACAAAATATTCATTTCACAAAATCTGAAAGATTTTTTTCTCAGTTTAGTAAGTTCTGGTTCCCTTAGCATATGTAATTGTTTTAATTTCTGCTGGAAATGGAAAATGGTATTCATTGCCACACAAAGAAACCCAAATTAATAAGAAAAAACTGCTGTGAATTATAGTATACATAGAAACTAATAACTGTTTTAAATTTGTAGTCATGGTTCTGTCATGATTGGATCTCTATTCTTTCTAAGCATATGATGTATTAAAGATGTTGGGTTTCCTCCTGGTAGAATCAAGTAAGTTACTCTGACTATTGAGATAAATTTATTAAGAAGTGAGGAAAAAAAGAGAAATGAAGATATGGAAGGTAATTTTCATTGAAACAGGTGTTTGACAACCAGTTTTAAATGAGCAGATGGTCTTCACTATCTGTTACTTAGATGGATTGGTAGATGAAGAGAGTTGTAGACTTCTGAATTAAATAATATGGCTAAAGGTAATATGAAAATTGATGTTGACATCTGTACTGAATACTGTACAGTATTCTGATAACATAAAAAATTAAAATACTCTTTTAGCTTTAAAAACACTTCTAGCTTCTTCCTTTGGCCTGGTAACTTTTATTAAATACTGAATTCTATTTTTTAATTTCATTATGCTACTTAAATATCAAAAAATGAAAGTGGAGAAAATCCTTGTAACAGTTGAAAATGTTCAAGTTTTAGAAATTTATGATAGTTGCTGAAAATGTGTTCTGTAGTAACTAGCAGTCTGTCCTCTGTTGCTAGGAGGTTTGTTCAGAGTAAGCCCAGTAACATTTGACCTTAAACCAGACCAATTTTTGGTGTGATTTCTAAAAGAATTCTGTTCTAAAAATCTGGTATAGTGCAATTAATAATGATTAGAGCAGTAATTCAACAGGTTTCTTCATGATCCCACTGTGCCTGCATCTGAAGTATTTACTTGCCTTTGAGTCTACACAGATGTGTATATTTTGTGAAGAATATTTCTAATTTTAACTCTTTTCTACTTCTGTCTTTCCTTACCTAGAACCCCCTGCCCACACACACTTATGCAAACACTGTTTGATGCTTTAGTGTGGTCAATAGCAAGAGTAAGACAGAGTAGTTGATTAGAATAAGATAAATCTGAATACTGAAATTGAGGTTGGAAGCTGAAAAAAATAAGCTGATCTGATTAGGATCTGATAAGGAGAAAATTGCTTTTTGAAATACAGGAGAGCAGGTAGACAAGTACAAGGGAACTTATTTTCAGAAAATAAATAATTAACTTTCAATAACTTATTTGACTACAGCTGATTAGGTTAAAGGTATCTGAATTTCCAGAAATGTTACATGTTTTCAACTGTTGTATTTCACATTTAATTCTTTTCCAGTACTAATAATCCAAAAGGACTGCTAGAGGTTCGAGAAGCTTTGGAAAAGGTACATAAAGTAGAAGATCTTCTTCCCATAATGAAGGTAAATTACAGAAAACTTTAATATAGGGTAAAAAACATGAAATGTTTTGATTGATGTGCATGTAAGATTAGGAATATAGAAGCTCTTTTTACTTTTAGGTTCATTGGTGCAGCTCAGTATGTGGTGGGGCTGGCATGGGGAAGTGGGGGAATAGTTGCTCTTTGTGACTGACAGCTAAAATGAAATCCTGGATAACATTTTGGAGCTTAGAAAGATTTGGCAAAAAAAGGAGTGGGAAGCTTGCAGGTTTTATTCCTCCTGCTGGTGTTATTTGTAGAAAGGCTTTGGGTATATGACCTGCAAAAATTATTTTACTCTTAATCTTAACTTGAGTAGTAAGGCTTGAGCTGGGTTTAAGTAAAAGTTGTTCCTGTTTTCCCCCCCCAAATTAATCTAGGATGAGCAGTGTGTAAGTATTTAGGGTTGGGGAAACAAAATTACAATGTATGTCTTTTTAAAGGATTGTACAGGATTTTAATCAGAGCAGAATAAAATTTGGGAAGAAACCATTATGCTAAATAGAGACAAATTCTTTATGTTATCTCGTGTGTCCACATTGGAATTTTGTATCTAAGCAAAGCAGCTGTATTGCCATAGAGCAGAAATCTCTGAAGCTGCCTTACTGCTACTCCTGACAGACTACTGTCTGGGTTTGAATGTGTTCTTGATACTAGTGCTCACTCATGCACTGCAATTATCTTTGCAGGAGCTACGTGGTTTAAGCACTACATTTTTCTCTCCATTTTAAAATCTTTTGTGAATATTTGTTCTTTGAAGACGCCTAAATTTAAGAGGTCCTTTTTATGTTACTGTCTTGTTCTTAGCTTTGAAAGATGAAGCCAAATGGATACAAACTGAACTTTAACAAAAGCTTTCACTGAAGAGGTAGTAGATGTGGGCGTGGATGGGCAGCTGAGTGTTCCCTCCTGACACACAAATGTGCAGTCTGGTTACTTTTTAATTGTAGGCCAGAAAAAATGCTACCAGTGGATTTTAAAAATACAGGTTACTACAAGAAAATTATGAAAATATATAAACATAGTGGACTGTACATTATTATTTCAAAGTAATTGTCTCAACTGGCAGTAAATATTCTTCTCAGTTTCCATACCTGTTGGTCTGGTTTGAGTCTCATGCATCCCATTCCAAACTGTATGGAAGTGGAATGCTGAGACTTTTTGTTCCTTTGAAATAAATGCAGATTCTCTTGAAACAGAACACCCTGGATCACAGGTTTTGGGTTAAGATGACTGCATGAGTAAACACTAGTGCATACTAGTCTTTATTAGTGCTTATATTAAATGAGCATCTTTCTGATAGTGATATAATTCGGTTATTTGGGAAGTTGGCGAATGCTGTATGTGGAAAGCTGGGCTTTTGGCTTTACTTAAATGCAGTTCTGCCTGGTTTATACAACTCTGTGGCTACAGTGTTACTCTTAGATCATGTAGCTTTGTAAAATTCTTAAACCTAGAGATATTTTCATTCTGATGAGAATAAACATCAATTGAAACTGGATCACAGTTAAGAAACTGTTGCTTTGAGTTGTATTCTGGAATTCACACTTGGACTAATGCAGCCACTTCTTAGTGTAAACATAAAATGGGGTCTCAAATTCCTGCTTTTCCATTTACATTGTTGCACCAAAACATCAACATGCAACTTGGGGGCAAATCTGTACAACTTGAACTGCTTTGTACAGTGGCTTTTCATAAGCAGCACATTTTATTCACTATTTAGTTATAAAGTTGAATGCCACTGTGCCTCATTCAGTATTTATGGTTTCCATTCAGAATGAAATAAAGGATGAAGGAAATAATGTCGCTGACAGTAAGTTTGTTCTGTTCTGTAAGTTTGTCCACATACATTTCTACTCCATGTATTTTATGTGCTTCAAAGCAATAGGTAGGCAGTCTCTGTCTCTGCTACCTCTAATATTACTTTTTTTTTCTTTTGAAAGCAGTTTAACAGTAAAACCAGAGATGGGTTCACTGTGAACACAAAAGTCCCCAGCCTGAAGGATCAAGGGAAAGAATACGATGGATTCACAATTACAATAACGGGAGATAAGTATGTTCACTGTTTTCAAGGGTTAGGGTACATAAAGCAGTGATGAACTATTAGCAATTAATTGTCTGAAATGCCATTTCTGTTCACATAACGTGGCTTTTGTTTTTCACTAGTGGCATTTTTGTAAATAATTAAAGTTTATTCATTTGAGGACTTGATTCCTGTTGTGTTTTCAACAGAAAGGGAATTTGGATAACACTGATGGAACTGAGTTGATTCTCAAACATATAGCACAAATGTGAAAGGAGACCTTGTTTTTCGGCTTAGACTGTAAAATGTCTAAAGGGGAAAAATATCAATACCTCAGTCTTTATGCATATCAAAATGCATTTCTTCTTGTGAGCCCTTGTCTTTCGTGTTGACTGAGAAGTCCTGAATGGAATGGAAATTTCTGTGATCTAAGAATAGAAGACACTGTCTTCTATTTGAGATTTTGACTTTTTTATGTTTGAGATGTTTCCAGACCTTCTATCTGCAAGTGAAAATTTAAGTAGTACCTAAATGTGTGAGAATACAATCAGGAGGCTTTGGGTCACTCTCTGGATGAGACAGTAAATGTCTCGCTTTATGGATTCTGATTCCTTGTCTTTCTGAAAGTGAGCAAATTGAAGCTCAGAAGCACTGTCAAACTATTAAATAAAAACTTTAATTAAAAAAAGTTAAAATTCTATGCATTGGGATTTTCCCCAGAATTTATGTGCTTTTAATGAGTGGCATTAATGTGCTTTTAATGAGTGGAATCCAAACTTCCCTACTAAAATATTAATGTATCTCTTGTTTTTTTATTTTACATTCTAAATCACAGTCTTATATATGATGAAAGGACATTAAATATATGGCCTCACTATTTTGAGGAAAACATTTTGGTGTCAGTAAATAGCCTTACTTTGTTCTGGACAAACTTTGTTCAGTGTCATTCAGTCTGCTTTGATCCATAGTTGGTAACTTCTTTATACCAAAACAATCCCATTTAGAAATGAAGAAAACTACATTCAGCATTCTATACAAAAATCCTAAATCTGTGAAGATATTTTAAAATTTCATATTTCTTATTTTTTACCCACAATTTAAGTGAAACACTAATGCTTGTCAGGTATTCTTCAATGTAAATGCCTCATCTGTGATTAGGTGGCAGCCTTTATGCATTCTTTAAAACTTAGGATTGATGTAGCATTTTTAATTCAGTGATTTTGGGGATTTTTAATTAAATGGGAAATAATGCACATGCTTAAGGAAGATGATAGGGAAAAGGTGTTGTGTAACTTTAGTAGATTTGTAATTTACCCTGGATATGCATCAAGTTCCTTTCAAAAAATCTCTTACCTCCTTTTCTTTTTCATTTGCTTAACAGAGTGGGGAACATACTATTTTCAGTAGAAACTCAGACGACAGAAGAGAGAACACAGCTGTATCATGCAGAAATAGATGCACTATATAAGGATCTAACAGCTAAAGGAAAAATTCTAATTCTGTCTGCAGAGCTGGGGGTAAGGCTGTTCAAGGAGTTATTAATTCCTTTAAAAAGCCTTTTATGTTTTTATACTCTGTTTAATAGTCCCAGTTCTAACACTTTTTGACAGAGTTCATAGGTAATAAAGTTACTTAAACCCTGTTATGACAAGTACCATAAGAAGTTGCTATAATTCTATCTGTTGTTTTAAAATTTGCTGGGCTTTGCCTGCAGTACTAGAGAGTGTCCAGGCAAGGTCTCAGTATTGCAGTGTGTTCTGGTTTTTTCTTATTTTTCTCATGGGTCTGTGTTCACCTTTGTCATCATCCCTGTAAGTACTGTTTGGGGTTTGGCTCATGGTGGTTATGTAAAAAATGAGTTACACGAATTCATGAGAAGTACTAGAATTGTGTTTGTGTTGATTTGACGTGCTAGAACAGTCTGACTAGATTTGAGCTTTTTCTTTTTCATCTTTTAATAGGTGTGTAGATGAACTGTGTTTCACCTAAATGTTAAAGATACAACAAAGTAGTTTGTTCAAACATCTGTTAATCAGACTTCAATTTCATAATTTGACATTTTCACATTTGAAATGGTTCTTAAAAAATACTTGTGGTAATGTAAGACTTCGCAATGCGTACCTTTGTAAGGTATTACCTGGCTAGTAAATTGTCTTTTAATTCACACTTTATTTTCTTCTCTTAGGAAGTAGATGCTGTTTGCAACTTGATCCTGTCACTAGTTTATTACTTCTATAATTTAATGCCACTTTCAAGAGGATCTAGGTTAGTGTTGGTATTCATCATGTCTGTTACCTTGAATGCCTGCTTTACGATGTCCATGCCTTGCAGTATCTTAATGTATTTTTTAATATTAATATTATTTTTTAAAGAGCTGTGTGCCCTGCACAGCTTTTCCTTTTGTGCTGCTGTGACAGTGGGAACTGACTTGGTACTGTTTTAAATGCTAGTTTGTAATTGCTAATGGTAACTATTCATAGCTGCATGTATATTTAAAATGATGAGTAGTCTCAGCTCACACATTGAGAAGTGTTATTTTTAAATTGTAATGCTTGGTTTTCTAATCCATATTCTGTTACAACACTGTATTTTCACTTAGGAAGCTTTTCTGAAATGTGTATTTAAGATGAAGTATACTTTGGCATAACTTACTTTAATGAAGTACACTAAAATATTATTTTAGTAAATTGTTGCAACTGTTAAGATGAAACTGTAGGATAAAGTTCCATATATCACAGAACTCTTCTACTGGAATTCTAGTTTAATGCAAACCTGCTTACATCTAACACTTTTCTGAATCTCTATTCTACAAAGCACTTAAACACTTAACATCTTTAATCTTATTTCTAGATACAGTTTAATATGAAAAAACTGAGATTTTGGGGTTTTATAATCAGATTTTGCATTTATCTTATAGAATGTAAAAATTAGGAGACATTCTGTCTGAGAGTCACAGTTCAAAAAAAATTAAGTTAACAATTAAATAACTGAATAGCTTTACAGTGCCTCTAGCTCCATTGGAGTAGAGTTCATAAACTCTTCTCGGTTACAGCTGATCTTCTTGGGAACAGGAGTCTGCTTTGTTTTCAGCCCTGTGGAGTCTTAAGTGCTCCAAAGTCTGAAAATGTGGTTCTGACTAATGTAGAAACAGTAGTAAAACTCCATAGGTTCATAACTTCATTCTAAGGATGGTGGATAGTTACAGGGATTTCACTTTTAAAGTGTTTTGTGCTTGTTTACTTTCTTCTAAAATAGCTAGCACACTAATCTTTACTATCCTTTATGAAATAATGCTATGTTTAATTTCTTTTGTAGTCTAAAATAGCATTATGGAAAGACTTCTACTCCATTTGTTGCTTTTATTCTTTTTATTCTTTTAGTGTGATAGCTTATTCGGTGATCATGGGAGCACTAATGGCAAGTGGAAAAGAAGTATCAGGAAAAATCCCTAAAGGAAAGGCAAGTATCAAAATATCAAAGTACATTAGCTCAGTCTTGATGGAAGAAATAATACTTGTAAATGTGGGGAAAGAGCTGGAAGAATGAACAGAAGTTGCATGCTTATTTGCTGGAGATGGATCAGCTGCATGCTATGATGTCTTGCAGCCTGAGAGAGTATTGAAAATTCCATTGCTGTTCTGACAGCCAGTGAATTTGGAGATGGTATGTGCAATAATGTGGATTAGTCAAACGGTAGCAGTTTGGTCCAACAGGAATTACAAATCTGTTACTGAAGCATGTCCAGTGTGCTGAGCTGCTCTTTTCAGCTTGCTTTGAGAAGGGTTCTGAGAATACTGGGGCAGAATTAGTGATTATTCTGGTGCACAGCAGAAATTTTCTGTCTGTACTCTTAGTGTATTGTAGAGCTTTTAGGGCTTGGTTAGTAGGAATGGATTTGCAACTTCTCTTGATTTCTTCTCCCTTTCTGTATTCTGCTGAAGTCACACTAAGTGCTAGTTTTTAAGTGACTCCATTTGAGTATTATACCACCTTGTTTAATAAAGGATTTCCTCTTCTTTGACACTTGGGGGTTGTTTTACCTTTTCAGCATGAAAAGGGTGAGAACACCTCTGTGTCCTTAATGTATTGTCAAAAGAATCAGTAAAATTCCAGTAAGAAGCCAAGTTGTTGAAGAAAATACCCTGCATGGATAACTGAAGAAAGGGTGATTTCTCTTTTGTTCTAGAAAGCCCTGAAAACAATGTATTCCTTTGAGTGCAATGAACTCTAGTAGCTTTTAAGAGCAAACAGCATTTGCTTAGCAGCAAGAAAGCTTCATTAAGCTGGTATCTTCCCCATTCTGTAGGAGTTCAAGCTAAGGTAAAGTACTTCTGTGGGGTTTATTAAGTATTTTCTTAGGACTTGATAGAGTAGTATTTTGCTGACTGATTTTATGCAGGCAAATAGAGTTTCAGGATTACTACTAAGCAGGATTTCTGACTTACAGGATCACTGGAGACATCTTTACATTTGAGGGTTTTTCCTCACACAGTGTGCCTGAATACAAATAAACTTGTTTTTTAGAAAAGCTTTCATGGCATAGAAGAAATTGTGGAATGAAACTGGAGTTTGTTTTTCGCTTGAGTTGTTAGAAGGGCTAAGCTGGTCCCAGACTCATGACAACATGCATTTTCAGGCTGCTCTGAAGGCAAAGGTGCCCAGTAGCCCAGAGTCCTGTTGTTGCCTGGCAAGTCATTCAGTAGCCCTGGCCAGTGTAGCTCCCAGTACTGGTTGTGTTGGGGTGTGCAAACCCCACAGAGAATTTTAGTGTCTGGCTTGAGGGCTTCAAACAGATGGTGAGGAACAAAGTAGTGAGGGCACAGACTTACCAAGAATATAGGTAGCAAAGCCCTTCCTGAAGTTAGAGAACTTTAAAATTCTGTGATTTCTTAGTATTTCTTTTGTTTTCTTGAATTTTCAGCTGGTTGATTTTGAAGCCATGACAGCACCAGGGTCTGAAGCATTTACCAAAATAGCAAGGAGCTGGATGAATCTAAAAAGGTAAATCCTTTTGTTCAGATGAGGAATGGGGAAATAAAATATGAAAGACTATATATAAAATTCAAACCTATACTAAGAAATGTTACTTAGAAATTGTGAGTTTAGTAAAGGACTCAGTGTATATTTTAACACTGTTTAGGAATTGATGGGCAGATTTGCATTTACAGACACAGTAGTGTATTTCTAGTCTAACAGAGTAGTTAATAGGCTAGACATCCAGTTATGTGAGTAAACTCTCTGAGAAAGTTGTTTGGGTTAATGTTTTCTTCATTTTATCCAGTGGGTTATATTTGTCTTTTTATATTATGGCTTATCACTGGCAATGAGTAAATTTGTGACCCTTTTTAAAAATTCCTACGAATCTCTTCAAACTTCCAAAGTAATTTGCTTATCCTATAGTTCTGTTTTGATTTGGAGATTAAATGTTTTCAAGTATAGGTGAATGACTTTTGTGCAATGCTTCAAAATCAGGCCAGACACAGCACCAGTTCTAGTATGCTTCAAGTTGGGGTCAAGACACTTAAAGGGTTCTGAGAGAATTGGACAAGGTCCTTACAGGGCCATCTGTAATCTTGGAAACCTGGTGCACATCAAGGGACATTCTTGGTTACTGCAGGAAAGGAAATCTTTGAGTTCCTTTTCAGGAAGGCCAAAAGGAAACCCAGAGACACTGTAGGCTGGTCAGCTTCATTTTGATCCCTAGGAAAGTCATGAAGTGAGTCTTCTAGGAAAGCTTTTCAGTTGATATGAAGGAAAAAGTCACAGAAAACAATCAACGTGAGCTTACCAAACATTCTGTGACCCAATGATGGTTCTCTGTGGTAAAAACTGATTTTTGGGGATGATGAGAACAATCAACATTGACTTTGCTTCAGCAAGGGTCCCACCGTACTCTCATATCAAGATAGCACATTATAGTCTGGACAAAAGGAAAATGAGATGGATTAAGATGATGTTTGGATAACCAGATTTAGGGGGTACTCAGCACTTTGGACCACACCTAAAATACTGCATTCAGCTGCTGTAAAGACCATAATAAACCAGAACCAATTCAGTAGAGAGCCACCAATATGGCCAGTGGCCTGGAGCACATTCCTTAACAGGAGAGAGTTGGGCTTGTTCAGCCTGGAGAAGATTCAGGCTTTGATGTAAGAGCAGCTCTGCAGGGCCTGTGAGTGTTTGGTGAGAAGACAAAAAGCCATGTGCATGAATTGAAACAACATTTAGACTTGGCCTAATCTTTTCATCAGCAGACTGCCCAAGGAGGCTGTGCAGTCTCCACCCCTGGAGATTTTCTAGACTTGGCAGGATAAAGCCCTGACACCCTGATTTGACTTCTCAGTTGACCTTGCTTTGAACAGGATCTTCGATCCCATACCTCCTGAGGTCTGGTCCAACTTCCTGGAGTCTGTGGAACTCTGCAGCTGCTCTTAGTGCCAGACATCTCACACTGATGTGTGTTACTTAACTTTATCATCAAGGGTTCTGAGCCTGGTGAATTTCACTAGACTATCCCTTTTCACTAGAAAATCCCTTCCTAAAGGAAGAAGGCTAATAAGATTCAAGGACATCTTTGTCAAACTCAGGCTAAAAATCTACTTGTAAATGAGTAAAATTCAGTATTCATTAAGGAGTGACATTTTAAACTACAGGCGTAGCAACTTGTGGATTTTATTAGAAGGAGTCTGCACAAATATTGAGACATGTTTGTCTTGAAGTATAAAATTATTTATGGTTCCCACAATTTTTTTCTATAATTCTCTCAATTATATACTCTTCTTTATTAATCCTTTGTTCATGCTGGTTTTGGTTTTGTGGGTTTGGTTTGTTTTTTTAAACACAGATCTTTACCAAAGAGAAACTTCCTTCTTGGGAGTAAAGTCAGCTTAAGACATTTCAGTGCTACCCACGTGTTTCTGACTCCCTCAGCTGTACTGTTGAAATGTATGGGAATCCATGTCAAACCAGATCAGGGAAGTCATTTGTGTTAAAAATAACCTTGCCAAAACAATTTATTTTTAACCAATACTATTTTGTAGTATAGTAGAACCTAGGAAATTGCTGGGTCAAATTAGAGATGCATAATAGGTGAGGAAATGAGCCAGAGTGGAGAAAATGCTAAAGTTGCCTTTGCTGAGGAAAAAAAAAAAAGAAATCTGAAGGACTACAGCCCTTGTAGGACTTGATGTAATAATATGCAGGTAATTAGCCTGAGTGGCTTATTTGTCTGTGGTAAACAAATAATAGTGGATGTGGTAAATAAGGCTGGAAAACTTAAATCAATACATTTTTTCTTTAAATTCTGCTGCTTTTGAAAGCTCTTCTATGTAGACATTGTTTTCATTTTGTATGGTGAGGGAGTAGTCATGAAAAGCAGGAGCTGTTTGTGAACAGCAGATTCTGAGAATTGTTGAATCATTAAGGTTGGGAAACAGCTTTAAGATCATTGAGTCCAACTGCTCATCCAGCACTGTGTTCACCACTAAACCATGTCCCCAAGTACTGCATCCACACACTTTTGATGACTTCCAGGAATGGTGGTTGCACCATTTCCCTGGGTAGCTTATTCCAATGTCTTCACCCTTCCCATGAATAAATATTTCCTAACATCCAGTCTAAACCTTCCCTGGCACAACTTGAGCCAATTTCCTTTGGCTCAAGGGGTCTTGTCCCTTGTTAACCTAAGAGAAGAGACCAACCCCTATGTGCCTGCACCTTCCTTTCAGGTGGTTGTAGAGAGCAATGAGGTCATCCCTGAGCCTCCTTTTCTCCAGGCTCAACAATCCCAGCTCCTTCAGCTGCTTCTCCTTAGAATTGTGCTCCAGACCCTTCACCAGCTCCATTGCCCTTCTCTGGAGTCACTCCAGCACCTCAGTGTCCTGTTTGCAGTGAGGTTCTAAAACTGGGCACAGGACTTGAGATGTGGCCTCACCAAGTACCGGGGAACAATCACTGCTCTGGTCCTGCTGGCCGCACTATTGCTGACAGACGCCAGGATGATGCCACTGCCCTTCTTGGCCCCACTGCTGGCTCATGTTCAGCCAGCACCCACAGGTCCTTCTCTGCCCAGCAGCTTTCAGCCACTCTGCCCCAAGCCTGCATGGGGTTAATTTTTGACACAGGTCCCAAATTTGTTGGAGAAGGTGATAAGAAAAAGTCTAAGTTAACTGTTAATGTGTTAACTTGCAGGTAAATTATAAAACTCATTAAAAATAACTTTTTTTTTCTCTTTCAGTATTTCGCCTTCTTACAAGAGCCTGCCATCAGTTTCGGAGACTTTTCCAACCCTGAGAACGATGATTGAAGTACTAAATACCGACTCATCTCATTGTCTAAAAAAAACTATAGTTGTTGTATAATTTATACAAATAAAAGGCCAAGAGGTACTGCTTTGTAAATTATTTTGAATGACAAATTATGGTCAAATTGGTTTGGTTTTTGTTTTTTTTTTTTTTTTTAATAGAACAAACTTAATTGACTATCACCAGTAAAAGAAATCTTCCTTTGATCAATAATACTAAAGAGGAAAAAGAAGTAGAACAAGTACTTTTTCATGTTAAAACACCCTCTAACAGAAATAGTTATTCAGGGCCAAACTGAAGAGCAGTAAGAAACTTGATCAGTTACAAACTGAACAGACTGCAGGTGAAAATTTATTTATTAAAAAAAAACCCCTAATCTTCATTGGAAATAATGCTGTATTGCTTTTCATTGGTTTTTCCCAAAGCCTCTGCACAGAAAACGTAGAGCTCTCCCATGTGTGAATAACTGGAGAATACACAGGCATTTCATGTAGTGCAGCCCAGTGAAAGAACAGATGTCAGCTTAAAATAATGGGAAACATCATTAGGAAACAAAACCAAACCAATTGCTTATTTGGAGTTAGGCTCTTGATGAGTAAATGTCAGAAACACAACAGTCTCTCTTTCCAAGTACCCCTTGATGGTGGTGGTGGTTGGCAGAAGTTATTAACAGATTGACAGGATTGAAGTATATTGGGAGCACTAGCTAGTGTTCCTTCAGTTGTTTTTGTTGGACAGACTTGGCAGCATTCTGGAAAGGCAGGTTTCCTTAACCAAACCATAATAAAGGCAAATTTGACCACCTGTATGTTTAGTACTAATGAATATGAATTCTAAACTTTCTTCCTCAGAATTTCTGTAAAGAGCAAAAGTAGGTATTTTTTTGCAAGTAAGGATAAAGGAGGCTTGTAAATTTTCATTAAAAGAATTGGGATGCTGTCCATTTGTGACACAGGTATTCCCAACATTCTGTTCTTAAGTACTTTCTTCTATCCCACTAGAAATAAGCACTGTTTGCTTCTTCTGTTTAAAAGTCCAGAAGTTTAAGAAACCTCTACTACATTTCATTAAGGAGGAAAGGAATTGTAATTTTCCTGGAAAAACAGCAGCCTGGAAAATATGCCTAACTTTATACCTTGATTGTGTTCTAATGTGATCTTCTAAGCCTCTTCTAAGGTTTGTTATGCCTTGTATTATTCATTGAGAAAGGAGAATTATATTGGCATTTGACCAGACAGTCTTGAGAACTATAAAAAGAAGGGGTTTTGTTTTGGGGTTTAGACCAGAGGGAATGGAGAAGGGGAAGGAAAAAACTGCCTGGCCAAACAAACCATGTGCAATTGTCGGGGTTTCCTTGTCCTCATTTGTTACTCTTGTGACTGACTTCGTCCCCACCCCCTGGTGGCAGACCAAAGGTTAATGGGAGATCACGGGAGGGTTGGGGTAATGTGTGTTGCATCTCTTAGGAGTGTGTGTGTGTGTCTGCAAACGTGTTTCCAAGGCTTCTTTCTCTGGGCGTGAGGCAGATGACTAAGAAAGAAAGCGAGCTCAAGTCAAGTGCTCTCAAACAAGTTTAACAAACAAAACAGGATTATATAACTGGGCTGGTATGTGATGACTTGGGGAACTGTAATTACCTCCAAAGAACCAAGTATATGGAGAAATCTAATTATCATTTTCCATCCTCTTCTGTGTCATCTTAGACAGCTGGTCTAGCAATACCATTTGAACTCTTAAATGGGAACATTAATGTACTGCAGCACCAGTCATTTATCTATTAAGAACGATACTGAAGAAAGCAGACTGAGGGAAAAAAATAGGCTAAGCAAAGAAAAACCATTCATCTGAACCTTAATATTTGTGCTACTTTGAAATATATTTTGATGATAATAAAAGTTCCCTGTAACTACCTAGGCCAAAAGTCAGAATAGATTTAGTCTCACATAAATCTCCTGACATAGTTGCCTATGTTAGGTAAGCTTGGTGGTTTTTTTTTTTGTTGTTTGTTTGTTTTGAGGAAAGGAACTATGCTTCCTCCACCCCACCCCAAGAGACTGGTCATCTTTTGGGAATTTGTGTGTGGGACCTCGGTGAATCTTTTGCCAAAATAAGGACTTGTTACCGGAAATGAGATTTGTACAGCACATGAAGAGACCAGAAAGCCTAATTATTTCAGCCTTTAGAAATCTGTTTTACCAATGTAACTAATGCCTACTGCACAGACTTGTTACACTTAGGCTGCAGCTGTACGATCAAATTAATGCGGAGGCTTCGGACCATCTTGCACCCTAACTGGTGGAGTTGGACAGAAGTGCTTGTGCCAGGCATCCTCTCTCTTCTGACAGCTGCTGGACCTTCTATCGTGTTAAGAAACACGTACGACTTATTTAGGGAGTGAGAAAAGGCAGGTTCTTGGGCACGGTCCTCTTCTGCCAGCTGAGGCAAGTCTCTTCCTGGTGCTCCTGGCCCCGGCAGCGTGGGAATACTACAGCTCACCTCCTCGGCAAAAGGGGAAGGGCTGCGGGGACGAGCGCTACGGGCAGGAGCGCTTGAGGGCCGCGGGGCGCGCTCAGCCCCACGCTATCGACGGTACCGAGAGCGAAGCAAGGCCGGGAGGCGGCGTCCCCGCTGCCCTCGCTGCGGCCGGCCCGAGGCGGCGGGAGAAAGGCCGGCTCCGAGCAGCGGGAGCGGGCGGCGCCGCGGGGGAGGCGGGCCGGGCGTGCGGGGGGCGGGCAGCGCGGGGCGGCGGCCGCCCGGCTTTATAGGGAGCGAGGGAGGCGGCGTCTGCGGGAGGGGAGCGGAGGAGGCGGTTCTCTGCCCGGTGCCATCCCCAACCCCGCCGTGCGAGTGCGGGGCTGGCGGCGGCGGGGTGGCCATGGCCTCCATGGCGGCGGCGATCGCCGCTTCCCGCACGGCGGTGATGAACGGGAACCGGCCGCTGGACGAGCGGGAGCGCAAGCGGTTCAGCTACTTCTCCTCGCTGAGCCCCATGGCGCGCAAGATCATGGCGGAGAAGGAGCGGATCCGCGAGCGCTACGGGCCCGAGTGGGAGCGGCTGCCGCCCCGGCAGCAGGACGAGATCATCGACAAGTGCCTGGTGGAGCCGCACGTCCAGGCCCGCTACGCCGCGCACCGCGGCACCAGCCGCCCGCCCGCGCAGCCCGCCTCCTACCCCAGCCTGCGCCTCAACACCGGGCAGAAGGTGGTGCGCTTCGGGGACGAGGTACCGGCCGCGGGGAAGGGAAAGGGAGAGGGGAAGGGGCGCCGGGGGTCCGGGCGGGAGCGGCGCTGCCCGGCCCCGGCACGGCCGCACGGGCGGGGCGCGGCGCCGCCACCTCCCCGGGCTGCGGGGCCGCCGCGCTGGGCCGGCCGGGTCGCGGGCGCTCCGCGCCGTCGGCTGCCGGGCGAGTTGCCCCGGTGATGAGCTCGGTTCCTTTCCCCGCTGCCTGGCTGTGCGGGAGGGCGGGATGTGCACCGCCCGTGAAGGCAGGGGAGGCGCCGGCAGCGATAGCGCTGAAGTGGATTTTGCAGAAAGACTTGGACGGTCTCCGTTCCCCCGACGGCGGGGCATGGCGCTGGACATAGTCTCTTGCTGAAAATGGGCTGTAGGGAATGTTTACACTGAATTAAATCTCTTCCTTTTCGTTTCTAGTTTTAGACACGGTTAAAAATACAACGCTGAAAACATTCCAGCTCTTGGCATGTTTGACACCTTAAAAAAAAATGCAGCCTGTTCCATGTCACATGCCAGGAAAAACAAGGGTGTGGAAAGATAGATGGCAAAAAGTATGGATTTTGAACCTTCTGAGAGCCATCTATCCAGTGGTGAAGCGTGGCAGCCCTTCTGGAAATCCACAGTAAAAGAGTACCCAGTCTGCAGCAGTGGGTCGTGTTACCGACTTGAGCCCTTGAAGAGGAAAGTCTAACAATGCTTGAAGCAACCTGACAGTACACTTTGGATACCGTGTCTCTTATTCAGTGTATTGATTCCCTTTGTTTTCTATTCTTTTACATTTCTATTCTATTCTTTTATTCTTGTATGGTTCAGAACTGGTTTCTTTCACTATGTCCATATAATAACTTTAAGTGACCTATTGCCAGTTATGTGGCTTCTACCAGAAAAAGAAAAAAATCCGCTTCTCCATTTGTAATCATCAATCCAATTTAAAGAGAGCAGGGCTACATTTAGGCTCCTCTCCAATCTCCCTTGCAATGGGATTCCTAAGCATGTGGGGCACACTGATACTGGGCATCATGGTTCCCAACCAGCTTTGTGCCAGGAGACTGCTGCCTGTGATTCCCCTGTGATGCTATGCTGCACACACATCATATCTAAAGCTAGAGAGCACAGGATGTAGCTCATGTTTGTCTAGTTCCTGATACCCAAAATTCTAGATAAATATTTGACAGTAATGGCCAAAAAGAGATGTAGAAGAAGGACACAAGACAACAAGTTTGGTTGTGCAAACAACCTTTGAAAAGAAACCTAAATCTGAAGTTAGTTGTTAAAGAATTTAAAGAGTGTGGAAAATAAATATGTTCAGTTTTCTCAGACTTGGAGAGCTCTGCTGTGCTTTCTGCTTTGGATTATGTGGATCTGGAAGGAAAGCAAGCATGTTTGTAGGTTGTTGTGCTGCTCTGTATGGAAATAATAATTTCCTAAACATCTGGAGAGTCCATCTGAAGCTGGGCAAATAGTTTTCTTTCCCCTCTTCTCCCCAAATACAGTTACAATATACATAACGTTAATGTTTCTGTAGCCATTAACCAAAGAAGGCAAGGTTCCTCCAAATACTCGATACAAAGTGTTTAATTTTGGAAGCATCTGCCTCAATTGACTTCCTCTTTGACTTCTAAGCAGAAGTTAATATAAATTGTTTCTCTGAAGAAAAGAGATTCCACTCGTTTTGGCATTCGCCATTTCCATTTTAGTTCTTCCAACTGTACTGCTGAGCCTTGGAGCCTTTCCTGGCCCTTCATCTGATAGCTTCCTCTCCCCTGGCTCCCTTGCTGGCACTCGACCTGATTGCTGGACGTTTGCCCTGGCTGACAAATTGTCCCTCCTTCTCCTGCCGTGGCAGAGCCAGCGCCGTGCCGGTCCCTCGCCGGCTCGGTTCCACTTCCCAGGCTGGTGAGCGCTTGGCCCGCCGAGCTCTGCTGTCTGTGTGTCCTGCTCCGGTGGCTCAGGAGCCCCTGAGCCTGTGTGATTCCCAGCTGCTGCGCGCACCATGGGCACCCAGCCCTCGCTCAGCACGAGCGGATTGGTCCCGGCTGCTCTCCCTGGCTATTGGTGTATGGGATCCCAAGGCAAGGAAGTGGAGGGTAGCCTGCATGCCTCAGAATCACTTGTGGATGCTGCAGCGCTTTCAGTGAGAGTGTTTTGTCCTGATGATGTTCTTGCTGATACAGCTGGTCCAAAAGTTTCATGTTTCCAGCCACAGCTCATCTTCCCTGTTAACTGATGTTGAAATCTGTAGTGATCTACCTGGGCTTGCTTAAGCACAGAAATTTGATCTCTCTGACCTCGTGTTCTTTGAAAGACATGGTAGAAAGCAAACCAAGGATGAATACTGAAGATACTGATTTGCTGGTCCGGGCCTCTCACTGTTTCAGTCCCATTTTCGTGCATATTACCATTATGATAAGGTGGTCCAGAGGAGATACGTAGTGGTCTTGTATTTCTGGACAGTTGCTTCCCCCTTTCTCGCCCCCACCATTTCCTGTATATTTCTTCTAACACCAAATTTATCTCCTGAACTTGTAGCCCAGGACTGTAAGTTCTCAAACTAGAAACATCTCTTACGTTTTCAAAACATCTTTGACTATGTTGGCTGTGTGGGAAGGGTGTTACAGAAAATAGACGTGCAGTAACAGGACCGTGGCATCCTGTAGCCATGATCCAGTCATTTTATAATGCTAGAGCACTGCAGCACCATGTGTGACTCTTAGCAAATGCCTGGAGTCACTGCTCCTTTCCTTCCATCCTATCCTCATTGCAGCATCACCAGTCACGGAGCTGGTAGCAGAAGCCCTGCAGGCACTGTGAGCACAGTTTCAAAAGAGAATTAGGCTAACAGGAGCACTTCACACCCCACTGAAATAAGTTTTGTCCTGTTTGCTGAAGATTGACTTGCTATCATCACACATGAGCCCAGCACAGGAGGCCATTTGTTGCTTCACCATAATTTTCTGTGTCTAGACAGCCCAGGCCTCCTGACCGGGGGGTTTTGGATGCTGCAACAGAGCTTCCTCTTTCCAGCAAGCCTCCAATTGCTGGCATTTCTCCATTTATAATTTCTTCATTCTAATGCCCATAGTGGTAGAAAAGGAGATTAACTGAGCAGGGTGAAATCTGGAAATACAAGCTGAGATTGAGCATGAATGTAATACAGATTGATTATTTTTGAAATATGCTGTAAACCATGAGGGGAATAGGTGGAAAACCAGCAGTATTGAGAGGTTACCACCTTTTGCATGCTGTAGTGGTCAGCCTTTGATAATGCAGCTGTTTTGGTGTCAGTTGATGCCACTGTTTTCTCTCTGGTTCAGTAAAAGATAATTTAGATATTCAGTTTACAGCAAGTTCTCACTGTTCTCTTAATACCATCCCTCTTTATCCATAAGCATGTGACGTAGACATGGAATCAAGGTCTGATTTTCCCTTTGTTTTTTAGTTGTTTTTTTCTTTAATGGATATTAAGTATTTGAGCAGTAAAAGAGTTGGATGTGAAAGAATTAACTTTTCATTGGAAAAAATGCCATATGCTTTAGGAAGTGATAAATGTTTTATGTGGAGAAAAGACAGGTGAGAGAGTTTGGTTAGCTTCATTCATTGTGTTTTAAGAGGGAAGCTTGATTTACCTGCCTTCAGCAGAGATGCTATTTGTTTTGCTTAGCCTTAAGAACTTTGGCACCAAACAAAGGATCAACCCTTTTACCTCCCTACTTAAAATTGCTTTAAAGCAACAAATAATCAATATAGCAAAAACTTTGAAGTTTGGCCTTTTAGAGATTTGTGCTTTTTAAACACCCCAAAATGAAAGGCAGCTTTTGAGTGCAGTAAAACCTCAGTAACCAACAAGTCCTGTTCCAATAACACTTCTGAGAAGCATTTATTGGTGGGATTGTGTCTTGCCCAGCTACTGTCAGCTGTGCTGAACAATGCTCATGTCAGATACACAGGCACACTTCTACCAGTGCCTTCCATTTTGAAATTCAGATGTTGTTTTGCAGCAAGCTGCCTACATATAGCAAATGTAATTTGTGGTTATTTTTTATGTATTTTGCAGCTGGTTGTTGAAGTCAAGTGTATGACCAGATTTTTGCCTCTTTCTCACTAGTCTTTTTCAGCTTTGAAATATGTTGCATGAGGCTCCATTTCTTACAAATAGGTTCTTTTTTTAACCCTGGTGAACAAAAGTTTATTTATTTGCCTTCTTGCTGGAAGAAGGCATTGTTGTGTGCTGAAAACAAAAGCTGATCAGATATGGATTTTTTCTAATCTATGTTGATGATAAATGGCCTTGAATCCTTTTTCCCTCAAATTGCCAGTCATAATTCTCTTTTGTTATTATTGAAACAGTTGATTCTTTTGCTCCCAGTTTCTTCAAGCATGTAAGAACTTGTTTATTCTACAAAAAACCTAAGTTCCTTCTCATATTTGCTTGGTGATAAACACCAATCAGGCAGTTTAGATAGCAGAACAAGGTTCAACAGTATCCTGTCTTTTCACTTGGTCCTCTGCATGTTCTCTGTGTGAAGACACATGAGGTGGAGGCCACCAACTTCCTTCCCTTCCCTGACAAAGGGCAGAACTTGTCAACTGTCTCCTTCATCCTAGCCCCAAGTACACTCCAAATAACCACAGACACCAATTGCTTGAAGGTTTGTATCCTCCAGCCACGTCTTATCCTATTTCATTCTTTGCTATATCCCACAGAACATCTTTTGAATGTGGACAGAGCTCCTCAGAGTTACTGGCTCTGAGGAGGGATGAGCTGTGCAGCCCAAGAAACAATGAGCCATCATTTAAGTAAAAAAAAAAAAATTAAATGATCCTTTTTTCCTTTTCTTTTAGAGAGTTGCTGCCTAACAAGGGTGTACTACTTCCATCTTATATAATCTGTGAAGCTCTTAGAGTCTATCTCTGACCAGAACTTCTGACAACTGTTACCAAAAAGAATTCATTCCAGGAACCTTTTGCTTGCCCATGCTGGAGGTTGAGGTTACAAGCTGTGGTGCCAACAAGGACGGTGATGCTCGAGGAGACATCAGCTTCCATGAAGGGGGAGGCTGACTTGCTCTGTCCTGCAGGGAATGATGTATCCTGCTGCATGACAGCCTCAAACCTTCACTCTGCCTTGCCCATGCTGCTTTTCCATCCCTCTGTGGTCGGCCTTTTGTCCTCAGGGCTCGCTCACAGCAGCGGTGTCAGGGCTGAGTTCAGGGTGTGCAGGGAGCGTTGGGTGAGGAGCTGCCCCTACCAGTGCTGTCTTCTCTTGCCTCAAACACAGCAAAATAAAGAACTGGATGTCTTGGATCCAGCACGAGGATGGCTCACTGCCAAGTTTAAAACTGGTCCCTGGCTGGTTTGCTTGTCCTGTAAATAGCAAGAAGACAGAGCTTCCTTTAAACTCTTTAGATAAAACCCACTGGCACCTATGCCTACACATCTGGAGCTTTAAGGTGCTGTGAATGCGTGTAGCAGTGTTACAGTGTTCTCTGGACTTCAGTTCTGTCCTTTACTGCATGGTTGAAGTCAAGCCCTGATTTATCCAGACCCCAAGCAGACAGAAGTGTTGTAGTCCTGCCTGTGTGTGAGACTGAATCCAATGGCTAGGTTCTCCCATCTCTCTTCCCTTCTGGGCTGTGATTCCTCTCTCAGGCATGCTTCAGAAATGATGAACTCCAGTTATTCAGAAATGAACAACTCCATTTCAGAGGCAAAGGACATTGTCCTAGAAGGAGTTTGAAATAATTAGACACACCTGCTGTGAGGTATCACACGTTGAGTGGCGTGGCATTCCCATGCAGACAGCAGCACACCACAGTGCGAATGCTGATAGATACTAAAAAGCAGACTTCTACTCCTTTTTTCCTTTAAATGTTAAAACATCTGAGAATCTGTTTCCTTGATTGAGAGAACCTGAATTACATTTGTGTTCTTGGCAAAAATGTCCTACACCAAATTTCCTTTTGGCCAATATGTGATTGAGAAGAGCCCAGGCCTTTTCTCTTAGATGAGCTCTACCAGGCCACTTCTTTTGAAGAGCGTGGGATCACCCTCATATATACCACAAATACCTTGTTGCTAGAAACTCTGTATTTCACAGATGAGTAATAGTTGGAGTATGCCATGTTTTTATGTTTAAGAGATGGTTTTAGACACTTCTAATCATGATCTCATAGCTCTAGGCCAAAAAAATCTGCCTACAGTGAAATAAGAGAGGGCAGATCAGGAGAATGTTATCAGATGTCTGAGAAATACATTCCTAGAAAGGCAGAGACCAGGAATAAGAAGAAAAAAGCAGCCACAGTGAAATGTGGGGTTCCTGTGTTGTGTTAAAACATGGTTGAGTTCCGCTATTCTCTGAACAGCAGGAGAGTGAAAATCCTGCATGGTTACTCCTGGCCTGTCCCTTTCCATACGGTGTTCCCACTCCTGTTCCTTCCCTGGTGTGCTGCAGTGTCCACAGGCAGTGACCTGCTCAGTGTGGAGGGTGCAGCTCTACCTGTGGGACCATCTGATGTACCAGTGAGTCCCAGCCATGACTAGGAATTGAAATGCAATCATGTTGTTGTAATTCTTCAACAAATATGAACAACAATCATTTTTCAAATTATTTTCCACCCTTTTTTCAGTGTGGGCTGCATGTATTTGTGGAGGCCATGCCATGTATGAAGAGATTGTTTAAATTTCTCCATTTGGGATCATTTTCAGAAATGCAGCATCTTCAAATAGTGAATTTGAGATTTTGTGCTGTGGGTGCTGTGTGGCTCCATCACCACCTCTGAACATTTATTTCAGAGCGCTGTCACTGCCGTGGTGCAATGATGGGTCCTGTTGGGGCTGGATCCAGCTGTGCATTGGCCACACAGCTGTTTCCCTGCCCCACGACTGCCTGGCTGCTCACGTGCTCTTTGGTCTGCCAAAGGGAGGAAATGGGACTTGATTTCCCTGAATCCCCTTCTCCTTTTGTTGTTTCTGTCCCTGTGTGTTGCTAGTGGCTACCAAAGAAATGCTTAGTCGACGACTGGAAATATAATACATTTTAAAGCTGTTTGTGGAGAAACCATTTCAGGAGATTTAGACCAGGCTAAACCTTCATATATTTTGTAGATTAAATTGGTATGGTATTGATAACCTTCCCCTTAGAGGACCTGCTTTCAGTCAGTCTTAAAATGTAATCAGTGCCATCTTTAAGTAGTGCTTTCACTTTTTAGTCAGTTCTGTAGCAGTGGTTGTTACAGTTCCAGCAGTGTGACATAATGTCATCTGTGTGATGCTTCTGAGAAGATGAAGCTACTCTTCTGATTTTTAGTCATTCTTCAATTTTATTTCAGGACATAACTTGGCAAGATGAACACTCAGCTCCGTTCTCCTGGGAAACGAAGGTAATTAAACAGCTTTTTTTTTTTTTTTTTAATGTTGCTTTGTCATTTTATACTGTTCCTACTGCATTTATTGTCTTCATTTTGTTACTTGATAGATTAATGTCACCTTTATTCTATGCAAGCGGTATAAAGTGACCATGCTGCAAATCAAACAGGACTGGGATGCTTTGATTTACATCAGGAGAAACTCAAAATGTACTTCATGAACAAATGTTCTGGCTTTGAGTGCAGATGTAAAACCAATTCATTACAATTTTATTTTTTCTTGCAAACTTTTTAATCAACTTTCCGTTTAGTAAGACCCTTGTCTCAGATACTGTATAAACATAGCTGCATTTCACTTTTAGGTCAGGAGTAAAGCAGCTAGAAGATGGTGTGAGAAATGTGCAGATATCTCATAACTTCACTGGATTCTTTCTGAAAGCCTGTCTAGTACTTCGTCATTTTATTATGAACTACAATGTTGTCTTAGGACAAACGTAGTGAAACTTGTTAACCTAGGGCCATGCCAGAAGCACTATGTTATTTCCTATCCAAAAGGCTCCTTAAAAAAAACCATATTTTTCTGTGGTGAGTTGGTTTGGGGTTTCTTTCACACCTCACTTTATCTCTGGTATTTTGTTAAGGCATTATTTATGATGGGATTCTTATATGGCTAACACAGAGCCAGAGTTCTCCATCTTTCTGAGCCTGCAGTGTGAGGAAACACAGTTGTGCCATATGTGTGGTGGGGAAACCAAGTTTAGTTCTTCTTGTTGGAAAAATTCTGGGAGCAAAACCACAGCTCATTGTCTTTCTCAACTGGGTATGGCAGGCATGTTAATTTAATCACACATTCATTTCAGACTTTGTGTTTTCTGCCCTTATCTGTCAGAGAAAGCTGCTACTGCCCTGTTCCCTATTTCTTTTTTTTTTTTTTTTTTTTTTGCCCTTGAACTATGTAGATAATAATGTATGACCTTATGAATATAATCTTAGCCTAATGCAGAGTAATTATTTGGAAATGCCAGTGAATACTAAATTAATCCAGTTGACCTGAGACTTAGCCCTCCCTGCTCAAGGTCACTGCCTGTAGCTGCACCCCATCTGTGCTTTGCAGAAGCTGATTAACCTATAACTTGATGTGACTCCTGGGTCCTGGCAGCCTGCAGTGCTGCAGTTTAGCAGAAACCAATGCCAGTCTTCACTTGCCTTAGAACTCCCTTAAAAGCTGTGATAGTTCAGGAAACAGTGGAGGATTTTCTGTTTCCCTCTTTCCCTTCTCCCTCCTTGCTGATCAGAAATAAAAGTTATTCCACAGCTGTGGGCTGAAAAGTTGCATGACCTTTTTCTTTAGCAAAAGTCTAGACAATCCATTTTGTCTGGATTTATGGGATATGGTTTGGTTGGTTCCTGTGGATTCTTCCTTTTGGTTTTTCCCCAGTGTATCAATCTTTCAACCAAATCCTTCCAGTGCTGAGTCTTCCTTTTCAAAAGTGGAGATCTTGCTTTGTGCTTACTCTTTGATCTTCCCTAACTTTTATGAGGTAATACTGGGAGGCAATTTTTAATGAGGTACCAGCTGAGGGAAAAGTAGCCTTACACAAGTAGTGCTATGTGAGGAAACCTGAATGAGCTGTTCAAGGAGGTCGGTGTGTTGTAAGGCATTGTTCAATGTCCTGTGAGCCAGACCTGTTCCCACTGGTATTTAAAGCTGTCAGGCTCTTCCATGAGCTCTCCCCAGGATGGGTTGTTCTTTCCACAATACTCTTCTCCCTGATCTCCCTTTAATGCAGGGCTTTTTGTTTGGTTTGGGTTTTTAGCACTGAATGCCTGAATGTGCACAAATATGCTCTGGCTCACCCAAGGAAGGGAACGTGGCTTTTGCAGAGCAGAAGAAAGTAGAGACGTAAATTAGTAAAACCAATAGGGCTTTTGGTTTTTTTAAACACTGAGAAAGGAAAATAAAGCAGCAAAATGAGTATTTTCTGTAACTGACATGAGGGAAATGGTGAGGGGGTAGTGAGAAGTGTAGGGAAGAGGGGAGGACCTGTATTCTCCCAGGCTGAAGGCTCTCAGCTGTAACAGTGATGCCAGTGGGGATTCTAGATTATAAGGTATAGACAATTTTTTCTCACTGTAGCTAGTGCCATGGATTCCCTACTTCCATGGCAGTCAAACTTACCCAGAGAACAATGTACTGAATTACTGACATTTTGTTCAGAACCTTGTTGAAGGGCTTGGTGACTTCTCTTGTGTCACAAATAAACTTTCTGTATTCTCATTTTAAACACAAATGTGAGAAAGGGCTGCAGTTGTTCATATCACAACAAACACTTGCATGAATATCTCCACTATTTTTAGATGAGAATTTCTTGTCTCACCTTTTTATTTTTAAATCCTCAGATAAGGCAAACAAAGTAGAACTACAGTGTAAATTGCAGAGTTAGCTGTTAGACAGCATTTAAAATAATATTTTTCGTAGATAACGATAACACTTCTCAAAAGGAAAACTTGGGAGGCAGTGAGTTCTCTTGGCACTGCAAAAGGGCTGACATTTTAAAACTAAAGATTGAATTGGAGGGAGTGATTTGGTTTATGGGTGGAGCCCTCATGGACATAACATGTCTTGAAATGTGGGTTACATTTTTAACTGGAGCTATACCCAGGTTTATGAATTCAGGGCATTCTATTTATGGCTTCAGGTTTACCTGAGATGAAAGATGACATTTTGGCTGAGTTTAGCCTTTGAGGTTTCTTGGTTTGTTTGAAGTAAAAATTCAGTGAAACTCAGCACAGACCTCAAGATATAAATGGAAAACAAGAATCATGCCTGAACTTGGAAGTAAAATTTCTCTACAACTCTTCCTGAACTCAGAACTTTATGGGTTTTGTGATTTTAGATTTGGGCAGGGGCAGGGGGGATTAAATAATTTAGTACTGGGCAGAAAATATTTCAGTTTGCCACCTAAGTTAACACACAGAATGCACTGAGCAGCATGGGAATACATTGCAATTTACTTCTAATTCATGGTATTAATGAAAATAGGTTTTATTCCAAATGCTTTAAATTGACACATGCATATCTAAAGATTTCTTTTTCTTGATACAGGTAGAATAGTTGCCGATTCTCTTCTGTTTTCAACTGGCCCTCAGGTATTTGTTAAAAAGAGAAGCCTCTGAGGTGTGTTTAAAATAAACAAACAAACAAAAAAAAAAAAGGCAAAATGAACAAGTGACAGGCTTCAATCCCTTCAATAATCTGGTTGCTGCCTCCCTGTCTGAATTCCTTAATTGTATTGTTACAGAAGTGATTTAATCCCAGCAATGATATGGGGAGAAAATAGCTATGTTCCACTTGTAATAAACATGCTTTATTAAATAATAAAGCATGTTGTAATAAACATGCTTTAGCAACTGTTTCCTTTATCTAAAATTGAGGCAGTCTTCAGGATCCTTCTTTGTACAAGCCCTAGTTGGTGTTTTTTTTTAAATAGGAACACAGTGGCAGAAGAGAATTTTTTTGTTCCTTCCTTAGCAGCATGATATTATAATTGTTTGTTACAAGCTATAATTTGGTGTGATTATTTTTACCAAGCTGGTGTAAATGGCAGCACTTCCTTGGAAGGAGAGTGATCCCTGAGCTTTTGAGATCAGCCTTCCCTTTTTGATTTAGACTATGTATGTTTAAAACACAGAGCTGTAAAACTTCTGTTGACTATTAGTTCTTGAGCAAAATAAACCCACCAAACCCAACCTGTGGTAATAGAAGCTGTGTTCAAAGTTTATTTTAGTCTGTATGGCCAAGTATAGGAATTCAGTTACTTGCATCAATCTTTGTTGGTTTTGACCATAAAACCAGGCTCTGTCAGTACAAGCTTGCTCAAGCTAGGCAGAAACAGGGGCTGGCTGGATTCAGTTCATATCAGCAGAGTGTAGAATGGAATTTGCTCCAAAGGTCCATACTACATAACATTGGCATTGTCTCTCTGTATGGACTAAAATTACTTAGATTGGTTTTGAGTGCCTTGCTCTATTTTTTGCCCTTGCAATTTGCCTCTGCTGACCTAAGGATTTCTTTCTGACTCTGAAAAGATCGTGAAAACACCCACAGTGTGTGCAGGAAACAAAGCAAAAACTGCAGCTGCTTTGAGCCCTATATTTATTTTGGTTTTGTCCATTCAGCAAAGCAAAGTCATCTTCTAAATCTTTTAAAATTGGCTTTCTTACCTCTGCATTTATCAGACTTAAAACAAGTTGCTTTTGACAGTGTTTCTGTAGTCTTTGTCTCTACAATTTGGGTTTTTCAGCCTGCCAAGCAAAACAATTTGTTTTGGCTGTATTTGCGTGACTGCTTAGTAAAATACTACACATTCCTGATGAGTGAATAAGAAGCTTTAAAAGTTCCTGGATTCTTTGTGGTCATCTTGTTTTTAATATGTACTTATGAACTGAGACCTGATTTCATACAGTGTAATTAAATCATGACATTATCAGTGCCTCTGGTGCCTCTCTTTCAGCATACATTGTTTCCCATGAGTATATACAGCCACTCTTGCAATTTAGTGGATTATTGCTGCCTTGAGACTGAAGTTTGGTCTAAATTCTTTAATCCAGTAAACAAAATTCCTAAATACCTTCATATGGTCTTTTTAAGGAAAGATGGACATACAACCTCCTAAAACCTGCAATTTATAATATTATTTATGATACAGAAAAATTATCAAGACAGGACACCTTTTATTTAAACGCTTGCAGTGGTTTGGGACCAGAGGGATAAGACTGAAAAGAACACAGACTTCTAGGTTTGCTTTACCTCAAAATACTTCTTTGTGCATGCTTGCACATGCACTCTCTACCCCCTGTCTCTTCGTGTGTTGAGAAAAGTCTTGCTCATGCAATATCTTGAAAATACTACTGCTGTTAATAGCTTTTATTTGAATTCCAATAATTTCTAGAAATTACAGTTGGGACTGTACTAGTCTGTCTGTAAACTCTTGAGACTTTCTGGGCAGAACAATTCCCAGAAATACCATTTGGACAGATGGTAGGAAAAAGAAAATATTTTTATTTTATTCCTCAGATGGGGATTTATATGTACAGAAACTGCAGCTCGTGTAAAGTAATACAAAATCAATGAAAGCAGCGGGGAACTGAAACCCTCTCTCTAGAATCCCAAACTGTGCCTGAAAGACAATTCACTTTTGACCATGAACTCACGCCCCACTGTTGAGTGTTTGCCTCCCCAGGGTGGCAGCTGGTGGAGTGCCACAAGTGCAGCTCTGCTTCTGAGCCCTGCATGGGCAGGTGCAGCTCACAGCAGCTCTGCCCAGCCTGGGGAAGGCAAACCTTCACAGGGGAGCTGCTACCCTGAGGTTGGCTGGGGCCAGGAGGGATGTGCACCAAAATATCTCATGGCTGGCAAACCTAAAGGAAAAGGGCATTTTTTGGGAGGGAGGGGGATGTTGCTGTCTTTTAAATATAGTTTCCTTCCTTCTCCTGCTGACGCAACCAATTGCCAATTTGCAATCTGATGTAAGAAATTGAGAGCAGAACTCTAATTAAAATCACATTTGTAGGGTCTAGTGACTCATTAGAGTGTACAGTACTACTCATTACTTAGGTATCAGCATAGGGTGTTTCACACATGGGCCTTTTCTATCTCTGTGAAATTATCTTCCTACTTAGGCTGCTGCTCTGTTGTTTGGTTTGTTTTTTCCTTGCGGGGGAGGGTGTTTTATTGCCAATTTTTTGACTGGAAATATATTGCCTATTAATCATTTTCTTTCGTCAGCTACATTTCTTAGGGGTTTAGATGTGTTAAATAACCTCAGAAGTCAAACAGAAGCATTATATATTTCAGGGAAAACAGAATATCTTGTGACTGGTCCACAGAAGTTCTTGGCTTCTGGAATTAAATGCTAGAAGCAGAATTATCCCTGTGACCTCTCCGAGCTGTATTTACATCACGCTGAGACACAGTGCTTTCAGAACCTGTCGGGGTAGTCTTGTCTCCTTTGCCTTCCTTGTGGGAGAACGAACACTCCTGGAGAAGTATTTTCATTTGGATTATTCTGTGTCAGGCTATGAGCTGTTTGATCTCCAGAGCATTCTGTGAGACAGATATGCAGTCTCAAGTGTCAGGTGGTCCTGTCTTCTGAAATGGGTGCACCCCGTGGTCTCTGCACAAAAGGGCAGAGAGGACATCCTCTCCAGAACATGCATCCATGAGCAGGTTGGAAAGGCACTGAAGCTGGAAAGGCACTGCCTGAGGTGCTGCTGCAGTGCCACGCTCTTCTCTATGCCAGGAGCAAGGTGCCACTTCCAAACCACATCTCTGAGTTGGGTGTTTTGCCCCATAAAAAGAACATTAAATATCACCGCAGTCAGCGGCTTTAGCTTCACAGCCTGAGAGCTTCTCAGAAGGCCTGGCATTGCTTGTCTGGCTCGCTGCTGTTGAAATGCAGAGCCATCTTGTTGGTTTACTTCTTCTAATTTTTGTTTTAACAGACCCATACTTCCCTTCCATGGGTGTTTTTTCTGGATTTTATTTCCAACGCTGCCCTGGTGGACCTGGGGGCTGTGATGGCTGCTCTGCACTCTGGGCACTGATCTTCCCTCTCCCTTGGGCTGGGGGTTGAAGGAATCATTCTACTGAAAGTGACTGCTGCTGTGATGGCCTTTAGCTACTGTCATCCCCAGTGTGAGCCCCAGGACAGGCTGTTCAGAAGACAGCAGACTGCTGCAGGACAAAACGTAGCACTGTTTTAATTTCTACGTGACTTAAGTCTTCCAAGAGAGATTTTTTTTCTTACCTGTCTTTGATTTTTAGAATCTGCCTTTTGTTTTTTCTCTTGGCTACTGGGGAATTGCAGGTCTATTTGCTATTGTGTTGTGTGTTTTTTTAAGCTGGGATTTTATCAGTTCTAAAGTCTTAAAGCATCTTAACTTCAGGGTGGTAAATCGCTATTCAGTAGTACTGCCAAATGAGCTTAGGGAAATAAATCCCTATATTTTAATATAGAGAAAGGCAGTCACTGTAAATAATCCTCAACACCATTGCATCTATGGTTTGTTTATGCAAAGTTTATCTGTGAATAAATATCCTGCTCTTAATTTTACGTCATGACTTGTTTAAAAAAAATAAATCAGAGCACTAAGGTTTTCCTCATAGTTTTTTGCAGGCAGGGTGGGGTGTTGAGTTGTTTGGTAAGACTTGTGTGTATCCTTGCCCTCACCTTATTCTAGCTGAGCTATAATTACTTGCAGCTTGTTTATGTTCTGCATCTTTTGATAGCACAGTATATTCTTCATGAGAACACGGAGCTTGGTGCTCTCTTGCCTACAGCCTTGGAAAAACCATGCGTCTAATTCTTTAGAAAGGTCAGATCTAAGTCCATGAATCAAATTATGTGTAGTCAGCTGCTGACTGTTTAAAAAAAAATTGTTTTATAAATAATCAGTTGCTGGCTTAACAGTTGTTCTTTGATGAGAAGTTTCTGAATATTAACTACTAGGCTTGTGAGTCCTGCTAGATCTAGAGTCCCTTTGAACTTCACATGCACAATAATGTCGGGCTCAAGATCAAACACTTCAGTGAAAATGATATGCAACTAGGACTTGTTTTAGACTGAAGCCCATAGATGCTATTGCAGTTTTATTCAGGAAAGTCTGGGCAATGAAGTAGAATGGTGAAAAAACATTGCAAATTTGTAATGAACTTCAACTTGTAGCAAAAGCTACAAGTCCTCTTGAGTTTTTTTTCAATCCAAATTGGGCCCATGATGACAACAACACAGCTTTAACAGTAAAGGCATTTTTTTCCTTGCATTATTTGTTCCTTTTTACAAACACAAGTCCATGTATTAGGTTATTCTTTCCTGGCACATATGCTTACATGTTTCTCAGAGGGCAATAAGGCTTAACTTTTATTAGCCTGAAGAGTGTGTCTAGCTAGTTGAGAATCATTCTACTGAGGCAGTGGTAAGTAAAGCAAACATTTTGAAGTACTGTTCACTTTTCTGTGACTTGTAAGATTTTTTTCATGTATTAACTGTGGTCACTTGCTTCCTTGGCCCATTGTTACCTCTCAGAAGTGGGTGCAGCTATCTCAGCACTGCAAGTGAAAACAAGCCAGGGCTCAGGAATAGGTGAAGAATGGTTCTGCTGGAGTTATTTCTCTTCCTTCAGAGGAGCATTAGAATTATAAAACGATTTAGCTATGCATACCCATTACATCTAATCCTTTATCTTGGAAGCAGATGGACCTGTAGCCAACTATTTCAAAGACTATAACAGAAGATTGCCTTTTGAGCTACACTCTGAAGCTTTTTTTGCTTAAAATTTTCATGTAAAACATCTCTGACTTTCAAAATGCATCTGCATCTGCAGCTGTTGTTTTAGTGCTGCCATTCTAATATTTCAGTGCTGTGCATGCTGTGCCCTGCTGCCTTAGATGGCACTGAGTAACTCCAATACAATTCCTTTCTCTGTCTCCTCTGCAGCAGGTCTGGGACTTTTATGTTTGCTTGCAGTTCAGACTTTTAAAAATCATTATTTTTTATGAAACTACAAAGATAGACATTTATGGAGGAATTAAGTTAGCTTTGCTGTGGTATCTGTTGTCTGAGAGCTGTCTTGCAGTGGGCTGAGGTGTTATCTGTGCGCACCAGGGTCAGAAAGTCAAAACTGTCTCTGTGTGAAGCTCTTTGAAATGCTGTTTTTCTGTCCCTGAACAGAGTCAGATGGAGTTCAGCGTTGCATCTCTCTCCATACAAGAGCAAGGCGGTGCCCAGCTGCAGAACGAGCAGAGGCAGCCTGCTAAAGCAGCACCTGGTGTCCAGGTCCCTAAATCTTCTCAGGCCAATAAGCCCCCTGGCTCTGAGGGGTTGATAGCCCCCAGGAAGGAAGAGGAGTCGTCCTTCTGGAAGATAAACGCAGAGCGCTCCAGGTTTGAAGGAGACAAGTCTGAGTTCCAGTCCCTGACCCCCAGCCAGATCAAGTCCATGGAGAAAGGAGAGAAGCCCCTTCCCTCTTTTTACAGACAAGAGTCTGCTCCAAAGGAGATGACCAAAGCTGAGAAGCCCAGCATAACTAAAGCAGAGAAGTCTGCTGCCCCCAGCACACCTTCTGTGTCTCTCGAGTGGGAGAAACCTCGACCTACTCAGCTCCCTACTAGTTCTCTAGATGACTTCTTTCTTCCTGATCCACCGCAGGATCTGGCATCTTCTAGGACAAACAAGGAAGATACTGATGGTACTATACTTACAGACCCACAAATGCCTGGACAGGTGAGTACTGCTTTACCCACTGTACTTATATTTAAGAACTGTACAACACATTAAAATCTGGCAAGGCCACTCTGGAAGGTTAGGGACTCCAGAAATCACTAAGCCACAGCTGCTCAGCTTGATGACTTTTTTGTCTTTCAAATGTGAAGAAGTCTATTTAATCTGTTATTTGACAGGCTGTTCGACGTGTTAACTTCAATTAAAGGCTTTTTAACACTTAGGATGAAGGCACAATTTAAATCTAACACCAGAAATGCTGACAAGGCACCAAGTATCTCATTGACAGCAACCTAGCAAGTTGCTGTATCACATAAAAGAGGTTGTGGGATTTTGGGGGTTTTATTTGCAAAAGCAAAACACTTAATGGAAAGAATAAGCTTTTTAATTTGAAAAGTAGGTGAACTAGGGTCTAGTACACTTTATTGGTACACACAGCATAGTGGTGAATGGTGAACTGGTTCTCAGCTGTTCCAAGCAGTAGCCTGACAGCCACTTCCCAGTGCTTTGTCCCAGGCAGCTGCGCTGCTTTCAAATGTGTTTTCTCTTAAAGTCCAAAATAGAAATAGAATGAGCTTCCAGAATTAGCCTTCTCAATGTTTTTTTTTAATGAAAAAACCCAAACAACCCAACAACAAAAAATAACCTTAAGCAGCTCAATAGCCAATTGAAGCTATTTTAAAAAGCAGATGCTGATCTGTGAGAAAAGAAAGGAAACAGCAGGATATGATACGGGGAGGGGAAAAAAAGGAAAGAGATCAAAAGCCTGAAAACTGTGAAGTAGAAAAGAGGAGTGGTACTTCAAGCAGAGCTGTGCAGTTCTGTTTGAAATCTGTGGCATCGCCCTGGCAGTAGTCTGACAAGTTACTGTACACCTTCAGCACTTCACACAGCTTTTTCTATTTTCCCAACTGTGATTGTTCAAATTCCAAATGAGATGATGTAAAGTCAGAAAGATCAGGGTGAGGTAACTGGTTGCAAGAGAAGTAAGTGGCAGCACATAGGAGAGAACCAACTTAAGCCACCCCACTATTTGAAGCCCTTTCTTTAGTTACCATTTTCTGAAGCTGAGGGATAATGCTTCCTGAGCTGCCTAGCTACAATTTGTGATCATGGTTGTCCTTTAACTAGAGTTAAAGGCTTTATCATGTTTTTTTACAAATTAACAGTTTCAGTTCCTTTGTGAATGTTTTCAAGATAACTGAAATAGTTTGAAAAGCCTGTTTTTTCTCTCTGTGGAGAAACAACCCTCCCATGTGAAAATGGGAACAGAGGAGCAGAGAACTTCATGTATTATAAGAATTTCTTCCTTTCTTTTTTTCTGGATTATCTTCCCTGTTCTGGGAAGCCATGCTCTAGGAGGAGAATCCAGAGACTCAGCTGTGCCTCTTGAATACTATTCCTAAACATTAGAATCACCTTAAATGTCATGGCTAACCCTGCAGGAGTGAGTATGTTCTAGATAGAGTAGTAAATAGCTTGTCATCAAAGTTTAATCTGTGTAGTTTTCTGCAAACAACTGACTCTAATTGCAACAGACAATCTGTTGAATTAATGATGCTTGCCTTCTGTGTATGTTTCATTCTCTGTAATTCCCAATGTAGTCTGAAAAATTGATCTTCATTAATTTTTTCCATGAGGAAAAAAACCAAAACATTTTGCCTGCAGACCACAAGAATAATTTTATTTTTATCTGAAATTGCCTTTTTGGGCACTGTGAGTATTTTTCCATGTCATGTTTAGCATTTTATGGTGTAGGTACTTAGGTATTCTAGAGCATGGTAAAGATCTTGAAATATTGTCAGACAACATTTTAAACTTCAGTTTTTAGATAGGCAGTCAAATATTGAGTTTGTAATACAATAATTAACAACTACATCTTATTTCCTTTTTTTTTTTTGGTTTTTTTTTTTTGGTTTTTTTTTACCTTGCAGACTAGTACAAGCAATGTTATCTTGAAGACTGGCTTTGATTTTCTAGACAACTGGTAAAAGATACTTCAAAACAGATCAAACCAATTTTGGGGAAGGAGTGGAACACCTTTCTCCTTGTATGTTAATTTACTAGCATTTGTGTCTTTTTCTAGAAGTAACTTTCAAACTCTTAAATGTTGCCTTTGTATAAACTTTTGTAATACCGTATGCGTTTTTGTTTTTTAAACAGTGATAGAAGTGTGGTTTCATTTGGATATTTTTTAAATATCTGTTAAAATTTTTAGTAGCTACTGTATTGAGAGGGTGGCAGAAGTTACTGTACACATGTCAAAGAAACACAAATGAGAGTCTCTGTATCCTAGAAATGGAACCTACAGGACCAGAGTGCAGTTTTCAGTGGAAACCTTGCTAGCGTGGCTTGTAGGAAATAGTGTTGCACGTGCAGTGGTTCCAAGTGTACTTCAGATAGCTAGCAAAAACCAGTATGAAAGGCAAGCATCCAGAATTGCATTGATTTGTAGATTTGGTTTCCTTTGAAAGTATCTTTTGTACCACTTACTGAAGACACTTTTTCTTCTGAAGAAGGCAAAGGCATTGCCAAAATGATGGATCCAAAAAAGCACTGTGTTTGTACCCTACAAATCTGCTAAAATAACTTAAGAGTGTTAAAAAAATGACCTGGGGAAATTGTGTTTATGGTGTTTGGATTGAAGACCTGGGGGTGGGTAGAAGGGAGTGGGACAACAGCTAACGAATTGGAGAAATTCTTCAGGGAACACAATTTCACTGCCTCCTTACTAGAGCATAACTCTTCATAATACTAGTGCTGGAACTACAGCACTGAGAATTTCTGGAGTGTAGATTACTTTTGTGTCAGTAAACCACTATGTTTATGGGAGGCCACAGCAGTGTGAGGCTTTTTTGTTTTTTGAGCAGCTTATCGTCTCAAGGACTCATCAACTTTGGTGCTTTTTCCTCCTCGTGGGTTCATCCTCTTTAGTGTTCAACATCTGGCTTACATTTATTCCTAAGGTGCAGAGAGGCATCTCAAGGTGGCCCTTGGCAGTGTTGCCTCCAGTTCTGCTTTTGAATGATCTTTGGTGTTTAAAATGTAGAGAGCAAGAGTAGCTGTCGTTTGGATCTGTTGTCTCTGAAATGCAGCATGATTTACACCCTGATTCTCACTGTGTTTACCTCACCTTGAAGCCTTAATTCCCCCACGCACAGCCAGTGACTGGTCTGCTCCAATGCCAAAGGTTTGACTTTTCCCTTTACCTCAGCAATAGTCCCATAGCATTTGTTTGGGGTAGAAGGCAAAACACAGGGCTCTCATGGGTCCCAGCCAAGGCTGCAAGAAGGTCACCATCTCCTAAGCCATAGTTGTGCTAGGCTTCTCATGGATTAGCACTTGACATTTGGTTCAGTGCCAGGGGCAGTTAAATGTGCAGAATTGGATGCAGCGGGATTTTTCTGCTTGTTACAGGAAGAGTTTGCAATGTCCTGGAAGAATCCTTGCCTCTAATTGGTGTGCTGCTTGCTCTGAACAAGCAGAGTGTGCTGATAGAGCATTAAAATTTACTTGTTGGACAAGGAAAATGCTGTAAGCATATCCCCCCTTTTCTTGCCCCCACACCCCACCAAAAACACTCCCCAAAAAACCAAAACACCAAGGCCAAAACCTCCACTTTTTCTAGTGTTTTCTTAAAAGGTTCCTTAGCTAAATGGAAAGATTACCATGGAGTAAAAGTCTATGTATAGCATACTCATATTTATAGGCTTCTGAAAGCTTTTTTACATTCTTCCTGAGATGTACAAACTCCTGTAGTTTGTGGATGTTATCTCTGCATTCAGCAGTTCAGAAAATATTTGTTGTCACCATCCTGGACTTTTCCGCTGTTTTTTTCTTTTGTGGCATTTGCTACAAGCATCCAGCGTTAATACAGCTTAGAACAACTTTAACGCAAATTCTGTAGGTGTAATATTGATATCAACTTGCACCTTCCTTTTAAACCTAACAAATGTTAATCTTGGGGTTTACAGTTACCAGTGAATCTGATTTTCTGTACATTCAGCTGCTGAAAAGTAGTAAATCCAAAATGAAGATGCGCATTCTAATCTTACTCTGATTTGGGGAGATCTGAAAACAAAAGTCCCCTACTGTCAAGGAGGGTTACTTTAAATCTCTGGTAATACCTTAAAGCTTCTTAGGGAAGAACCGGGGCTGCCTGTCTCTTCCATCGGCTAACTCGACCCTAATACACATTGGGACCAGCTGGTAGAACATGCTGCAGAACTTTTTACTTATCCTGGTAGGTTTTTCCTGTGCTTTGACAAGAGTTGATGCTCCTTCTTTCTTGAATATGTTTTTATTAAACATTCTTACAAAAACGAAATTGTATTTGGTCACATTTTATATTAACAATGTTTTAATAAAGTCACTTTAAATAGACCTGTCAAGGTTTTTGTGCTGCTTTGTCTGTTGTCCTTGATACTCTGCTTTCCTTGGTGCCATTGGAGTTGTTTGGGGCATCTTGAATCTGCCTGAGAGACACCCAGCAATGATTTGATTCAGAATTTAGAAACCAAATTTTTTATGTCGGGGGAAAAAAATCAACACACCAGCAGTTTTTTCAAGCCTTTAAGTGCATCTATATGGGGAGATATCCTTACCTCATCATGTAATCTGACAGCTGGGGGCAGGATGAGATTTGGGAAGACAAAAATCTATTTGTACTTCACTGTAATAGACTCAAACCTAACACACACACTGTCACACCAGTATTTCCAGGTAATCCAAAGCAGTAGAAGTAATTTGAAAACTCATGTTGTGGTTTAGCCCCAGCTGTCAATGAAACACCACACAGCTGTTCCTTCCCTTCACCCAAGCAGGATGGGGGAGAGAATGGTATGTGTGGGCTTTGAAAGCATCTCACAAAAAGGAAGGTGCTAGCAGAGGTCACTGGGTAGTCTCACTGCCTTCCTTTTGTGATATGCAGCAAGTTCCCAATGTGCAAGAGAATCAAATGTGCAGCCACAAGGATAGTTTTTCTTCTGCATGCTCACATCTACTTCTTCCAGAAATGTATTTGGAAAAATAATTTGGTTTGTACTCGGGCTGGATTTCCAGCAGCTAAAAAGGCATTTGAAGAAGAATTTGGTTTGGAAAGACTCCACAGCGAACTAAGGGTGGTATTCCAACTATATTTAGGATCTGCCCTACACATAATTTGCTTCAGTCTTGTCTAAGCTTCCTCTCAACTTTTAAAAGTTCTCTGCTAAAGGCAAATCCACAGCATCTGGGCACTGTCTCAGCACAAGGAGCCAGCAGGTCTGATGTATGAGTGAAGATTTGTAAGGGCAAAGTAGAAAAGATGCTGTGGCTGAACAATGGTGATTGACTGATTGATTGATTGGTTGATTTAGTGGTGACTTTGGTGGTATTTGCCAAGGTTGGGACAACCTTTGAGGTCATGGTTGTGGGTGCTGGTGCAGCACCCAGCAGGCAGTGTCCTGCTGATCACTCAACAACTGCATCCCCCAAAGAGTTTGCAAATCATGTCCCTGGGAGACAAACCCAACTTTGTAGCATTATTTACAGACAGACCACTGGGCTTTGCGGTCCAACTTTGCCCATCACCCACTTGAATCAGTATGTTACTGTATATTACTGTGAGATCAAAACCATAATGTGGTGACCGGTGACAGGGCCTGAGGGAATGGCCTGAAGTTGTGTCAGGGGAGGTTTAGGTTGGATATTAGAAAAAAGTTCTTCACCCAAAGGGTGGCTGGGCACATGGCTGTGAAACTTGGACCTTATGCAGGATCAGGATATAGGGCTAAATGCCCTTGGCAAGTCGGGATTCTGCTGGGATGCCAACAAATCAAAAAACATATAGCTGCCCTGAAAATAGCTTACTGTAGTTTTCCTATAATACTTGAATCCAAAACGAACAAGAGAAGGAATAAGAAAATAAAATGCATGGGGGAAGGAAAGTCTTCTGTGCTTTTTGGATGGTTTGACTTCAGTGACCAAACAAAGGTTTACACAAGGGCCTGAGCCCTAGCTTCTGTCCTTACCAAAAGTGTCAAGTGCCAGTGACCCTGATGTTCAATGGGTCATTTGTCTCCTGAGTTTGTTCTCTGAAGTCCAATAACCAGAGTTGAAGGCAGTGTTTGAAAATCTCCCACTTGCAGTAGGTGCAAAGTACCTCAGGAGAAAAGTTTTTGTTGCTGTAAGGTGCTGGCTGCTATGAAAAGATACAGAGGCATCCCGATGGAGATGGGAGAAGAAGAAAGGGTGATGGAAGAAAATCCTGAGTTCAGCTGGGAGGAGAAAATTCACCACATGGGTCCTCTCCAGCCTGAGATTTCCAAGCCCTATGAGCTGGAGCACATAGGGCTTGGAAATGTCAGGCTGGAGAGGACCCATGTGGTGAATTTGGTGGCAAAATTTATATTGACTTGTAGGAAGCCCGGGCTTTATTACAGCTGTTTGTTATTAAAGTTCTAACTGAACATCCTGCTTTCCTTGACACATTTTTCAGACCTTACATCTGCCAAGAAAGAAACTTCTGGTGAGTGCCTGTAAGCTTATGTTTAAGAAACCCTGCTCTGGCCTGAGCGCTGCACTGATCCCTTTGGGTTCCACCCGTTTGGCTGCAGCTCAGTTGCTCCAGGGCAAGAATACTGCAAATGTTTGTGGCCAGTAATTAAAGCTTTTCTTCATAACTTCTCTGTCCTGGAGAAACGGAGCTGCTGCCAGTGATTCAGAGCACGAAGGAGGGCACCTCTGAGCTCCCACCAGGCTGGCAGCAGAGCAGGCAGCGACTGCTGCAGGGACTGAGGTGCTGGAGCTGCTGCCCAGGGCTGTGCCACTGCCTCCGAGCCCTCAGCACACCCCATGGCCTAAGTCTGACACACTGAGCTCCAGAAACTGACTCTGGCCAAAGTCCCTGCTGAAGGACCCACAGATGAGAGCTTGGCCCACCGTCCTGCCAACACAGGAGTACTGCTTCGTGCTTGCCCTCTGCTTCATCCTGTCTCCCCTCTCACCAGGAGAGTGGTTTAGCAGTCACCGAGAGCCATGCAGAGCCTTATTAATGAGAAAATGTAAAGTTGTAAGTAAAATGTTGCAGAGCGTTTTAATAACACAGCGAAGCATCAGGGACCTGCTTTCACTGGGGCACACCTGGCATGGTAAATTTCATGCAGATCTTAACGGCTTTTCGTCCAGAAACCACTAAAAGGAGTCGAGAAAGAGAAAAAAATTCCAGATAAAATGATTTTGAATGCCCAATCTTAGGACAAGTTGTACCATGTCTCTACCACTAGCCTTGACCCAAGCTTGAGTCAACCAGCTAACTTTGGCATCAAATCACCTGACTGTGGAAATCTCACAAAAGTCCCAGAGAAGCTTCTCATCACTGAGGTTTCACAAGTAACATTTCAGGAGCACTGGTGACTAGGAACAAGCTCAGCAAAAAGCAAAGTACCCTCCTGGATGTTCTTTTCACCAGCTGGTTCAAAACCAGCCCTGGCTGGGAACAAGCAAATCTTGCTTATGGCTTGGAACTAACTGCTCAGTTCCTTGTCACTGATGTGTCCAGCACCTCTCCACCAGCAATGACACTCACTCCCCTCTTCCCAGCATGGCATGAACGTGCCAAGGCATGGAGCCAGGTGCCTCAGGCCTGCAGCCAGTGATGGAGCCCTCTCCCTGCCCTGTCCCTGGTCTAGGTCACTGCTGGCAGCCAGCTGTCCCTTCTGGGCTCTCGGCCTCTCCAGGGCTCAGGGAGTGGGTTCCTGTTGATGGATGGAGAAAGAACCAGGAGTTGGCAAGTTGGGCACTTGCTGATGAGCCTGTCAGCCTCCAGTCCAGCCTGCTCCAGCCCTGGGCTCGCCCTTTCAAAGGGAGTTCTGCCCCCCGGGCTCACCCCCAGCAGCAGGGATTGTTGCTGCAGCAGCAGCTTAGCAAAGGGCCCTGTGCCAGGATGGCAAAGTTTCCCTTGGAGGCATTTGACCACCAGTAGCTCATAGGCCAGGCACCAGAGCCCGTCGGTCCTCATGACCCTCAGCACACAAAAACCTTTCATCTTGAGCTGTTATTCACTCTCCAGTCTTCTGCTGTCCTGGCAAAGCCCCCATCCCTGCAAGCACCTCGGTGGGGAGGCCACAGGAAGGCTTCACCAGCTACAGCAAAGTCTCCTAAAGCACTTTGTTTAAAAACCCCTGGGCCAGCATCTCACACATGCCTGGAAAATCAGGCACAGAAGTGTTTGGAAAGCACGGCCATTAAGAGACCACTGGATTTTTGTGGGCATTCTTTAAAAATGGGGTTTTTGCCTCTGTCAACTTCTTTTTTGTTTCTGCACTAGAGGGTGCAGAGCCCTGTGATGTACAAAGCCAGCCTTGGTCCCTCTGCTGGCATCAGAGCCAGGTCTGCAGCCTTGCCCCTGCTCTCTCCTCACGCTGGAGCCCAGCTCTTTTCTCTCTCCAACACCACTCTCTGAGGCCAAATGACTTTCAGCCAGAAGAGCAGATGGAAAAACTGGGTTGTAATGGTAACGTCCTGGTAAGGGAAGTTACATGATGATAAAAAACAGAATCAGGGGTGGCTTCTGAATCTGATCTCACAGATTTTACCCAGCACTCAGTGACCCCAGTTATAAGGATTTCAACTGACTTGAAAAAAATCCAACTACTGACTCCTTTTAACTGTACAGTTTCAGTTAAAATCCATAGAAGCAACATCACTGAGTTCTTCTTAGTTAATTTGCAATGAATCCCCCAGGGTATTACTTTTGCTAGAAATGCCATTAGCATTTACAATTAAGTTCACTGTGAGGCACTTCTGGTTTTAATTATATAGCGTTTATAATGCTTCTTCTGGCACTCTCTTAGCGTGGAAAAAATGAACCTAGGATGTAGAAAGATAAAAAGCTATTAATTCCAGGGCTAGAAATGCCAGATTGGTACAGTTACAGATTGCTCTCTGTAACCCTGCCCAAACAGCTGGCTCTCAGTGCTCGGATAGGAATGCACCAAATATGACAAAAATGTCTTTATCTGGGGAAGCTAATTTTAGACACTTTTACTTTGTCCAGGCAGTAGAAATACTTAGAGAAGAAATCATTAAACTTCCATTGAAAAAGCTGCTTTTGCGGGATGCATTGCACGCAGTGTTTCCACAGCAGCTTCCCCGTGCATCCATCACGGGCAGACTCTGGAGCGGCTGCTCAGCCCAACCTGACCAACTCCCAGCTGCAACACATGGGCTCCAGGGAAGCTGCATTTGCCAGTGGCTCCAACAGGGCAGTGAGAGGAGATTGCCAGCACCTGTGGAGTCTCAGCTTCCAGACCGGCACACCCCCACATCCTCACTCACCCTGGAGAGACAAAGGTCGGGCGCTGCAACCGGTGGGGAAGCAAAACAGCTTCTTGCTCCATGAAAGGGGAAAATCCAACATTTCAGAGCTTCCCACTGCCTCAAGATAGGGCTGAGGTTTTTCACAGTTTAAATTCAAAAAAAAGGAGCAACAGCTCCAGCATCCTCCTGGCACACAGGTGATGCGGCTCAGCCTCTTCTCTGCTCTTGCAGCTGCTCAAGGCTGAGAGACTCCAAACCCACCTTGGTGAGGCAATGACCCTCCTGAGAGGAGAGGACTAAATGCCAGCTGTCAGACTGGCTCAAAAAGAGCAGGCAAGCCCAACAAGTGCATGCACCACACACAGCTTTGTAAAGAGAGTGATTATAACCCAGTTACAGAGAGAGGGAAAGCACATGGCACATAAACAAATTGTTACTGGAGAGGTGCACTGAAAGATTTTTAATTGATCGAAAGCTTGGCTGTTTAAAAATTCATAGGCTTCAAGTTACTCTTGCCACGTTTAAAATGAGTTCAGCTTTTGAGTTTAGCAGCCTCAGCACTTGCAACCAGCTACCTACAAAATGTGGTCAGTTCATGACCTCTTGCAAACAGCTGATCCAGTTTTGTGCAGCGCATGTTCTCTTTCCATGCCCAGTCATTGCAGGAGACTCAAAACCAGTGGTGGTTGTGGGGAAGAGGCATTCACAGTCCTGAAGGACACCGAGTGTCAACAGGATACAAACAGGATATACATATATTTTTAAACTGAAGAAACTGGGGCTTAGAAATGCTCACTCTTTATAACAGCAACTGAAACACTGAAAATCTGCCAGAGGTTCTGCTTTCAGCAAAACTCCAAGGATCAGAGTCAGCTCCATCTGTCATGCTGTTTCCAGAGCAGATTGTGGCACAGCCCAGCTCTTTGCTGTCCCTTTTGGCAGCAGAGCTGGGCCTCCACCCCAAAGCGCCTCCTCCTGCTCCGGTGCCGAAGGGATGACCTGGGATGGAAGCCATGGACAGCCAAGCTGCAGTGATGGGGGCATTGCTGCAGGACACCTCCACTGAAGTCTCTGCCTGCAAACTTGGCGTGCCCTCAGATCCCTCACTTCCCGTAGAGATGCCCTTACAGGCTGCCCTGCAGGGGTGCTGCTCATGTGTGTGTGCAAAGCACATCCAAGCCCAAGGACAGCAACACTGACATTTGTTGTCATCTTTTGAGGACCGGTGAGATGAAGGCCATGGGGCCTGTGGATTAGGTTTTTTACATATAAAATAAAAAATGAAAATAGAAATAGAATATGAAAACCTCCTGGCTGGAGCAGCTGCTAATAACCATGGCAAAGATGAGGTGCTCATGGCCCTCCTGGCCTGTCTCAGCCTCAGTGAGGCCAGTGATGGATGGCAGTGTTCCCCTTCCCAAATTACTCACAGCCCACAGTTCCTTTCTGTGAAGAGCCAAGAGGACACCCCTGCCTCAGCTGACTGCATGAGGTGTAGCCCAATGAGTGAACATGCCAATTCTGCTATTAGAGGACATCATTTTTTCCAGGGTTGAAGTTATTCCAAAGAACTTTTCTGCACTGAAATCCCTTGGGTATTCTCTTGATGATGCAAAGTACATCAAGACTCCCGTTCAGAGACTTCCAGTAAAGCAGTGGGCTCTGATCCTGGCATCACCTCTGGCTGGATGCCAGAACACAGCTCAAAGCATAATTTTAAACTCCTGAGAAGCTGCAAAAAACATCATCTGAAGTCACTTGGAAGCAGCATCATGGTGGGAAGGACAAGAAATAGGCCTTTGTAAGTCACTTGAGATGGTGGCAAAGACGCCTCTCTGGATGCTAGCTGAGACACAGGCTGCTGGTGGAGTAAATGTCCCCACTGTGACAGGCTCCATGCTGGTACCTGCACAGGAATGCTGCTGTGGGATGAAATTGTGGCTGGCCAGTCTACCACCAGCAGCCCCAAATCATTTCCCGCACTGAGGTGTCCTGCAGAGGTGGCACCCACTGGTATGCAATAAAGACAAGCCTTTGCTGAAGCTGTAGAGTTTATTTAGAACTTACATTCAAAATTTAAGTTTTGGAACTTCAGAATAGAGTTACAAACAGAAAAGGCTGCCAGACGTGCCTGAGAAAGAACATCCTATAACCCATGGATATTTCAGTGCGCTCACACAAAGTAGGACAAGAACTGGCACATCCCAGCTGTGTGTAGCTGGTGGCCCTTTCTTAGAGAGTTCCCATTTCTCAGCAAGGGTGCTCACCTCACATCTCCATGTGCTGTGTTTCTGGCAGGCAGTTGTTGCCCTGAAAGGGAAAAGTTTTCCTGCTTGGAAAACAGGGGTTTCTTGTGCTTCCAGGGGAAGGCAGACTTGGCATTTCACCAGTACTCATGCTGACAGAAAGAGAGACAGCACCTCCCCAATGCCTGCCAGCTTGGGGCCAGCTTTGGAGCTGCTGCTGGATGCACTTTCTACTCACGGATCCAGAGCTTTTTGTTTCTTTTCAACCTTCTTGGCAAACACAGCTAAACATCCCGCCCTTCGCCTAGAGGCAGTAACGAGGTTTCTCCACTAAGGATGTCCCACTGAAGGCCACTTTTGCAGCTTTCACAGCTCCCCTTGGGTCAGGGGGACACTGCTCAGCTCTGGTGGTCACCCCACTGTGGAGCATCGCGCCCCAGTGTGACAGCCAGCAGGGCCAGCTGGAGCAGGGGAGGGCACTGTGTGCTGCCAACGCCAGGATGGAGCTGCCACATCGAATTTTAGCCCCTGGAGCCCTGAAAGCCCTCTTGAGCTGCCACATACCTTGGTAAATCGTGTAAGTCAAGGCTGCTTTCAGATGGGAAAGGCCAAGTGCTGAGTGTTAAACATCATTTTGACTGGAGCTGAAGGTGTCTGCCTTCAGGAGTTACCCAGGGCTTCTGAGGCTTGTAGGGACTGTGAACTAAGTGAGCCATGAAGAAGAGGCAAAAAATGCCTGGCATATTTTTGTTTTGCTTTCTCATGCAACCTTGACTGAGAAGAAATCTGTATGTGCAATGTATATGCAGGGTGAAAACTAGAGACATAGAAATAAGGAGAAAATACCTGCAGGGTGCAGAACATCCGTCAGGTCTGTGGTTGGACACCAGGGACAGCTGATTCCTTGTTTCAGGGAGACCAATCATGTTGTAGAGGCTTCCACAACCTACACAGCAAAGGGACCAACTGGGAAAAAAAAAGCATTTTACAGTGAGTTCTGCATTCTGTTGCCTGCTTGGCCCTGCCACTTGGACAATATTTAGAGTTTTGAAGTCTGGCTCGCATTTAGAGGCAAAACAAGTTTTGCAAGAATGATTGATAGGCCTTTGTCATGACAAGGTTTGTTGCACAGGCCACAGGGGTCTCCTTACAGCACCACAGCCTGGTTCCCACATGGATACACATGCACATTCCTATGTCCTTCCCTTCAGAGGTCCATGAAACATAAGGGAGATTTTTTGGGTTCCACATTAATAAGTAACTGGAGAAACAGAATTTTGCCCTTGGGACAGAGGTGAGTCTGATTACAGGCAATTTTCTGTGCAGGGTTTTGGTAGTCTTTCCCAGTTAAGTGTGAAATTGGATAATCCATGGATGGTGGACCCAAAGTTGGCTGTCAGTATTTTCAGGGGACCAGCTGCCTCACTACTGGCAGTTGTGACTGAAGCCTTGTACACAAGCTGTGCCACATGTACCTAAAACACATGTATATCTCTATATGAAAATAATAATTTATATTACTTATATTAAGTATATAAGCCTACCTTACCATACATATTAATATGCTTCTGGAGCAATAGATCTCCATATCTCCCTTCCATATG